>CM067378.1:78708537-79963537 GCA_034510155.1 Eucriotettix oculatus
GAAAGGGCCCAAAGAAAAATGGCAGTTGACAAGATTGCAGGAAGGAGCTCGTTGAAATACGGCAACATATCCGGCTATTGGAAGCGGGCCTTTTATAGTGGACTACCTGCCTTCAAAAGGCTCTCTCGGTTGAGGCTAATTTCAGCATATGACAATCTCTCTTCTGCGGAATATACATCAAGAGCCAATTACATAAAGATTTTGTGAATACGATAGCCTAATTATTTCAGAATACAACTAGAATCGTTTTATAGCCCTAAGGCGGTGGGTTGAAGCTGTAGTAACCTACACCGTGTTTATAGTTTGATCTCAGAAATTATACTGATTGAAAAATAAAATAAGAATGTATAATTTTGTTTTTTGACAAATTTATCTTTATGTAAAATAAATTAATTTTTCTAGGTCAAATACCGAGTGCTTTATTTAATTAGTGTATCCGTATTCTATTTTGAGATCAGTCTCTCTGATACCATTTTACAACTACTGCTGAATTAACACAATACTGTATAAGATTCTTGCTTCTGATCTGCTTCACTGCCTTCTCTAAACATCATTATAGTTTAAAGATTACATTTCATTTCAACTTAAATAAAATGATAGTATCCTTATAATTTTTTTATACTGATTTTAAACTCATTTTAAATTTTTTCCACATTTGAAATACAAGTCTCCCTACCTTACTCATGAAAAAAAAAGAATTTCTCTGTAGTTTCTTAATGGTTTACTGTCTAGGCTACGTGGGCGGAATCTAAGCAAATAAAATTCAAAGAAAGCAAGTAACTACGCGCTTAGACGAGAATGATGTTCAATTACGTAAGGAGTTGGAGAATGTCATTTAGAATGCCTTGTCGGGTGACTGCCTGAGATACTTTCTCGGTAAAAATGGGACCGTTGAAGATTCCCAGCTGCATTTCAGCATCTATCGAAGTTGTGAAGTGCAAGTGCGCCAAAGGCGCCTTGTCAACCTGGTCTGCTCTCTTTAATTTGACTTTTAATCAGTGAAATTTTGAGTAATAAATTTATTAAGACCATATTTTTTTAGGCTGTTGTATATAGAAATTTTTTGCCGGCTAAGACTTCTACAGTGCTACACTTTTATCGGGTATTCATTGTAACATGTGCACGCTTTTCTTTCCCGCCGATCCCCGCTCCGGAGTTTTTAACAAAAGATTGTTCTGTCAAAAATGTCCATTCAAAGAGGCAAAGATGAATCCCGACCCTAACTATGAAACCATTCTTGAATACGCATTTCAAAATATTTTTTATTTTCTGAGATTATAAAGCTTTACATTTTTAATGCTTAAGTCTGGACTTGGAAACCATAATAAATTGCGTGAACGTGATCCTGGACGATGAGAACAACATGAGGATTAATAGAGGCAAAAGAAAGAGGATGGAGTGTAGTATGGGAAATAAAGGAATAACAAAGGGTGTTAGATTAAGAAGGGATATTTTGAAGGAAATTAAGGAATTATGTTCCGTGTGCAGCATAATAACTAGGTATGGTAGAAGGAGAGTAGACATAAAGAGTAGGATAGCACAGGCAAGGAAGGTTTTTGCACTAAAACGTGGCCTATTAATCTATCCCTTCTCTTAGTCAACGTCCTCCATATTGTTCGCTTTTCCCCTATTCTGTTTAAAACTTCCTCGTTTGGGATTCTATCCACCCATCAGCATTCTCCTATAGCACCACATTTCAAAGGCTTCTATTCTTTTCCTTTCCCCAATTCCTATCGTCCACATTTCGCACCCATATAACGCCACGCTCCACACGAATATGTTTAGCAACGATTTCGTAATATTCACTTTTATATTACCCGTAAGTAAATTCCTCTTCTTTCTGAAAGCCTTCCTTACCTGTGCTAACCTACTCTTTATGTCTACTATACTCCTACCATCTTATGCTTCCAAAGTAGCAGAATTCCTTAACTTCCGTCAAAATATCCCTTCCCAATCTAACACCCTTTGTTCTACTGTTTCCCAAACTACCCTCCTTGCCTTAGTTTTCCCTCTATTAATCTTCATATTGAACTCTTTCTCCAGAACTCCGTTCATGCCATTTATTATGATTTCCAAGTCTTCTTCTGATACTACTAATACTACAATATCGTCGGAAAAGCGTAAGGTTTTTATTTCTTCTCCTTGCAGTATGATTCCGTTTTAATCTTCTTCATTGCTTGTTCTATTTTTAAGTGAAAGAAAATGTATGGTATGGTATTCGATTTCAAGCTACAAATTATCGGTTACGTTTTGATGAAGGTTCAAGTTAATCATTGATATGTTCTAAGCCGTGAGGGAATCTGCTCATTGTGTGTTCAAATACCTGATGCTGATGACAATCCAGTGGATCAGAGAAGTATGTATGATTAAATTCAGTGCGTGTTATCGTGTTTCGTGGGTTGCATCGTTTAGGTGTTGGTGCTGAGAAGGAGGAGATGTAGAGGTGGAGAGCGTGTCAGGGGCGTTCTAAGACAGTTGTGGGCGTTGTGGAGGATATGAGGGCTTGTGTGAGTGTGACAGGAGTGGAGGGCTGTTGCCTGTCGTCCGCACATGTCGCCGCGCGGTCCGAGCTTTGTAATTCATTAATTCAATATAGGTTTCCTGTACAGGGTTGTCCGCGACAGGCGCTTCGCTCTGCGGGAGGGAAACAGATTCGTTTTCGCTACTGCGTGATATCCAACATTTCCCTATTTTATTATTTCTAACTAGCAGGGGTGCCCGGGTATTTAATTATATTCACCTGTTACATTTATGTCTTGATTAAACCGGCAACGAGGAGGTCACTTTTTTTAAAACTATTTTTAACGTCACCTGCAGTATCTAAGCTGACGGAGTATTAATTTAATCATTACCGGTGTGATGACTGAAATAATGTAATGACCATCCACCACAACCCTTATCGTTGCTCCCCTCCCATGTCGAATCGGGTTTAAATATGCAAACAACATATGGAGTAGCACTATCAAACTAATTGAACGCAAAGGGTATTTATTCTACGTAAATATCTGTCGTTTTTGGGTATTTTCAAACCCAACCACTCCAGTCGTGCCTCTAGGCGTGTTTTTGTCTTACCGCAACAGTATTTACTTTCGAATCACAAAGTAGACGTGTTCAAATCTCGGCCGAAATTGTCCAACGCGTTTATATTTTTTTTAGAATCTACGTATACACAAAATAAGAGGTGTTTTTTATACGTTCTTAATTTTATTTGTAAGTAGAAGTTAGTTGATCCACCTCTTCGGACTGTTTAGCGTGAAATATTTTATAAATTTATTGAGCGTTTTATTTAGGTAAGAATAGATTCTAAGTTATTAACTAATATGCAAAAAAAAATATCACAGAAATCGTACTCATGTGAGGCTCCATATGAATAGGAGAACCGAGGCCTCTTTAAGTCATTTTTATTTTTTAGATTCCCATGATAACGACTAAGCTCATGCCACTAAGCCATTTTATCACTTGTCAGGGTAGACATGTTTTTATAAGATAATAAACGAGACGACAGCGAGTAAATATTTCCTGCGACTGAATACAAGATTAGAGATAAAATGAGCATCGAGGACTATTAATTAGCGCCGATTGCTAGAGAAAATTAATCTTAGGTTGTATATGTTAAAAGAAAATAGCAGCCATTAACTTTTCATTATTAAATACCTGCTATGTAAGTGAATGCTTTATAAATGCGAAAAAAACGGAACACTGGCGTCGTTTGTACACTGGGAGCGACACCAGCTATTTCGAAATTAAATATACTGCTCTGATCTTTAGAGCAAGATACGAACTTTAAATCGTTGTAGTACTTAGTATACTAATGCCGATAAATGGGAATGTTTGTAGGAGAAGCACTAAAATAAATAAAACATATTGGATCATGTTCTTGAAACATCGTGATTATTTCATTACTTTAAATGTAAAAATAGCTAATGGTGGATTTTATATTTTACGTCGAGTTGAAAGATTGAACTTCGGTAATTTTGTCCTTTATTATTAGTTAGATTTGATGTAGGAGAAACTTGTAAAGCTAAGATTTAATAATAATCAGTAATGGTTGCTTATACTTATACTATCATTAATTGAAAATATATTCATTAAATTAAATTTTAATGTTTGTAATATAAATTTTCCTATACTGTAACACTTTTACGACCATTTTAGACTGAGTGCTACAGTAGATTTAATATTATGTGTTGCGGGTTGATTGTGCGAGTCTCTCGGTCTGTGCACGTGGATAGCTTGAAAGCATTTTCTAGCTTTCGGAGTTTTACCAGGTTTATTCGGAGCTTATCTGCAAACCAAAAGGGGACACTGTAATACACTCTGCTCTCGGTCTGAACCCTGTTCTTCCCGCCTCATTACTTTGAACCATCAGTCTAATGACTGCGCAGAATAAAATACAAATACATATATCAGAGAAAAATATTTTCAATTGTATTTACAAATTTTTGATTAGCATTATAATCAACTTTTGCTCAACACTAATGCAGTAATCCCCTTTCTTATCAAATTTTCTAGTATAGCGTGAAGTAAACATTCAACTGCTCTACGACTGAGCGTAATAACCTAGTCGTAAGTCATCGTCGTATGAGAATGTAATTCAAAGTCGAACATAATACAAAAGCCGATAATAATTCTTAAGTTTTCTTTTGTCTGACCTTGCCTGATTGGAGGATCGTGTATATTAATAATGTAATAACCATGTTACTCAGCCTCAAAAGTGCTTACGAATAAAATCTTAGCCAAGGTTAGAAATTTCAAAAGTGCTGTTAATAAATTAGCTAGTAACGTTGTCTTAGGACACCGATAAATCCAAAATATAATGGACGAACCTTTGATAAACCAGTGTTATATGCTTAAAGGTAGTTTTTTCGCCCGTCTGATATATTTTTATAGCATTATTACCCAACAGCCCGACCTATCTGATGCTGGTTTTCTAGGGGTTTCCCTGCATCTCTTTTGGTGAAATACAGGGCTACCTTGCTCTACCTTCCACATCCCCCCTTTCAATTCTCTTCCTATGCTATTAAAGGGGAGTTTCCTGTTTCACGATGATCCTCACGTAGCATGTTAACCAAAAAAAATGAACTCACGTCATCAGATGCCACTTTAAAATGAATTTTTATTCAAGTATGCAATGCTAAGAACAATTTTCACTTTTAATTAATTAATTCAGATATTGCCTTCACAGAAGTAACACACTTGTCCACATTTTTAAAATTTATTTTAGTACTATACTTCATTGAAAATCTATTTCCGAAATTTAATATTTAGAATTTAAATATTTTTATAATAAAGTTACATTTTATACTAAATGAAAACAACAAATATGACATTTACATCAATATTTTCTTCTTGTTATTAGATTACATCATTAATTTAGCTGTAGCAATTAGAGAAGCAACACACTAATCATCTATAATAATCTATTATGATGCCAATTAATAAAATAATCTAATGAAAAGAATAAATAATGTTGACCTAAAGATTATATATTTTTTCTATTTAACTCCATATTTCTTTCAAGCCAGGTTTTCTCAACTAAGCGGTCGGATAAGATTTATATAGACTTATAAAAATCATCCTGCTTGCCAGTATGTTGTAATTTTTTCCTCATGGTGCTATTTTTAAATATGATTTAACGTATTTATATATTATTATATAATACAAGCAGAATAAGAGAAGAGAGAACAATATGAAGGACTTTGACCAAGTGAAGGGATAGTTTAATAGACTACATTTAGATATATGAGGGTCTTATAAAATTATCATTAGAGGGAAGTTTGTGAGGTAAGAACAGAAGAGGGAGGCCAAGGATGGAAAACGCTAATCATACAATGTAAGATGTGGGATGTGGCAGTTCTGTGGAAGTCAAAAGGTTCGCACAGAATAGTTTTGCATGGAGAATTGTAACAGACCAGTCCAATGACTGAAAACTACAACAACATAATTCTTTGTACGGCGTTTAATAATTATACAGCGTGTTATAAAACTCGACGGAAAAATTTCGTGAATGGATCCTCCCGTTGAGAGATGGAAATCTAGAAGGTTCCGAACTTAACTAAATGTCAGTGCATGACGACGTATTATTTTATCTGGATTATTACGAGATACTCAGGTTACATTTATTACATGAGGGGCCATGATTCTAATGAAGTTGGTGTTGACCAGAGTACTTATCACCGTAAATGATGAATTGTCATGTACCAACTTTCCGTGCACGCATTAGACAGTACGCACTTCATCAGGTACCTTTTATTGTGTTCCAAACTCGGTACAATAATGAGCAACTACCTCTGATTTTCAAAATGAGATCTTTTGGAATATTTAGCATAGCGTTCCAGCTACTCAGTGGAACTTCAAACGATCACAGGAGGAAGTTCAGATAACTCTGCAATGCATTTTCGGAACAATGTTGTAATACCTTTTTTTTTATCTCAGTGTTATGAAATTTTGTCGCACCCTTTATGATATTCTGGAGTGTTTACATTTTTAAGTGTAAATATTTTTGTGATAAATCATTTACGTTATTCCTAATGAATCGTGTTGGAATTTAACGTATATCATTTCATACATACCGAGTGACGTATTACAGTCCGTGGGTGTTTGTTTTTTGCCAGCTCATGTCCTTGATATTGCCGAGTGTTTGCATTTGTGAGCGTTGCCACGCACTATTGACACGTAGCGGTTTCGTGCTGAAGGACGGCAGAGTTTCGTCGTTATCCGCAATTTGCAAAGCCCTCGACCCACCCAGCAACGGTTGTTGCTTTTCCACAGACCGAAGGGGACGGGTACCGAACCTGTAATTCTTGCGGCGCCTATTCCGAGCACGCTCCGACGCTCATCGTCCGCCTCCGTAATTGGAACAATGTATTGGGCTGCAAATTTGTTTGTTTTGGGTCCTTCCTTTGCTGTAACCGAGTCTCCCTTAATTGGCGTCTCGTGCTGTGGAATCCAGACTGTGCATCCAGACAATCAGAAGTAAATTTCAGAATCAGCTGGTGGTGGGGGTTGGTAATTCTAGCAATGCGTTTATAGAAATAACGAAATAAACGTTTTAACAAATTTAGCAAACACGCTAATTACAGATCTACAAGAAAAGAAACTTTTCTTAATGCAATATATTGTTTATGTAACTTAAATAAATTAAAAGTTTATCGGAAAATAATATTTATCTTCAGACTAACTATAGTGACAGGTAAATGTTGCAGTTTTCATGGAAACATTATATATTTAATTTGTTGCATGGAGGATCGTAATGAATTTAACCGTCTTCGTGACCCTTCTTTTTCATTTTCAGTATATATATATATATATATATATTTGTAATTAAATTCACAATTTTAATTTACAACCGTTTTAAATTATTGCAGAGCTATATGAATAATAAATATGCAGACGATTTCTTTCAAATTCAAGTTGATTAATCTGAATTCCTAATAACATTTTTAGTGGGTTTTTGGTAAGTATTGCGATTTTTAACTTGTTCGACGTTTTTGAGGGAGTTGGGGAGGGATCGATTCTTACCTTTTACTGCCCTTCTAACGATTGGTTTGATTTCGTGTGGCAGATAGTAGTTATTTTATTGTTGTGGTACTCACTCCACAGTCTGGTTTGACGCACCTCTGCATGCTAATGTATCCTGCGCTAACCTTTTCATCTCCACGTAACTATTGCAGCCCACGCCCAGCATGATTTTCCAAACAGATTCCGGTCTTGTCCTTCCTCTTCCATTCCTACCCTACACACTCCCCTCTAATACAAATTTGTCTCTCAAAATAACCGTTCTTTAATTTTGTTTCCTGTATATAATATTCTCTCTTCGCCAATTCTATTTAATATTTCCTGATTTTTACTCGATCTACTCATCTATCAGCATCTTTCTGCAGCACTGCATTTCATTCTCATACAACTCCACATACCAAGCAACAGTTTCAGAAATGATTATCTAGTCTCAAAACCTATAATGGATGTAAGGAAACACACCTATACTAATAAATGCAGTGAAAGAATTTTAACTAATGAAACATGTGGGAAGAAACCGGGAAAATGTATCTGTTGAAATATATCAAGCATTGATAAGAGAAAAAACTACATTTTTCGTTTCCATTTGCATAGCAAAAATTAACATTAATGAACAGAACACTAGTTCATCATACCCTTTTACAACTGAGATGCTTTTTAGTTTCCATTGCTAACCAATTTATTCAACCTAACAGAAGTTCCAAGAAATTATCCGAATAAATTTATCCTACTATCTCCTTTTCCCACTAAAGATAGAACCCATTTACATTAATAATTTGGTGGTTCCAAACGAGTTTTGACTTCCCTTTCAGGCCGCTTCTTTCTTTTTAACGAACGACTGGTTTTCTTCGGTCGTTGCATTAGCGTCAACGAAGGTATCGGATTTTTACAATCAAATTTAATTTTCTGCTCGATTTGGTATTGATTCTATTTCTTAACACACAGAACCACAGATAAATTACATTTTATGTTCTCATTTATACCAAGTGAATTCATAATTTATTTTCATAGAAATTATTACGTTCATTATCATCTAATCTACGTATTTAATATTTTTACATTATTTAAGTTAAAGGATTTTGTAATTTATTTGTTGTAAAAGTACGTTATAGTTATAGTTTTTTAGAATTACTTCCTATCCATTTGCGTTGTAAGACGCTATTGGCGAGGAGGAATTTGAAAATATCTCGGAAAGTTCGTCGCTGCCCACCACGAGAATGTCACATTATGTATAAATGGCACACAAATAATGAGACTTGTGTAATTTATTGTACGTATTGTTTCCAGTGTTACACTACAAATATGAGCGTTGGAAAATGAATATTTTGAAAATGTCTATGGACTTATTTTTCTGATATTTTTTGATTTTTTATATATGGGAGTTAATTATATACTGTCCATTTAGGTTGACTCTTTTTGATGCTTCAATATTGATAATTGTTTAAGCGTTAAGACTGAACAGTCTGCATTAATATATTTTGTATTTCAACTCACTTTCAAAACTAACACCTGGCCGAAATGTGTTTTATTTTTCTTTTACTCAATCTGGTACTTAATTTTTTTTTCACGCAACATTATATAAAAGAACGTTTCTTTTGGAATAGTTACGTAGATGGGCCATTGATATAAAAAAAGGCGATAGGTAATTATTGAGTTTAATTCGGTTTAATTCTAAAAGTCAGCAATACGTGCGGGAATTTATAGTGTGGGTAAAATTAGAAATGAGTAAGAAAAAGCTATTTACTTGCTAGTGCAGAAACATGTCTCAGCTCAGTAAAGTACTCCTTATGATAATAGCAAATTTGAAGACATTAAATTGTAACTTGGCACTTAATACTTTATGAATCGTAATACAGTCGAACACGGTCATAACGAGTCGATATTGCTCGTAATGAGCGGGATTTGTTATGACCGGGCTTTACTTGTTTCTTTTTTCCAGAGATTGCAGAAATAAAATACACTGATTTTATTATTTTAAGGTCAATTAAAATGACCGATTTACAGACAAAATAGAAGTATTAATCCAAAGTTTTGAATTACCGGTACTACAAATTTTTTATCCATATTTCTCCTTACCTTGATGAAAGAATCTACCAATATGACACATTTTTTGGTCCTGAGCTCATATAATATTTCACTTAACATCTGTTTTGGTTATGGAATGATAAACTAAAAGAACTAATTTACTGGCAAAATAGAAGTTTTATTCCCGAGTATTCATTTTTATATACATTATTTGAAAAACAAAATTTAAGTGAGATATTATTCTTACTGCATAGAAAAGAAATCACATTGCATTAGTAAGCTAAATTGAAAAATAAAATGCTCATATTAGTTAATTTGTGCAACAGAAGCCGGGCGTAAATTAATTTAACAATTACTGCACTGGCTAAATTGGGAACTTACAATTTCTTTTGCACTTGTGTTATTTTCCAAGGATGATAATGTAGGAGTAACTTCGAGAGACTTAAAATTGACAATAAATTTTTTTTGCACTTGTCAACATTTTTAATGCTGTGGTCGAATAGTCAAATGATTTCACAATTTTCGCTGATATAAATAAATGTTTGTGAGTGCCCTTGTGCTTCCGTATAAACAAGAGATTAATAAGATTAGTATTTATTTTATTAAAATTACTATTGATTAACTTTTAAAGTTTTTATCATTTTATGTAGCTATTTATTATCTCCAGGGTTATATATGCATATTAACCCTTGCACTTGAGTATATTTAATATTTGTATAAATGTTATTTATATTTAATTTATGTGTTATATAGGTCTTGTTCAAGTCTGTGTGTGATGTCTTTGTTTATTTTTTATTAGTGCAGTGTATATTTGTTACATTAATGTATTATTTTTTTAGCTTTTTTTATTAATATTCTTAGAAACTCTGTTTTTTGACTTGATTTATTTCCTCAATAGAGGATTAATGGAAACAATAATAAATCCAAATCCAATCCAATCATCTGATACTTGATTGACACCACGTCCATAGAATGCTAACTGTAGAGATTTTTTTCGTTCTCAGTCTTGAAATGGGCAGGGCGAAATTCACTGGGTGAAATGTTTTTCGAGTTAATATAAACAGTTAATAGTTTGCATAGGCTTATGGTTTCCGATCTTTAAGAGCGCTTCACAGGACTAATATATTCTTCATACCTCCGCCTTAGGCAGCAGCCACAATGCAGTTTATGAAGCTGGACAATTTGTCTAGTTACCACCGGATTTGCCTCGTTAAATATCGGTTAATTTATACCTAAAAACAATGATTTTAATTGAAAAGTAACATATTGTTGTTATTACTGGGGCCTCTTTATACCCGAGTTCTACTGTACTAACTTACTGCATTTTATGAAAAATAGGTATATTCCTTTTTTCTAAATTTGATTAACATATTCACTTTGCTTTTACTCTTTAAATTTCACAACATGTTGTTGCGGTTGCAGGTATGTAAGGGGTGATCTGTTGACACGGGAGGAATATTGAAGTAAGGGAAGCTAGACGAGATCTTGAAAGATTCATGGTAGTGCTGCTTACTTTGCACGTACACCGCGAATGGATTTAAATTTAATTTGCGGCTAGGCCTGAAAAAAGAAGGGGGAGACGCGCTTCACACTCGGTGCAAGTGTTAGCGTGGAGATTCCTTCACGGCTGTCTGATAATACCGGCAAGTGACCGCAATCTCGACAAAGGGTGGTTGACTTATCCGCCTTCCCAAGGCCGCACTTCTGCGAGGACAAGAATAATGACTCGGGGCCGGATAAACATATCGGCGCTAATGGCCACTGTAACGAGATGCAGCAGGAAGCACAAGCGCCCGGGGTTCTTCGCCGATGAATGCGCCTGACATTTTAAATTAAAACATCCTGCCTGCTCAGGGAAAAACAACGGCCAAGGAGGCGAGCTTGCTACTTTTATGTGCTCGTTAATATCACCGCGTCGTGTGTGAATGAAGTAAAGCACGTCGAATCTTACTAATTGTAAATTAATTTCTACAAGCATTCCATTTATTATCGGATCATTATGTACGTTTTTGTGGTTTAACCTTCCACTCCAAACGTTCATGATGTTCTTGTAGTGCGGTTATTTTGATTTGTTTCTTTTATCATCCGACTCTATCGACCTTGAAGAGGACGTTCTTATTGCAGTGTTGGGTCATGATGATAAACTGGCATGCCATCCTCATCAAGAGAAGAAACAATAATAGAGAAATATTTGTAGTTGCTCGACATATATACTTAAACAATTATTCATTATTATATAAATAATTTAATATTTACCTTACACCACTAATTTATTTCACTTCCTTTCTTTATTTTCAAAGGCGTGGCATTCATCATAATCTTCCAGTCCGTTATTTTGATTCGTAATCACAATGTTATCAAATATTTGCGACCGTCTAAACTTGATATCATTCAATATTATTTGTTTTACCTTTTTATTTCTTTCTTCTAAATCGTTGGACTACTGTTAAAAATTATATTTGCTTATAAACAATGAAACTATGACCAAATTAAAACATACGGGGCAATATGCCAGACAAAAGTGGCAGCGAAGAGTGATACGAAGTAATTTTGCTGGGCCCTTTTTGGAATGTAGCGGTAGAAGATGACACGCCGGGATCTTTCGACGCTCGATATTTCTGGGGAGGGGGTTCGAATTTATTACTGTGATTCTCACATACGTTTAAGCAATTTATTATAATAAAAATTTTAAGTCTTTATTTGAGAAAATAGATTACACATATTTCAAACAATTGGCTATTTAAAGAAACCGAGAAAATAAATGTCCGATGGCTCTGCTCCGGCATACAACGGCAAGCGGAAACGGGACGCCTGCAGAATCCACTCTCGTTGGTCTCAGAAGCTGGATTCCACGTGAAGCGGCGGACGGCAACGCTAGTAGTTTAGAGTCGTCAGCAAGAGTTCGGGATTCGTCCCTTGGAGTCCGATCCACATTTCATAGATAAATAACCCGCATAACGGGTAGACAGATCGCCGGTCTCTAAATGAAAACCCGAAAATACTCTCCACGAGGGAGTAGCTGGGAACTGTATATACCACAGATTATCCACCAGGTGGCAGGAACTGCGCCGAGGGAGGGGAACCGAATTGGTACAGAGATAGAAAACGAAATGCATTGTAGTGTAGCATAAAAGAGCCGGCGTTGTAGAGCCAGATAAATAATAAAGATAGAAGTAGAGATGTAGAAAAAGAAAAGACTCTAGAAAAATTATATTCCTTTTTAAAATAAAAGCCACCTGGTGTTTCTACGTGGACGGAGGCTTTGTTACCCTCGCGTTACACATTTACGGCAACGCTGCTTGGACCGTCCATTATTTCTATCGTCGCTTGTGTGATTCAAGGTCATGACTCTCGCGCGTTCCAACCGTCAACCGTCTTCTTATTTAAAACAGGCGTTCATTCATTTCTGTGATTCATTAACGATTGTTGGCCCCAATGTAAAAATAGTGTTCCTTTCAACGTTATGCAACAAATGTAATTAGTTTCTGATTTTAATTTCTCCTCCTTAATGATCTAAAAAATCAGAAAAACAATCGCAGAGATTATTTAGAAATAATGGGTAATTTTCAGATATTGATTTAAGCTTTACTTTGTAAGAGTCAATTTTTCTCAGAAGTAATATTATTGAAGAACTGGTCTAATTAAAAAGTATATTTTAAAATTATGCTTCCTACAATTAAAATCTGACTAATGAGAAAAAAAAGTGTGTTAGGAGAAAACGAGGTTAATTTCAAAGGGTTTGGTCCCAAAGAAATCAGTATTTATTTTTCAATGTTTGTTATTCATCTGTTTTCTAAAAAAGGCTACTATTTTGAGTTAATAAATTTATGATTCTTTACTCCATACCTAATTGAAGCCTTCTTTTCTGAAGTAAATAATGCAATAAATATTTTATATCTTGGATTTAAGAGCTGAGGAAAGTACTAGCGTCTGAAAACATTTCGTATCGTTTAACGCTACGAAATAAACGTTATTATATCATTATCATGTTTTCTTCGTCTTTTATCCATTTTATTAGTCGGCGTTGCGGCTAGGCACCATCAATGTAAAAGCACGTACATTCTTTGCAAGGTGCTGGCAGTTCAATGGCAGGGTTCTAAGAAAAGTGTGCGGGAATAAAAAGTGGAGGTGTTTTCATGAAGGTAAAGCAAGATGTGCTGCATTTTGTGCTCGCGAATGTCACTGAATGCAGCAGCTGGTGGATTCCTCTCATCCTCAAAGCTTCCGTCACCCCGCGGGTGGTCAAGAGGGAATATCATTACTTCAAGTCCATTAATCATCTCGTGGACTTATGTTTCGCAATCTATTATTTGAGAGATTTACGCGTATAAATCGTAGGCGAAATGCTTGAGTTACGGGTCACTGCCTCGAAAAAGAAATCGCGGTAAAAATATGGAAGACATGTTTTATTACACGTCAGCTTCTCTCCTATCATCAAGATTTTCATGAAAATAGCTTCAGAATATCTCAAACGTATGTTTACTGATAAATTTCTAATTTCACGTACAAACAGCGTCACCACTGGTCGTCCACAGTAAG
Source organism: Eucriotettix oculatus (assembly GCA_034510155.1). Classification (NCBI taxonomy): domain Eukaryota; kingdom Metazoa; phylum Arthropoda; class Insecta; order Orthoptera; family Tetrigidae; genus Eucriotettix; species Eucriotettix oculatus. The sequence continues at coordinate 78,722,620 of CM067378.1, forward strand.
CCTGTTGGGGCACACCTTTCTGGATAAACTGTTTTTACCTGAATCCAACACACAAATAGATCGTCGGCCTAAGGTCAGATTTTCTGGTAAATAAATTTCCGCACTGAATTCTAAGAAGTACTGCAGAGAACAGAAACACTTAATGGCCAGCACTTTAAAACCATACAAAAATCTCCTGGACACGAGGCTCTATTTATTATTCGAAACATTTTGAAAAACATTCAGATTTTGTCATGCAATGCTGTTTTTGTATATTGGACATCTTCTAATAAATAAACTTGACTGTTCGTATGCATGTTCCGTATACAAATTTAAATGTGTGGAGAATTTTCGATTAAATTTTAACACGTTTTCCTTGCTACTCGGAAGTAAATGCTATGGAGTATGACAACTGTCAGTCGTAGGGGTGAAGGTGAAGTGGGCAGATATTTTAAAACTATAATTGCGACGAATAACTTTTTAGGGTCAATTAGATTTTTGGGTATAATTTCAACCATATTTGATATGGATGGGGTAATCGAACCACATGTTCGGGACACTGTTCTGTGATATTACAACCCTGGTCATATCAGTAACCATGTCACTAACACACAGGGAAATACATTATATTCCATACATTTTCTATTATTATGTAACAGGACACCTTTTAATTAAATTAATTATATGAAGTTTTATTAAATTGTCTTTTAAGTTTTATCTTTTGGGTTGCTTTACCTTTGTTCTTATTACTTCAGCCTGTTACAAATATGGACCAGGACCACAAGACTTTTCTTTAGTCTTAAGTTTTAAATTATCATTCAAAATTTAATGATTGTCTAAATTGGGTATTTAAAGGACTACGTGTAAATGCCAATAAAGTCCAACAGTTTCAATTATTTGCAGTATTATTTGCATCATATTCATGTGCAAGTATTTATTAAACAGTAAGTCATATACATATAATTAATCAATAACAAGTATTAAAACCTAATACCTGAAATCCTTATCAGTTATTTTACTAAAACTTAACAAACCTCATTATATTACATTTTCAAACAATTTATTACTTCTCGAGTACGCGTCGCAAAACTACAATTTCGTAAATACCTTAAACATCAAAGACTTAAATTAATACTCTGCTACATCATCGTATTTACCTCTAACGTCAACGAACTCAAATTACTGCTCTCATCTTTAACATCTTAGATTATTAATTTTGACCGATTTATTTACAATTTTACTTTACATTTTATTCTCTTTATTAATTATATTAAAATATTAGCGTAATGAATTCCAACATTAACAATTTCATTTCTTTTGTTTAAGACGTCGTCTTGATTTTCATATATATTGTACTACTTTTATATTTGGATTTTTCCTTATGTAAAATATGAAAGTTATCCCAATCCCAATTATGTTTATTATCTAACATATGTAATGACAATATAGTATTATTTTAACTTCGGTTTTACAATATCTCTTATGGTAATATTAAAAAATTTACAGAAGTCCTCATTTCTTAGTTATTTAATGTTAGCCTGTATATTCCACTATTTTTGTGCGCCTTACAGAGAATTATAACTATTATTTTTATTACTGGTATTAAATGAATCCTTATCGGAATTGGTACTAAATTGATTTATTATAAATCCGTTCAATGAGTAATGTATATTTTGTTGTAATAATATTTCGCCGATTAAAAAATTATTGAAGTCTGATGATAGTTTATCTGCCAATTCCGTTTTTCTGACAATATGGGCTAAACCCAATTGCTACATTAATTCTCAAATATAAATGCTGAAATCCAAAAATCTTAAATCTTTATAGCAGTGTGCAGTATTTTTTGTGGGATTATATTTTAATATCTGATGCTTTAAAAAAGGCGATTAACACCTTACATTTTACGACCACTGTATCTGTGGGTAATGTGACCTGAGTACGAGTGTAAGTTTAATTCATTTTTAACGTGGAACTGTTGAATCTCTGTTTGAGAATTTAGCGCCTCCACAAGCCACAGTCTGAAGCATGCAGCTTCGTTTGTGTAGCAATCTCCTAATTATCCTTCCCGCTAATGAGTTCTGGAACTAATAATGATTCACGCATTCATGAAGCGATTGTTGCTGGCGAAAGTTCGTATATAATTTGCCGTATTGTTCGAATAACTAATTGGCTACGACAACTACCTGGAAATGCGAGGACCTATTCGCAATACTCACGTACACGTAAACGGGAATTCGCAGAGCTTTGTTCATTTTAAGCTTGTTAGCGAGTTTCCCCGTGTTGTTATACAGACACAGCCCTTATAACGACTTTCACCGTCATGAAATAAGTGTTTCCTGTGCTTTATAGCACCCTTGAATCTTTTACCAAGGTGCAAGGGAATTTACTATCATTTCTTTCTCACGTGGTATGTAGACGCGCCTTTCTGAAACGACTTATGTTACCTACTCATTAAATCATAAGTATGTGGCCGCTGTTTACCCATAATTGCTTTCTTATTAGCGGTTACACCGTAATGAGAGAGTATTTAATTACTTTTCTCTCACCCATGAACACTCAGTTTGTCTCTACTTCCCATTTTAATCCATTTCTTGCTTATGTTTAATGCGTAGTTGATTTTACTGCTTACATATATCGATTTAAACATCAAATACGAAAATGATGTGACCATAGTTGCGTGTTTACTGACCTCATAGGGACATCACTGCTGCATGTACAGTCCAATTTCTTTGCTAGAAGAAAAAACAAATTCGATAACTTTTCATCCCTAAATGGGCTGATAAGTACCAGAAAGTATTTTGAAGATCGTAGGTTTTCTCGCTGAATTCGCTGGATAAACAATTCTTGGGCTTCCACTCGGGTCATAATCGAATTAAACCTCGGCGAATTAAATCTCACCCATCTTATGGAAGTCGAAAACAAAAAAGTAATTTAACTAATAGAGTGAACTGATTGTAGGTGCTAGAAAATCAAATAAATGGATAATGTATTCTGCACAGGAATAATACATAAGTACACATTTTCAACGAACAAATAAAATTATTTTGTTGGCATTTTGTAAATATTATTATAATTATTAATAATATCCTTAAAATTTAAGTCTGTAAATTTTTTATTTCCTTTATCGACAGTTTTAGCTCAATTTAGTACGAGTATATACGTAGGGCTGTTCTGCAGTTTTAATGTTTTTTATTCAAGAGGTGACCAAACGTGGCGCTTTGAACGATTGACAGTGGTGCATTGCCTTTTGAGCCTGTTTCTATTTCGGACTATAAGTGCCTTTACATTGTTAGAAATATTTTTACACTTGGTCATCTATTATAAATAAATACAATGAATGTCCAAAAGTTAGAATACAATTAAATAACAACAGACAATTCCAAGTTCCAAGCCGATCTCGCTCTCAGTGCCAACAATTATAGTCTAGAGTTATCTTCACCTCTCGTACAGGAATATCATTCTTGAGTTTTGTTAATTGGTGCTTTCGTTAAACTGGCGTAAATTAATTAATTTCCTTTTCGTCCCCTAAGCGAATAGGTTCTATCTTTATATCTATTTATCAACCCCTTACCATGAAAGTATGACTCTATAAAATATATTGAAGTCTGAACTTGTCTGTCAAAAAATTGGTGCTACGTATGCAAAAAGTTGTCCACCATTATCGGAGGTATATAGAGTATTAAGCGATTAAAAGTCTATTCATATACTGCACCGGCTTTCATAACTCAATTCTATGTTGTGTTCAATAAATGTGTTGCTAATATTTATCGCCTATCTGATTAATTGGTTGCATATATTAGTTGAACGATATTTTCATATATGCCCAAGAGGTTTCATTTGCTTATTAGAGTTACTGTTAACTGGCACCCTTTCCCAAATGTAAAAGAAATAATTTCATCAGATGCGGACAGGGTCAGGAAACGTCTGTTAAGCATGCAAATTACGTATAATTCGTGCAGCGGAAATGTACCCGTACCTGTTGGCAATCTGATAAGGCACTCCTGATGGGCAGACACATGGCTGTTAGTGGTTCCGTTCCAGAATCCGTTCATCACGACCTTACTTTTTAAAAGGTCGAACCCATTTCTCTTCAGGCTCCTTACAAGAATCTGTTTTATCAGATGCTTCTTACATTTCTAATACAATACGTTTTTCAGAATGTGATATAACCTCTAGGTCTCACCGCCTTGTATGCAAGGCGACACATAAATACAAATAATATAGAGAATATACGTATTTGTAGTAAATAATGAGATTATGTCATCGTTCCAGATAACTAGGAATGGTCCAAGTTGGAGATGGGAACATACTATGGTAAACATTTTGCATGTAAACTTTCCTTCATAAGAACTCTGCTTGATTTATAGATTCGCAATTACTCGTTCAAGCACTGACCTTCTGGATCAGGTATAATGTAATATAATTTATCTGGTTACTTGAAGCTGCTCATATAGTGGAACAGGGTATTATTACTAAGCCAGAGCATTAATCCTTGGAAGTGGCCTTCTCTCCTGCCACTGAGCCAAATGTTCACATCTCTTTCTTTCAGGTGTTTCTTATTTGGATCAAGTTGGAGACCGGCTGTGTGTTTCCGTTGCCAATGCGCCATAGATTCCACTGGACATGTACGTTTATCTCTTGCAGACATGCAATGCGAACATTAAATAGTTACCTCGCTGATATTCTGAATAATAATGTATTGAGTAACAGTAGTGTCTAGTGTGTATAATTGCAGACCAATCAAGTTGCAAAAGTCTCGTTCCAAAGTCCATATATGCCCACTTTCAGAACAAACCCGACAACTCGTGTTGGTGCTCCTTTTTCGTGCTATCATTCCTGTTTGGTCGTCGCGGATCCATCGGCCTTTGTTAATGTTTCAGTCTATATTACTCAACCGTTGCAACGGAACATGTAAGCTCTAAATCATCAGTTGAATTCCATTGACCAACAATTCCTTATGAATAATCCGTTGTTCTTAATATATCATTCTTCCGTTATTGAGTAGGCAATGTACCCCAAATGACACTCATTTTTAATTTTCTTTGGTCAACATGACACGAAAGTCAACCAGTTCTGTGCGAAACAATGAGAACAATTTTGGTCGAGGAACCAAGGAGAGCAGCGTAGAGAAGAATTCATCATCCGCTATGACAGCGATATGAACATATCTTTCTTATTGTCTTAACTACGACCGTGAACAATTCTGAATTGAATGAAAGAAATGGCCACCGATCTTCCCTGCAAAGTCCAGGATATAACTCCTTACCCTGTCAAACCACATCTGTACAGTATCCTCATGTACTCTGGGATTGTTACGAATATTATTGAATTTTGTTTAAATTTATTTTATTAACAAAGTAATAAAATTATAATTAAAATTTGTAATACAATTATTGATTTTTCAATCTACGAATGTCAGTATTTTATCTGAGGGATCGGTTTTATAGAAAAAATCGTTTTCTTTCTAGAAAAACTACAGAAACTAGTCGAATTCCATTTAGTAAAGTTAAAATGAAAGGACTGCTGTAGATTTGCTTACATTGCTAAACGTTTTCCAGGGGATGACAGAGTGGTTTCTTATTAATTATTACTATTATTAATTATTTATTCAGGGTCGTGTTAACAAAAATTGTCGTTGACGACACTGTAGAGGTACATTAAAAACAGAGAACAAAATAAATCTTATGATTATAAAGCTTTAAATCAGTTGTATGAGTTCAGAGATTAATGACATGTCTCTCAATTAATCTTCCCGAATCGATCTTGATCAAGTTGTTCACAGGCAGTACATTAAAAAATTATGTGGAGAGTTGAAAGTGAAGATAAACACAGCTGGCAGTCAGGAGGATTGCATTGGAATAAAGAAATAATAATACGAGATACCACTAATTGTTTTCTTCTGACATTTTGGGAAATATAAAGCCCCGTATAGTTGTTTTTTTCGTAACAGATGCCTCGTAGTTTGACAGTGATTGAGTCCTTCTTCTTATGTGTAGCTCCCTGATGTTCTGACACGTTTCCTTATATCTCAATTCACTAAATATAAATGTAAACTAACAGTCTCTGCGTTTCGGACTATGACTTCATTCTGTGCCGTCCACTCATCGAGTGCCTGACCCGGTCTTCTCCCCTGGGGTGCAGGTTCCCTTTTTTTAATCTACTGAGCCCTATTTTTTAGCCTCGGGACGTATTTCGACTCTGGGGTCTAGCTTGTCATACCACAACTGAAATGAATATTCCTGGGGGTAGGGGAGAGTGGTGTGACAAGTTATATTAATTAGCCAAGGCGTTGAGCGCCATACGCAACAATTTTCGTTGCAGTAATTGTATGTAATTAACAATTATAACATTTATGTACAAAATCCAAATTTACTTGCACAATTTTAAAAATATTGAATTATCAAAAATTAAATTTATGGCATATGATAATTTTTTTAGAAGCGAATTAATGTATTTAGACTGAGAAATTGTTTTTTATGCTGATGCCATTTAAGGATGTACTTGGTTGAATCCTCGTGTTCACTCCTATGTTTACCATTCTTTTTTAGTGAATATTTTTTACTATTACATTTAGGACACACTTTAAGCTTCAGTATATTATTCTTTCACTAAAATGCAATTTTACTCCAATTTTTCATAATTTTAAACTTTTTATTAAATACTTAATCATTCCTTGCATCGTTTTACCAATATAATTCCTCCCACATAAACTTTTATGACTTTGAATTTTCTGAGTTAAATTATAATGACTCCCCAACTCATAATTTATTTTCATTAGCTCACAACCGAGATTTGCGAGCTACTCGCAAAGTCGATGAGCTTCACAGACCTCTCTACCTACCTGAATTTTTCTCACTTCCTACGGGCACTCCACAACGACTGTTAGACTCTGTGTAAACGGCTCTGTCTAAACTTGCTAAAGTTTTCCACTGTTTTTAAAATTTGGACCATCATGTCAGAATGTTTCCGCCCCTAAGCGACACCGCCTTGCTTTTCTGGTCCCTTCGAAGCTCGGCATTACTTGACGACACTCAATCTTGCCATATGTTTACAAAGTTTGCGGCACTCAAATTGCTTGCCTCTTCACAACACTAATTTATTTTCATTAGTAGAGCTGCACTTTTATCAGCTGAAAATAATTGTGACACTGTTGAATTTTTTTTCTTATTTGAACGACTGTCGGCAATTTACGTCTTATCACCAATAGTTCTATTAAATTATCGTTCAAAGAACAACAATGTCAATAGGGAAAATTTTGTCAAGGATCTTGTGGTACGTCGTCATAGTGTGTATTTTTTTTCTAAATCTAAGTAATTTCAAGGGTGAAAACATTTGGCGATGGAGGCAAAGCAACACGTGTGTGCTTCACGCTCTTTGTTAGTACATGCCTTGCTTCTACGTACTTTACGTACAAAGTTTCATCTATTGTGTGATAAGCTAGTGTATCCTTTATTCAGGAGATGAGTGTCCTGTTGTGTTCGGCAGCAAGGTAAGGTAAGGGGGCGTTGTTGGTGCTGCTGTAATGGAAACAAACAGGTGAAGAGAACAATGCAGAGGAGACGGCCGTCCTTGAGAAAGGTCGCCTGCCTGCCAGGAAGTATGAAGTAGCAGAACCAGTTCTGTCTGAGTCAGACGCCACGGGCGGGATGTGCACTTTTTAGCTAAATCTGTTCACGCCTTTGAAAGAGACGAGTCGCGGCCATATGCTGCTATCGAGCGGAACAGTCCCAACAACGTGTTGTTAAGGTGTCAATGCCTCCCTCGCCTTTGCCCTTATCCGCGCCGCCATTCTGATTTTTCATCCAAATTGATTGCATCCCGAGCTATGATTCCGCTATTACATGCTTAGCCCACGTCTGATCTTTCAGACATCTGCAGGAGATTATCGACGATTCCAACGGGTTATTCGTGTTCGTGTATTTACTGTCAAAACTCTTTTTGAGCCGTGTAATAATGCTACCTTCAAATCCACGGAAGCTATTTTCAACAGAACCTAAATGGAAATATGCATGTAATGCACATAACAATAGAAGTATACTTTTCCGGCTTTAAAAGACGTATTTTAAAAATTAAAATATGAACGTGAAAAGCCTTAAATTTTTTAAATTAATTTCTTACGGTCTCGGCAACTGAGATACAGTTCAGTTTTTGACGTCATTTTCAAGTAATGAACCGAACTTTTTTTTCTCTGATAAGTTCTTAAAACGTCTTTGAACATCTCTTATAGGGAACTACTGACTCTACACAAGAAGTTATTCATAATATAAATTTTAAAGAAAATAATTATAAATATGAAAGGTTCATTCAGTCGATAGAAGATATTTATTTATTGCTTTTTGCTGATAATTCACTAAAAAACATTATCAGCAGTAAATCATATTTTACTGTACTCCTTTTTTATTAATAAGATAAATTTAGCGACAATAATAACAAACATTAAAATTCAAAAAGTATATTATTAATAATTTTTATCAACGATGTTTCCGTACACGTTTGTGCTCTCTAATAAATAACTACGTTATATATGTTCTTTGTATTATAGTCAATAATAACAGGAAAATACAAAAATGACATACGCTTTGGTGCGAATTTTTTAAAATAAAATCAAAATTGGCAGCGAAGAGTTTCCAGAATAGTTTTGCTCCTCCTCAAGAACTCACAAGACCACTTCACTTTCTTATAAAAATATTACTGTTCTTTGCATTTCTGAACTACTTCCCTTATATTTCACTTATGTTTTGACTTCACTTCTTTTGCCATCTCGTCGCATTGTTACTTGTCGTCTACCTTTGTATTAACTACATTAACTTTGAAAACGACGAACAATAGCCAGCTACTGCTTGAACCTCTCCCATTCTTATGACTAGGACTAACCGTCCCTCTGACCAGAAAATATATCTCTCAAAACCTTGTCGACAGGAGCCGGTGACTCTGCAATACCTGAATGAAGGTCGCAGGAATGTTCGACGAAGCACTTTAATTTTATTAACAGCTTACATCTGATATCACATAGGCGTGTTTATATTATGCTTCTATGGCTAGCAGAATTTGTTACTATATTTTGTACATAAGATAAAACTAATCGATATGAGTTATTTTACTTATCCATATGATTATTTAGTTTAATAAACATTAATAAATGAGGTAGCCAAAAAACCGGCTAAAAATTCCATGACGTGAAGGGAACACAATTATTTATTATTCGCTATATTTTAATACAATGATAACGAAAAATCTCACATTTGTGAGACAGAAAAATATCTACATGTGTACTCAGACCTTTTTAAAAACTACATATAATTACAAAAACATCGTTAAAATTTTCATAAGTTGCACGTCCATCAAAATGAAGTTATTTCTTATTAAAATTACTTTGGTCAGAGATAAGGTAGCGAATAAAGTGTGGCATGGAAGAATTACTTCAATAACGATTTTTTTTCGTACAGTACCTAGGGTAGCAGGACTGATTACTCCACATTTATACTCAGTGTGGGATTAAAAATTTTCATCATTAACAGAATTGCACAAATTCTCCTGAATGTTACATAAATTTAGTGCGTATTTTGATTTTTAAAAACGAATAAACTTAAATGTAAAATCTAGATTGTCCTCGCCGTCCTCTTGCGGTCTAGTGCTGCCTCACAACACAGAGGTCCCGGGTCCGAATCCTGTCAGGGGCTTGGATGCTTTCCTGTTCACGGAGACTGGGATTAAGACTGCTGGAGAGTCGATACGCTGATCACGTATCACTTCAAATTTGGAATTTGTCACGTAAGGTGACAGTCCGCAGTCGTCCCGGTAGGCCTTGGCCATCAATGGGCTGCTGAGCCAAAGAAGAAGAAGAAGGTTATCCTCAATGATCTTATGGTGCAATGTAATACTTTTTGTAATTTAAATAGTGAAATAAGATGGTTATTAAAGCTTCATTATAAAATATTGAAGAATCCTCATCTTTGCCGATAAGTTTGAAGTCTTCTGCTCGTACTTCCTCCATTTCGTCTTTCAATGTAACGGCAAATCAAACTTCAATTCACTCGTAAAATAATAACATTAGCAGTACATAAAGTGAGGTGTGTGAAAGTGATCGATGTTTCACTCCACCTTTGGGCTCAGCTGATGATAGAACCAACAATCAGAATATTTTGTCCTATGGATTCGTCACAAATTTAAGAATAGCGCATTTTGGGACATAACTATGGGATCTGTCGTTCATCAATTCCTGCTGCTTCATTGAGCTGCCGTCGTCTTGCTGTAAGACTGAGGGGTGAGTTATCAGTCGAGCACTCGAGGTGAATATATTAAAAGGCATGCAGAGAATGAAAATAATTGGTAGGACTGTTGGTGTCTTCTCGTAATTGGCATTTGGTGTAGCGTTTGCCGGACAAGCGATGGAGTTGGGAGGGCAATTAGGCTGCGGTTACAGACCCCGGCCTTGGAACCTGGCTGTAAAAGTGTTCTGCCAATGTTGCGTGCTCTGCATGAGCCAGTAGCTACTGTACCATAAAAACCCTTGCCATCAGCAATTACCTGACTAACTCGATTCGCTGCCTACTGTTTAATCGCATGAATTTTCTTGACTGGTAAGAACTTAATTAACAATCCCTAATCCACAAATCAAATGAATTTCCATTTTTTTCGGCTTATGCTTACTACATTACATATTCCATGACCTTTCATTTCTCATCGAATGTGTTAGTGTGTTGTATTTTGTAGATTAGTCAACTTAGTAATATTTTTGAAATTTTGTGTCGTAAAATGTTCATATCTGATAGAATTAATCAGAACTACTGTTTTACTTACGGATAATCTTAAGATGTGACCGTTTCAGTAAGCGTTTCCGCTTCGTATTTGGTTCTGCGGCGGGTGACACTCGATTACAAAATTTTATGTTCCCAAAAAACTGCTATTGAACTGTCCCCGATATTCAGCAGTTTGAATCAGGAAATGGGATGAATTTTGTTCCCAATTGGGTTTTCTTTAAAGTTCTCTTTCGTACGACTCCAAAAAATGAACGGTTTACGTATGCGCTGATCGGTCGATGTTGAATTTAGGACGACTTTTTTATTGTCTACAAAAGCCTCTACCATCAGTTTGTCATTTCCTCTCAATTCTCTCGGAGTAGCATCAAAAGCCTCGGAAAGTTTCTTGTGGTACATTTTGAGTGACAGCTGGATTTTTTTTTAGTCCAATCCCAGTGATTCCTGAAAGAAGAAAATTCTACAGAGTTCGATATATCTCCGTAATCTTTTAACTGGTTGTATAGATGAATATAAATCAGTATAAATATCTAGAAGGTTCTACAGAGTTTTTTTGATTTATATAAATTTTCTGATGCTTTTACAGACGAAAATATGTCTCTTAATAGGGTTTCTAGAGAGTTATTTATTGGGATGAAAGGTTATTAAAAGTCACAAATCAGTCTAAATGTAATGGAATGGTCTTAAATCGCGTTAACTTTGAACATTTTCGCTTATAAAAAATAAGCAAAAAAAACATGTAGGCAATGTCTGAACTAGCGCGAATTGGTATCGTATGTCAGTTTATATCAGTGAACCCTAAAACAGTCATTACACCATATATATATATATATATATATATATATATTTCCTTTGAGAAGAGTTTAATCCATAGTTTTTCATAGCTTCTCAATTCATAAGAGGAAGAATTGTATTACTTTTGTGTTGAAGTCTCTTTTCGTAATGTTGCATTTGTTTTTCGATATTTTATCGCGATACTGCGTTTATGCACTTCTTTCATCTTACTTCGAAGTATAAGTTAATGAAACGGAGTAATAATGGTATAGGTTCTTCGTATAACGTAAGAATTAAATTTTTCTGTCTTCGATTGCCTGAACAAGTTTACTACTGAATTATTTCTTCAACAGGCTATATTTTTTCTTGTTTCATTGCTGTGGGTGTGAAAAACGGCAACATAATTTTACGTTTAATGAAGCAGTTTATTTAGGTATTTACTTTGATGTTCTTAATACAGTAAATTACAAGCTTCTAATGAATTCCAACTCTTTCCATCTGATGAAATATTTTACTCGCTCTGTAGTTCTTGCTGAAAACAAGTTTTGGCTTGTAGGAAATATTTCTTAACGCTGCTTAAATGATGCCGTACTTGATAGCTTTAAAGCGTATTTATCAATTTATGAAGGCATAATTTGCTGATATTCGTTATGGGAAATACCAGTCAGTCGTTTCTCTGTAAATGGAATTAATTATTATCCTAAAGGTAAAGTTATGTTTTGGAATACCCCCTGTTTCTCTTAAGAAGGAGAATTGCAATACATTCTGTTACATATATTTTAAGAAATTTTAAGACGAAGATTATTGCTAAGTCTTTACAGGCTACTTTTAAATGTAGAGACACAGACGTTGCAAAACAGCTTACAGATGCGACGGGTGAATGATGTTCAAGGGGTCACTTATAAATTTCATTCACATAAAAAACAATTTTTACGATTACAACAGATATTCGTTATTCTTGACGTGAAAGAATATTTCCAGTTACATAATATGTAATAAAACGTTCCTGGTTAATGAATCGTATAAGCAGTTTTTAAGCTTTATAACAATAAACTCATAATAATCTATAATCTCTGGGTTTTATGTGTTGAAATTTCTCGTAAAGTTGGCGTCTGTTTTTGGGCTTTGCTACCTTTACTGCGTGTGCGAGCCACAATACGAAATTCCTTTACTGCTTAGATCTCGCGTGACGGCAGATGGCTGGAAAGGTTCGGATTCTGTGGGCTAAGGACTGGATGTCAGGATAGCATGACGTCATCAGCTGATGTCAGGTCGACCACCCGACGAAATTCCTGTTTGTTACAATTTGTAACAATTGTAATTAGTTTTTAATTCTATAAATAATTACGACAAAACACATTAAATTCTTCTATCTCAATTATTAGCAGCACTCGCCAAAGTCTTTCACTTTTTCGTACAAACGAATCAGAAACTAAGCTTTTCTTAGAACCATCAGCTTTAAAATTTAATGGTAAAATAAATGTAGATTAAATTAACGACGGCTTTTTACTCTCGTCGCATTGTACGTTGAACAACTCCTCCCATTAACCTGATGTTCCCTTGGGATAAACGATTAAGTATACATTACAATGTTTTTCGTTCTTCTGGAACCCTTCTAAGGATCCATTACACGTCTATCCTCTTCGTCCTCTGACGACATCTTCCTATCCTGATGATTTTGAAATTTCAAATAATAAGAGAAACAAAAAAAGCAACAATTGTATTTCTTACTTAATTCGTTGACCGAGTTAAAGTTTTTGCTAGCATCTAATCCCTTCAGGTTTCTAAACAGGAACTAAACATTTAATCTGCCCATTCCAATGCGGCTGAATTTTAATATTAATAGTGACTATTCGTGTCATTCACTGAAATAATGCATTTCGCGTCCGTGGTCTGCGATATTAATTCCACCATATATATTATCAGCAATGCAGCTTATAATTATCGCGTGAAAGTAACTACTATTGGAATTAAAACTAGAATCACTAAGTTACTAACGGGCAAAAAACTCTTAATTAGAAAACGGTTCAACCGATTAGTTGAATTTTTTTAGAAAATCAACAATAACTCATATTATAAAGAAAAGAAGGGGGGTTTAATTATTTTAATATTCATAAAATTTAATTGGGGTTTTTAAATGATTTATTTAGTTATATATTTAAACAAAAATTCATAGTAGGGCCCTGCACTACCTAAAGGAAATTACATATTCAATTAACAATGGCTCAGCTCAGGGTATTCTTTATATATGAGATTTATCAAGGTTAATTACTGTGGGGCAACAACGGGTAGCAGAGATCTCACTTATTATTGCTTTTATTCTTCGTTCGGCGACTCAGACTCTCAGGTACAAAGCGATTTCTTCCTTGTGGAAATTTCTTGTGGATGGAGGTAGACAGCAAGCTGTAGCAACCTTTCGCCTCGTCGGGTGGCGACAAGTCTGCGACTTCGTTCACGTCTCACCAGAGTTCTTGCTGAGATATCTTTTGTTATGAAGCTTTTGAGTTTCTTTCTAGTAATTATTGAAAGCGCTTCCTTTCTCTTCTTAAATTACTTCTTACAACTTCTGACCAAAACTTGTTCTCTCCTCTTTATACTTCTTTTCCCACTTCAAACGTACACTAACTGCACTTTCCTCTCCTTAAGTCCTCTTCCTTTCAACTTCCGACAAACATGGAATATTTCACCGCCTTGTCAGCTCCACGCATATATCTCATTCCCCCTTCTCTATGTAAAAACGCCACACCCACGTGGCATGTCTTCACCAATCTCCATTAATTAATGCTCGGGAAGGGGTAAATCTTGGGAAAATTCTATGGGTCAACGTCCTCTGGTGGACAAACATCTTTAATCCCATGGACCTTGCTAGGATGCACGTTTCTTCGCGACAATCTGTCGACTTGCTAATCCTGAATTATCCGCACCTCTGTTTGTCTGCAAATATTCCCATTTAATTTTTTGAATTAAAATACGAATTACATTTGGGAGGATCCTTCTGCACTACAATATTAATTGAATAATAAAATGTGTTTAACGATTTATTAACAAACATCCTAGAAAATTGGAATATGGGTGTCGGATCTCATAATTTATTGTAAACTATAAAGCACTCGGGTATAAGCAATGTTTGGAGTACATTTTATTTAAATAATTTTTGAAGAATTCTATATGTAGCAAAATACGTTGATAGTGACATCATATGAAGTAATCTTTAGACCATGCGCATAAATCGTGACTTGCTATTTTCAAGTGCGTACTCTACGCAACTATAGTGTCGCCTCCGATTACTCCACTTTTGGCTAGATAGTTGCCGTCATTCGGGCTATTACGATAGAGCATAATTAATGGGTCGCCCAGAGGTTCGACGTAATTATCTTGAGACTTGATGACTCAATTAAGGCAGCCAGATGGCCCGCATGTTTGGCGTAGATAAACTGAACGCACATGTCCCACCTACAGTCGCGCGCCCGCTCAGGGAATTCCCTTCGAATTCACAGGAAGCTTCTGGCCATTATGTTTGTTATACCAATGTCAAATCAGTTACAGCCATTGCTGGCCGAAAAATATCTAGTGTCTGTGTTTCAATTGTACCGATGCTTAAGCTCTAGTTAATTGACGGTCTACAATGGAAAATACCAGATTTACCATATCACTAAAAGTTTAAAAATAATAAATACAATTTAAGGTCGAAGTTACCGTCGTGGACTGGTCGGTCATATGTTCTCATTAACATATGACAGCGGAAAGGATACGCAAGTTAGGAATCGTTCTCTAACGGTTTAACGATGTTTTTATTTCTTATACGAACTCATGGAGTCTCTAAATTATTTCTCTACCTGTCGGAAAATAACACTAGGCATGACCTCCAGATGGGATCGTTCCGAAAGGTGATTAAACGTGCTAATTTATTATGCAGTGGCCGTAAAGGTGTTTCGAGCGTGATAATTTCAAGGAAAATATTTTATGAAAATTTCAAACTTAGTTTTCCCCTCTCTGGCATCCGTCCGGCTGAAAAGTAAAAGCAGTTCAGCGTCTTAAGAAAAACGAGCAGATTTGTCTCACCCAAAAAATTAATACTACTGTTCAAATTGATAAAAACGCATATTGGCGCCAAATTCTGCAAAGGTTTGTGAGATGAGATGGAGATAATTCCAGCTGAAGTTTTGAGCACGTAACGACGATCAAAATGTTTTCCTTATTAAAATTTTTTCGATCGTTGCAACTTATTTTTGATATAATTGTAGTTCTTTCAGTAAATGAACTTTTTCACTCTTCAGAATAACTCACTAGACTGAGAATTATGCACGTGTCTGGTCTATTGGATAACAAGATTTTGTATGAAACAAAGGGTTGTTACACCGTTTAAATTGTTTTTAATATTGTCCAATGTCTCTAGAATTTTCTCAAATAATCCCTAATACTGCATGTGAGAGTATTATAAATGATCTTCCTCTGTTTCTAGTCGTACGCACAGAGTTTTGGTCTTCGGATCTTTGTACGTGATCGATTAGGAAGGAAAAGTTCCCGTGAAGCACGACCAATTATCGCCGGGGGATTGGGAATGTCTCTGGTCGCCCACCGAGGAGTTGGTTTTTCCCAGAGTTCGGCTCAATTAACTCTCCGGTGCTCAATCTAGCGTCCAGTCCATATCAGACTCACAAAAATCCAAAGAAACTCAAATACGAACCGCTGTGTTTAGATAACGTAATTTAGAATATAAGCATGGATTTGAAAACATTCATAAAAACTTTCAGTAACACCATGTAGTCATCATTGATCATGTTTATTTTGGTGCCGTTTGTAGAATTCTAGAAAAAAGCAGACCTTTTTAATTGAATAAATGCTCGAAATACTTGAGTCACTCATGGATCTCTTCACCAACTAATTTTGGACAAAATTTTGTGCCAAAATGTAATCCATTGAAGAAAATTTTTCGTTGATTGACGTTGTTGTTCTTTACTTCATTACTCTTGCCATAATCGCTTAAAGTGTTCTTTTCCCTTCAATCGCACATAATTAATTGATTATAATTTTCTGTAGCTTATATATTTTTAAAAAGATTTCCACGTGTGTACATTTAATGAGAGTTAAATATATTTAGGTTACAGCGTCAGGATGGAAATATCTCGACTGAATCGGAAATAACCCGAGTTCTCCTTTTGCTCCGTGATACTCATCAACATCCCAGTCGATTCCCCGTCAAGTGCGAGATTTCTCTATTCATTCTATTAAATACAGAGCTGCACCTATAAATCACGAAATCTTATAATACGACCCCTTATTTAGGACTTAAATGAAGAATTGATATTAAATGTAAATTTGTCAAACGTTTAATGATTTCATTTCAACAACCCTGGGTTCGATTCCCTTTTATTTCGAGTTTTTTTTTCATTCTGTTCCTTTAATTCTATTTCCTAGCTGCTTTAGGTTGAACTTTGTCGAAAGGATTCTTTTATTCTTGTATTCAGTTTGTGATTCCGACTCGTAACAAATGAATTTAATAAAAAATAAATATTGGTTGTATATATAATTTTTTTTTGGATTTCCCAACATGTAACAACGAAAAACGGAGAAACAGACTGGTGTGATATGGTGGAAGTAAATGAAAGATTGTTCCAGCCTTTGTCTACGAAATGTTTTTTCCTCAGCGGTTTCTATGGAAATTGTATCTTTCGCAGATGCCTTATCTGATGGCTTTATGGGTGTAGGTGCAATGAAGTGCCCCTACGGAAAGATATATCTGAATGTAATTTGTGCGTTTAAGTGGTATACCGGAAGCATTTTCATAACATTAATGACCACATAAATCCTTCCATCCATAACTGCATCGACTCTCCATTGGACGATAGTTTACGAGACACGTCGCAATGCGATAGATCATACAAAGACTTTAATATTTGTAACGGTACGTAGACCCCCATATTACCATCATTTATGCTTCCTTCAAAAATATTTTAATTAGAGTGATCATTCCCGTTAGTCATGTTGGATGATCTTCCTGACTCTAGGTTGATTGGTGATCAATGATTGGAAATACCTCGGTCGTATTCTGATTTGTTTTTGTGAATCATTAAACCAAACAAGTTTAGTAAGAAATTACTTTATTTCCGAAACTTGTCCTATTAACTAAAAATAAACAATATACTCTGTTCCACACTCTAACAGGGGTAAATGTATGTAACGTCCAGATATTTAGATGGCTTACCCTTTTGTAGGAATAATTAATATAAAAAAAAGCTCCACGTTGTTGAAATCCTAGCAGTTGAACCAATATTTCAAAGGAAACTAAATTTCAGTTTTGCCTAATTTGCGACATTTTTATGCCAATCCAGTACCAGTTTCCTCTTTACGATAGGATTAATCATGCATCTCAAGTGGTCAATAATCGACGATTGCCTGCTAGGAAAGAATTTAGTTTACTACTTTTATATTTTTATTATTACTTAAACTTTTCCCTAGTCGGAATATGGAAATAAGAAGGAATAAATTTCTCATTTTACAGACACAGCAATTTGGTGGTATTAAATAGCTAGAAATTTTAATGATAGAAGAACAAGGTGAATGAAATAGTTTCTCTATTACAGTTAATTATCTTCGGAAACCGATCATAAATCTTTCATGGTTAGTCCTTAAATATGCAGTTTCCTTGTCTTCTCGTTAGCAGAACTGGCTGATTGTCTGTGCTTTCCTGATTAGTTAAGGATGGGCATCATTAAGTGCTTGTAAGCAGATTTCGAACAACCTTAAAGTTTATGCAAGTGTTTAGTTAAGTAAGAGTATTGTCCAGTTATTTGTTCAAAAGTGAACCAGAAAAAATCATGATGCGATAATATAGCATAGCCTTCGACGGATACTTGAATATATTTTGTTTGTTGTTCCTTAATTATGGTATAAACTTTTCCCTACACATGGGATGGAAACACTCACTAATTTTCTTGAAGCAATACTTGTTTAAAATTTATATTATTCACTTTCTTTTAGATTATGTAAAGAGTAACTTTTTCCTTTTCTGTTTTAGGTAAGTTGAAAACCACTGTCCATATTTATTGGGTGATGGTAAGTTATCAGCACATGTTTTTACCAGTATTCTATTGTAAAAATTAAACGTGATTTAGTTATCCTTTAAAATAATAGCACTGTTAGCGATTCGACGTGAAGGAATTTTTGGGATATAAGTAATTAGGTTTAGATATAAAAAGTTTTTCGTTTTGTATAGTTACTGAATATTTGATGTGAATTACAGATGAAACAGTGACATTTTTATCCTCATTTACTGCGTTAGAATGAAAAATGGAAGCAGGTCGCAGATCCTCTCATCTTTTGTCGCTTATAGTTCAATACCTTATGTGTTTTTACTCTCAAATATTTCCCACTAAAATTGTTAGTTATGTTTGCAATCTACTTGTTTTTAAAGACCATGATTTGGTTCAATATTTTTTCAAGTTAGGCTGATGGGTGACAGTTAAATTGCCCTAAGTATTTTAAAAGTTAAATGTGTTGGTTTCCGATAAGCATGTTGCATATTTAACATAAGATCGAGAGAGGAAACTGAATGTTTGAATTGGGTAACCGCCTACATAATAGTTGAATAATTGTGGAAGATCCGTTCCGTATCAAAGGTGTATTATTCAGGAAGTGAATATCAAGGTTTCTGACGAGGACTGTGCATTATGTTCATCTGTTTGAATTCACTTTATCATATTTAAGTAATCGTTTGCTTTTACAGATATGTATGGATTTCTATTTCATCTGTATTCACACGGGTTCGTTTCCGCAAAAATATGAGTCTATTTCAGAACTTCAACGTATTGCGTACCTCATAATCCGATTTCGAAAATTCATAACTATTCATATTTAATACGATTTAATTGAGAAAAGAGGTAACTTGATTTTCATGTTGTTCCCTGTAGACAGCAGACTTTCTCGACGATGGATTGTCAGTACTGGACAAAATGATTTGGCCTTACATGTCAGCCTTCAATTGTTACTGCATGTGGTTTGATTCTTGTGGGGGGGTTAAAAAAGCCTCCATTTATGTTCCTTTGCTTCCAGCAACAATGGTCGAACTGTGGAACCGCGTAACAACAGCCGTGGAAGTTTGTCTAGTATGTGGGAAGAATTTGAATACCGTATGGACATATGCTCTTTTTCTCAAGGAAATGTATTAAGCACCAATGAGTTGTTATATAAGAAGATCTTTATGCATTCTTTTTTAAACATCCTGTATTTCGACCATTCAGTTTAGTCACTGTAGAAAGTGGGTGACCTACGTGAGATTTTGTCGCTGAATAAAGGCAATTCAAATACGGAAACTCGGTGTTATTATATGGTAGACACTGTAACAGAAGAAATAATTGATGGGTCTTTCACTCTTCGTTATGGATCGATTTTGTCAGAGTGGAAAAATATGACATTACAGAGTTCCCTATTATAGGTTCGCGGTAGTCGAGGAATCGGCGGAACGGAATTGGGAAACTTCTCACCGAAATCCTGAGATGATTGACTCGTTAATGCTGTGTGTTTTTTCTCGGTTTTTAGCACTGATGAACAGCTCTGCAGCGTATGTTTGGTAGGAATCATGGCTATAATTGGGAGGCAGCTGCTACAGATTTCGCAAGAACCAAACCTTCCAGTCACGCCCCCTTACGTGTAAGGGGAGAATATTCTTAACGCACCAGATTAGCTGTGCCCAGAGGATCTTTCACTGGTAATAGATCCGGATCGGTGTTTATTTCTTGAGACCTGTAATCACCGCCCTACCCGTTGTCCGTGGGATGGCTAGATATATGGTACAGGAGGTCGTACCGTTACTGCCCACAGCCAGTTTGTTCGTCGCGATAGCATAAGGCACCAGGGAAATAAGCCGAGTTCGCACAGCCTGGACCCGTGACCCCAATCGCCCACTTCTTTTTTTTTTACCTTGCATATTCTCTTTCTTTCCACAGAATGAGACCAAAATCATGCATATGTATTGAGGAGGGTTGTCTAGCAACGTGAGTTCAGCTGCCACTGCACAATTTATATCGCAACCCGTCCATTCATTATCTTCTTACTTATGTACGTCAGCAACAGACGGTTGTTACTGCTGTGGTTGTTTGAACACGGTTACCGCCTATATAAGGAACACTCCAATAAAAGACTAATTAAGAATTTTATATGAAAATTATGCTGATTATATTTCCATGATGATAAAAGAGGAATTGCAAATATAGTACTGACAGTACAAGCAAATTGAAACTAATGTTCCTTCTTTATCAATTTAATGCCTTTATTGTCAGCTCGGTCAGTCTGGGTCCCTCGCCGAATGGAATCCATCTTGGATTAAGTATGATTCATGTGACATCAGTGTTTTACTCAACACCTTTACTCAATAGTCCTTCAAGTTTATTTTATTTTCTTTGGTAGAATTATAATGTCTGATAATTAATATTTGCAAGGTTCGGCCGTGTTACTGCTATAATTCGATCATATTATAAAAACTGAAACGATAGCGTATCAAAGTATGAAAAAACAAAGATTACAAAATTTTAAGGCAAGAAGAAATATACCACGGGAAGAAAATCAGATTAATCAAATACTAAACCATGGGGAATATTTTTTCATCGTCTGGTGACTGGTACAGATCTATTTGATTTCTTGGTATACAAATTTAGTGTCTCAGTAAATTAGGATTACTACTTTTTAAAGTTATGATCATATATATCAGATTACTATATGATTAGTGTGATTAATCACATTCAAACTACATCCATAACGTTATTAACTTTAAAATAATAAGACTCTAACTTAATGCAAAATGTTAAACAGGCAGTGTGAATGCTCCCTGCCTCATTCAGGCCTTTGAAAAGTTTACGAAATTTAATTTGTATGAATATCAAGCATAGTTTATCGCAGACAATTTCTGGATTGACATGAGATAGAAAATACCTCAAAATATTACGAAAATCACTAGTGAATGTTCTTATTGGAAAGCGGAGGCAGACTTTGTAGTGTAAATACTCCAGTAAATAAACGCTTTGCATTTAGGTTCTCAGATTTGTGTTTAGAGAATTTTCTATTCGCTCCCAATACCAGTTTTGTTGCTAATGACTTTTGTATGGATAATATTTTCTTGGTCACTAAATACTCGCGTCCTTTGGAAGATTTAATACAAATAAATTTATGGAAAGACGATTTAAGTAAAAAAATACGAAATACCCAATAAAGGAACAAAACCTCGTAAATTAAAACGAGACCTGAAGTACTACAAACATTTTCATAACAATAAATTAAATAAATTATCGTAAAATTATCATTATAGATGTAATGAAATAGCGCTTCCGTTTAGGCAATTGCTATGTCTGACAACTAACTTCTGACTTAACAATGGCTTCCTCTAGGGGACTTATGGAAATATTTAAACTCTCAAGGAAAATCATAATTGCTTAAATTTAGAGAGAAATTTTGATTACCGGTTTGATGCTGAACCCCCGTCAAGTTCTCTGAAAATTTTCCGAACCGTTGTCAATTGAGAAACGAAAATCATAGTCAAATGTTATTTCTTTATTTTGGCGGCACAACTTTTGGTACAGCCTCCCGATTTTAGTATGAGGTCACGCCCAGATACTTTTTTTCTTTATTTTTTTTTCCCGCGGAAGGTGTAAGTGGAGAAATATTAATAAGAGCCGCGGTAGCGATAGTGGAGCTAACCTCCGGGTAGAAAGGCCATCTGCAATTGGATATGACTGTCTGGTATGATGGACGGCGTGAAATGGTAGCTCGTGCGGCGCCCGCGCGTGCCTCACCTCGCTGCTCACTTACCAGAGAGTCATTGGCCAGGTCCTTTCCACAAAACTCCCCGGTGCCAACACTTCCTACCATATCTTACCGTCTACGTAACTACTAATTTATATCGTTTCGTTGATGATTTTAATGAATTGTTGATCGCCGATTTCATTTAATTCGACGAGATCTGTAAGAGAAATGAAATTAGATTCATTCGAAGCTTTAAACTCCAAAACTTGTACATATTTTATTGGCTTTATGTATAAAAATCTCCACAGTATTTCAGCGTATGCAATGCACGTTGAATATCAGCGCAGTTATCATCGAAAGCATTTAATATCAAAAATATTGTCAATCTCTCAGCTTGATTATATAAATATGACATCAGCTAAATGTATATTGTATGTTTGGAAAAACTGGTAAATGTACTATCGTGACGCATCGACATACCAGGACGTACCATTCTTCTTGGTGGCCGCTGAAGTAGCGCCAGGCCAGCACCGTAATTCTATAACTCTATAACGACGGATAATCACGTACACAGTTGAGGACGCCATATTTTTGAAGGATAAAATCCCTACCATCAGTTTAAAGTATTTGCATGAGCCACTTTTTCATCATGTCGGCGGTATTTCAAAATAATTTGCCGACACAATGTTAATACACACCTCCTTTTACGTGCTGTACCATTTGTTACGTTATTTTTTTAAACACATACATATTCCTATTTTTATTGAATATTACATTGACTTAATAAATGCAAAATTATATCCAAGTTTCTGTTTAAGAAATACAAAATAGTTTAACTAAGCTGATATCGAATTTCGTAATATGATTTCCACCAGATGTATTTTCCCGTTGTTTATTGCGTAATATATTTTGTATATTTGTGAACTTATTCCATACTGTACTGTAGAAACGTCGTCTGTATTTTCGTACCTATGTATCGCCGTTTTAATTTTTTTTATGTAGAATACTAATCGTAGAATATGTTTTCCTTTGACGTTTTGAGTTGTCTACTATAGTCGTTTTTATTTTCAACCTTTTCTTCTCATATAACTTTTACGAAATTTTTTTGAATTTGGTTTATTAAATATGGAATTAATATATAATTAAGTTATTTAATTCCAATTAAAGAACTAAAATGCAATTGGTATCTTTAAAAATCCTGTATCAGTACGATACGGTTACATTTATGATAGCAGAGTTTTTGCATAATTTATACATCAAATGTCACTTAGTAATTGTTTGAAAGACTGCGACAAGAATCCTGCTGGGAAAGTACAATACAAATGCTTATCCTAGAAGCGTTTACTTTAACCGTTTTTTACTTGACATTTAATGCCTTTAGCATTTTATTAATATAGAAATTATATATCAAACTTATGAGTCCTGTGCAAGAACGTAAATGGAGCGGCTTGCCTTAATTCCAATATTATAATTACGTTTATCGCGACTGTAAAGTAATCAATGGCGCGTCGAGACGTGCAAAAACGCTGGTGGCGTTGCGATAATCGCTTTTTCCGCTCCGACCACCGACGATTCTTTCTTTCCCCCCCTCCCCAGCTCTCCTTTAAGAACGGAATGTTTCCATGAATTCCCTGGGAGAATTCAACTAAAAAAATAAAGTTGGTTGAAATTACAACTTCTACACGCAAACCAAATCGCCTCCATAAAATCCACTCTTGTGCAGTACAGGCGGAATTTTAATTGACAGGATGATTAATTTAAATACTGTTCTGACGTTTTTATTTCGTTTATCGCTATTTATTTAAGTAAATTTACTTTTTTCTGATCTCTTAGAAAAATAATTGAAAACTTTGTGTGTCAATTTGTATCTCTCTGTGGTTATTTCCCGGCGTTTATACGGTGGTGAGGGAACGTGGGTTTCAAAGCTTACATATATATCTGAATTTGTGATAGACTTAATTACACGCATGAAGGTATAAAGGAATAAAATACGGACATTTTGAATTAATTTAGAATCCCTTAAATTTATTATGATATATATGGATTATGATGTATGCTAAAATTATTTCTCATTTTATGAATTTAATTCTCCTCAGAACTATATTATCTTGTCTCATCTTCAAAATAAAGAAATGGTTATTCAATTTCATGTCATTAATTGACCAGTGTATGATATAAAAATCATAAAAAATAAACTAGAAATATTGTAATAAAATAATAAATCAGCACTGCTTACTGTTTCCCCCTCTTCAGATATTCTTAAGTCGATTTTGTAACGTTTAAAGGGGTTGGATTCTATTTTAAATGAAATGACTGCAAGGAGAATAAATTATACGAAAATTTACACTTTTGAAATTATATTTTAACAATAAATATAACAACAAATAAATAAAATAAACCTTTTCTCCCTGCTGTTTTTAAAAGGAATTATAAATTACGAAAATTACTTGAATTTTTAAATTTCAATGGAAAGCAAAATTGATCTGTCTCCCAGTTGATGGTGCGGTTTAAATGCGTTGATGTTTACTAATTGTCAATGGCTTCTGTGGCTTTCAGTTGACGATCTTGAAGGATTTATAGTACTTTTAGAAACACTGGAACACGTAGGTACTTTGGCAGCAACCTTCGTAATTTTTGATGTGGAAGCTTCTGGAATTGGCTGCTACTGCTTGCCTTTGAAGTCTGCTGCTGAACGTATCCTTGTGACCTCTTGGTTTTTCCGTCCGATTAACAGCCTATGTCTATCTCCACGATAAATCGATAAATCAACAACTGTTTCCATCCGTCTATCTCATCGACCTTTTCCTCTTCAATCTTTCATTGATTCTCTTGATGTCGGATAAGTATAACTATTAATACTGTATAAAGTAAAAAAATATATTTTTTTTTCTTCGGAATTTTGGATGACCTTTTGGGTTACGTCATTGTTATATTTATCTACTTATAACCCATAAAGAGAAGTGATAGATTACTAGGCCATGTTTTGAGACATGAGAGTATTGTAAAATTAGCATTAGATGGAAGTGTGGGAGTAGGAACAGAAGAGGGAGGCCAAGGATTGAATACGCTAAGAAGATTAGGGAGGGTGTGATGTAATAGTTATGTAGAAATGAAAAGCACAGAATAAGTTTTCATAGAGGATTGCATCTGGCCAGTCTTAAGACTGATTACCACCACCACAACAACAGCTCATAATGTTTTTCGTTTCGATACCTGATTCATGCACAAATAATTGAATTAGCCTGAAATTAATGATTATACTAGTTCGGACGAATGAGGAAACGTTTATATTTAAAACCGAACTTAAAGTTGAAGGACGTTTAGCGGAAGTTGTACAAAGACATTAATAATTCGGTAATCATATACAGAAACAAGGGAATGTTATCAGCGGCATCATTTTGAGGGGAACCAAGTCGAATGTTTGTTTGGCTCTCAAATATACTTAAATGAGGAACACAGGCTTAAGGTAAAAAATGTTGCTTTAAACAAGAAAATGTATACAATGACTTGCAGATTAAACGCATTTACTTAGTTAATTAAAAAAAGTACAAGCAATACCAGTAAAGGAACTCACACCAATTTCAGACAAGCAAATGACGTAAATTAATGCAAGATAAAAAAAATAAATGCGGCCCAGAGAGAGAGAGAAAAATACCGTTTCTAATTCGAAATAGGAGACTTGAATGCCGCTGATGGCCGGATAACTGCAGCCCAGGCGACAAAAATGAGCGCTGTGTAATCTACGAACTCGCTTTTCACAGCTATGACTTCATTGCTTCGGACAACGCGAATTTAAAACTGACATTCTGCTCGATTCCTCTTAACATTCTAGATATTATAATTGTGATTGTTTAACCGTCAGACGACGTCAATTTCCATAACTATATATATATTCCTACTACAGGAATAGAATTAATTTAGAAAATGAAAATGTAAAATAAACGCAGTGCTAAATCTGTTGACATTAAAGTAGCGTGAAACATGCTTTGACACAAACGACTGTAATAATGCATGATTCTATAAAGCTAAATATTTTACACATGGTTTAATAGCTAATTAAATTACATTAAAATTATTGTAAAACGTCCAGAGCTCATCTAATAGAAAATTGAATTAATTTTTAAAGTAAGAACAGTTTTTATACAAAGCTGTGTCCTTTAATTATGATGTTAAGAGAATTCATTTATTCTTTATTGCATTTCTCAGCACGTATATCAGAAATTCTTGAGCTCCAACTATTTTGGTTGTAATTTTTTGTATTAATACAATATCAATTAATTTTATTATGGTTATAAGGATATAGTTTGGTTTCTTGATTTTAATTATATAGAAATAAAATTTAAAAGAAATCTAAGTATGTTATCATTCCATGAGTCTTACATGATATTTATTCTCTTAAATTTTAATTCGCAAGTATCAAATTCTCAGGAAGCATTGCCTCAGCGTGAATAAGTATTTTATAAATGAACTCAGTCGTGAGATCTCGCAGGATCTCTGCCTCTAGCGACAGTTTTGTTCCTCTGCTTTGCGTACATGACACGTTTGGCCTCTATGTAGATGATTATCTCCAGACGAATCCGGGGCATATTAGCAACAAAACTCTTCGATTTTATTTTCGAACAGGAGTAAAAAATAAATTAGACTGCATCATATTAAAGTGGAAGTTGCCATTTTTTGAATGAATGAGCTCCTATTATATTTTTTGTGGGCAACGCCATTCATTTTCACGATGACCGCATACCAGGAAACATTTTCTCGATGTTATGTGTTGTTAATGTTAGGGAGTAATACATGCTAGTGCATTTGGAGCAATGCTCTCTAAACTATGTTATAGTACCACGTAATCAGTTCGTGTAACGAAAACTCCGTTTGCATCGATCGGGAGAAAATCGCATCACAACGATGGGAAACAAAGAAACCATATTCCACGTTTCCCGCTACAATAGGAAACACGAGTAATAACGAACAAGTGTGGACGAGTTCAGTCAACCAGAACCTGTACGAGTGAGATAGAGATCGGCATAGTCCTCAATTATACAGTTAATATTTTATTTAGCTTGACAATGAGCACCTGTGACCAACAAATAAGCCAACCTTGTACACCTTCGTTTGTTGGATTTCATTCAATAGCACATAATTGAAGTCTGTCAGGATCATCTAGTCTAGCGGTTGTCAACAGGAAAATTTTAGTGGCCACTTAAATCCAAATTATTAAAAATTTTGTGAGATAATATGGCCAGTGAACACAAAACACTTTTATTACATACTGAAGTGAGATGGCTATCCAGAGGAAAAGCATTATTATGACTTCTTGAACTGCGAAATGAGTTGTTGGTCTTCTTGAAGGCACAAAATAATTCACGACAACATTTTGTTGAAGCTTTATAAAATCCTTCATGGTTGATTAAACTCGTATATACAAAGTGCAATGAATTTGTCATTACTAGGAGAAATTATTAAAAATTTTAATAACGAGATAAAATTGGATCTTTTGATATACAATATTGGATTTTATGATTTGAATCTAACTTTCTTAATTGGTTTCCTGCCATCATGAATGTTTGAATGAATTAAATTTCAAAATAGATGAAGTTTCCAAAATGTTATTAGAACTTGAAATAAACTCTTTTTCAATATTTTCCGAAAACAAATAAGTACGACTACTGGATTCTTTTTCTGGGACAGGTGCAGTTAGGTGCAAGTGACTGGGAAAATCTAATTGATTAAATCAGTGCAAGAAAAATACAATCATCAGTCATATGTGATCACTGGGCTAGTTCAAAAGAGTATTTCGAAACATGTTATTATTGTTTTACTTCCGTTTCCTACAACCTATTTATGCGAAGCTGTATTTTGTTATTATGCTGCAAAGAAGTCAAGGCGCAGAAACACGCCCGACGCCACACCAGATGTTAGAATTCAATTTACACATGTTGTGACTGATATCAATGAGATATGCAATTCTAGGTCCCAAAATCATCAAAGGCACTAAGTTCTTTATATATATTTATTTATTTTATTTCAGGTCTATTTTTAAAAATAATTACTAAATTAAATCTTATTTAACTTTTTACGACTAGGAATCTCCCATCATGAAAAATAATCCAAGTGTTCCGTAAGAATGCCAGATTTTACCATTGAAGAAAAGTTTGGCAAACCCTGGTGTAGTGAATACTGGTCCGTTTAAAACTCTTTAATGCCCAGTGGTCTGTTTAAAAGGACATGCGTGAGTTATAATTTAAAGTGGCTTCACGTTATAGGAAAATGTAATCCAATTTTGCTGATGAGAATTCTTTAGTTTAAGCGCTATTCAATAATATATAATTTCATTTAACAGCATGGTATTTTACATTAACATCATGGTTATTACGGAAAACATTATTTATGTGACATTTTGACTTCCACAATTCTTAAATTTTCCATACCGAATAGACTTCATTTATGTCGAGAAGTAACCCCTTTGATCGCTATTCAAAGCGAGGAAAGAAATGCCATTAACATCTCTCATACAGAATGGATGTTTTTCAGTCTCAGCTGAATGTAGGTTCAAAGGACGTAATGCAACTGCAACTGAAAAGCTAACAATTATGTGTATGTATAGCGAGGGGAAGCCGTGGACTCTTCTAGTGTTCCTTTCAATTTAATTCTGCACGGTATAGCATGTCGGAGCTCAACCTAATACACGGCACACGAAGCTATGATCCCTTCGAGAGAATTATTTTGCCTCTCTTTGCCATTGAATAATGCCAAGTAACTGTACAGGGTGTTCACTGTTATGCACTTCCTAGATGGTGTGACATTTTAACATGATGACACATTGTTGTTCGAGGAGTTCGTGCCATTGTAATTTGGCGTGTGAAGGCTGCGAGTATCGTCTTACATTAAACGCCACAAAGAACTTGGCTTTGTCGGAGCATTCCGTTGACAGGTACCCTTTTTTACCGTGTCGGTATTCGAGTCAAGGATATGCAACGTGAGGGTATTATAAGTGCGCGTAAAATTATTAGTAAGGTGGAAGTGTGCCATTCATTCTGGACCCGTGATACGGTGCTCCAATCATGGATCCGGGTTACAGAAATTTACCACGCCCTGTTACAGAGATTACGTGGGCAAAGTTTTGTGAAGAGATTCCGGGTAAAGCGGGATTATCATTTTTATTATAACTTACGCTACATGGAATCTGGCCACTTTATTTCTCTGCTATTCATTCATAACTGTTTATTTTTAAATAAATTTACATTGGAAAAAAATTTTCAATGTAAATTTTCGACAATTCGTGGTTGTATGTTTCCTTTTGTGCTTGGTTAGCTCCTGAGCAAAATAATTATTGAACTTCTGGAACTCCGAAGTTCGATAAATGCTCTGTGTAGGCCAGCACAATCTGGAATAATATTCAATCCATGAATAAATTATGTATATACTAAATTACATGGATATGACTATGGAAATGTCGAAATCTCCAGCTGAATAAATTTGAAATCACAATTAAATTCTAGTTTTGGTTATTAATGTGACTTATTAACATTTAAATCTACACCTACTTAATTTTTTACATTTACGTAATAAGATCACTCTTCGTTTTCAATCAGTCTCATAAATTTTACAACTTTATTAATAGATTCTGACAACGTCATAATTCTACACTGACAACCGAATAACCTGAAGGAAGAAAAACTTCATCCTGAATAGACTTCATTTAAGTTACACAAAAATTTAAGAATAATATTGCTAAGCAACTTCAATACATCACTTATAAATCTCGATAACCAAATTCAAAAAGCCGATAATTACAAAAGTGACAGACGCGTCGTTAAAACCTGATCTATACATGGTACATTAAACGTGTTATTCGATAAGTGTGAAGGAGCAAAATTAAAATGATCTAAATTGTAAAAAGAAATCTGACGTGGTTCGGGCGTGAGATTAGATATGTTGCTCTTGCAGGATTTCCGTAATAAAAAAAAAGTTTCCTGTAGGAACCAATACACTGGGAGCGAATCGAAGATTTGCGTGATAACCACATAAGAAAAACAATATTTGAGACTTATTGATACTATGCCATCTAAAATAAAGATAATTTCTTTAATTAATTTTTTTTTGTATTTGTTATATTGGAAAACATTAAATGTAGAAAGTAGAATATAGTATTTTGTTATTTTAAATGCTTTTATAGTTTTTTTTCTGATTATGACATCATTTTTCCGATAGCTCTTTGGTAAAAGGATTTATCGAAATAAATAATATTTTTTAATGTAGTTGTAAAATTGTTGAGACTGATTAAAAACCGAAAAGAATATGATGTATAAGTAATAAGATTGAAAATCAATCATTTTAATTATATATTCCTCGAAGAATAATTGATTAGTTTTAGACTTTTCTCATTCTTCAGAGTAACTGACAGAGATGTGTTGACAGATGCCAATAAAATATTTTATTTTGTGTTATTTCAAATGTTTTTATTAGTCACTATTTTAATAATAAATTAATGACTTTTCATTTTTAATTTAATAAAATTTTAAAAAGTAACAAAGTAATACTTTTTATATATTTTTTTCAAAATTCAGTATTATAAAAATTGTTATTTCAAAAAGAGATGAATTGCTTCACTTCAATCTCAGCACAAAGGCCATGAAAGTAAATGGGACTGGACCCGGGGCCTTTTACTTACCGGGTGGGTTCTTACCACTGAGCCAGTCTGAGTAGATGCCAGGGAACCAATAAAACATTACTCATGTATACGAAATCTCAGGCTGTACCTACAATGTTTCATCGGCCTACTGGCGTCGACTTGGACTGGCTCAGTGGTAGAGGATCCGCCCAGTAAGCAGCTCCCGAGTCGGATCAACATTTTCCACTCTGTTACCTTATAAAAGTTATTAACGTGGTAATAATGCTAGTAATTTTTATTAAAATAACGTCAAACAAATCACATTCTTTATCGAATACAAATTAACAATCTCCAAAGAAATTTAAATTAGCGAAAATATTTTCCTTTCGAATCTGTTTGATAAAGATTTCTCACATTTCAACGCCGATTATAATTGTGTGTGGACCTGAACTTTTCGACGTCACCGTCATCACGCTTTAGTTTTAAAGAAGATGATTATTATATTTCTTTTTTGCAGATAACATTTTATACTACTGTCAATACAAAAAATTTTACCCAAATTTTCGTATTTTATATTTGAGAGTAAGAATCAGTTTTATCCAATTATTGATGTTATATTATGCAAAAAATGATACAGTAATCTACTTGGTCCCAGGGATTTCATGGAGATAAAATTATGTATAATCGTCTCATTCTTACTATCATACGAGTTTCCTGAATTAATTAAATTTTATTATATAGGGAAAAAAGAGAATAAAGTTGGAATTTCTATAAGTGCGTTATGATGACGTACTACTAACTTTTATTAACCAGTTGTAGAAATATTATTGTGCTTGCCTATTTAAAATAAAGGGTTTTTTTGTGAAACCAAGTGTAGTCCCGCTTACTTTTGCACAAACCAATGACCATCTGTATTTTCTTTTCGGTATTGCAACTCCCTCTTGTGGGGGGAGAGATCTCGCAGGATAGATGAATTTAAGAACTCAATGTCCCATAGTTCGTGGTAAAGTCGGGACTTTGCTCGACTTAATGGTAAAGCCAGAGTGCGATTCCGTGTAATGTTCGCCTTCGTAGTGAATTACAGCTGTAGGAAGAAGTCAAAGCGCTGTTGTTCGCGAAGTGGGAGTGCGTTATCAATCGAATAAACTCAAGATGACAAGCTCGGCACAATACAGTTGCTATTGATATTCTCAATTCCGCACGGGGTGTATTTAATTCTTTAAATAATTAAAGGTAGGCAACCCCGAAGATTTGTCTGTTTTCCCGTAGTTCTTCATTCAAGAATAAGGTAGACGGTTAAGTAGAATGTAAATTTCTCCCATCAACTCACAGAAACCGTGGTCACAGTGTTTGAATACTGGCAGTAAAATATATGTTAATGTGTCCACGTTCTTTTCCTTATTGATGCAGTTTAATTGTATTAAATTCTATGTTAAATCGAATATAGGAACGTTTTACCTTAGAATCTTGCACTTAATTGTGGCCATCATTTAAAGAATTCTGTTAACATTATGAAAGTAATATTTCAGTTGCCATAAATGAATGTAAAACAGATAATAATCGTCGGATAAATTTTTAATGCCCAGTAATTCAATCATATTGTTCAAGGGTCTGGAAGCGAAGTCGTGTTGAGACTAATGTATGCCATAATTTACACCTGGATGAAACGCACCTTGGCTTTCATTCTACTTTATGCTGCTCGACATAACCGTATTCTACATGTCGTACGAATTAATATGCAGAAGTATAATAGCATTTCCTTGTTAGCTATGTCCTTATAAGACACTAAGTACGAACAGACGAATCGATCTCGAAAAACGTGTTAACACGCAATATTTGCATGCTTTAAAAATATCTTCCCAACGGGCGGTTGTCGTCGTATTCTTACCCCCCCTTTTTTCCAGTGGTAACAGTTGTAAGGAAAGTGTGTACAAAATTTACTTCGCGTGTTAAAATTTTTATTCGGAACATACAATTTTTGTGATTTAGAGTGCAACTTGAACATTAGATTAAAGTAAATTAAACCTACATTAAGTATTACGAGCTTTCAGATAAGACTAGTTAATTTATGGAAATTTTAATTGAAATAATCCAGTTGAGTAGTTCAGTAAACGATGTAGGTTCATATTATTTCTTCGTATTAATTAATTTGTATGCCGTGTGTACTAAATTTTGAAGTTATCTTGACTTTTTCGGAGCCATGTTCGTTCTTTATTTACGACCGGCCGTGTCTCTGAATTGCAAGTTTTGTCTGGATTCCAAGGTTTGGGTGTGCTCGTTGTACTGCTGACCCTAGCCGCTTTCTTAATTAGCATCATTACTGCTGAGCAGTGCATTGACTCGGTGCAAGAGCAGTTCCTCATTCAGGTTTCTCCGGCTCGAAATTAGCAGCTACCAAATCATCTTCCTTATAGTTCAAGAGTACCGAACGTTCCTGCTTAATGAAATCGTGACCAAACTGTACGTAATTAACACGTTGTTAAGGACAAATACAACCAGCTCCCTTACGTGATCACTGCGGAAGAGCATTGGCATTCCATTACGTTTCGTTACGCCCTTCTAATTAAAACTGTAGTTTCTTTTACGAGACCAAGATAAGAGATAGCATCGATTGCTTTGAAATGAAAAATTACACGGTGAAATTGCACAACAAACAATGCATCCATTTTAAAGTTGTGGTTCATTTCGTGGGTGCCCTTTAAGAGTATTTATGTGTTGGCGGAGTGGTCAACAGGCTGGACACGTAGGTCAAATTCCGGCCGTGTCAGGAAGCGGCAGTAATTTATAATTGTTTAAAAAATGGATGGACTTCATCCATACTGATGATAACGTTTGGAGACTGGAATCGCCACATTCCTGAGCAAACCTCGCGCCTGTATTTCAGAAAAACGCCTTATAAATCTGACAAAGTCAACAAATTTCGGCATGAACTTGCCAACACGTCTTAGACACATGGTACATTAAGCAGAATCGTAGCTGTCATTACGACAGAGGGCAAGGTGAAGGTCCGCTGACGATATAAAAACTAAGCTTTGGAA
The DNA here is from genome assembly GCA_034510155.1 of Eucriotettix oculatus. Taxonomy (NCBI): domain Eukaryota; kingdom Metazoa; phylum Arthropoda; class Insecta; order Orthoptera; family Tetrigidae; genus Eucriotettix; species Eucriotettix oculatus. Next base: position 78,756,510 of record CM067378.1, read on the forward strand.
TGCGGCTTAGACCTTTCTCAAACGAACAAGTGACGGTCTGTGATGGGTCGTACACTAAGAAATCTTAGAATAAACTCACCTAAATGCGACAATAGTAGTGAATGAGTCACATTAAATCAATATGGTTTAATAATTTTGATGTAGTGGGATTATAATTTAGTTATGTACTCATAATAAATATTTTTTGCATCATGCATATGCAGTCTTCATATACGCAGCAGGAACTGAGGATCTCAGAAATCGATACAATTCGGTATGTTTTGTAAGGTGATGAACCGGGGTCGCAGTCTTTGGGCATATGGTTAGAGTTGTTTTCTGCTCCAATTGAAACAGTTCACCAGAAGCCTGCTAAACTGGCCAAGCCACTGAGAAGGGAATGCTCCGTCTCCAAAGCAAACCCCACTCCAGTCAACTGAAAGTCGTGTGTCAGGAACCAAGATCCCGACATACCTTGTGAAGGCTTTCTAGGGATTGCCCTTCATTTTTTTGAATGGCAGATCCTTAAATTTTAACCCGGGGACCCTCATCAACCCTTGGCTGGCTTCTCTCCCCTCCACTTGCAAAAATTAACTCTACAAAGAACCAATTATTATATTTAGAAGAAGTTTGAATAGAGACACATTGGGCCAAATTTTGTGATAAGAAATCATTTTGACGTCCAAATCGCCGAAGCTTTGCTTTTTACATAACATGCGTTCTAATAATACCTTTCCTTCTTAAGGGACACGGGACTGAAATTACATTCTGCAGGAGAATTTTAATAATATGCTTCGTTTTAATTTAATAAATTATTAGTTTTTCAGAAAAATATTTTTTCTGAGGTTTATGATTTCGGGTACCTAAAAGCTTCTATGCGCCACAAATATGAAGATATTGTCTTCATTCGTTTTGTACATAACCTACATGCTAATACCTTCAAATACAAGTAGTAGTTTTTAATTGTTCAAGTAGTTTAGGTTAAAAAAAATTTCAAAGTGCTGAAAAGTGCCAATTTGTAATTAACCGTATAAGCTCTTATTAAATTTCAAAAATAATACTGACAAATGATAACAACGGTCAGCCCTAGAAATACATATAAAAAAGCTAAAATATATTCAAGTACTGCCAAATTTTGAAAATAATTTTCTAAATATCTCTACTAAAAACAAGTTTAGAAAAACAAAATTTTTACATTGTTATATATGTATGTTGGTAACACACAGTTAAAATTTCAGCTCAGTAGCAATTTATTTATAGGAATTTCAAATTTCAGTTTCATAGTTAGAAACTATGTCAATAGAAAATACCGAGACTTCTTTTTACAGGTGAACGTTTTCACGGACGATCACAGAAATATAAGTAATTGTGCGGATGTTTGGATTTTTATGCAGTGTTATTTTAACTCTTCTGTATTAAATTGCTACATTCATTACGTTCTCACGTTCTGCTACTCGGAAGTTGACCCACAGTACAGTTATGGCTGATGAGTAAATAATCCCTTAGTTAGTGCTCCGAAAATAGAAGTAATTGAATATTTATCGGGAAGTATCGTGAAGCAAGTCCGTTGGCGATCGAAGCTCAACACTGATTTGATAATATTTCAAAAGAAACTATTCCGAAAGTGAATTTGGCGGTTTTCAGTTGTACGAAAAGGTGACGAGGATTTCTTTCCATCTTTAGGAGCCTGCCTCTTCCGAGTCGATTGGACTACAGACTGTGCTTCGTAATGAGTGTTTGCCCGGCGTTACCATGGCCTCAGTTAATTGTTTGTAACCGGCTCTAGCAGATTAGATAGGGTCCCTGCAAGCTGCTGCAATTTACATAAGCAACGCAAAGCTGCTGCAATATCCACAGCATATTCTCCCTACAGCCACCTGCAACATCATCTTAGTGTTTATTAGTCAGCTAATTTCATCATGCTAAGCACTGCTTGACCAATACTACTTTCCGCGATTATTTATATTCTGCGGCAATCGAATAAAATATTTTAAGGAACGAAATATTAAATTTTTCTGTTACAATAACACTAACATAATTTATCTTTCTTCAATCATTTTCATGCCTATGGAAGTTAATTTTCTAATTTGAGGTAAAACATTTCACTATTTATTACTATCTGTACCGTGCTGGGTTGTGACGCATCGGGGAAGCAGGGCGGCGTTCTCAGTGAAGCAAAAATACTATTTGAACTATTCAAATAAAATTTTATAAATTTAAATTAATGAAACTCTGCTTAGGAAGTTGAATAAATCAAACAAAACTTGAATCTACATTGACTGCCGTTCTTGACGATATAATAATTTTAAAGGAAAAGTTGAAATTTGCAAATAAATGATTCACCCAATTTTTCACTATTTATTTAAGTTCTTTGACGACTTTTCGTACACATTTTGAACTTTCTCTCGTAAAGGTTAATAATAAAATTCCAACTGATTTACTTTGAAACAAATATCTTTTACTCGAGGAAGTCCAAAAATTTGGAAAAACGTCTTTAGAGAACATATTGACACAATTACTGAATTGTTTATTGAATTCAAACTTAATTTTTCTTACATTGCCTTTATTAATAAATAAATATTGGTTATTTGATTTACTTCATTGAAACACTTAATGTTTTAATAAAATTTTCATGCATTAAAAATCAATATAGATTTTGTATATATTTTTGTTTCCTGAAGAAGTTCACAAAATTGTATGAAACGTTGTATTTATATTAATTAAATACTAATTGAATTTATTTACCGACTAAATACGTCGTATTTTTATTTATTACTTTATTGAATTTAAAAAATATATTTGTGGTGCGTCATTTTTAAAACTTTTATCATATTTTGAAAATTTACTGTTCGGTCCTGATAACTTCCTTTGGCAAACAATTCCAGATGTTGATTCACGTACTCAATTAAATGTTTTAATTGCATTTGAGTTCCCTGCGCACGTAATTTGGGGCGATCGGGCGAAAAGGAAAACGAATTTAAAATGTATCACATTGTTATTCATTCCGACATAATAATCCTGGAAATTGATTAATAAGAAGCTAAGAACGCTTTAGAACCAGATAAAATTTAAAATTAAACACGCACAAGTGTCTATGGGATTTGATTACCTGTAGGTTGTGGATTTAGCTCAAATGCCAGTTCTTGGCGTAAACAATGCAATCGAACAGAGGGACAGGGTATTGTAGGGTGTGATTGGAAATAAATTTGAGCGTAGCTAATGAAATAAAGGGAGAATTTATTAAGAAACTTAACGAAGAAAATATTTACTTATTTAGGAGGTACGGCGAAGCAATCAGATTTCTTAATAATCTCAGGTTAAACCGTGGACGATATCCTCCCTAGGTTTCAAGGATGGAGAAAACTGGACAGCGTACCTTGTTGTACCATAGCTTCATATGTCTAAGCTTCCCCGTAGGTCGCTCTCCTCAGCGTCGCAGGTTGACCTCCTTCAACGTCGGGGACCAAACGTCGGTTCCCTTCCCTCTCCTTCAAGATCAAAGAAGAGAAGAACGATAATTCACAGAAAATCATCATCGTGTATAGAAGCATTGAAGAATCGACATTTAACATATATTTTCTTTCTAAACTACGAAATGCAATTGGTGGAGGCAATCACGTGGTTTAAAATATTTCGGTGTTTTCCTGCTCCTCGTTTCCCAAGCGAGAGTGGTTACGGATATTCCACAGGCCATATTCCTACGTGCCGAAATGCCTACCCTGGAGATTAGTGGGGACGCAGGGTCTGTACATACTGACGCCTTGTCGATTTCCTAATCCTCACTAACTTTCTATTAAAAATTTAAGAAACATCACCTATCGCGCTACAGTATAATATGGCAGAGAGGTATCAGAAGATTAATAAAGCAAATAAGATGGACAATAAATAAACACTGAAATAATCTAGCAGGTAAACATTTAGACAAATAGCCGGAAATAGTTGATATTTTAAATAAACTGTAAACAGATTTACAACATTATTGGGAGTCCTGATTCAACTACCAGAAGGAAGCCGATCGAATTTTTCAAAGTGTATCACATACTTATTTATAAACGGAAATCAAAGCCCTGTGAGAAGTTTATCTTAGTCATACATGTATATCGTTTTAACAATTTATAATTTATTAAAATCAATTTATTTATAAATCATCATAAAGAGAATATACTGAGGGACAATTATTTATTAATTTCTTGTGAATTATTTTAATTATGAATCTTGCAAAAATTGCGTATTTCTTTACATAGTGCCTAACTACACGTATCATTTATTATTATAGTTATCGCACGAGTAAAGTTACGTGACATGATCATCACCGTAGCCATTTTCAATTTAGTATCTGCTGTAGTAGTCAATTCTTCCATGTCTAAGTAAACGAGGCGTGATTCGAATTTTCATTCCTATGCTCTCATGTACTCGAAGAAGGCATATTTTATGAATACTTTCTGCGTTAATTATAATAGTTCACTTTCAAACATTTTGGTAATGAAGGAGAGAAGTTTGAAAAGGGAATCTCCATATTTATTTCTTATGGGAAATATGAAGATTGAGAAGTAAAACTAGAAAAACGTGGATTTTATTCTTATTTCGGAATGACATTCACTAGTCTGCAATTGTTAGACCAATCTACTATCGGAAATCATTTTCATAGAAACGAAACGATAAATAACGGCGAATGAAATATGTGAGACCATAGAGAAGTAAATATGACGAAATAATGTGGAAAAGATTTTCTGCTAATATTAATAGCATAGTTGTGATAGCAGCTGTCGGCCCTAATTTGGGAAGGCCAGGACTCGAGGGTAAGACGACGACGCGGCGGCTGTTGCAGGAATGCATTTAAGATGATATAATGTGTTTAGGCGCGAAGGCAGAGCCAGAGCGCGACTCTAATTAAGAGCGATGACTGATCTTTGCGGCCGCTAGGTGGCAGTGCCATTGTAGTGTGCTGCATTCGCGCCAAGATAAATGGCTGCTGTGGTGTCGTATCTGCGTCTTGAATTATGCCCTGCGGTGTCTAGGAGTGCACATTAATTCCTCCCGCGGAGCACGTGCGATTTCATTTCGCTACTTCACGATCTCTTTCTTTGCATGTTAGCATCTATCTGAACTGTCTTCATACACGCACTCCAAGTAAGATATTAGTTGGTTTCGAACTTCAATTCTCCAATTAGATTCTCTGTGGACCGAAGCTTTCATATTTCAAATTTTTGTTTATTAATTTACTAACGTGTCACATTGTGTAGAGATCCGATGACTAGAATACTTGCTATAATTCTATATTGCTTAACTATTTATTTTATAATTATTAATTCCAATTTCCTGCTTAACCTGTTTCCAAATTTCAAACTCAATAACCCCCGACACTTCTCTTTTATCCTATTATGAATTATTTAGAAATATTTCGCGTAATGCAAAATATAACGCGCATGTAATAAACGATTTTATATAAGTATTAATCAAAGATAAGTGTACACTTACAAAATTTTGGGGTATTATTTTATTAAATAATTATTAATTAAATAAGAATACTCGAAGATAGCCGAGAAGATGAGTAAAATCCAGGATTAGAAAGGCACCAGACTGTCGCGAAGAAACGTTCTTGCTACCTAGGTGCAGGGGATTAAAGATGTTTGTCCACGAGGAGAGATTGACCCATGGAAGTTTCCCAAGATTTACCCCTTCTTTCGTAAGTGCGGATCCCGTGATTGGCGAAGACACGTCATGTGGGGTGGCGCTTTTCTATAGAGAACGGGAAAGGAGATATTTGTTGGGAGGTGAAAAGACGGTGAAGTAGTCAGTGTGGATTCCAATCTGAAAGTAACTGGCGGTCAGGAGAGGAGAAAAGGTCCAGTTTTGGACGGAAGTTGGAAGAGGACTTCGGGAAAGTAAAATGCAGTCAGTGTACGTTTGAAATGGGAGAAGAACTACAGAAGAGCTATATCTTGCTAACTATATGCATCCACGACGAATTCCTGGAAGGAAGAAATCGCTTTGTACTTTCACGAGATTCCAAGTAGCCGGAAGAAGAATAAAACAGGTTTTGTCATAATAAGCGAGTTTTCTGCTACTCGTTGCGTCACAGTAATGAAATCTGATAAAAATTATATATATATAAAACCTTTATATACCTATATATTTAATTTTCTTTTAAATCCTACCTATTTTGGTAATATACATAGTGCAGGATCGAACTAGGATTTTGTGTTTGAACATATAATTAAATAAGCAATTTTCAATAACTAATTAAATTCCCTCTCCTCTATTTTCATTTACAAAGTATTATAAGACATGACTGAAGTCCTGCTTCAGAAAGAAAATTTAAACTTACTCTAAAATCTCTTCGGTAAATATAAGTCAGTGTAGTAAAGTAATACTGTTAGATTCACAATCCATAAATAAATAAAAGTGAAGTGTTATTACAGTAATTAACCTGTATTTTCTGGAATAATTCAACTGCTTTTTATTTTCATGCCAAGTAATATTTTTTTTTGGTTACAGGCTACATTTTTTTTGGGTTAACAGGCTACATGAGGGTGATCCTGAAACAGGCAACTCCCCTTTAATAGCGTAGGAAGGGAATTGAAAAGGGGGGATGCGGAAGGTAGAGCAAGGTAGCCAAGGGTTAACTAGGGCCCCCGAGCTAATGTCCAATTACAAAATTGATCTGCGATTAATATTTCTCTATATACTATTTATTGCTAAAAATTGTCCAAATCCCATATTATTTTGTTATTTAAAATAATTATATTCATTTATTGTAAATTTAGTTGATTTAACATGAAATTTCTATTGCCGGGCAAACTCCCCCTCTGTAGATAAAATTAATAACGTTTTAATTTGGTGCAGTTATTTCCATACATCAAACATTACCCAGTTATAATTTTACCTGTGAGTTACATATCCGCTAATAATAAATCTATACTTCAGTTATTGCATTTCAGTGACAATATATTCATAATTGCGCTTTTTAATTTTAACGTGAATATTCTTGTTCGCGGGTAAAGTCATCCAAGCACTTACGTGAGTTTTTAACGATGTATAGACCAATAAGTACTGTATTTAACGATTGTAGTATGATTTATAAGCTATTTGGACGATATCTGACATGTATACGATGTAAAACTAAACCCTCCAACAATATCTATTCCCTACAATTATTTGAGTAATTAAAATTCAATTTATGGTAGCCGATCCCTTGTTTGAAGGTAGAAAATTATTTTATTGATTGAGAAAAATTTTATTCATGATCTGAGAAGACTTTTATGCCACCGATTCTTCATCGTCGGTTGACCCCCTGGGGTACTTCGTGCTTTAACCGTTTAAGTACTCGACGTTCCTTGTACCTTGCTACACGAACAGTTCTAAATCACACACATGATTCAGCTGAAGCTTGCCGCCGTAAGAACATCGCATTGTTTTTAGCATGTTTATGGTGAGCGCTCGAGTTGGAGATGCTTATTTAGTCCTAAAACTCGTGTTCTGCGTGCATGTAACATGCTGCAGGGGATTACCTTGCACTGGGGAATCCTTGATTTGCTCCCAGTCCTGCCTCATTTGCTAGTCACGAAAAGTCGCTTGCTCACGCTGAATCTGAGCAAGACGCCGGGGCGCTCGTAAATAAGGGTGCTTTGTTTGTTTTGCAGCCCTGAATTAAATTACAATGGTATTAAGATTGTGGTGGAGGAGGGATTTTATGAACAATTGCCGCAGCGATGTGGCTGAGATAGGGTAGCGTGCGTCGGGCGGGGATGGCGATAACTTAGGCAGTCGTGCTGGCGTGACCGGGGTTCGATCCCGCGCGCGGTCGTGAACTCGAGACCTCGTCGCGTCGTGGCCGTGCGACAACGTTTCCATCTCGGCCCGTCAGACTCCAGCCAATATGCTAATGGAGCCGGGAAGGCGACTTTAGCGATGCGGGGACTGATGTAATCAATTCATTCCGCTGCGACCAAAAAAATATTTCAGTTTCAATTTTTCTGAAAACCTTTTAAAAAATTAATATCATAAAATATTTATTAGGTGAAATTAATTTCATAATAATTTAATTAATTGAAACATATTTTAATTATCAAATGAATTGTGGGACAATGTTACGTCCTATATCTTAAGTTTTAAGTTAGTATACGTCAGCGGCAACTGCTTCCTTACATGTGCTTTATGTGGTGATTTATAATCTAGAAGTACTTCATTTCAATTTGAATCTCATCCAAAATTCTTATACATCATACCAGAGAACTTCCCCAGAACTTCATACTTTTACCAATATTATTTTTTAAAAATATTATAGGTTTATACCATATTATTATATTAAATTTATATTGCATTCTCAATATGTCATATTTTCTGTAACGTATTCTGGACCTATGTTTAAATTTACGAATACTTGAATAATTAACATACAAAATCGAAGTTTTATTTAAATACCACCACGTTTCATATTCTCATTTGGGACTTCATCAGGTACAACCAATAAATTTCTTCAAATTTTTGAAATTTTTTTATTTTGTAATAAAAATTTAATCTAGACAAAAATTAAGGCCCAAATATTTCTGCTGTAACTGTGCATAAATACAAAACATACAAAAAATTACATTTCGTCCTTGAATATTTTTGTCATGATTATTGTTAATTTATATAATTTACAAATTTAAAAAAGTGATGAAATATATGTGTACTTGATGAAGACCCAAATGGAAGGACGATAAATGATAGTAGTAATTGAATAATCCTTCATTTTTATCTGTTCATTATGTTGATTATTTTTTATGTTTTCGAACTTCATATGTAAATTGTAAGTCCTGGATCAGTATAAAATTAAAAACAAAGTATGTGTCATTTTATTTAAATGAAAAGTTATTGTGTCCATTAAGTTCAATGTTCTTTTTTTCTCGAATTAGTTCAAAAGTAAAGACGAACATTTTCTCCAGGTGTATCAAATGTAAACATATACTTGCACCATTTTTCATAGAAAATATTTTTGGTATTGATGAGAATATATTATTTTATCGACAAACGTCACATCAAGAATTTTAGGTCTAATTATCCGTTAAACGTATTTTTATATTATACTGATAACAATCGTTATTGATGGATTAGGTTCATATCCCATCAATAGGTCTGTAGTTTAATCATCCTCGACGAAAAATTTCAGCCTATATTTAAGTTGCTGCATAATAAACTGACATTCTAAAATTAACATTACACACCACATTCTTTAAGAATTAACTCATACAATGTTGCTACTTTCGTTACTACCTAAATTGGTTTTAATTGGCAACTCCCAAACTGGTCATGTGCCAGCCTGTTTTTTTTTCAGTATGTTCATCTTAGCATTTTCAACTCCTGTATGTAATAAACGGAAGTTCGGATGATGCCCCAAAACCGTTTGTTTGGTTGTTTATCGTCTGGTGGCTGGATTCAACGTCCTGTCACGCAGCTGCCGGCGGGGGCAATGCTTGAAACACTTTAACGACCATCGTTTTCGTCTCCTAACCTGAGGCGTGTGTGCAGCTCCTGCTTTCGTAACGAGTTCGGACATGTCCCGAAGGAAGAGTGTTTCCGCGTAACACAGCAGCCATCAAAAAACGTTACACGTTCGCTTTCACTGGTCAGATGACCCGCATCCTTACACTCTCTATGGATTTATTGAACTTGTGAGCCGAGTACCCGTCCGAACAAATAATACCCACTCACGTTTTCTCTAAAGCAGAAATTCTTCATTCATTGAAATACTTTAAATATATGGCTATAGAAATATATTTTGCCCGCCAAACGTACTTGTTAGAAATTCAATGGAATTGATTTTGATTGATTACAGCATTTACGATCCGTGGTTGACCAGTCGTTGTTTGAAATCTCCGGGAAATTAGGAATTATACTACCTCCGGAGATTCCTCGTTTTCTGTAACCGTAAGATGTGGCATATTTCAAAGTTTTTATTGTTGGTATAAAACTTCGGGGCTGTTGCAACAGGCTCTCCTCGTACAATTTCATATGTCCGAATGCGTTACGCCTTTGCGCAACAACTTTGGTCTTCAGGAAATTAAATTCTTTTCCAGATAAATGTTAGTGCTGAATCCAAGAAAATTACTTCCCATTATATTTTTATTCTCAAATCCACTGCGGAAAAATAAAGAAGACAAAGAGAGAAATTCATCCTGAAGGTTTTTGTGTGGCAATCGGCGTACGAGATCATCTTTTACGTTTTTGACGCATTTCTTAATGTTGTAACGCATGTGACATTAAAATCTCAGGTTTCGTCGCAAAAAATAGTTTGACTGTATAAACTGTTGCATTGTGTTGTTTGGATGCATGGATCTATTACACGCTTTGGATTCGGTTATCAGGATAGTTTATGACATACACATTATATGCGATCTAACATTACGGTCTCTGCAGAGCCTCGTTACTCGCCAAACAATCAGAAACTTTAAAGTCAAGGAACAGTTCTCAGTACGGCGCCCCTCATCTGACTATACAAAGCTTGACGTATTTAACAATTTGTTGGCTAAAATTTTAGCTTGACTTATTTCTTTCACGTAATCTGAATTGAAGAAAATATAATTTGTATAAAAAATGTAAACGATTAGTTTTAGAGAATAGCAAAGACCGTGAAGTCTAAAATACTGTAATTATGAGGACTCATTCATTCTTTTCTTTGTCTGGACCAGTGAGTGTAAATGATTTACATAGTTGGCTATGAAAGTGTTTTTAATTGAACGTAGTAAAATGAAAGATGTAACCTGTAGATGTAGCCTGTAACCTGTCTAAGGCCACGCGCACCTCCGCTTTATCTACAACATGAAGCCGTTTTTTTTTCAGGCTATAAATTACAGAGCAAAGTGGTTAGTATTGAGAGCGTGAACTATTAATTCCCACAAGGATCTCACGGGTCCTTTAATAAATTTCCTATGGTCAGCAGCAAGGAACGGAGTAAATCATACGCCTTGAAACAAAAAGCCAAATCGTTGACAGATCTGCAGTAGCCGCGAACGGATTTATAGAGGCGGGCCCCTTTGTCCGTTATCGAGCCCTGGACTTCCAGGCGGCTCGGCCCGACGCTGTCACCAGGGCTAATGTTTCCGTTTCTCTGCGAGTAATTATATTTACTCGGAGGCTTTGAGCACATTAATTTACGGTCCACGTCATGCGCTCTCATTTTCCCCTTTTACGTGTTTTGTGAATTCAGCGCCTGTTTATTTATTTTCCAAAAACTGTTACATACTTGTTACTGAAGCACTAGCTTCATTGAAACCATTTTTTAAATATAGGTATACAAGTAAAGTAAAATATAGGCAACAATCAAGGATAGGAATTTGAGAATTGGAAAGTAACTAAATGATATTCAATGTAAATACACCACCATCAATAATAACATATCGATATGGGTTTGGCTGTTATCGTAAACTGACGACACGTGGAAGCCACTACTAACATTTTTAGACAATGTGACGCTTTTTTAAAACAATAATTAAATATGTGACTTGAAGTGCATTAATTATGTAACTAACATAAATTCCCGAGATTTGATTATAAGGACGAATCGCGAAATTCTTTATCGTGGAGACGCCAGCGGCTGCAAGATCACAGTAATTAAACCATGTGCCACGAAGGCGGCAAGAGTCGTATTGCATTGAGGTTTATGGAGCCCCTGGTGTGGAAATTCGAAATCAACACTTGTTTACTCCTGGCATAACACAAAATAACGTCGCTCGTGGCCCCTACCGAAGAAAAACTTGCTGAAACTGGGGAAATAAGTGGCAAATTGGTCACGTGTTGAGTGTGACACTAGATTACCCGCAAACCTCAAAGGACGACAGGGGGATATGGTCTGATGCTTGAAGCATCGAAAAAGGAAAATGATAAGTCTTGTAACTCTTATGTTTCCAAGACAGGATGAACTTGAACTTCCTAGAAGTACTCCGGTCGCAAGTATCGTGCGAACGTAACGCATGAAGGAAGGAACTGGCTTAGCTCACAGCAAACATCAGTGTCGAGAGCATTCTCATTACCTGATAATGGGGAAAGTGGCGTACCTTAGATAGCAGATTTAGTTTCTTTCTGTCTCATTCCAAATTTATTAAATAATAAATTAAAATTTATCTGTCAAAGAAAAATTAATTTTTTTATAAATTCAAAAATATTAATTTATTTCCTTATATTTTGAATAAATAAAATATAAAATGACGTATTTATTTCTTCACTGGTGTCCAATAATATATCATTCAAACTATTCATTTTAAAAACAATTGAAAGGAAACCACCTTATAACATTAGTGCCACTGAAGGACCAGCAACAACTTAAAACTTTTATTGATGATGATGATGACTGGCGAAAGAACGGAGGAGAGTAATTGTGAATAATTTTGTGGGATTTAATTCCCATAATTTAATTGAACTAATGGTTAGGGTTGGTGATTCTTGAATAATGTCAATGACTGTCTCCATAGGTCATGGTGGTTTCTTTAGAGCAGTGCCTGTACTTTATAGAATCAATTATTTATTGGATTAAAATCTACTAAGAACAGATGGAAAATTATTGAATGCAAACTTCTCTCACGTATCTGGTCCTGGTATCAGGAGGATGTAGGCTATGGTTGTTCTGCGTCCATTTACACCTGGCATCCTGGCGAAATGGACAATGGTGTTCTGCGTAGTGTTACTTGCTACGACTCGTAAAAATAACACTAAAATCTGTATATGTCTTCGACATGTCTGTATTGACACTCATCCTAACAATGTCTCTTACCAAGATGCTCAGTCTTTTTTTGCGAGGGTATGAGAAGAATAAATATAATTTTCTTCGTTTCCCTTCAGTGAAAGGACACGGAATGTCAAGCTGGATTCATCTCCTCACTCTTCCACCAAAATTGTGCAATGTTCAATGTCAAAAATTGAGGACCGTTTTTTCTTACATGTCGGAGTAGCACATTGATGAAAAAATAATAAATTTATTTTTTATTTCCTACTATTTGTTTTTGTGAGGGAAATTAAGACATAATTTTAGATTCGAAGTCTAGTATTTTCTTTTTTATTAGGTAGCAGAGTTGATAGTTCGAAGGCTTACATGGTGGTCTTTTAATCAATAGAAGGACCGTTAAGACTCCAATAGATCTGGACATGCCAAGGTCTCTATACTACGTTTAGAAGCTAGTTCCAAGTTCCAAGCAGTCCCCCTGCCCCTATCCTCCCACAAACAGTGAAACTACCGGACATAAACAAGGAAGCATTAACCCCTTCGAGCTTCATGGTCCGAGGAAGAACATTTACTTCCAATATCGAGGAAACTTCGACAAAGGTTTCGAAACTCCTGCCTGTAATAGAATTTGTAACACACAGTCCTCTAAAAAGTAAAATAACAGTTGCTGTATCATAATGTCTGTTCATAGTTATATTTATCTGTCTAATTTAATAATAAATTAACACAACAGCCAGGTTTGCAGATACGGCTGCATTGTGTGGGTGAAGAACACAGACATTTTCTCCACTAAAATTCAAGAAATAAATTATAATCAGACTTTTAAATTATTTTATTTCTACCATTAAGGGATCCGAGACAATCGAACGATACGTCGTGATAGTTTGATTAATATATTATAATTCTTTATTTTATTAAAGTATATTTCGGAGAAATTTGGCTGGTGAATTCATTTGTAATTTCTGTTTTATAAAATGGTCCGTTTACTGTACTGTATATACAATTGTATAGCTGGTGAGAATTAGCCAGTTGTGTCAAAGGACGATGCGCAGTCGTTATTTCCTTTGTAATTGTAGTGTGGTTAAGGCTGAACCTACGTTAACATGGATTTTTGTTACCCAAATTTGGTTGTGTAAAAATCTATTTTGAAAACATTGACTCAATGAAACATGTTATTTTACTTCAGGATATGTTGAGCGTCAAATACCTAATCCGTGATAAGGTCAGGATGTGGTGAAAACATTTTACACCTCTCTAAATCCCGTTTGTAAAAATATAATGAATATTTTTGAAAATGGTAGCAGCTTCTCCCCAACGACTGTTACTCCCTGATATGAATACTCCTCATCTTGTTCGTTCCTCTACAACGCAACTTGTACGACATGGAATTTCTCACATCCTATAATTATATTGCCGTATTTAGTGATTCAATAATTCACAAGAAAAGTTTAATTCTACAGTTACATATTAAATGTGGACCTTTTATTTGCAAGTTAGTGTAGATGTTAATTATGACAGTCGTTGAGAATATTATCGGTCGTGTGAAATGCCGTTAACATTGCAGGATAAATGAAGGACGACAACGTGCACGATTTGTATCTGATTTACGAGTACAAGCTGTAGTCGAGTTCATGCAACTTTACGAAGATTTACCCATTTAAAATTTTCCGCGTGAGTGATATTTCGTCTTGATGTTGGTACGAAGCAAGCGAAAGAGAGGGTACGCTTATGGTACCCACAGATCAATTACGGTGTAAGCTTCAGCTATCCAGGATGAGCGTAAATCCGTATTAGTCGCCATCCGTGTTAACGATATTCGCTTTGCGCACTCTATCTCAAGTGCCTTTGTGCTTTGCAACAACGAAGCGCCATGATGAGCGTCGATCCAATAGCGAGATTAATTTATTAACACGCACTTAAGTACCCGAGCGCATTCACGTGTCATTCCAGGTGATGTTACTGTTTGTTTAGCTTTCACCGCTACTGCGCACTAGCCATTACCGTTAATATCATAAACAACATTGTTTTGTTATGTATGCTGGTTACTTAAATAGCGGTATATACCTTACTGTATTAGAAAATTTATTAAGATATTTTTTAAATATACTTTTTAGTTTAGATCTGAATCCTGTGTCACAGGTAGAATATTTTTTATTTGAAAGACACATTTTTTAAAATTTCCCGTTTATTAGTACTATATAAGATTTAAGGCAGATTTTAAATAATTCATTGTCTTACAATTTACTGTAGAATCCTTACTCAGTTGTATTTGATTATTTAAAACGTATTTAAGAATTATGAACACATTAACCATGCTTATTTATAGTTCAAAAGTCTAAGATTAGACAAATTTTGGTACTTCTTGAGTGAAAGAGTAAATTTTCTTTGAATTGATTAGATTTGTGTTTCATGAACAGAGTTGAGACTGACAGCTGGAATTACGGCCTACGGCTTCACCTTGCAACCTTGCATTCATTTATACTCATCGTCCCTTTATTGCTGACAGATTAATAAAATTGGAATCGTCAGGCTTTCCAATTTAAGAGTTCATGGATTTAATTTCGCTGATGGAATCGGGTCTGGAGACAGTTATTGGAAAAGTAGAGAAAGGGATCGCCGAACCTTGTCTTTTGTGCTCAGGAGTAATACTGGATATGCAATTTTAAAGACTATGGTAAAGTGGTGTCTTACTACAATGCCGAGACTTCGAATTTAATCTTCGTGCAGGATCTTCTAACTCGGTTATGATCTGCAACAGCGGGAGATGGGACGTGGCATTATTTCGCCGTCGGAGTCGAAAGAAGCTGTGCAATGGCTTTTCGGAAATTAAATATTTATCACATCAGTAGTGTATCTCCAAATATTCCATTATTGCTGTTGTCATCTCATATGATAAAAATGGTACTCCTTTATCTTTTACAATATATCTTTTAACCCGCCATATTCAAATTATTTTCCAAACTATGTATCGGCTGGACTCGAGATTTTATTTTGTATTTAACAACGTTATATTATCCTCATTCGATTGCTAGATTCTACTCCGCTTTATTACAAAACGCGTTATAATTTGTGTCTGAGGAAGAGGGAAAGGGAATGGGGCTGATATAACCAAAACTTTATTACAAACTAAAATAGCATGTATGATCCGTGTGCGGAACTTTCCCACTCAGCTGTCGTACGAACGTGCGGATACCCATGGATGTCGTCCTTTCCAAGGACCGTGCATCCAGCCAACGGAACCAAGATGATTCTCGTACCTCCGTAATTTAGGAAGTTTATGAATTTCAGTCATAAGAGGGAGTTTTGTCAGCGACCCTAACATATAGATGTCCAATAGATAAGTGCCCTTAGGGATGCTTCCTTCCAGATACTCGCCTTTGATACAATCAGGTATCACTATTCATCAAAGTCATCGAATAATCGCGCCACTAAAAATGTTTCATTCTCGCAAATAAGAGGAAGTTGTGCAGCAGCGCACTCCAACAATTGACAATAACAAGCTAACGTCAATAATACTAATAAAGAGTCTAAATCGTTACGTTTGGAATAATAACAAAATTGTAATTAAGTATGCTTAAGTAAGAATAATAAATGACACTTAACTTCAAAAATAAATAATGTGATACTAGCTCATTATAACTAATTTTGCTTAAGTTGAATTGGCAGTTAGTTCTGAAACAAATTATTTAATATTCCTGGAAATAAATCAGAATTTTTATATTTTAGATTGTGATCTTCTACAGTCATTCATTGCGGTTATTTTTATTCAGACGAAGAATTAATTATTGTCGTTATTTTGTCTGAAAAAACTATACTTCACTATTTTAGTTATGCTAATTTCATCTAAATCGTGTTTTAAATTGGTTTTCTTACGGTTTTTATTTTTATATCTATTTTGTAGGAATTTTTTGGAAATGAATTCTTAATAGGACTGACCGCCTGCAACAGTAGTGCGAATATTGTTGCTTATATGAGGCTGTCTTTGCAATGTGTCAAAGTTGAATTATTTCTATCCTTGTAAAGATTTTCTCTTCGTTGTCAATTTCATTCATTACCTCTTATGTAGGTTCGTTGAGTGGTACGTGCTGCAGTCGACAGTTGATTGAGACTAAGTATCGGTACTCCAGCTGTAATGAATGAAAAGCTACTTGTGTATAACAACAGTAAACGGCTTAGAACGTTAACGTCTCCCCTAGAAGGATCTATAACCAGTTACATCTGACTTCAAGACGCTGTATGGAATACATACTTTGTCTTATTATGTCACACACGTTGCAAGTTCGTCGTCCCCGTTATGTGCGAATAATTGCTTGTAAGACCGCGGGTAGACACAAGGCAGTAACTGATGTTTTATAGACGTGCTAATGCCATATGTTTGTATTGTTAAATTGTTTCCAAAGTATTAAAGAGATTAATTAAGAGCCATTTGCAGTTCAGAGAATTCACAGCTCTCGGGATAATTATTGCTGCTGTCCAATTAAACATTACCGTTACAAGATTACGATCCATAAATAACACCTATCCTTCACAGAAGAATGAAGACTTTGTGAACAGTTCTTAGCGTTAGTACAAAAATATATCTTCAATGCCATGCAATTGATAGGTTAAATCGTGGGTGTATATAGTTTCTTTAACACTTCGTGTACTATCCTTGTCCCTGTATCAGTTTTTTACATAATTATTTTTGTTATTTCTTAAATCTATCTATACCACTGATTATTTAGATGCACCCACTTGGCGTGGAGTCTTTGTCCAACTGTTCAATATTTCACCACTCGCCACGTGCTTATGTGAGTATTTTATAATCAATATCTTATAGACTTTTACACTTAATAAAGGGTTGGGCATCATGGAAATTTAGTTAGTTAATTTCAACACACCATTTACCCCATTAACGTTTACTCAAGATTAATTCACAAATTTATCTTCACGAATACCAAAATTGTGACCTTGCTGCCATATGTAGAATTTTATTTCCGAAACGTTTATCTGTATCTCTTTGGCATTTTAGATCGGGATCTGTAACCCTGACCGTAACTCTTCTGGTTGCACGTAAACAGATTTATTTAATTTACACTGTTCTCTGCTTTTTACCCTAACCACTTCACTTTGAGTCCCGCTGAGCGTGATTACTACGTTCAATTTTCTATATTAAGACTCTAAATTTAACAGAATTAAGCTTATTTTGTAAATCATACTGATTATATATACCCCTCACGCTAATTACTTTTTATGATCTTCTGAAGGATTGTGGCACTTTTAGTAGAAAAAGTAAAATACTCACAAACATTATTAATGCATTGTACATCAAAGACAATTACTGTAGTACAGTCGCTTTGATACTACCAAAAAACTGTACCAAAAGGTAATTCTAAAGAAAATTCTGCAACGATCTTTACCGTGTGTAAATTAGGAACGTTGCAGAATTTTCTTAAATTAGGAACATTAGTCAAAATACTTATCTTATTAGGATATGTTGATTATAAAATAAATTTTTGGAGATGAAATAAATAGAAGCACAATATTATGCCAGAGACACAGAACTTTAACAGTTATTTCTGTTTATGAAATAAATATCTAATTCTACGAAAGGTCTAGTTCACTAAACTAGCATCAGTTCAAAAGTCTATTCTCCCACTGGTGCAACAGCTGACTCCTCGATTACCAATATCATTGCAATACATTATTCCCTCTGGGGCGCCACCTATCAACCACGTTAGCAGCAGGTAAGATAACGTAGCCGAGTATTCTCGGTTCTTGACGGTTTAAGAATAAATCAGTGTTATCAAATATTCTTTAACAATACCAAATTTTGCGTGCGACATACACGGAGCAGCGAAAACGAGTAACTCCCTATAATACCAACGTTTTGTTAAACTCCTTCAATCGAGACCAATTTTTATAGTTCCACTTTATCAAATTTACAATTCGTTATTTTCTTTTACGATTTATACATTCCAATATTTAGCTATAATCACAAATTTTAAATCCATTTTTTTTGGAATTTTACTTTCCAGTGCCACAGTTCGTATATATTGTTACATTTGATAACAAATATTTTATCGATATTTGCACTTAAATAAGAAAGGTAAAATCGATAAGACTGAATTTTAAGTTTCCAACATTTCGAATGGTTGGGAGAAAATTTAAGATACCCTAAATGATATTTATCACTTCTACAAAATAATATTTATCTTTTGTAAAGCGAATTAAATATCGGCCCAAGAAATTCAAACGAGAATTTGGAACGTTCACTATTTTGTCTCCGTGTGTCGGATGGGAGTTTATCGTTGCTAAGAATCCGTTAACTACTCACTATAACAATGAAATAAGTATTATAGATATCGCGCGGACTGTTGTCTTATAGAAAGCGAACTGTGTGAGTCTGACACACAAACTGCTATTTACACGACAACGACTTGGTTCCCCTCATGCATGAAACGTAATGAAAAATAAATTTACTGTAGGTTAAACTGTACAGTCGAAAGTATCAATATTTTAATTTAGTCCTTCATTAAACTAATTGTCCACGGTTTGAACGACATGTCAGCAAGCTATGCATCGTTTGCTTTTGTTCTTTTGTCTCCATTTATTCACTCTACAGATGCACCGTTATTTGCTCAAAATGTAATTATAGCATTTGAATAAAATTAAATGGCCGATGCTTGTTAATGATTAATTTCAGAGGGCATTAATATATTGTTATTTTTAGTTTGAAAATTACTCGCTATGTTGGAGATTCAAACTCCATGTCCGTGGGAAAACTTGGCGTACTTGGTCGTAATGTTGAGAATCCTGCGTGATAACGACCATACGCCGGACTCCGAGCTTTCATCTAGTGATTCTGGAAAGAACATCCTATTATAAGCATTATGTGCTCCTCGTTGATAATCGGCCCTTGCTATGTAATGCACTTACAGAATACCAAAACCCTCCAACAGTTTTGTGGTATACTAGTACTCGTTTAAGAGCCGAAGAAAAACCATACAGGATGCAGGTAAAATGCAATAACTCCGCGTACAACAAGCGTAATTACTATGTATTAACGTGAAACTGAATATATAATCAGAAAATAACTTTTTAAGTATAAAATGGCAAGACGTTCTTTCTGTTTATAAGATCATTTTCTGTGTGAGTTTCCTGATCCAACTTGAAAGTTTATCACACTATATATAATTAACTGATCGAAAATTATATCCTCCCATCAGTGATTAGTGATATTATTTATCAGGAATAATTTTGTACCTATAAGTAGACTATTTATATTCTTTTTTGCTATGATAAATATTTTTTATCTCTGTTCCCAAGTGCTTGTCTCTCTTTAAATTTTTGGCTAAGGGTTTCTCCATACTTTTATGAGAGGTTTATAATATCATAATAAAAAGTTAAGGGTGATGTTTAATTACTTTCTACATGTTTTTTTAAGTTCACCTGATTTATTTTGTGTATTAACTTTAAGTAAGAAATACAGCTTTATACGTTGAGGTTATTAAGCTTTATGGCTGTAATTGCAGATTGTACGAACCGAAAAAGCTAATCTGCATCCCAGTCATTTAGAATATGGGCCGAACAACTTGTTCAGAGCATAATTAAAAACTGAAACAAAAATGAAAAAATAAACTATGTAATCGAGATTTCCGCATGCTATTAATCGTTCCGGGAACTATAAGATTTTCCGAGTGTTTATCATTTGCATTTAAAATGTAAATAGAGAAGTTTTGTTTGTGTTGTTTCCATATTGGAAAGAAGCGTTTTTTTGTGTTGTCAACTTGAATTGAGGATTAATTGAAAATAAATATTACTGGTACCTATGCTATGATTAGTTTGTCTAGTGTAGTTACAATTAATAGTGCATTTATGAAAAAAAATCTGTTTATCGGAATATTTACTAAACCATTCAGCTCATATATTAGCAAGACTTGTAATTTACTGTGGGTTTATATTTATTTAGTTTTGCAATTTTCCTATGTTTTTCTGATTGTGTTTTTCGTAATTCATTCGAATTAATTAGGATATTTTAAGAAGAAAAGAGTATTTTTTTAAATGTATAAACCTACTATGGTGCTATAGAAAGGAAAAGAAAATGTTATTATTTTAGAATTGATTTGAATCGCGCATTGAATTTAGTAAACATGTCTAACTCAGTGTTTGATGTTTTATCCGTACTTGTGATTCTCACCTGTATCCCAAATGACGAACATTTTTCTGCTTCTCAAGCCGTCAGATCCAATTTTCCTTCTTTTCACCTCCTGCTTTCTTCATTTCGTAGTGAATGGGATATCCCGATAAAATCTATGCCAATTAAAGCAAATTCTTTGCTTTCAGTCTGCCTTTTTTTTTAAAGTTTCTGTCGCTTTCGCTTTTATCTTGGCAGCCTTTTAATGTGAGGACGCTCTGAAATTTGAACAAAAGATGATGTCTCTGTGGCCAGGCCGTGTCGGGCATTGAGGCGCGTGAAATATGACAGCCGCCAGGTGGCTGAGTCGCCGAGCGCCATTAGTCTAATCAGCGCCGAATCTGCAGGTAGACGCGCGCTTCCCGGTTATCGCCCCATCGCAGGTTAGCGCCCTTAATATTCGCTAATAGCGTCTCTTGGCGGCCTTGGACTGTTCACTTGTCGCCCTGAGCCGCTCGTAAAGCTCTAAAACGCGTTCTCCGACTTCGCTTTATTGGTTTACTGGCTGAGATACCAGTGGCGTACACGTAACACAGGTTTTCCCTTACGACAATTCTTGCTGTCAAACAGACCAATCAGTTTTATGCGACGTTATTTAACTTGCTGTCACTCTCATCGGCGATTGATTGCATTGGCATTCCAAATTGGGAAAAAGTAACGCTTCGCCAAAAAGTTGGTGAAATAGTGGAATATCAGTATTATGTTGAGATTATTCCAGTCTACATTTTTGGCATGAAACAAAATAAAATAATCAAAGTGTACGGAGATAACGTAATTCAGAAATGTGAAGAGAAAAATAAAATTAACTGAAATATTACCACTCATATACCAATATGTAAATAGTTAAATTGTTTAAAATTGTTATAGTACTCCGGTTATAAGTGCCTGATTTCTAGTTCTCCGCAAATTTACCACCATTGACTTTCGTCTTTTTGCGGGTTTTGAGCGTTCTCGCTCCCGTGATCGAAAGGCAAGGAAATGTTCGTAAAGTATATATACTATCGTGACAGATATGCGAATAGACTCATCGAATCTGTTGCCCCAAGTCTAAGAAAGGAAATAGACAACGATGTTCTTTGTATTGAATCGATATAAAAATGCTATTTTCAGGGTACCAAAATTTATTAAGAATAGTAACTTAAATCCTATATATTAAACAAATTGGCATTTCCTCCTGCACGTATTTGATCTATGGAAGAATTACCACAGACCATCAGCGTTAGTGTTTTAAATTTACTTTCATAACTACATCATCCTGTCCTCCCTGTTACCAAAAATTGAGTTTGCGAAATGTATTCGGAAATAAATTTCAAGTTTTTAAGACTCCAGCTTTTTTACTAAAATTATGTCGAGTTTAATCGACTTTGTACTTGACACTTGAGTTTCATGTTCGTCCATAGACAACAAAAACATATATTCAAGAAAAGTCAAACAAAGTCAGTGGTATTTCTTCAGGGTTGAAAAATTTCTGACCAGTAACTTTCTTTCTTATTCAATAATGAAACACATATTACCCGAACACTTATTCATTTCAAAGAATTTAACTAATAGATAACTGACATTTATGTAATTTTTATGTTTTCTTTTAAGAAGTATAAAATTATGTTTTAGTTTTCATGAAAATGATTGGTAAAACATATTCCAATAACTATAGTTACAGAAATACGTTTTTTACTAACGACATAGTATTAAAAATATTTTCATTTAATATTGTCACTTAATGATACAGCGATCTAGATTTTGAAGACAACGGTAATAAAGAAATTTCGAACCTATTGTAGATAGCCTTAAAACACGGAGTAACGGTCAGTTGAATTGAAATTAAATTCTTTGAGTTCATAAGTTGGTAAAGGACTAGTGAATTGGAGTCTTATTATGAACTGCCTCATATTTAATAATCAACAGAGAAAGGACAGGGTGCGTGAACGGATTGTTTGCTGCTGGGGACGTTAAAGGGGAGTATCATATACTTTTTCAAGATCATTAGGTTAGAGTTTCATAATTACACCAACAACGTTCAATTATTTTCTTCTGACGTCTCCCACAGACAACACAAGGCTAATTAATTCTCCTACATCAATCGTACTTATTGATTGTAACCTATAACGAGCATGAGGACATCTCAAGTAATATCAAAAAATTAAACTGATTTGAACGACAATCTTCTACTGATGTTTTGGTGTGTGATGTGACGATGCGGTTGTACTGTAAATACTTCCATTCAGCTTGCATTGTTTTTTGTCCTCGTCAGAAAACGGATCTACTGAAACCGTAGGCTAAACTCTGGTCTGTCCGAAGTAAAGATGAGTAATATATTTTTGAGGAGGAATGCACAATAGCCACTCATTATAGAGATGATATAGAAAAATGAGTTATAAGTGATGAGAACGTCGGAAGTGTATGAAAGAAGGTTGGACTAATTGGTGATTTTGTGGTTATTAGTTGACTAATGTGTCTGTAATTTACATTAATCCAGCTCAAAATTCTGAAAAATGTTATTTTTGGTGTAAATTAGGGCGCAAATCCGTTTTTTTCCGAGCCGCGGTTGTTAAAACACCGCTGAGCTGATCTGCTTTCGTTACATTGAATCCAATGGCTGATCAAGCGCATTAAATGAAGCCGTAATATTTGCTGGCTTTGTTGACAGCGCCGCGAATGCGTGTCCGCAGGGGATCTGCGGTCGAGACCAGGTAGTATTTATAGTGCCAAACACAGAGACCGGTTTGGCCTATGTCTTGTTTATGTGTGCCGTGGCCTCTACAGCGCCGGCGTAATGTTCTTTCGCGATTGATGTTCCGTCAACGTCAACGCGCGTTCTATTATTTGACCAGTCATCTCGTCCCTCTTTGTCAGTCGAGATGTTTTGTAGTTGCCATCGATACAGCCATTATTTTCGGGTTTGGACAAGAGCGCCCTTGAGCACCCGCTGAGTGGGCGATGTAGGGCTCCTATCTTACTTATATTAGGCAGAGGAAGATGACGAAGGGGAACCCTGTAAAATTAACATAATCCGTTTTCTCTTCATAATTCTGTAATATTTGGGGGAAACATCATAAATGAAATATATCCTTTGCAAGAATGTCCTATTCTGACAAACGAATACTAAATCTGCGGGACAGACTGAAGAATGAACGACAAAAACATAACAGACAGGCTGAAGAACTATTTGGACATTGATCGCCAACGACATCATAAGATCGAAAAATGATGTTTCTGTGCCCTACATGTACACTATTAACTTCTCTCCTACATTACGAAATTTAATATAAAAAATTAATATCTCATGTTCCTCGCCATTTGAAACTACATAACTTCTTACAAGTCGGCTATTGTTTTTCAAACGCACAATTTTCAGTTCGAGGAGGAAGCTATTATAATATTCTCTGATGTCGTGGAGGCTGTATTCGAGATATCAAAAATCAAATGAGATCCTCAACCGCATCCGTAGTAACCTAATTGAAGTAAAATAAATATCCAAGGAAATTTTCCCGTTTTGGATTCCGTCCCATGTGAGAATTATTGGACCTAGAGGCGAAACGAGCGAGTTCAGCAAATAACAGCCAAACTGAGTGGAAATCCAACCGATTACCAAACTCTGGATTAGGGTATTGTTAAGGTTGATAGTTTCAGAGACAGAGAAGGATGTCTGAGTCCGAAAAATCAACAGATTATTTCCCCCCATGGCCAAACTAGAAAGGAACAGGTCACTTTATTCATACCCCATTCGGGTAATTTTCTGACTACTTATCTGGGAAGGAAGCTCGAACTTTTTGTAGTAGATGAGGGGACATACTAACGATAAAGCACATACTGTATATCTGTCACCCTGACTCTGATAATGCACCCCTAGGAGCTCATCAGATCAGAGAGGGGGAACTAGTCCACTCGGAAAGAGACATAACATTTTTGTTCACGTTCCCGGCTCATAACAAGTTATTAAAAAAGATTTAAATGGTTCATATTCACTTATAACTACAACTATAGTCGGTTAGCATCTTGTCACAAATGTCCATGAAAACAAGGTGATCGTATGGAATTTCCTAATGACTCTTAATTGTTAATGGGACGTTAAAACAAACTAAAAAGAAATTCAGTTAGCCTTTCGAAAGAACCGTAGCCTACAAAATAATATTCAGTTGCATGTATGTGCTTCGTCGCGTTTGTCCATTCAGGTTGGCGATCTCTTACGCTCCAAATTACTCTGATGCAGTCTGGCCGTCGATTAGATTCAACACCTCAGTTCTTTCACATATGTAACAAAAAAAATTAAAGCTGTTCTATTCGTCAGTTTGTTATTATGTCTCTTTACCATCTGTCACTAAAGAACTGAAGAGTCACTTCAGTTTATGAGGCGTTTATTTACTCTTCCTAGTGACGCTGAAGGAAGTTTATAATGCAACGTTCAGGTGTCGCATTATTGATCTTTATAATAGCTACAATTAAGCGCAAATCTTTGTCCTTGAGGCAAATTTTATAGTGTTAATCCTTAACATAAAATTAGATTAAAATTGACAGTAGCTATAAAAATTAACGTAAATGTTAACTACGGACCAAATTTTATTGTGATTTCTACGGTGCAACTGGTAGGCGTTTGTAATTCTTTACTATTTTGGGAAAATCAAGCATCGCCTACAACACACATTCAGGAATCGCTTGTCTTTATTCTTCTTGTTTTACAACTGCCATTTGCAACTTAGTTTGTGATCATTCTTAGCTTTGTCATACATCTTAAATGTAACCAGTTAATTCTACACGTCAGACAAAATCGAAGCAGAAATATTGAAGCTCGATTACTAAAATAATGCTTAAAAGTCGACTTTGAGTTATACATTTTTTTACATTAATCTGTAGAAAAAAAGTGAAAAAACGAAAGTTTGACTTAGTAGCTCAAATGTGCATCTATTAATCGTAATTTTAGGAGACGAACACAAAATTAATATGCGAGAAGATATTTTGATAAACATTTTTTAAAACTGCACAAAATAGTTTGTGTATTAAAAGTCTTGTGACTTACGAGTGCCAGGAAATTGAATTACGAAGTTACCGCGTTATGCGATATGCACATAAAACCGTAAAATGTTCAACGTTACATTAGGAAACTATTTAACTTCATTAAGGTATTTGGTTAATTTTTTCTGGGACACTGTTGATATAATTAAAGAATGATTCCATGAGAATCTGTTACTAAACCACATAATCGCTGTGGTGCATCTGCTGGTGTGAATTCTTATGTAAGAAGACACTGACCATCGCGTGATACTCTACAGATGGGACTCCTTCAGGTTCTAAGCACGCGTTCGAGGTAACTCAAGGCAACATGAGAAAAGAACGTCAATTTTTTTTAAAGGGATAATGTTTCTTGTTTGATAATTATTAGTACCCAATCAGCAGTGAATTTTCATGAAATTTTGGATGGTCTTTCTTATTAGAACTTTTGTAATTTACTTCAGAAATTTTAAATATAATCAATCCATATTAAACCTTGTTCACACCAAGCGCGAACGATAAATACTCGTTCGTAAATGTTACCGACCGCTCTTATAAGTTTGCGAAACAGTTGTTTTCTTTACCATAGTTCACAGTGTGCGCATATAGCTCCAGCTGTGTAGAAATTTGGTGTGGTGTTTTATTCACTATATTCTCCAAGTTGGTTGAGGAGCCATTGGTGGGAAGGAGAACCTTTGGGTTGGGGACAGACTCTTTATTTCTAGAAATAAATGAAACAAGATTCTTTTAAATGCGGTTTTAAAATCATAAAGAATTCAAATAATCGATAGCTTAGATTGACTCGCGATTGTAGTGATCAAAAAAATAAAAGGCTGCGTTCTTAATGTGACACGACAGTGACGTTGGTGAATATCATATTTAAAGTTATTTTAGTGTTTTTTACTGTGTTTTTTAAAACAAGTATTAACTTATTTATATGCAATTTTAGACTCAATAAATAAGCTAATATAATGAAGCTTCATGTTTTGGTCCTAATTTAGATTCTCACCAGACTTTTATACATTACATAAAAAATAGCAATATTAAATTCTTTCTTTTATTTGATTCTGGTAATTTAAATCATCAATTTTCCTTATAAAATTTCAAAACAGCGTCCTCCTAATCCGCAAAAAGAAATATAATTTTTTACGTGGAGCAGGAAAATATTGATAATATAATATTTTCTTAAATTCCAGAGATACTATACTCAGTTCTACATTTTTAAATTATTGATTATGTATTGTTTCATATCTTCTACTCGATATTATATTTATTCTCTTATTAAATATAATAAATAACATTTTGAAAATCGGTCGTGTTTGGAGAATGTACGAGAGAACGTCCATACCTTTCAAATATTTGGTTCATGAACGCCTTTAAACGTTTGGAAATGCTTTACAAGCAAACAGTCTCATATCGTATTAGAAGAAATTTTAATAAGAATGTTTGGACCTAGTTGGTCATTTTCAACCTCTATATAATCGGGTATAGTAATTATTAAACATAACTAATTGTAAGATTTTATTCTCGAGGTGACTGATTTAGAAACTGTCTAACTCGTCGAAAGGCAACTATACGTCTTTTGAATGCTTAATAATTGATATAGGTGATAATGCAGTGGTAAAAAATTAGCAAGTAGGTCGAAAGGATCCTATTAAAATTACTGTCTTTATATGAAACTTACTGCTATCTATTTCCCTATTTTGATTAAATAACAGTTTATATTAATCAAATGTATAGTTTGAAAGACCTTAGTGAATCGAATTAAAATTAAAAACATCAGAATGGAATCATATTCTTAAGTTCTCAGAAGTTATTTTGAATATTATTACTAAAACATTGCTGAGTTACAGTTATGTATTTGGTCGGGCTTTCGTGCAATTCGTCTGAGACGTCAATTTTGCAAGATCTTGGTCTTCCTCATAAAAGCATGTGTAAAAGAAGGTCTTTACGATTTCACGTATCCCGAATGCAAATGCAGGGGCGAGTCACGCAAGCCACTGAAATGCCGTGTTTCTGTCAGAAGCGACGTAGACACCTGGCATTATTTATACAAATGCTCGAGATAATGGAAACGATATCCGTCTTGGGAGTGGTCCGGAACGACGCTCATGACGTTAACATTAGATGAAGTTATGTTCGCGGAACTTGGTCATATTTCGCTTTAAATCGCGTTGTTCGTTCAGTATCTGTTTACTTTGTCAGGTTGATCCGAGTCTATCGGCTACTGCGGTGGGCTGCGGTTTTAATTTAATATCACGTTTGAGCCTATGAGAGAGAGGGGAGAGAGTGAGAGAGAGAGGATGAGAACGAGAACGAGAGGTGAGTCGATTCGTGTGAACGAACGGCAGTGAGTTCGTTCCACCGTCCTTGCTCCAGCGACCTTGCCGCGACTGCACGCGCTCGCTTCTGCACTCACTCTTCGGAAAACTCGTCCACTTCTTACCTGCTTCGAGACATCGTGCACTCGTCTCTAAGGATTCGGCATAAAAACTTGTAACGACTCAGGCATGAGTTTCATATCTCCAAGACCAGGAATTTCTTTAGCCATGTGCCGGGATGTTACGACATTCTCACCACCCAGCGGGTATAATTTCGATTTTCAACAGAATAAAATCCGAATTGAACCCTAGTCATGGGAAGGACGCTCGAATACATGTTCCAAAGGTGAACGATTAATGTGGAGTTAATTTTCTCCACCCATTGTCTGCGTTGGATGGGGTAAAATGGATGGTGACTGGATTGACTCTCAGACTGAGCAGTAAAGTTTCTATACAATTTCAGCTATTCTCAGTGATTTAGTCCTTATTCAACCAAGAAGGCTTCTGAACTGCCCACTTAACGTATTATGGATATTTACAGCATGGTCATTCATTTTGAATGATTGTCGCAATAAAATAATCCGCAAACCGAGAAACCGGACTTGTTTGCCTGGCAAAAAAGGTCGAACTGTTCATATTTTGCGACAGAAGCAGGACTATTTCTCGAAACGAGTTGAAAAAAAAATTGTTTAAATGGAACTTGAATATAAAATATAAAAAGTCTGTCTTAAAAAATTACACTAATTAGACAAAGAAATATTCAAATTACAGACAAAATTAAGTAATAAAATAAACATCACTCATATAATTTAATCGCTTCATTTCTTCTATAATTTGGCTGATTATATGATATATACGAAAATTATTTTACTATCTGGAATTTATTTTATTACTTAATTTTGTTTGTAATTTGAGTATGTATTATTATAATCAGAAACTTGAATAGTTTTAGAGAAAACGAGCATTTATTTGAATCAGTCTGGAGTCCGTCTCAGATATGAAATGAAAATGAATAGACCACTAATATATAGCGAAATCTTCCACAATTGCTAATTTTTTTTATTTGATTATTTTGGTCGCATCAAAAAGTGGAGTGTTATTAGCGACCCTAATTACATAGCTTAGATTATTATAAATTTAATTGTGCAGTTGAGTCTCAGGATGTATATTGCCTCAGCATTGTTGCAGAGGTTTAATCTTGAGGATGAAACAGTGGTTTCAGTCGTGATCTAGTCGAGGTTTTCCACTCGAAGATGATGTGTTTAATCGTTAGTAGAGTATTATAATGCGTGAATTATGGTTGAGGGGATCTGAAAAATAAATAAGAGTCGTTAATATCAGAAGTAATTTAATAGAAAAGTCAAAATGATTATAGGTTGCGCAATATTTCGTTCCCTAATGCAAACCGACTTGAATCAAGAACAAATTAAATTCTTTCGAAGAAGCTCATGCATATAGAACTGAATTAAAGGTTCAAGAAGAAAAAATATTTCTTGATTTATTTTGTTCTTGAATTAATTATTAGCATTTGTGATCAATTTATATGTAATATCCATTCTTCACTGAAGAATTCTGAACAGAATTTAACATTATAAATTCTTAAGGGAGTTTAATTTATAAACGGTTCATTTACTTGTCTTAATCGTGCCCACTGCGTTAATATTCGAAACTAATGTCGTTGTCAAAATAATAGAGTTTGTAGCCTCACTGTGCCCATTCGCAATGACCTACGTTATGGTAAAATGTCTCATTTTACACAGAATTTGATGCCATTATATGATATGGAAATAAAAAATATTTAAAGACATTTTATAAATGCAGTTTGGCGAACAATATGAAAAAGGCAGTTTTTTGTCTTTCTTTCATATAGATCGACTTTGATAAATCATAGATTTCAAATTGTTGCATTAAATGGTCTGAAAATTAACAAATAGACAGTCTAATTCCTTCTGAACCTATCCACAAAGTTTGAATTAACTGTGTGTCTTAAGCTTTTTTAAATTAATTAGTGGACCTCTGTTAACTCTTTGACAGCGCATCGCAGAACAGTGAGCCAATGTTTTTCCTGTAGCGATTGAAAGTCATAAATATAAAATATAAGATTCATTGATGTAGCAACGCTACAAACTTTGTACGATTTTTCAAAATGTGTAGAGAGAAAGGAAAGGTCCATTTGAGCGGGAGGGTTAAAGTTGGGTGGCATCCCTGCCTGCTGACCGGGCCCCGACCTTTCTCTACCGCACTTCCTGGGCATTAAGGATCATGTTTTTTTCGCGATCACTAAGAGCTTTAACCTTTATTTGGATACATGTGCGAGCAGTACGAGTAATGTCATTTAAAGGAGAACAACCAGGAAGGGCGGCGGAGAATGGTCGATGCGCTGTCAAAGAGTTAGCAGAGGTCCACTAATTAATTAATTTAGAAATACTTAAGATACACAGTTAATTCAAACTTTGTGGATAGGGTCGGAAGTGTTTGCACAGCCATATGCTAAAGTTTCAGACCGTTTGAAGAAATAGTTTGAAATCTATGAGTTGTCAAAGTCGAGCTATATAAAAGAAAGGCGAAAATATGCCTTACGTTTTTCTGATTTTCGCCAAGATTTGTGATTAAATGCCTTTAAAATTCTTAAATTTATATTTATTTAAACGGCATTAAATTTTGAGTAAAATAGCGTAGGTCATTGTAAATGGGCACAGTGAGGCTTCAAACTCAGGGCTCTACAAGTTTTACGACGATAGTAAGTGATTTGATGACGTTTCCCGGCAATTTCTAATTCTATAGAAAATATTTTCTAAACATTTCATAATTTTCACGTTTTAAAAATAGTTTTAGTTTTGTAATATAGATGTCGGACAAAGAAAGGAATTAATTGAATATTATCTGGCTGGACGATTTGAGTATGTTCATGTTTAAATGAAGGTCGTAAGTTCTAAGTGAGTTCATAAGTCGACTTATGCTTTATTATTTTGTATCCTTTTTGTCAGTTTTCCTTTCATTATATAATTTTCGGTCTCCAGAGATACAAAGAACTCGCCCTTCACAAGATAACAAGCCAGATGAATTCATATGGTAGTTATTGCCTTTTAACGCAAGCGTGCGAACTTGAGTCTTGAAATTCCGCTATGTTGTAGCGGATATTGATATTGCAATATAGATACATGAATTTAAAATTGCAAGCTGTGTGAGGATGTTGCGGAAGCACGCAACAGTGTTACCGTTCGACCTGACCACTTCCTCCGCTGATCTTTCATCAGCCAGATTTACCACTTGATGGGCGACCTCGTTACCAGCGTCCTACAAGGTTCATATCCATCTGGCCGAACAAGCCGGTCCATGTAACCGACGCAGGTATTTCCAGAAAACAGGTTCAGTCGACATCGGGAAGACTTGGTCGGTAATTGAAAAGCGAGGAGGTGCCCTACTCTGCTGCAAGATTCAGTTATTAGCTAAACGCCGACGGGAACCGTTTCAAACATTCGAAATTAGGCCTAATAAGCACATGCTCGGGAGGATAGTCATGGTTAAATAACAGCGCTTCTTCTCTGGGAAAGCTATTTTGAGAAGAAATAGTGGTGGCTGACAACCGTGCCACATCGAAGAACATGGAATTTTAGTGTTAAGTATATACCTTCAAGTAAAAAGGGCCAAATAGATTTCTCTAATGCTTTTAATCATCATTCCAATGGTTTTTCTTGCGCAACGATTTCCATCGCAGTTATTTAATTATATAATCATTGAGATGGGTTATTTACCTTGAAGACGACAGGAGGCGCTTCACATTTAGCTGTCAGTCTGCTTCTCGAGTCTCATGATACATTTCGTACCATCACTTCCTCATATTGTGTCCGTGAGACATCCCTCGGAATACCAACTTCCTTCTCCAGACTTTGTTTGGCGGTCTCCGACTCAGTCCGTCGCACAATTGGTTGCCCTTGGGCGCGATTTTGAGGAGACCGTAGAAAATTATAAATTATATTACGTGATTGTAAAATTATAATGTATTCCTAAATATATTTAACAATGAAATTTTGTGTTCTACTAAACATTTGTAATTGACCGATCCTATTTACTCAACCAAGGATAATGAAATAAAAGGGATCTAAACTGATACTGACAACAGAGAAAATGTCCTGGGAGAAAAATAAGTCAACGAAACCATAGAATCACCGACGTATCAGAAGAACATTGCATAACTTAAAAATATATTGCTAAACATACACAAGCAAAAATGATTAATATAACTGAAAAAAAAGTGTAAACGTAAAGTCAACATATCTTACACTTGTGTTCATGTATAGAATGTAAATACCTTATAACTTAGATAATTTTATGAAAATTCATAACTGAAATGTAATAGGCGTTAATGCGACTCAAAATAAATTAAAAAATCTAATTATAAAGGTAATGGTGTAATCATTTTTTCATTATTGATGTAGTTGACGAAAATGAACAGTATAGGCTTCGAAGTCGTAGTCCAAGATATTGGAAAATGGACGACATGTGTTCCGCTCTCCAATTTTCTGATGAATTATGTAAGGTTTTGAGCTATTTTAAATAAAACTTTTCGTGTACATTGCTTGTTTTTGCGATGATTTACGTCAATTATGAAACGGGTGGAAAAAACGTGAAGATGATAAAATATGGGGAATTGAGGAAGAATTGGCATAGTCCTGGAATTACGAATTATCAACCGACGTTTTTAACCAGACGAGTACATTTTGATCAATATTAAAACGAAAACAAGTAATTGCAGAGCCGGAAAATAAGTCTTCATTTCTCAATCATAGTGGAAGAAAAATATTAATTCTTCTATTGGAGAAATTTGTCACCTAATACAAAAAATATGATTCACTTTTTACCTAAAAGTAATCTTGTGTCTCTGCAAATAAATTTTTAATCATATTTTTCCGTTGGAAAACTCAAGTTATCCCCTTCATAATATTAAACTTTTATATTTTTTTATTTTGGTTAACAGGTTATATGAGGGTGATCCTGAAACAAGCAACTCTCCTTTAGTATCATAGGAAGGGAATTGAAAAAAAAGTGGGGGGATGTTAATAGTAGTGCAAGGTAACCTTTTAGAAACGAAATTTATGTTATTGCTAAATGTTACTTAAATAATTATGAGAAATATGATTCACCTCAAATATAATTCTGATATTTATTTTAAATAGCGTAACTGGATGCTACGTTTTAAACACTTTTTTCGATCACAGTTACTTAATGGAGTAATTGAATAAATTTTGATTTTATGCTGGACTGGTATTAATAAATGCTTATTAGGATAATAATATGTATCTGAGTATATTTCTGTATGATTAATTTAGGTTAATTAGTTTTATCGAGAAACTAGTTTCTGCCTTTTCGATAAAGAGAAAATTACATATTTCGGGTCATTGAAATTCGTGTCCGTCTACGAAGAATTTTTTTTTCATGTTAATGATTTTTTGGAGCTCGTATTCGTCATTAAACTCTCTCGAAGTGGTTTATGCTTTGGCATAAATTAGGGACTGCTTCAAATGTTTGTATTTCTGTTAACATTTTCCAGTAATTAGGCAAGATGTTGACGTTTCGGAGCACAATTAATTATGCTGTCAAAATTGTTCAACAGTTGTAATTTTCTCGTGCGTAAATTATGGGTAAAAGCACTTAACATGAATAACTTACGTTGCTGTATATCATGAAACATACCGCCATGAACGAAGAACTTATCAGCAGCTGTAACTTACCGAACGGCTTTTCCTTTATATCTTCTTCGCCGGAACTGGCTGGTGAAATGAGAAATAACGTTATAATCTTCGCTTCTATTGCGATACAACCTTTACAGCTATATTTACTCCATGTTTAGACTGGAGCTTATATTACCTGGAAAGATGTATTGGACAGTTCCACGGTTCACTACCGCAGTCGTCTTGTACTTTGAAAGACCGTCAGTTTCCCATCACGGAATCAAATTGCCTCATTGACTTGCGAATTACCTGCGTTGTCTACGAGTTTGTTAAAGCTTCATGTTGTCAAAAGCATAAGCATCTTTATATAAGCTCAGGGTTATTTCTGCTGCTGTTTAAAGAGTAATTTCGTCTGTGCTATTGGAATTGTTTTTATTCTGTTTCTTCACAGCGGCCTGTTACACGGACTCCATTCCAGTATTGTTACTCATTACTTCACCCAACTGTTCTCATTCCGGTTTTACATTACTAGTTTTTCTGTTATTGGAAGTGGGTTTTGGTTCGCCGACTTTAATGGTCCATTAACGCTCCTTATGAACATGTGTGTTTCTTTATGATTTGGTTTTTGTTCAAACGTAGAGAAATATTAGAACATTTCATATTAGGATCGCTATACAAAACGAGACTAAGTCTCCTTAAGCTGCTATAATCTTTAAAACAATTTTAGCGATGGATTTTCTTACAAGATTCGGATTTTTAAAGCTAAAATAAATTTAAATAATTAATAATTAAAATCAATATAAATCAAAATGTAACTTGGAATTGAGCATAAAAAATAAATAAATTATCTTAACCATTCACAGACATAAACAATTAATTGCTTAACGATACCGTTTGTCCGGTGTGGTGTTATTGCAGGCGGCGTCGATCAGAGGAACGTCGCGTCGCGACGGCAACGGGAATCTCAGTAGCAGCCATTGTCGGGTCAGAGGTTGGATTCCACGTTCGAATCGAAATTCTTTCGTCGATAATATCACGTTACCACCTGACGTTCGGAGCTGATAGTCACAACAGTTACTATTTTGATCTCAATGTCACGATTTCCAACATATTCCTCCATTTTCAACTCTAAACAAATCTAAAATTTAGCCAACATTTTAAAGATCTTCCGTAAAAGTCGATTGGTCGTCGTTGGACAAAATAGGAACCAATGGCATATACTGGAAAAGAATTATTTTCTGGGCCAGATGGTTCAAATTTGACATGCTTATCTTCACATATGACGCTTCCGGGTCTCTTAATTTGGTCTACTTAATACTCTGAACGTCTGTCAGTAGCAGTGTCTTCCGACACGCACGTTTTTACCGCCCTTGAGTACAATGGTCAATTGTGCTAAAAGAAGCGAGGGACCTCAGCGTCAACAGTAGCCCGTCCGCATTACCAGAAAATAAAAAGTACTACAAAACATTAAAAAAGTCTGTGTAAATACCATTTATTACGGTACGAGAGTGTAATGTTGGTAGAAAAAGTTTTGGCAGTCACGACGAGCATTTCGGTTGATAAAGGACGTTATGGAGGCGTTTATCTACATTTTGTAAATTGCACTGTTAAATATTTAATTGTTCCCAATCGTAATTGTTCTTAAAAGCTTGTGTATCATAGTGAAATCATTTTAAATTAAGTAATAATCGAAATTAGAAAATTTAGATTTACAAAAGGCGGACCAATTTTTTTTTGAAAAATTAATTTGTAATTTTTTATATCTTTTGAATTATTTATATATTTTACTAATACAATTTGTATTTTGAGAAGTTCGACGAGCACGACACTGAATTCACGGCTGAATTTAACCTTCTGATCCCATCCTCGCCCTTACAGTTATCGCCGTGAACAATGGCGAGGTTGACGAGCGTCTGTTCCGTGAGAATGCGTGATTTCAGAGCCTACTTTCCGGATATAAAACTTCTCTATTTCGCCTCAGACGCTTGGCTCCCAGGCTCCATCTCCCACGGTTCATGATAAGACTAATGCTTATTTCACTCATCTGACGCTATTTGGAATGTAAAGTAAACTAGTGATGTAGGTCAACGATTCAGTTTTGGGATGCATTTCCGGGACTGGAATTGCTGAAACACGTCCCCTCCATTCAATCGAGAATATATATATATATATATATATATATATATATATATATACATTAGGAATAAATTAATAACAACTCACATGACTTAAGAAAGAAATCATTTCATAATTTCGATTTACAAAGTTCGATGGAATTCTTCCTTTCACTCAAGAAGATTGTAATTACTGATGAATTTCTATACAACCAATTGGGTGCAAATTTATGGGAGAATATATACATCTGTATGTGTACCACTAGAGTTGATAATAAAATATAATAAATTGGAGAATGGGAACACGATCAATAAGTTTGGAGGAGAGCTGAAGGGAAGGTTTGACGCGAAATCGGAGCGAAGTGCTTTAAATTATATTTTAGAACTGGTTGTAAATTGATGGCTCAATATTTAAAAATACATTTGTTCGCAATTTTTTGCACATTTTTCAACCATAAGTGTATTTTGTATTTGTATTACCTATTTCAATAATGACGTGAAAGGGAAAGAACTGTACCTGCATGTATATTGGAAAAGAACGAGTGTCTGCATAAAGGGCATAGAAAACTATTCCCGTGGTGTCACAGAACAATGGGTAACTAGTTGATTCGAAAAAATTGTTATAATGCTCTTCAAGAGATTAGATGGTAAACAGGAAGCGCCAGTATGTGCAAGTTATGTAAGAATATCAATCAGGTGCTTTATGGACATTTTCGATACTGGTATAGTGATTGATTGGAGTTGAAGATCGACATTAGGTCCGTCTTGGAAAACACTGAAAGAAAGTGTACCGCTAAACCTTATTATGCAGAATGAGACCAAGAATTTTTGTAAAATATTCTATGATCTGTCAAGCGATTAGACAGATTTTAACCGTTCAAAGTTTCTTATCCGTTTTTTGGAACTCGCTGTGACTAAAACACACTCTGCACGTCTAAATAGAATCCCTAGAGACCATCAACTTTGTCGGTCTTTCATATTCATCCTAAGACCGAGTAGGATATCCAGACTGTATCACTCATCTACAATTTTTAAATTAATTTGAAAGATTCTGATCCTTTTGTAGTAAAAAATGGCCAAACTAATGTCTCGTAAGGTCTGAAAGGACACAGTAGAGGATGTATTCCTTCTTCCCATCCTGATTGATAATTTTCCGTGTTGGAGTATTTTGACTGTGCAAATCATTGGTATATTCATTGTATACTGGGGTGAAAGGTTTGACGAGAAATATTCTGTCTCTCTGTGATATTTAGAATTTTACATTTTAGTTAAAAGGTTGAAATTAGTTTTTTGGACGATGAAACCCTACAGAGTTTAACTTGTTTTATAGTAGTAATTTGAGTTAATTTTTATTATTATTGTTATAAAACTAAGTTTAATTGGGGCGATTTGAGTAATTAATAAACTATTCATTTTTATTTTTCATTGATTTATGATCTTTTATTATTGATTTTAAGATAAAATTACCTTAGGGATAACAGCGCAATCATCTTTGATAGTTCTTATTGACGGGATGGATTGTGACCTCGATTTTGGATTAAGATTATTATTTAGGTGAAGATGCTTAACTTATTGGTCTGTTCGACCATTAATATTTTACATGATCCGAGCTCAGACCGGTGTGAGCCAGGTTGGTTTCTATCCAAATATATATTAAATTTTCTAGTACGAAAGGACCGTAATTTTTGATAAGTTCATTTTGTTTTGAATAATACTAATTGTCTTGGCAGGTTGGTATTTCATGTTGAAGCAAGGGTTTGAGTTGACATCAAAATCATTATCTTTCACTAACCCAGCTGTTCTATAACGATAGAAGAAATTATGAAATGAAACAACAGCAATCGCCAGATAAAGCCTCGGAAGTAAAGTTTCTGACTTGGTTTGCAGTAGTTAGTTTTGTCTTTTTCAACTGTGATGGACCTGTTGGGTTTTACGTTTGAGGTTACGTTCTATTAGACACCTTGGAAACATTTTTAACTATGATGAAAAGTATTTATTGAGAATTATAGCCTTTTCCAGAAGTATTATTTATCTCTGAGGAATTGGTTATATAATTATAATAATAAGACAGTTAATCCTGCTTGGGTTTTACGTATGAGGACCCACCCTTCCGGCGCATTTTCGGGTGGGCTGTCGATGAGTGTCCGCTGAATGAAAGGTAGCGGTCGAAGTTCTGTGGCTGGAATCTTCTCACGGCCAGCCCAGGGTCCGCTGGGATGATACAATTACCAGCAGCCTTACCAAGGATGGACGTGACAAGATAGGCCACTTCTTGTGGAGGTGCAGATATGACCAGTGCCAAGGTCACTGACTCTGGACGACGTGCTCGGAGCTACTGGTTGTTAGCGAAACCACCAAGTGCCGAGTGCCCACGTGGAATAATGGCAGCTCCTGGCCGCCTTTTAATTGCTGTGGGCGTTCCTGTCGTCGGCGTCGGTAGACCGCAAGCTCATGACCGCAATAAATTGTTCATTTGATTAGAGAGTTCAGACTAAAGCAGCCTCTGAGGTGATTACCGCGAAGAAATATGTGAGTTTGAATAATGCTTTATGAATTTACAGAACATTATAAGAACGTGCGAATTTATAAAAATCAAAATATTTTATTGAATTGAATATCGAAACTGGGAACCATCAGTGTGTATAATTCAAAACCATTTAATGAATATTAATAAAATATTGTGTAGTGTTTTAAAAATTAAATAAGAATCGAAAGGCACAGATTATCAATTTCGTATATGACTAATTTTGCATTGTTCAATCTATTGTTCGAAGTCAAAAATATGGGGTTGAGTATTGCTACAAGGTCAATAAGGCGAATCACAACGGTTCATGGCATTTTTATATTTCCATCTGACGAAGATCAACCATCCCATTTAATGTAAAACTGAGGACGGCAATTTAAGAAACATTCTATCGTCTCTTTTAGTGAATATCGATGTCAACGCGTGATTAATTTTTCATTCCGATTTTTTCTTCTCCGAAGTGATTAAGAATCGCATTTGTTGCAAAACAGAAGGCAAGGTTGTCTGTTTTGCGTTCTGAGAACAGTATTCTGTTAGGTTTTTTTTTGCAGCGATTAGTCACCTTTGAGTGTTTCCGTTCTTTGCTTTGGGACTGCTAATTGCAACTAATGAGTCTGTGTGCAGAGGGTAATAATATGAATTACTGTTGTACCGGTCTTTGCTTTTTTTATCGCACAGGAAAGTTTGAGCTAAATGTTCTCCGTTATTCATCATCAAAGGTAGTTAAGCGATGGAAAATAAACACTGACAAATTCTGCGCCTTCCAGGAAGCCATGGCCCATTTTCGTGTGACTCTAAACATGTCATTGTTTACTTTTATAGAACATGCGTTTCATTCGCACTGTTCTAAATGTCCCGTTCATTCGAAATTGGATCGGGAATCTTGTCTGCGGATATAATTACATACGCCTTGCTATCACTAAAGCATACTTATTTACGACAAAAGTATTACCTAAAAATTATTAAGAATATTTTAAAATAACATTGAAGGAAGGGTAATTTATTTGAAAATTATAGTTGGATAACAAATTCGCACTTCATTAAGAAATGTCTTTTTATGAATTTTAATCTTTTGTTGTAAAAATTGCGTTCATCTAGAACCAAGTACGAGTGACGCGAGTCTGTGTCGTCTTGAATTGTCAGAATTGAAGACATTGAGTGACGTTCATAAGGAATTATTTAAACAAAACTCAAAAGTCTCATTGCACTAAAGAGAAGAAAAATCAGTGAAGAAGTGAATGTGTCCTTTCATTTGAATTGCAGACTATTAGGTACAAAAAATTTCGCCGCGTGTTTGAATGATTCTGGAGTCGATTTACCATTCATGTCACATTACTGTTGATTTATTTTTCTTCAGCTTAATTAGAAGTTTTGTAATAAATGATATATAAGGTGAATGTTTCAATAAAATAAAATAAATTATCCGTGTTATTAATCTAGCACGCTGTACTTTTTTTGGAACCCTTTCATGGCAAAAACAAATGTTCCTCAGTCTGAATATCTGAAAGTTCAAAGAAAACAAGATTTTGCAAACATGATATGTAAAAAATTATTGAAGGTTATGTACAATTAATTTAATGAAATTTAACGGCGAACGTTTTTAATATTGCGCTTTATTCACACGTTGCTGTTGAATGACTGCATAAAGGCAAAGTTGTCGAGCCTATTGTTGATGTGTAAATTTAACAATAGGTAAAAAATAGTGTTAATTGATGAAAATAATTTACAATACCTAGGAGTCATAAATATTATTTGAATTATTGGTCTCATTCTTCACATTTATTACAGTATTGTTGCATCTAATGTGCTAAATTTCATTAGTCTATCTTGAATATTATTTACATTCTTCATCTAAAATATTTTCTATCAAAATTTTAAGTATTTAAATAAATTTGTTATGATTATAATTTATCCTCTTTGATCAGTCACATCAATAAAACAAAACTATATTTCAATTTCGTTTTCAAAACTTTATTTGGAAGAAGCTTTCTGCAATTGCCATATTCATCTTCAAAATAAGTTTCAATTTTTTTAATAATATAAACAAATTTCCATATTTATATTATAATTTTTTGTAATGTTTTAAAAAAATTAAAATTTATTTTGTGGATGAATTTCCAAAGTATTCTTCCCAATAAAGTATTGAAATCAAAATTGAAATATAGTTTTGGTTTTATTGATGTGACTGATAAAAATAAGGGAAAATTTATAATCATAATAAATTAAATATCTGTCTTTTAACAAAAATTTTAATAAATTCCTTGAATAAATTTGTTTGCACACTACTGAATAACTTTGAAGATAATATTTCACTTGATTTATGTTCTTTAATTGGAGTTTTTAGCATGTTTGTCAAGATTATTATGTTTTGACTGATGAGCTAATTTGACAGACACATCTACCATGTTATAAAAACATTCCTTTTTAGTGAGAAAAGGAATGTTTAGGCATAGAATAAAAGACTATTTCGATAGCAGTGGATTTGTGATACAAATTAATAATTATCTTTTTGTTTGAAACCGACCAGAGCATCCTGAAAATTCAGAAAGTGATCCAACCCAATTTCAAAAGTGAAGTTTTATGTAGGATGTTAATTATTGAAAATACTGTGTAAGTTATTTTAATGAGTTTTGAAGATGATACTAAATATCATCGACGTATCTGAAATATCTTAACGTTTTAAAATCTAATGACGTACATCAAGCATTCATATCCTATCAGAAAAAAATGGGAAATAAAGGATTTCCCAAGGGAGAACCTCTAAATTCATAATAATACAAATTATTAAACGAGAAATAAGGATACAAAAATATTTTTTGGGTATAGATTTCAGGTAAGGAAATTTTTTAATTTAAAAAACTGTTATTCCATCAATTTTGGAAAACTTAACTCCTAATTCGTTTCGACATGCTCTTTTCTCAATGCATTTTTCCACGTCGAAATTTTTTTCTTTCATAATATGCACATTTTAAGTGATCCTTTGAAGCTAGTTTTTGGCCTTTCTGTCATAATAAGACAAAAGTCTGTTATCGCAGTTTTTCGATGAACACCGATCGGCAATTGTTTCGGCTATTAAAATTTTTGTTGTCTCAATTTTGTTTTCCTTTAACTTTTTATGCCACTAATAACTTATGTTTACAGCGTGCTGATGTGATTCGTAGTTAATTTTCGAATTCCTAGAAGAGAAAAGTTGCAGTAACGTAAAACCCCACATCAGTTAATGAGGAAAAATTCCTCGATCGTGATAAAATTCTCGTCCACTTTGTAGCAGCTAACTTTTTACTGATTTATTCAGCTCGCATCGGACTACATGCTCACAGTTTTTCATTTAGATAATGTTCAATGATACTGCGAGCAAAATTATTTTTCTCCGAATCCAAAAACCACCTCGTTTCATCGCAGCAGCTGCGGTTGACACTGCCCGAGGGCTTTTTCTTATTAGACGTCTCGGAAACTACGTGCTCTGACGGCATGTCCTGTGCTCTGTAGCCCTCAGCGAACAACAGACCTGTAATTGGCCTGTGCTGCCACAATTAATGGCGCAATTCCGCAATTAAATGTCTTCACAATCTGTATTAATACCTCTCGTGTTATATTTGATTTAGTTCCCCGCCTGTGCAATTAGTTTAATACATGTGTGCAGTATGAATTATAGAATTCAGATCCGGCCTATTATTACTTACGATCAAATGTCAGTTTATGAACAGAGGCACTTAGTTTAAAATATCGTCTGTTGTGAATAACAATTTATTCAGTGCTATTGTTTTGCTGCGGGTTCTGTTTCTCTAACAAGCAAATAATAATATATGAAGTAGACTTAAAAATACTGTTTATTAGGAAGCGTAGTTATTTTTCAACAACTTTATCCAAGAAAATAAATCACCTGAGTTATTTAGAGGTATGTTTGAGATACCTCACGTTTTATTTATATTACCGGACTGGTCACGTTTTTTAAAACTTATTTCTTCCAATTGATGTATATGTTCATGCAATCAAAAAAGCAAACAAACTAAGGACATCTTTCATGAATTATTATTAATATAAATTTCTTACTCTCATGTATAATTGCCTCAAAAAACGAATGAATATTTTACTTTAAATATTAAATCAATTAACGTTTTTTGCGCAATTATTAAATAGAAAAATTTATTTGTACATTCCTAATTACCAACATTCCACTTAAACTATCATAATGTTAACTTTAACAGTTTACGTTTATAATATAGAACAAATGTCATATTCACTTCGCTTTTTAACGGTTACAAAACAGATAGTCCAAGTAGCAAACGATAGTACTTCTACGTGTATTGGAGCAGAGCTGTTATATTGATGTGAATACTTTTATGAACGTATATTTACTGTCTCAGGTTTCGTATCGAATTATTGTCACCAAACTGCCTAACTTTTATCTACATAGAATTTAATTATTCACTGTCCATAATTTGATAGTTATATAAATAAAAGACATGCAGATTGACATAAATTAGGGGAAGAATACTTCGCTTTGCCGAAATTAACTGTAGGCTTTACTCAGATCTATCTAAAAACACGAATCCTTATGATGCCAATAGCCGTCTAAAATGAATACGGTAAATTAAACTACCATTATTACAGGCATCAAAATTCAAAAAATATATTTTAATCATAGAAAGTTTAATAAAAAACGACCTATTCACAGTCGCACAAAGTTTTTAATAAACTCTTAGAACGTTTCGTCATCACAGTTGGGACATCATCAGGTAAATTTCTTCCCAATTTTCCATTTTAAATTAAGTAGTTAAAAAATTAATTTTTAGTAATAATATAGGTCCAAACATACAACTGTTTTCGTCTTTAACTGCATCCAAGGATAGTTACAAAGGAATTGTTAGCATTTATTTTGTCAACGAGGTTTCCTTACATTTTTATACTCTCTTCAGGATATTTATTTTATGTTTTTACGCAAACAAAAATAGAGATTTGTTCGCTTAGCAGCCTGATAGGAGTTCTGAAATGTACAGAAACGTACTTAATAAAACGATGTTAAAATATTTTTCTAATTCTGCTGTATGTAGTAATGCTTGTTTAATTTATCTTATTAATAAAAAACAGACGTAAAGTATAATATTATATAAAATTATTGTAGGTATAAAAAATCATGTGTGACAGTATTTGTATTTTGTGTAGTCATTGGAGAGTAACATTCATAAAAAATGACGAAGACCAGGAATTAAGATATTTTTCTAACTAATAGTGATGAATCATTATGGAGTGATGCACATAATGTTATAAGTGTCTCAATTCGGTACGCTTCTGTGCAAACAATTGTCTTGAACAGAGTCCACAGCTCAACCTTTACGAAATTGTTTATTCATTACATCATTTGATCAGAGAAATTTAAAATATACTATTATTTGTTAGACTCTGTTCAGACGGGTAAGACCTAACCTTGACGAAAAATACTTTCGGAACAAATTTATTGAAAGGATGTATGTTATAAAATTTTCATCTTTTCCCAAGATTTATATTCGTTTCTGTTATGCATAGGCTATGCGCTTAACTTTCCTTTATTTTTTTTAAAAAAAGAAACATTATTGGAAACCGGTCAATCTGACTTCGGGATTTCACAGTATTTCCGCAAAATCTTACATAAGTTTAAAAATAAATACGTTTATTAATGTAGGAAAATTTTTGCCGTTTATGTGTTTAGAGCTTTATTCCATCCCAAATAATTGATGTCATTTGCTTAAATTAATTTTATTTCTGATGGTCACATTCAATCATACAATTATTATGTTTAACGGTGGTAATTTTCATAAATTTTCTCTTCTATATTAATTAAAATACTTTTTGCGAGATATTAATTTATATTTGAAACGAATTAGTGATAAAATATGAATATTGGTTTTTCGAACCTGAATTGTGTTGGTTGTCTGCAGTTTATTAAATTACGAAAGCACGTGAATTAACATGTATTAGGGCGAGTTAAGTGCAGTTATTTAATTATTCGTTATAATTAAGTATTCGTGCACCTAATGTTTATTTATAAGCTATAAAATTTTATATTATCATTGTAATATGATTTTTTACCACACGTGGAATGCTCATCGAAGTATCTGTATTTTTGATACGAGAACGGTTACCGTACTGAAGTTTGATCTTTGGTTAGTATCGTACATGTTTTTTTTTGAAGAAGAATACAATATTGTGAATTTTCAAGAACGTTGACCAATTGCCATTTTCAGCATCTCATGATTGCGGAAGAGTTTCTCACAACAACTGATCCGAAAAATCTTATTTTGTGGCCGGATTTGCCTGAGGATTAAGTCCGAATAAGTCGTGCAGGAATAGTTAACGGCATCGTCTGGAAAGAATTAGGAAGTCATCGACCAGTCAAAAGGCTGGAACTTCTGGTTTTAGTTAGTGAAATACTGCGAAAAGTACGTTGAAATTTGTGTAGTAGAAGAATCGTTTATATAAATGGAGCTTAATTATTAATAAAGATTACCAGCAGAAATCTTTATTGCCTATCTTGA
The DNA here is from genome assembly GCA_034510155.1 of Eucriotettix oculatus. Taxonomy (NCBI): domain Eukaryota; kingdom Metazoa; phylum Arthropoda; class Insecta; order Orthoptera; family Tetrigidae; genus Eucriotettix; species Eucriotettix oculatus. Next base: position 78,801,491 of record CM067378.1, read on the forward strand.
ACGTATTTACAATAAGAACACCGTTGAAATGTATTCTATTAATCAACACATTTTCCACCTTTATTTGGATCCTCGTTAATTATAATGATTGCGACACATTATAAATATCAGAGAGGTCAGAAGGAGTTCACATTCAGAAACCTTACTGAAAATAAGTTGAGGCGAAACAAACGAATCAGAAAATTGCATGTGGAAACAAAATCAAAAATATAAGCTCTTCCCGTTTCTTCAACAAGAGCGTGAATTTTTTTATTTTATCTTCGTAAGTGAATATATATTTTTCGTTTTTCCCCTCCTAACTAGAAACATTCCTGAACGTTAACAAAATTCCCTAAAAATAATAAATAGATCAGGGTAGAACCGAGTTACTTTGATTCCAATATGTAAAATCACTCCTCCAAATTACCAAAATTTTTAAAATAGTATTAAAAGTAATTATGAAGTTAAGTTTTCCCACGGAAATGAAATAATATACCTAAGAAGTTTACTTTTGCAATTTATTGGAATAATTCAGTTGCTTATTTATTGAATGAAATGATTTTTAAGGAAGAACACTGCGTTTTATTTAAATTAATCTGTTGACTACTATATATAAATCGTTCGTGTCACCTAGTAATTACTGCTACAATCCTAAATTGAATAGCGAAATAATACTTTGAAAGTTACGTCATTTGATTTACTTGTTCCTAGTCGCATTTTCTAAAAAATAATCCAGTGTCAGCTGTATTTTGGGAGGTTAGAGTACAATTAGAAATGTGCAGCATAAATACCCGATTATATTAACTTGCTTACCCTCCGCAACTGAGTTCGTCAATCGAGCCGCAGGCTGAGAAAAGGGATGAGGTCGAACATGTTACCCGCGCATAAGAAATGTTTTGTAAGTTACAGCAAGTTTGTTTCTCTAACGGATTATGTAAAATAAAATTAAAAGACGAGTACGCAAATCAAATTTTTATATGATTCCAACAATTTTTCACATTTGGGACTTCATGACAAATATGCCTTCACTATATTACTATAAATGTTTCTAGAAAGAAATTTAAAAATATGGTGTAACGACAATTAGAAAATAAATTATTTTAATTTTTCAATGTCCTAATTAATTGCATTAAAATAAATAAATGATATTACAATTTTACTACAGTCTGGTGTCCTAGCTTCTGTTTGAAATTTACTTAAAATTGGTGAAGTTCCCCCCCTCCCCATTTATTTCCATCCATTTTAGTATAGAAGACTGTCGCTGTAACTAATCATCAAGATCTGTTATCATGAATTGTTTAACTGAAAAAGTCGTATTTATTTCATATTTCGGATTCTACATAAGCAAATATAATATATGCCCTGTTTTATTGAAATTAAAAGTCGCACCCTTAATTAATATCATCATCGGTGAAATCTCATTAGCGTTGGAAAGACCATGAATGAAGTCGGCCTGGCCCCGAGTAGAGAATGGGTAAGGTCCATGGAAGTTACAGTTCGTCGTTTTGTGCTGCCGTAGAAGTCGTCGTTGGAAGGACACCATTGAACTTTTGTGTTGCGGAAGCAAAAGAACAGAATCCGCAAAATCGTGAACACGGTGCAGCGCCGAACAATCGTGCAGCTGTAGTGGATATGTTTCGCTTGAGCGCCGCCTAAACCGCATCTAGCTGCGGCCATCACTCCGAGAAATTGAAAGTGGTTGCATTAAGTAGTGATTCTGCTAATTCCACTTATACCACCCCGTGAATGTGACGGAATTCAGTGTTTTTGTGCCAAGTAACTTAATAGAATATTAGAACACCTGTTTTTACCTGTACACGTTCCGTCACGTGTGAATTAATTCACCCTCACTTTCACAATATTCTTACAGATCTCTCGACAGTGGTTTATTAATGAAGATGATTCTGTTTAAATGTAGGACATTAGAATAGTTAAAACACTGGTATCTACAGCACGACAACTAAGCTCATTCGCAACCACGTCCACGATCCAGCTAAGGAACACAAGAAGAATTTCAATAGTACAAGTAGTTAATTGTCTGTTCGTGTGTGTATCTTCAGCCTACTCAGAGAACTTCAGTTTCACAGATGGTCATGAAGTTAAACTACAAAGTTATGAAGACTGCAATGTAAATACGTCCGATAATAATGAAACTATTTAAACGGACTTTTTACAATTCTGGGTGATGCAATTTAAATACTCGAATGAACTGTGATGTTCTCAAAAGAAAATATTGAAAAATTATTTCCACGTGATTGAAATTATTATATGGTTATTTATTAAAGTATTAATAATTAGAGGTATATTGTGCTGAAAGATTACAACGAAATTTTAATATGTAAGCAATAGTATCTCATTCACCTGTCAATTACTGCTGGAATATATTCAATTCAGCTAAATATTACTGTTAATATTTTTAATAAGTCAACTTTAAGTTATTAGTAATATAATTGAACTCATTTATGCGGCTGAAGTCAACGCCTCCGGACTGCGTTACTTACAATACACGTTTGACCTGGGATGTATATACGCCTAACAAATTGATAGGGAAGGGGGATTGTCTCATTTAATATTAATTTAAACAATGTTTTGAAAACATATTTTCTCAGCTCCAGAACTTGTGGGGTCATTACACTTCAAGTACCGAGGGCCGTTGCAAAAAAAATTCCGAATAAATCGGTGTACTATGCGGGGAATAACTTTCCGCCGCTGACCAAGACCAGAATATCACTGTCACAGTATTGGCACGCAAAGGTTTATTCCACAGGAAGTGGTAGTATTTTGGACGTGAGATTTCACACCTTTGGAGGATGACGTGTTGACGCGTATTGGAAGCTATGGGGGTGGGCAATGGTTCAACCGTATCCAGATTTGGATCTGGAGGGGAGATCCGACGTGTCGAGATAGAAAAAAGAGGAGAGACAAGGCAGTTATAGACGCGAGACAGTCGGTTATCAATCAACACATTTGGCCATCATGTTCCAGAAGCTTGACGTTGCTGATTCTGCGTAAATGACTACAAATGTCTCAGAACACCGGTACTGTCAAGCAAAATATCCTTCAAAGCTGTCAATTATAATGCCACTCTGACCTTTGCTAAAAATTCTTATTTTTAAATATTAAGACCAAGGCATTTGGTTCCACCATTCCCTTAGAAAAAGAATCAATGTTTTAAATTGTTAATCCACTATATATCCTCGTTTGACAGGGCAGGAAGATAAAAATTTCTGTTGTTGTTGTTATAAAATTTTAACTTAATTAATTTACCCTGTTTTTATAATTAAAATAAATTCAAAATTCCCAACTCAGAATATTACAGGGCTTTATAGCATAAATAATTTAGGGGTTTACATTAAAATTAATTTAGAAATAATGCAGAATGTTCCGATTTAAAAACAAAATTATAGAGGAATTGTAATTTAGGAGAACATGTGAAAATTTATGGTCTGAGATAACAAAGTTACTAAGCAAGTCCGTTTCTATCTTCTATAAATTCTATTTGTTTAGCATTTAGGAAATTGCTGTGATCATCAGAGTAAATTTAACCTGGAAATTTCCTATATCTTTCTACACATGAATGTGTATCTTTAACCTATATTACATACGTTACATCAGGTAGTTCAGCAGGTTCCGAACAGCTGTATGTGATTGGACATTTTCAGCGCCCTATTATGTGTAAGTGGCAATGTTGATGCTACATCTGTTCTTTTCGCCTCAGGTATATATATAACCGAATTCCAAAACAGCTGCTACAGTTACGCTTCTGTGCGTTTTCGCCACTTCCGTTCTTGTTGCTTGGAAGAACAATCCAAATGGATTGCTACATCCATTTCCATAATGTGCATTTGATTGTCAGTTCGCGACCACAATACGCACAACTCCGTGCGTGACCGCGCAATCTGGCCACCAGAAATTTCGAAAGTGGGCGTAACTCGAGCCCAATTCTCACGTAGCGACGAGCTCTCACGTTCTCGCTACATGCATTTACAAACAAGGTTCACCCTTAAGCCTGCTCAATTTATAGCTCTATTCGCCGAGGATTATTCGCGTCTCAGTTTTGCCGTTTACGGTTTGCCGGTCTTTTTTTTTGTGTTCTTCGTTTATCTTAGTTCAGGGAAACTATAAGACTTGACGCTGGAAATTTATATATCTTAAGAATTCATAAGTTTTAATGTTGTGTGTTAATTTCCCATCTTTATTATCATTTTCTTGAGTCATATTTTTAAATATAATTACAGAAACATTGAAAATATCCACAAATTTTCATTATTTTTATTTGAAATCTTGTCATGCTTTAAACATTATTTATTACTGGGAACTTGAGAGTGTGCACAAAAATTTGAAATACAATTTTAGGTGTGATTATACATTTCTCAAGCTTTGCTTTCTCTGTGGAAAAGCTTTCGCAACCCGGTCGATGGGCGCCCTCCTAAACATTTATGCCGCTTTTAAATTTAATACCTACGCGTATTTCTTGTAGTATATGTATATTTTCAAAAAAACATTTATTCAATGTTAATTTATTATTTAGGAAATGTTGGTACAGTATTTTACGTCTGTAAATCATTTACCGTTTCGTATCGTATTCAGGTGTGTGTCAAACCGCAGATAACGGCTCGGCTGGTAATAAATCAACTAGACGTGGGTCTCTTTGGAATGCAGCTACTATGTTACTTCATGGAGACATGTTGCAATAGTCTCAAAACACTTCTGACTTCTACAGAATATTTTTACAGAATTCCCAGCGCGGAACGCCTCGCGCGGCTTGAAAAGGCCGACTCACTGCCTTCTACCCAAAATTTGTGGAATGTCCCCAACTGCTCAGTATTTTAATTTATTTCTGATCACTTTAGACCCAACATCCGCCAATCATCTAGCCCTTCAATTCTTTTCCCACGCTAACTGCGGACAGCCAATTATTGCCAAATTTCCATCTGTCTATGACAGGGTGGCAATATATGTGTTTTAGAGAAACACGTCACCGAAATACATCATGCAATAATATCAGACTCCCGAAAGCAACGCGAAACATGTCAGCGGAGTAGCGACCATCTTTGCTGTTTCATTTTCTCGGTTGCAGTCACACTATTTTGAACCACAACGTTGACTGTTGCAACCCAAATACATCATCTTGCTCATCGGAAGGACTCCATTTGAATAAACCAAGTAATTGTCATGTTAACGAGTGATTGACATGAATTTTCAGTAACTAAATTGTACGGTTGTTTTATGGATTTTGTTGGTTTGTATTTATTTGTGCTTCTAATTAATTAATGCAGTCTCTTAATAAAAAAAACGTTTATGCGTTACACCGTTCACCAGACTTGGAAGGTTAAGGGTCGCTGTGAAGAAATCGTTTTACCTAAGAGTAATGAACACGTTAATATTGGCGTTTTTTTACTACCTCCAGGTTAAGAGATATAAAATACAGTTGTTTTGGGATCTTATCGGATGAATATCTAAGTACTGTAAGAGAGCAAGGACTACATGTTCACGGACGAGCGAGTTTGATCTGCACCACTTTATTGATAATAGGCGGCTATGGACAGCAGGGAGACGTAAGCGCTGGTCATGCCCTGTAAACCTGTCGTAAGGAGCTGTTATAGTGTCACTAGTTCGATCCCGGAAGCGTCTGCTGGATGTCGTCCATGTCCGATGCTTTGCATCGATTAGACTTCAGGATGTAAGCGGTGCGGCTGCCTCACATGCTCTGCCACTTAACACTGCTTTAGTCCAATATTATTATTTCAGCCAATTTTCTAACTTGTACTTATCGATAGTACAAATGAATAGTAAGACAGTACAGCACATGACAGAGAAATGAATATTACGAGTTTAAAATAAGAAAATGGTAGTCTATTAAATTTACCTTTATCAATTGACCAGATACAGCAATATAATCAAATTAAATTTACGAACCCGGCCTATTTAGAATATTAATTGACGCAATATTAAAAATATTTAGAAACAGTAAACTTCTTACAGGCATGAGATCTTTTTTCGGGTCGTATTTAAGAGCATTCTCATATAAGAAGATTTAAAGACAAAACCCCTACGTGGAATTTGGAAATACGTCTTCTGCTTTGCCTGGAACTCGCCGCTCGGTTTCAGATCCTAGTTGGAAAATGAACATTTAAGCTTCTTATTCGCTACCACGATCAAGAGCATTCAATCCGGATCAACAAATTCACGACAACTCAAAAAATTCTAATGGTCTCTCACTGTTGCTCTCAGTATCACACACACTCTCTATGAATCAAGCACATACTCATAAAGCCCTTTGCCAATCGACAGTGGCCACCTTTTTAGTAGCCCAATTCTTAATGCTTAATCTCAATATATAGGGCATAGGGCATAAAGAAAATTTACTTCAACGCTGCTATTTTTAATTTCCGCGAAATTATAGTGCCATTACAACATTGTTATCGTATATGTGAGAAACCGCAATATTCAAAAGTACTACGAAGTATGTTATCATATTTACATTAATTTATAAATTTTACGCTTAGAGACCATATATATAGTTCAATTATAGATTTTTGGAACTATTAAACGTTTTATGTGAATAAATTCCGTACTGTCTTTCATGGCAAACCAAACCGATGATGTAGTTACTAAGTATTTAAGTTGAAGGGAAGGAGATGTGAGGAAAAGAAGATAGATGTTTTCCTACTTCAGAATGTATCATGGAATTTTACAGTTGGTGAACCATAACACCCAGTGGCGGCTGTTGCATATGCATATTAATTTAGGAGGAATTATTTTTTTTGTAATTTTATGTACATGACGCAGAATCGCTCATCTTTATGGGTAGAGGTGTGGTTCGTTTGTTTACCTACATATTCACTGCTTCATCTTTTACGATACACAGGCCCTTTCAAATAGCTTCTCTTCAGACACCCGTCAGATATAGCAACTTCACTTTCCAAATATTTGTCGGTGAGCTGCGGCTTATTTTTCTGATAAACAGACCTCTACCATTGTTGTCACATGTGCGGGGTCAACACTTCTCTTATTTTAAGTACTTATCTTATTCCATATGATTCCAATAAACATATTTGAACCTCACTTTTAAATATCATTTTAGATGTTTTTGTCACAGAGCATTTCAGTATATTACTGACAAAATTTTGTATTATTCATGTCTATGTAGAGATTAGCAATATTGTCATACATTTGTCAACTTCAGAATCGCTCTTCATAATTTTCTGTGCGTAATATAAGAATATTTCCAAAAAGCGGTATGTGAATTTACTATTCCGCGAATGCGGATGATTGACAACTGCAGCCCGGTGAGCTAAAATGGAAAAAAAAATAAGCCAGCGCTTATTTGTTGTTCAATGTTAGAAAAAAAGAAAGCACTTTTAAATTGAGCATATTACTCGGTTGAGTATTTCCGAAAAGCCACGCACAGTTTAAATAAATATTTTCCACTGTGTTTGCTGGTGACTGGAAATCGTTATCATTGTTTATTCATATGGTAATGTGTTGTTTTGGTCTGACACTTGCACTCGTTTCTCTTTCCTCTTTTCATGCACAACACGCGACGAGCGTTTCACTACACGATTACGATTCATGACCTCTAATAAAAAAGCGGGTACAGCTTTCCCGACATTATCGTATTATTGGTAATTAAATTAAAATACGTTAGACTTTAAATTTTTCGTGTTGACTTTATTTACTCTGCAAATGACTACTAATACGTATGAAGTATAAATTTATTGGTTATTTACAAAATATTCCGACAATAGTACGATTATATTTAACACATTAAAGGCACGATGTTGTCACACAAATAAACCATTAAAAAATCAGCAACAAATTCTATAATTACATTCTTATATGCCTATCCTATCTTTAGATTATCGGCAAGAAAAGTTTAAAATTGACATATCTCGTAACAACAAAATCAGTAATGTAATTGTGATAAATAAGCACAGTTATATATTCAATGCCGAGTTTTAGTTTATTATTTACAAAATTTGTATTATGTAACATTTCAAGTTTGCTTGATAATATAATTAATTTCCGAGCCCCTCCATTATTATTCGCGTTATTCTTGTTTGCCGTGTTTGAATAATTATTATATTTAAATTTATATCTACGTTTCTTTATCACGACATATTTGATAGAGCGAAGTCAGTTTATATATTTCTTCAGAACTATTACGTTGTAACTGTTTAACTGTTATATAAACACGTAACTAAGGTCACTATTTTAATACACTGTCGCATCCTATAAATACTAACGTCACTTAGTTGCATACGCACTTCGCTAAAATCTTGCATTAATCATAAACACCACCATTATTATATACTTATCTAGAGAAAAATGTATGGCTTTGAAGACTGAATTAGGTGTCAGAAGTTTGCTGAGTTGAGAATGCAATGGTGGAATATACTGTACAATTTTCGAGTAATTTGCTCTTGAACAAATAATTTAAAGTAATGTAAGTTGCACTAACGCTTACTGAGATATTATATATTTTTTGTTGTTCTTGAGGTTGGGTCAAACCAACACCGAAGTCCTACTGAAGACGATCTCAATGCTTTATCACATTTACAAATAGTGCATCAATTAACGTGTCGTATTCAAATAATTAAATGAAATAAATTAACGACCAGTTTTTCAGAATCTGTTTTTACATAGATTAAGGTCAATTTTGTGTTGTTTTTTTACTCATTTAGCATTTTTTCTATCATAAAAATTTAACACCTGAAAAAGCCCTCAGGTCTCGTACCGGTTCCCTCTCGATTTCCTTGTTGGAAAGTAAGTGTCTTACTCATTTAATCTTCTTATCAGCTGCCACGATCAACAACAAGAAATCCGCCGAAAAGATTGAAATAGCCTCTCAAACCTGCTCATAGTATAACTCTTTCTCTCTTTCTCTCTGCGCCAATCACATATTCAAAGTCCATTGTGAATCGACAATGGCTCAGTTATTAGTAGCCCTATTCCTAATGCTTAATCTCCAAAATCTATTTTCCTCCCTCTTCTATAAGTTAATTTTCTTCGGTGGCGTGGACACGATCCTCCCCAATTGAAAGTATTTACCTCTAGGCTTTGGGAGGAGCCATGTACCACACTTCATAGACGTATGGGGAAAATACCAGGCCTCGTCATTGCCAGATGTCACCACGTATAAACGATTTTAAAAAACCCAGACCGGCGCCAAATTTTCAAGGTTTTATTACCATTTCTGCAGCCTTCTTTAATTTCTTTCATGCTTCGATTTTGTACCTCCAAATTCCATATTTCGTTATTTTTTACCATTACAAATATATTTAGTTTTCTTCTTGTCCCTGAAGGAGATTTGATTTTGCATATCGACATGCTTAGAACGGATTTCTGTAACATATTTTTTACGACGCCTAGAAGATAATTTGACTTTATTTTATTATTTGTGGTGAAAATTATGGAAAAAAAGAAAATATGGTTGAGAAAGACATGTACATGATATTTACAGACATTGGTTATCAGAGAATTAATAGAACCAGTATTTTCAAATTTACTACATTAAGAAACTCGTATTACGGCGGTGATACTTAAATGTTTTTAAACGGCAATCCGTGACGTTCCATGGATGTCAGCGCAGAACTTCTCAGTTTTTAGTTACGACAAGGTTAAATGTTAAGCTAGGGCCGTATAGAAAATACAAACGACGATTCAAGTGAAAAGCAGGAACGTTTAAGGAACATAATACCTGTATAAAATGGTAAATCGGAGTGGCTGTGCCCGGGGGTAGACTTAAAAGAATCGTAAAGTTTCCCTTTGTACGCGCGAACTTGGCTAATTTGGTGGGCGCAGTGCCTTGGGAAGTCGGGCTGGGACGGGACGGGACAATGCTACCGGAAGCTCGTCAGTCCCGCTCTCCTGTGAGAGATAGCTTCCTCCGGGGACAACTTCACCGCTTCCCTTTTTACAACTTTTAGCATTTAGGAAACTACAGCCTTGTTATTTCCCACATCAGAAACGGTATTGGAGGCGTTTCTGGGGCTTCCGAGGACCTCTCTGTTTTTATTTCTCGCAATTTAACTTCAAAGTTTGGCTTTAGTTTATTAACCCTTAATCATCTTTTCAAGGAAATTGGTTTCCGAAAGAATAATATTTTCTGTTTTATGTGAGATATCAGCGGAATGTGACACTTTGTGGAATGAAAGGAGAACACGTGGAATCTTCCATAAATCTGTGAGAAATTACTAGTTCCTTTCTTTGCTGAATCTAAAAGTAATGTTTTTTCACTATTTACCTGTATTTTTAATGCATGTAGATATTTACCAGAAAATTACACTTCCTTTCCGGAGATAAAAATTGAAAATTACTGTTACACTGTTGAGGCATTATTTGTTGCAAATACCCTTACCGGGTAATGAACTTATTACTGGAAATCAATATAAGCTTGGCTGCAGTTAATTAATAAATAGATTCTCAATTAAAAAGTAGTGCAGTAAGTAAGTGTACTTCCATAAATAATCAAAATTTTATTCAGAACACTTGCTTTTAATTGATATTCTGTCCAGATAGTTCTGTAAAACTGACGCAGTCAGTGTTTTTCAGATTTGGATTCAGTTATTAACAGAGGAGAAAATATACTAGTTAGTCTCAGCACAATTAAGTAGCAGTCTGAATTGTAGGAATTTGAACCTGCCATTCTGTGATTGAAACAGTATACCGACTTACGTCAGGACGGTTGATACCTGCCCAGACTACCTGCGAGTTCCTTCCCACCAAGCTAGTAGACGCCGCGAAACAATTTCCAAATAATAATAGCTGTTACGGGACAGTGGAGAGTTTTCACGTACATTTAATTGTCCCCTATCCGCTGATTGTAGAAACTCCTCAGGCACTGAGCACAGATTCGTAATTTTTATAGATATTGTGGAATAAATTAAAAATTAAAACTTTGAATTATTTAAGGCGTTTTTTCTCAAATATACATGTAATAAATGAGCCCATTAAATTACATACCCTATTCTTTTTTAGTGTATTACATTCCGTATGTCTCTTGCCCTAGCTCGGGCCACACCACCATCCGAAATTGCTACAAAATTTAACTCTTAAATATATACACGTACTAAATTTGTTAGTTTCTGGTGAAAATTCCGGTTTTATAGGTAATATTTCAAGGCTTTTCACAAATTAGTTTTTCTTAAAATCATAAATTTTTGAAAGCTCTTACAACTAATAAATTGTAGTGTTCTTCAAGAACTGTATTCACAGGAATAGTTTGAAACGAAAAAAAACTGTTCTGAAAACTTACATACATATTTTCTATGACTACTCAAGTATTATCTCTCTGTTCCAAAACGAAGATCTTGCTTAGATGATTTTAATCAGTCGATGCGTATGATTAAACCAGTTTGCCTTCCTATCGTTCCTACGACATAATTTGTTTTTTGGGAGACCCAAGGTTATCCTAACTCAATTTGCAGATAACATCGTAATAACGAAGGGAATAATTGTAGTAAAGCATAGTTGGATCGCGTTGTCCGCCGCGGGCGTCCCGATATTTCCCACCGCGTGAACTCTTCTCTCATTAACGAGTATTGCTCGGCCAGAGGTCACTGCGCCCCGGTGATATATGTTGGGCCTTAGTTCCTGATCTCCTGTAAGCGGATGAACTCTGGGATATGAGTTAACCGAAGTAAGCTTTAGCAGGCGGTGTGGTCTTGTAGTTATTTATGGCTGAGGAGCACACCCACCGTGCCTGCAGTCTGCTGATCGCGTTCCTTCCCCTAGGCGAAATTGGAAGGACTTACGATCCTCCCTCGTAATCCTATCCCCGTCTCCCTCCCGACACTCGATAAAAATGAGTATTCATGCCCTCGTACTTTTTCAATTGAATATTATGTACTTCAGTGTATGGCGTGTCATGGACCGTCATTAAATTGTATGGATTTGGATTGGAAAACTTCGGCATTGCCAGTGTAGAATAGAGAGTTTTATGGGATTCCTGTTGAGTCTTTTTTTTGTTGAGAAAATACTTTTTTAGTTGTTTACAGACGAATAACGACTGATGGGCTGTTTATTAACGTCAGTCTGGTTCAATTCACACTCAACTTTCGAGACTCACGTGGTCAGTGTGATGATTTCCTTCAGTGTTATTACGAGTTGTCTTGACACTTTTCAGCGGTTCAATCCAACAGCTTGTGGCGGTGGGACTTCCAATTTGAAAGGGAGGCAAATTACAGATCTGAAGAGTACCTCACGAGTTGCAGCGTTGATATGATCCTTACAGACGAAAGTTGTGAAAAGAGAATCTTGTCGGGAGGAAAAGTGGCGGCTTAGGGACGATGACTATTCGCGAACACGGTGCGTGCTGGTGCTCCTTGCATTTAAAAGAGGCCCCTGCGCCGCACCGCGCCGCCTCGCGCCGTCACGTCACGCTCCGAGTAGCTGGAGAGCGCTCAGGGCGACAATTGAATCAAACGGCCCGCTTTCCTCTCCACGGCTACGCACCTAACTGCCCGGGGAGCTAATTGCTGACGCCTCATTATGCTGTTCACTGACCTTTACGATTACTCGTGTCGGACGCTAAAGTAATACTAATGCGTAAAACCTCATTCAGCTTCCTACTTGATGAGACCACTTAGGCTCGGATGTTGCCCAAATGAAATCGGCAATACTCAAGAGAAACATTTTATTTTTCCTTGTCACTTTTATATTACTGTTAACAAGAGAGAAGCCGTTACACTATCATTATCTAACTTCTCACACATTTTCTGACTTCACTATACACAACCGTCAAGACAAGGACGAGACTGAAACGACTCCTCGAAAGTACATGTCCCTTGATTCTTATTCAGTTTTCTTCACATAAAAGTAATAAATGTACCTATATTCATCTGCTTGCTAACAGACCTCATTGACGAATTGACTGAAGCGCATAAAAATAAATTAAACTCTATCTGTCTAACTTCAGGATGTAATGAGGAGAACGAATTATATAAACAGATACGAGGAAGAGAAGGTTTCAGAATTCCATGAGTATATTAATTTCCACATGTTTTGATTATCATTTAGAGTGACAGGTTACATGAGAACTATCCGCTTCGGTGGGAGAACAAGTCATTCAAAGGGTCAATATGGTCTCTAAATTGAATCCTAGACAAAATAGCATCAAGCAGGCTACTTATCCTACGCCCTTCCAATGACGCAAAATCAGGGTATATTGTGGGGACGCAACGTACCATGGTAGAAATGGTACGCGACTGCCTACGGCGGCAAAGTTTGGGAAGGCAAGACCGTCTGAGCTAGTGTGTCAAAAAAAACTAGAAAATGTCGTGACAGGTGATTGCTCCTTCCGTCTCAATGATTTAAAAATGGGTTACGAAGTAGGCGTAGTTTCTTCACATTCAATAAAGAAAGAAGATCCAGTTGACGTTACATCAATTGTTTCTTTCCATAAAAATTGCTTCAAGAATTTTATAACGTGGCCAATAGCTGTTGCTACTGGCCAAATTAAAGAATAGTAAATTGTTATTTAAAGTCGTCAGTGGTCATTGAATATGAATTGAGTAATAAATTAGTTCTGAAAGAAGTTATTGACGATTATGCTGGAATTAAACTTCGGAAGAGATTGGTTTAATTTAAATTTGTACTTTGTACATTATTTAACAACTTTCTTTTATTTTCTTAAATGTATATTTAAATTATCTCTAAAAATAGTCTGTATTAAATCTGTATTGGAATTATTGTAATTATTCAATTATATCATTTTTATGATTAACATGGTTTTTGAAATTCTTTTTATTTGTTTTTGTTCTTTTTGAAGTTTGGGGGTTGTAAATTTCGGGTTAACCTACTGCACTCCATTGCCGGGGTGACTTGATTTGCGAGACTGGTCCAATAAACAGAGGATAAGATAGCCTTTTAATACAACTTTGACGAAATATATTGTTATAAATAATGGCAAAGAACGGCTAGAATATTTTTTCAAATAAATTCTTCATTTATTTTTTACTTACAAAAAATAAACAACGTACTATCCATTTATTTTAGTCCTGTTCAGGTCTTTATTATTTATATGATAATTTGGACTAACTTCAACAATTTCCATGACTAAAATTTTCCTTTGCTTTCGTCTATGGCCGTTTTTGAAGTTCAAATTATGCATTATACGAATATGATACACGTGAAGAGGTTCCAAATAAAGTGATGACGCGTTGTTTTCTTCTTTGAATTTTTTATTGTTATCATTTATTTTAATTTAACTATTAATGCATTGTTTGTCATATTTCATAATTGGATACAACTAACACTTTCTTAAATTTATATTTTAATCTACTCTATTCATTGTTGATTTAATAATTGAGTTAAATATTTACGACAAGAAATGTGTATGGAAATATTGAAAATTTATAGTTTACTATGATAACTTATTTTTGTTCAAAGTTTTTAGTTTGAAAGATGGAGGTATTCTGCTGTGAGAGTTTCAGAATATAGAAGGTACTTGGAATGAGGACCGGTTGGAACATGTATGCAAATTGTAGGCGTGAGAATGTAGTGGCTGATCGAATTTGAGCGGTGTTCGACGTCGACCGCATCAAACCAATCTTATAATCGATAATTTTATCTCAGAGCCGCAACACGTACATTTAATTGTCGAATCTTTTTTAAAAATCTTCGTACGGGCCATTCTTCTCTTGTAAGCCAAATCATGGTGTGTATGCTTTCTTTCATACCCACAGAGTACGTAATTCGCGTTTTTGTGGGAGTATAAAATATAAAACTTTTATATATTCTAAAATGATAATTTCTAAATAAATAATGTATCCTATTTACTGTACTATTTAAAAATTTTCTTTTATGTTGCAGGTAAGTCAATCTTGATTTCTGGATTCAAGATCTTTCCTCCTGATAAAACTTGAAGGTAATTAATTACTTGTTTAATTTTATCTGAAAACTCAAAGTGGTCAGTATCGTAACTTCTTTTACGTTTTCTTTATTTTATATGATATCTGAACAGCATGACGTTACGGTTTTGTTTTTTTAGGAATAGTATTCACGGTAAAGCAATAAATTAACTACTTTGTTATTGGAATATACTGCCGGAGTCTTATTCAAGTAAACCTTGTGATTGCTCTGTAATAGCTCATTTAATTCAAGGACGATTTGTACTTAAGATTAGCGGGCCCCGTGTATAGTCTTCTCGTTACACCGTGAATGGTTGGGGCAGATCTAATTTGTGATTAAGCCTTAATCCCTATCACAATACTGTCACTTGGCCCTTTATAGTCTGGGGACAGTATTGACCCTAGGAATTTGACCATATAATTTGTGAAGTACAGACGAACTCTAAGTTAATATTTATATTGAATTAATTTTCAAAAATCACCGCTTTCAGTTTCGTAAGTCTATTACATTTGGAAGGGATGCAACAAACTCAGTTGGTATCTCATTAGAATAGGTTGATCTGGATAATCTATAGTAACCGCTGAATTGATTCCTTGTATTTTAATGACACATAATTATAATAATAGAAATAACTGATTACAGCAATCGCTTGAAAGGCCGGTGGAGACTTTCCCATACATTCATAAAATTAAAATAAATAAAATAGGCAAACTATTTATACTATTTGATATAAAAAACAATTCCAAACGACTATGGCCTGAAACATTGTATTCAATAAAACTTTGTCACGTAAAGATTAAAACTGTTACATCAGAAGAAGAGGTCCCATCAGAGGGCGAAGCGTCGTAAATTAAATATATATTTTGTTATTTAAGAATAGGAAAAATAAGTTTCTGAATCAAGTATATACATTTATTTTTATTAGATATTATTCTTAGTGTTATCAGTCAGGTCTCTTACATTTTTAGAATCGCGCTCTGTATTTCAGAATAAATTAAAAATCCAGAAAGTCAATTACTTCTTTAGTTACGTTTTCATTCTTAAAAATAAATCACAGCGTTTCTTCCCTTATTTTGGGACTTCTTTACGTAGTAAAGATTAAAATGACGAAACGGTCTTAAATTCTTAATTTTGAGTATACATTTATTTATTTAATTGAACATTGTATTCTAAAATTGTAAAAAAATTATAGGTTTACAATTTTTAAGTAAACTATAAGTGTTGAGCAAAATTTAAGTTAATTTGAACTTCATTGAAACAAATTTTTCGTAGTTAGGATTGGTTATTTGTAATTCCTTCGGAAAACTTCAATTTAAAACAGTTCAACAATCAATATACATTCTTGGAATTTTATCTTAACAGTTGGTTACCTTCAGACTCTACGGCAGATCGGTGAACTCCATAGGGAATCAGTAAATTCGTAATCCAATAAGGGGTGCGAGTTCAAGCGGTAATAAAATCATAGTCGTTTCGTGAATCGCCTGCAACGTACCTGTCAGCATAGGATAGGTGCGGTGAATTTTCCGAAATTGCAAGCATTAGCTGTACAGAGGTTGAGTGAAACGATCTGTAGGTTTTGAAGAGAAAGAATGGGAATTGTAGTGAGGGGTTGAAGCGACTTGCCTTAGGAACCAAATCATTTTGACGATGATGTGCTTTGCTGTGACCCCACATTATATTTTATTTATTCCTCGGACTGTATTCAGGGACAGGATTGCATTCATTTGTGATAAAGCTTCCCTAATTTAGAAATGGATAATTTCCCCTGCATTCTATATTTTTAAACGAGAAATTTAGATTATTCTTTAAATGGACCCTGATAAGTCATAGTTTTTCATGAAAGAATTATCCCGCAGTTTCGCACAAATGAACAGTCTCGTAGGTGCGCACTGCTGCTTACAAGACGACGCCAACCCCCTACCAGGGTATTTAAAAATATCAGATTTCCACCAGACACACTCATCACAAAACATCCGTTAATTTAGCAAGTAACTCGCAGTGTACAGACTTCATTTTGTGTGACTGAGACAATCATACGTAGTAGCCGATTGAAAATGATTGTAAATGTAATTAATCATTAATAATTTACTTCAAATATTTGGTAGTTTGATTTTTGTTACCATTATGAAAATTTAATAAATATTACACCATTTTAAATGTATGTAATGAGGAAATACAATTATAGAATCCCCTATTGTCACTATATTTCCTTGTGATATGTTATGACCAATCTAAGGAACGAAGTGAAAAAGTGCTCTAGGTATGCGGTAAAGTGCATTCGGTAAAAGTGCTGTTTATCATACGCAGCAGCTATTAGCTCTTACGACAACACATGTATCAAATTAAGTGGGCTGGTTGTCTCTAAAGAATTCTCTGGCGTCTTGGTGGAAGATATATCGTGTGTGGGAGTCATTAAGGATTCAAGGGGTAACTGGGGCAGACTGTACTGCTCATCCTCAGGCAGCAGTACCGTTGTTGTTCCTGAGAAATTACACCTACAGAAAAAAAGGGGGACTCCGCTGAGAAATTTCCGGTACACGATTAAAATTCAATTTTCTCACTGCGCAGTCACGGTACTCTCGAGTATGGTACGGGTACGCACCACTGTTATTGCCCCGTGAACAATGCCGACGCTCGGTTGTTTCTTTTCGTAAAGGGCGACTCTTGTTAACGAGGATTCTTTGGTAATCTCGCAAATAATATGTTATTATATTGATATATTTATTATTCCGATAATAGGGAAACAATAGTGTTCAAAGTAAACGTCAGGCTTCATTAGAACAGCTAATAATAGAGCTGAGTTGCCAATTATATTAAATGCTGAAGGCGGTACCGGTTATCTTGAACTGGTTCCGAACAGAGTCTGTAGTAATGGTCTCAGAAGCTCCGGAGCAGCCACTAGCTTACTCAATGTGAATCGCACTTTATGACTTGGATAATACTGCCGTTCCCATTTCAGACGCTTACATTACCTTCCCAAGACTATGAAACAGATCCTCGGGCTGCGAAACTCAAGTTCTGATCACTGCCAAAGATCGACGTACGAGCGTTCATTCAATTTTGAGATGGAGTTCAAACTGAAGTCTCAACAACTTGAAAAGGACTGTATTATCACTACATTACAAAAGCCCTGATCAATAAATCTTGAAATCAATATTAATCGATTATGTTGACAGTTTTCGTTAGCATAAAACCGCATAAAATATTTCGCACCAGTTTTAGGCAGTCAACAAATAAAATTAGCCATTGCAAAGAACGTAATCACTTCCGTTACCGTATTACCCGTCATTTTTTATACATTACTGTGGTATTTTTCTTCGAACCTGTGGAACTTCTGAAGCGAGTGCATGGCGTGGTGGCTTGTAATAACAGTATCTGATTGAGTTTGGTGAAACGTAACGCACATAACGGAGCGGTGCGTTATTTCTGAGCATCTGATAGTATATATTCACTAATAACGTCACGTACACTTGTGACTATAACCGCAGGGTTTCGTAAGATCCTCAGGTATGTCCGGCTCTTGCTATATTAAGAAATCCGATTTCTGGTTTGTTGGACCGCATATGCTTCTGTTTGTTGGAGTGTGGGGACCAGATGTCGTTGACCCTAGTGGCCGGAATCCTGTAACGACCCTCAACCCCGTACTCCCACGCACTCGTTTCATGTTACACATTAAACTCGTTGCCTAAGCTCTAACCAAATTAAGGCACTGGGATTCTGTGGCGGACTGGACGGTTGGTTTTCCAATTTCAAGATTAGACACAGCAACAGCGCTTACGGTATTTAATGCTAAGCTAAATATTCCGAACCTTTCCCCGATCTAATATTCAGGCTATATAAGCAACGTGTCATTGGCCTGAATTTATCTGAGATGATGGAAGAACAAACACATCTTTGTCTGTCAGTGAAAATATTTCACATTGACCACATTACCCGCATGCGCTTTGAGGTCACTATTGATTAACACTACTATATTATATTGACTGATAAGTTGCCCCACGAGGTGGAGCCTTAAAAACCTTTTGGAGGTATATATTGATTAAGAAGTAGACTATTCTCATTAGTTTGTTTTTCGTTGGTATCCTAAAATTACCATCACAAATTCTGTGATGAGGTCGTAATTCGCTTCCAGGAGCCACTTCCGTCCACGCTTGGCAATAAATAGACAAGTGAAATCGAGGCTAGAACTGAGTAGAATCGGAACAGTGGCTACGAGCCTACTGTAAATACAGAGTATTTCACGTCGACTGTAGAGGCTCTTGTGATGTTTTTTCTCCCTGGATTAAATACACGGTACTTAAATAACATATTAAGATTAGTCTATGATACTACTTTTCGTAATAAACACCAAAATAGCCTTTTTGTCAGAAAATCACGATATAATTCAACACAGTAGCTACGTTACAACGTTTCGTCTACAATTTTGGAACTTGTGCAAGTAAATAGATTCATCTTCTGGTGTTTACTACACACAAAAATATGAACAACAAATTGGAAATTTAAATTTCAATATTTCCTGAGGATATAAATTATTTGCCCCAATTAACAATTAATAAAATTAAAGTATCTAAAAAGTACAAACTTATATTTTTGAATGGATCAAAATACATATATCTTAATTGGTCCAAAAGTGAATATCTTCTGTCATGAGCAGCGTCTATTTTCTGTTAAAACCATAATATGATTTCGGAATACAGAGTAACGTTGTAGACCGTTAAATATGAATTTTTGGAAACTGAAATAAATAGTGTTATTATACATAAAATTAAATCATTAGAACCCCAAAGCTTTGAAAATTTTGTTCAAATTATTCATATAATTTTTAACGATTAATGCAGTAGGATTAAAACTGACATTTACCATTTTCTCGCATCAGCCTTGAGAAAAAATTTTTTTCTACATCCATCCATTTTGCCAATCGAAATTATGGTTTTGGAGATGAATGTGACAGAACAGTTGTATACTTTTGAACATTACATTTTGCTGTTTATATGCTCTTTAACCTGCGCTCTTAGGGTTCGCTTGGTTTGACCAATATAAACTGCATTATAAGTATTTATATAAATTACTATATAGTTGTCCGGATTGTTCTATTTATCTTTGATGATTTTTCCAAAATTTAAATTATTTAACTGGTTTTGGTAAACTGTAGTATTTACTTGCAATGATAATCAATGGGTATGCATCAGTTTAAAAATGTTACGCTACTTTAATATTGCATATTGCAAATGTAAATTAGAGATTCTGTTATAATATTTTATCATTTAAATTTAAATTATTTTTGATTTAGAAACAACTTAATTATCAAATAAGTCAAATAATTATTTTGTTTATTTTTCTTAGTTTCTTACAATAAAACGTTAGAACCAAGGGAACCGGATTTTGATGGAAAAAAATCCAATATATACCACTTTCAAATATTATTTAAAAAGCAAGTGTGTTTTGAAGTTATAAACACTACGATTTTGTCAACATTCGTCTTGGAATCAGTCTCAATTTTTTCAGGATAAATGATAATTTTCTCCCTTTTGTAGTTGCTTATTTTGTTATAAAGATCTACCCTTACATTTTCCAAACAATAATCACTCAGCAGCTTGGGTATGGTTGTAGTGATGGTTACGCGAGAATAGGTTAATATAGTGACGAATAATCGAGGTCTCAATGCATTGGTGGGTGGAGGTTGACCAACACGATGTGACGATATGAAGCAGAGGGGCTCGTGACACGGTGACCCTCCTTCTTCCGCGGTCGCCGACCTGTGCGTTTGTGTGTGTGTGTGCCTGTTCCACAAAGTGCGTGTTACAGTTACATTCCGACGCCGCAGACCAGAATACTACTGGTCATTTATGTCTCCAACTCATCCTGCCACCAGTCTTAAGTAACTACCAGTGACCTGGTCACAACTGTGTCAAAAATAAGCGCAGGCAACGCCGGCTGTACAGTTACGCAAACGAGCAGGGATGAATTGCGAGCTCGATAACACGCAAAACAGTAAACTTTGTCCACATATAAATGCGAATTCTACTGTTGTTAAATTCTCTTCTGTTAAATAACAATATCAACTTGATACGCTTATAAACTTAGCACTACGAAATTGCTCTTGTATTCGGTAACATAGAAAATCACTATATCCATAAAACGATTACAAATCATTAGAAAAGATATAAATATACAGTCCGAACTCAAGTGTTTGTAAATACTCATAGAATTAACCTGTCAAAATTAAATTGTTATTTTTAACCTTCCCAGAGAAGTTTTGATTAAAGCATGTTTTTTAAGACGACTGGATTGAATGGCGTGCAGTTTACAAGTGATGGAGTGGCATATAAAATTTTAGAATCAGTGTTAGTACAAAATATTGTTGAAATAATATACAGACAATTATTCTTGACTCAATTGAACTGTAGTTCTTGGATCACCACAGGAAACGATGGTCATATTTTCCAATTTTTTATATACTACGTTAAGCCGGATGTATGCGGTAGGTATGGTAGGTGACTACATACGGCGGCTAAATTTCGAAGCAGAAAAACTGCCAGAGCTAGTGGTAGCTGAAGATATAAGCATAGTTTCTTCAATTAAAAAAAAGAATATCTAGTTTTTGTTCTTTAAATTCTTTACTCCCCTTGAAATTTGCAATATTTTAGCATTGGTTGAATTAATTTCGCTAACGCTGTCAACAACTTTTACAACTGGCGAGTGAACCTTTTCAAATTTAAATGTAATAAATTATTACTTCAGAGTCAACATCGTTTTAATGAGTTTAGCCATTTCGCCACTGTACAGGAATTGAGTAATCAATCAAATCTGATGGCAGTCATTAGAGATTTTGCAGAAAGTTTTGGAAGAGATTGTCCTAATAAAGGTTTAGACTTCGTATACTAATGAACTAGCTTTGTTTACTGTTTTAAGTATACTTTTAAATTGTCTCTGAAAATAGTGCGTACTAGCTTTAGTTTCTAGGTTTATTTTTGTTAGCACGTTACGAAGAAAGAATTGATTTCCTCATATTTGTTTGTATAAGTATTACTGTCTTATTTAAATAAAGTTTTTATGGTTAAAAAGCCATAGTTCTTTCTTAATTCTTTTTATTAATTATAAAAATATTCTGTAGTTTTGAAGTGGCAACTTTTCTATGGCTGCAAAATTTTATTTATAGTCGCATCGTCAATATAGTCATTTGAGACTTTTACAATTTTTAATTCAATATACAAGTTTATCTTTAATATACAATTTTTATGTAGAAATTTCTGTGTACAATTTTAAATTTTCTTACTCGTATAAGCATTTTTAAATTTAGCTTTAAATACACAATTTTAAATTTAATAATAAAATTTTGAATTTACATTTCAGGACACACATTTAAATTTTTATAGTTTCTTTGGGCTTTGGTCACTTGCATAATCTCATTGATGTCTTGAAATTTTGAGCAGTACTTAATGAGATGTTCAACTGCTAATCTTGGTATTGCACTAGTGGTATATAGGTGAGGAATTTTTGTTATAAAGATTAGGCATTCTTGTGTGTTGAATTTTTATTCTCGATATGGTGAATTGGTCTCTTCTTGACTTTTGGGGTATGTTCTATTGCGTTGAAATCGGTTTATCGTTATGTGTCTTTCTGGTTTTCAACGATTTCCATTTTGTATTCCATGACTGTATTATCTTTTGCATGAGCATCTGCCCTTATTTCTTTTAAGGTATTTGCGAGCTGTGTGCGTTGGTAAATTTTCCATTGTGGGTCAGATCTGTTTTATAGTGGTTCAATATCTGGTAGTACGAAGTTTAATTTATTTTGTTACATTTATTGATGACAAGTTTGCGATAACGAGCCACGTTTGATGAAGCGTCTGTCGAGTAGTTGCATGTTCAAAATTATTCTCAGTTTTGCAGTCTATATTATTAGTTTTCATTTTATTATTATTGCTACTGTTAAAAATATTAATTTTATTTTAGCTAATATGGGTTTTGCATAATTTTTATTAACAGAGTTATGTAATTTGGTAAGTTAATTCGTTTGTTTAGTATTACCAGGCTATAGTTTATATTCTATTTTATGTTATTATGTCTATATTTTTGGACTTTATACTCATCCGGTTCCAGGATTTGGGGGTGCGGTTCGATGATGAGTATATTGAGACTCATATTATAATAATTTATGGATGGTAGTTTATTATTTCCTACCTCCTGTGGTCTAGTGGCTAGCGTCGCTGCTTCACAACAGATAGGTCCCAGGTTCGAATCGCGGCTTGGGCTTCGTTGTTTGTGTCGTCATGGGGGTTAAGACTGATGGAGAGTCGTGAGACACTGACCACGTATCACTCCAAATTCGGAATGTCTCAATGACAGTATGCAGTCGAACTTGTAGGCCAAGGCTGCAGAGCCAACATCGAAGAAGAAGTTGTTCATTATTACTCAAATTAATTGCTTAAAAGTACTTGCTTTGTGGACTATCGCCGTGTCGTTTTCCATAGGACGCACAACTTTTGACACCCCTTCTCCCTTTTTCACTCACCCGTGCTCTTTGCGGACACCACGGGCGAATATGAATCAACTGGCATATAAAGACAAATATTTTAATTTATGCATTTACAAATACAAAAATAGTTTAAAATAACCTATTTGGGCAAAAAAGGTTGGAGATGAAGTTTTAAACCTAGAAGTTTATGAATTCAGAATCATAATACTATAAATATTGCTCAAATAAACTGTCCTGTTTTATCATTAATCGAATTTATATTGTATAGCATTTCAGAGACTTCTCTGGACTTATAATTACTATTATGTTCATTAAATAAGTAACTTATCTTTTATTTTTCGCTACGATCACGTACTACGTGTATTTACTATGCTATGTAAGTTATGTACTAAATTTTATATTATACCGTTCCATTTTGTAATTGATTTTATTACTATTTAATATTAATAGTATTAATTTTTATCCTAAACACTGTAGTTGATAGTTTATCATTGTTAAAATTATTAGGATTTAAAATGTGCAATAGCTGCGTTTCCCTTGAGAACAACTTTTCTTTTTTACTGCACGTACTGAAAGATGGTCAGTTGTTTGAATGTAACTCGTATGCGATGCTACAAGGTCCAGGTATGAAATCTATTTAGCTTTAGTGACACTGACTTTAATGGAAATAAAATGTTAAAGTGAAGCTGTTAAGCTTATTTTTTCTTCTTTGTTTATTTAAATCTTTTATACGTGTTATAAGACTGTCAGTTTGTATTGAATGAAATATGGGTCCGAGACACGTGCTGGGGGCAACGGCGCCTTAATTGTAACACTCTGGTAGTTCTCTTAAAACCAGTCTGCGCACTGGACCGTATATCCCCGCCGTCTACGCAATAACCTATTCCTCACACACGTTTCTTCGCTATCTGCTACTTTATCCGCAGGATCCGGACAGAGATGGACAGCCCAATTACAGCAAAAGTCAGTTGCCAAAGTTATTGTTTTTGTTTTAAACAATATACCAGATAAATTTTTGTTTGACGTCTGCTCTGTCCAATATCGTCTGAGAGAAACGTAATTAACCGAGGGAGGTAGCCCTGGTAAATCAAATGCAGATGCTAGATAAATGAAAATTACTTGACGCAACGCAAACTCGGATCCAACAGCTTGCGACATCTTTGCAGTAGATTACATCTCTCATTTGTCTAATCGCTAGATCCAAACGCTGTTAGCTTCTTTCTCGATAAGCTCCTGATTGATTCTTCGTATATTTCAGGAAAAGATCTTCGTATCACGTTTACAGCAAGATAGTTTCTAAAATAACCTGTCACATTATAATAGTAATCTTCCATAGCAGTTTTCTGAGTCATTTTTCTGGATGAATAAATGCTTGTCCGGTGATAAAAATTAAATTCGATGTCGCCTTATACAAAATCCACCTAGTGTTGCGAATCTACGAAATACGTCAATTAGATTGACCTGTATTATGTACCGGACGTAGCCTGTAACTTATTACTCCATTCGATGTTGACAGGACCGTTAACCAAATTTGTTATGTCAGTTTGAGCGGACCTCTGACCCTATTTCTTTGGATACGACGTTCTACTTCTGACTGGATAAATGATTTCGACACCGAAGCCCAGAATCGTTACTCTTGCCCACTGATCTAAAATAGTCACACTATTAACTGTAGGAAAACTTTCAAACTGTGGATTTGAATACTAAAGTGTATTAACTTAACGACATAACATTATTTATAAATAATACAAATATTAGGGTGTATTTATTTTGCCTAATCTAACTTCTTAATTGTGTTTGATATTCAGCTGATAATTATTTCCTTAAGAAATGGTAAACATTTGAATTCAATCGAATCACATTTATTACTTTTAACTTTTAACTTCAGTTCACAAGTACTTTCGAAAATTCCATTACGTTCCGTAATAAATCTAAAATTTAATTCTCTAATTGATGGAGAATAAATTGAAGTTTTGTTTCAATAAAGTTAATAACCGAACAGTAAACCACATTAAAATGTTTATTTGAGTCAGAAAGATTATTAAGGCAATTGAAGTATCTATTCTTCTTGGATATTATTTACGTGCTTCTGTTATTTTAACTTTTTATATAAATTTTAGTAAAAAGTTCCAGGTTATAGCTTCATGAGCAAATGAAATGCTTATTAATGTGCGTGTCGATTGTTGAAAACAATTAATATTCTTCTAATTCACAAGAAAAATAATTAAAAACGTAAAATATATTTTGTTTAATCAAATTTCGTTCTCTTCTTCGGCTTTTTAATCCGTTCATAATAATTGGGCTCGTCTACTAAACTATTTTATTTTATAAATAAAACACAAAGAATGGCCACAAGTCGGAAATGGAATAATTTGTTTTAATTGAAAACATTTCGTCCTCCAACTTTCGGGACCTCCTCATTTCTTTCTATTTCTTTATAATTAAATATACATAGTCGAATATAAATAACTAAACTAGGTACGTTTTACGTACTTACAATTAATTTATAACAAAATATTTATGCTTCTACTGCAACATTACAATAATTTTCGTTTAGCGTTCCTTAGTGTGAAATACTATTTGATACTTGCCCGACTTAAACCTTTTATATCAGCGTTAAACTTATCACATCTTGATTTTGTAAATTTGTATATTCCTCAAAAGAATTTTCCTCACCGCTATCCTTGGCATATATATTTCTAAAGCTGTCACACTCCATTTTCAACATTATATTTCAATGAGGTACGGTGTATTTATAAAGTTTAAAATAATTAAAACTTTAGTAAATTTAATGCATAAAAATATAGTAACACAATGCTACATCAATTTTAACACTCGTAGCCATTAGTAATCGAGTATGATCAAAACATTCAAATTTGAGGTCCATGAAGAAAGTTAAGCTCCATAAAGATGTATTAAACGTGACGATGAAGTTAGTTAAGTCATATTATTTGTACAATAATAATTGAAAAGTTCAATAATGCAATACTAAGTTCATGGTTTCGTCTTTTATCCCTAATGGGTTTATGGGACATTTTAAGGAGAGAATATTAATGCAATCATATATATATATATATACTTTTAGTGTGTGTCATACAATTTTTTTCTGTACAGATTATTAAGGGGAATACTGTCAAAAGCTATCGTTTTGATAATTATTAATTATTTTCATTCTAAAATTGTGATTAAATTGAAAATCATCAGAGATTAAATGCAAAAATACCAAAAATCTGTTAAAATAAGTTTTTTATTTAAATTCTGAGTGATAGAAACCATTTTTATATCTCTCATATTAAATTTTAAATAATATTTATTTGATTCAAATTTTTATGCGTCGTCCTTCTTCAGAATTCTCATAATAGTCGTCTGAATAATTTGAATGAATACTTTTACATTTTATGGTAAACGAAAATTGAAATATAGGCGTGGTTTTTCAGCGTTATTCAACTTTAAATTCCTTTACCTGGGATTGTCGAGTATACGATCTACGGAAGTTGTCTCCGTGTATTTACTAACGGTTCTCGCGATGAATAAAGGACTAACAAATAAGCGGGAGAGGAAGTAGTCTCTTGTTTTGCTTTATTTTATTGCTGCAGTGACCTCTGCTCAGTAGGACTTCTGTCTGGCGCATTGCCTGCAGTTGCCGTCGTGAGAGCCATACCAAATTTTACAGGTCGCGCCTAGAAGCCGAGTTTTCCCTCTTGTACTTCGTGCTATACTGCCGTACTTATGTGGACGTATCCCATGCTGTATCAAATGTAATTTATTGATCCAGTTTTTGGACCGCACGATCCGTGCTGTTTGGAAGTTGTACCGCTTGTATCATAGATCACAAAACAAATAAAAGGAAGTTGGTAGGAGTGGCTAACTTATGACTGGTAAACTTGCCTTTTATGGATTACTGCGAATTAAAATCGGACAATACTGGATCTCAATCATCATTTCCAGCTTTACTTCTGCTTACTCATTTTTTAATTGTTGGAAAGCTTTTATGTACATTATTTTGGCTCCATTGTAATCCGTATGACCCTGTATAAGCTAAATATAGCTTACCAGGGGAAAATTTCTCTGAAGGAAAAAAAACCCTTTCTGCTGGTTACCCAGAGAGGTTACGAGGATTGTCACTCCTCGCCCCCTAACGCATGCGTCCATCCTGTTCATTATATTGGTTCATATTAATAAATATATATGCAGGATAGTAGGGAATTTTCACCGCCCTAAAAAAGAACCTTCAATTAATTTGAATAAAATCTGGTTGTTGTCTATCAATCGGCCTTGTTTCCGGTTTTTTTGCCTGCTGACGTTTCGCAAGTAATTGTCAGGTCTGATATCGACTTAAGAGTGTGACGCGCCTTTCACATATTTAATAAAAAAATAGGAAGCTATTTACTTAGATAAGTTTATGGGCGCCACTTGGCAGTATTACCACGAATTAAGGAAACAAAATAATTACAAATTTAAATTTAAAAATTCTACATTTATTACAATAAAAATATCAAAAGAAATATATACAAAAGAAAATGAGCTAAGTTAAAAATATTTTCGATTGCTCCAGTATGAGTTTCGACCCCAATATTACCTTGTTTCTATATTGAAACATTAAGAATTTGGATTTAAAAATGAATAACTTAACCGTCGGAAAAACTCCAGGTAATAATCTTCCGACGGATTGCTTGTACAGGTTCTCTGCCATAGGGCTAGAAAAAAGTCCAGTTCATTCGGGCACGTGTTCATATTTTTTCCTCTCGCCTACCTAAAGATCCTTACCCGGTCAATTCTGAACCCAAAAGTGTCCGCTTACCCCGCCCTTCTGGCCTCGCTATTCTCTCCTCTTCATTTTCTATCCAGTTCACTTTAAAACTGGTCTTAGCACTAACTATCCTAATCTGTTACCAATTTCCTGATTGGTTGGTGAAGAAGGTTTCCCACTCTGCCGGCGTACTAGCGCCTTCTCGGAATTTACCTACCTGCAAACTATTCTTAGCTGGAAACGTATTCAGGGAATTCCTTACCTGTACATTTTACTCGGTAAAACCACATTTAATATAAAACAAAATTTAAAAAAATAGAAGTGCCCTATATAATTTGGTTGGCTACGAAAATTACAACTGCAAGAACACCATTTTCGAACTGGAAAATGTTGATGATTTAGGCTGAGGCTAGAGTACAGCAGCTTAAGTGAGAAAACCAACATCAACTTATTTCACATATATGGGCTGTACTCTACGTCATAATCCTAATTTACGGCTGAGAATTAGAAAAAGTGAATGCTCTATAAATAGTTTAAATTTTGTTTAATTTAATGATTACACTAAATTTTTAGTAAAAGAATAGAACAATCATGAGCACAGATATTAATACACAGCAATGAAATACACGCAATCATGGCAAAATATACACATAACGAGCAATACATGTACAAGGAGAAAATTAATAATTATTAATTTAAAATATGCACCATATAAAGTTCTTAGTTGAGAGGAAAAGGAGAGCCAGAAAACTAAATATATTAAGACGAAGAGAAAATATGTACATTAAGCTGAATAAATGACACAAAGCTATTCGTGCGATATACAGTGAAGCTGTAGTTGTTGATTTATACGGTATCATACGATTTCTGTTTACATACGATTGTAGTAATGAATAATATTTACGTAAGCCTTTTCATTTCCTTATAACTAGAACAACCCACATCCTCCCTAGTCTGCTTAGCGTATTCCATCCTTGTCTCCCTCTCTTCTTACCACACACACAATTCTCTCTAATGCCAATTTTACAAGACCCTCCAGTCTTAAAACTTGGCCAATTAATCTATCCCTTCCCTTAGTCAATGTACTCCATATTGTTCGCTTTTCCCCTATTCTGTTTAGGACTTCCTCGTTTGTGATTGTGTTTCGTTCCTTGTATTGGAATCTCTTCATGCGCTCAAGTTAAATAAGTTTAGTAAGGTGATTTTTACAAGTCTAAATATATTTAATGTATTTTCAAGAAGTAATTAAAATAGTGAAGAAAAATTTCTAAATTTGTAGACTTTTTCAGAAATTTCTCCATAAATTATTGAAATTACAGTATATACAGACTAGCAAAAATTGTATTACTAAATTTGTTACACTCTTGCCTCTGAGGAGGTTCTAAAACGGATCAAAACTCTTTGCATTTCTTTTATTTTAGTATTGGTTTATTTATTTATTTGTTCAATTGACGTCAGATAATTGTAACTATTGTTTCTATCAGAATCAGATGGACTGGTAAATGCATCTCATAGCAAAATGAAAAAAATTATCATACAACAAATCGAACGCTTTTCAAATAAAATTTTTGTGTATGTTTACATATGAATTTAAAATTATTCACAGACTTGTTTTATAGTGAGTTTAGCAATGTTTTGATTTTGTTACGAAATTTTGATATTCGGCCCGTTTTTATGTATCGTGTTATCTCGGTTTTTAACTGACGATATATGTTAAAACGTTTAAAAATTCTTTGTAATTGCCTGGACGATATTTGGCGGAAGTATTTTTATTAATCTGGTTTGACACAGGCTAGGCGTAGTCGCGGCTTTGCGAGGCGCAGATGCATTTGCGGTCCGTAGTCTTTCTAGCGGAACATTTATGAGCGCCGGAACTATTACTGTACATTTAATGCGCCATATACGCGCCGCTCTTTGAAAGACACATCTGAATGCTCGCTGAAAGGCATCGGTTGCAAGAGGAGGAAGTGTTGTTGATTCTGTGACACAGTTCTCACACACGAGCCTGTTTTCTTCGTAGGACTTGTTAATTGAACTTCCAGTGTGTAAATTACGTTTTCGAAGATTGTTCAACCTGTATAACAACTTATTAATCAGACGGAATGGCAAGTTTAAAGAAAAAAACTCAGAAATACTTGTTGAATGCGTCTCCACGTTCAAATGCATTGAACTTAACTGATTAATAAGATGCAAACTAACGAAGGCTACCGGGAACGTTCGACGTGATGCACGTGTGGGATCCTTTGAAGTTGTAATTGCCGCAATAGAAGGGCAAACAGAATCATAAATGATGTGCTAGTGATCACGGACGACCTACACACCAACCGTCCCATTGGATGTATTGCTGGAATCATATGCCATGTCCACAAGAAAATTGAACTAGTTGCTTAAAAAGTATTTAAATAAAGACTAACAGCGCCTGAACATTAATTATCGTTGAAATATGTATTGTCAGGAACTCTGGGAAAATGTACTATCGTGACACATCACAGGCCGCATTTCATACGACTTTCCTTCCAATAAAACTTACTGTTGATAAATTTGTTTAATATGTAAAGGCGAGAACGTTAAGCTTGTCACAGAAAACTTTGCAAAGTTTAATTAATATTTTTAAATAAAGGGACTTGGCCATTGAAGAAAATATTGTAAGGCTTGAAATAAAATTTATTTCGTGGTCGGCCTTTCGGTGAAAACTAAATTACGATTGTCACTGTACAATATTAGAAAATGATACCCTGCCCAATCGGGATCGTAATAAGGGTTCCGAACTCAGGTGGAATCTAGAATTGACAGTAAACAACCACAAAATTGAAGCAGATGAGATACCAAACTAACCATCTGAAAATTAGGCCGGCGAACATCGTAGTCTGTAATAAGATATTTTATAATTCATAACTCCAAACGCTGACCTTAATTGTGTGATTAAACGTCTAAATAGAGTCTGAAATGCGATAGTATATTTGCATGGTTCGTTGTGGCGAAAGAAGATTCTACTAATTGTCGATGTTTATTATTGATGCATATAATTTATATTTATCATTTAAAATGCAATTATAAGACTATATTTCATTGTTAACTGATTTATCTGACTTTGTAGTGTTATATTTGGAATTCTTTCGAATTATTTATTTTACAGTCGTACGATCTCACTAATGTTACTTGACTATTTTAATTGAAGGTCTGATCGTAATACATTGAGAAAAAATAATCTTAGCAAAGTTAATTTATATGTTTTCAGAAAAATCGTACTGTACAGAAACCTTTTTTCTAATTTGAAAAGTTGTTGCAACTTGCAGCGTACGAGTAATTGTCAGGTTTTTTAGGTTAATTAGTTCGTTCCGGTCCGATTTATCTTTGTAATCTTTGAATCCAGATCTTTCTCTGCACCTTCAACCCCCGTGAAAATTAGGCAACAACTCAGACAAGCTAATGCATCTTCTAATGGTAATATATAAACGACTTTCACCGCAATCAATATTTTATGCTTCTCCAAATTAGAATACCTTAAAATAGGAAAATGGCTCCTTCAGGCTTCAGGCAAAAACAATGTATCTTCGTTACTCTAAAGTGACCATTAAATTCATTAAGGTACATATGCGATTCCCGCAGACGTTTCATAGTTGCTATGTAAACCAGTATGTGGCACCACCTGGCGATGTAAGCATGAGATAACAATTTATAGCTATGAAAGATATATCAGTAGTGCAAACCGAATACGTATTCAATTTAGCACTGTTTGCGTTAAGAATGATCACACGAAGCCATTACTGCAGTATAAGTGGCGTGATAACATGTAATAACAATGTAAAAAATAAGTTTTATTTATTTTCCATCATTAAAGGAAGTAGATTTATATCTGCCCGTTCCTTAGTTTAAAAGCAACCGTTTGATCAGCCGAAGAAACGATAAATCTGGTTACTATATTTTAAATCAAGGAACAGCTTGGAGGTCGCCATCCTACGCATCTGTATGCGATTTCGTAAAATAACGAAGTCCTGTTGCTCAACTGGTCCAGTTATTCCTTTGCGCCGAAGGGAATCGTAAATAACAGTCTGTGATTTTGGCAGTCAGTCACACACTGCTTCAAACGGAAGATTAGCTCATTATCGTGATATCACAGTTGGCCTGTAATTTCCTCCTGTTGTAAGTAAATTCTGTTTGGTAAATGGTAAACTCTCCATTTTAAATTATTTTTACAACCATATATAATTAAGAAAAAAAAGATCATGTCTATTCGTGAAATAATTAAATTCTGAACAGAAAAAATGCTCTCCGGGGATATTGAGATTGATTCTCAATCCGGCCACCTAAACTATTTAAACAATTAAACAACTAATACTTGTATTTGAATGTATTAGCATTTAAATTATGTACAAAAAGAATGAAGACAATATTTTAATATTTGTGACGCGTAGAAGGTTTCTGGTACCAGAAATCATGAAGCTGAGAAAAACAGCAATAATTTATTAAATTATAATCAAACATATTAATTAAAATTTTCCTGCAGTATATGCTACATCTTTCTTCTTCTTTTTATGCTTCTTTTTTCAGTTTACTAAATTTATAGGCAAATTTATATAAAAAATTAGGAAATCGATATTTTTTTCAGATTTTGGCCGAAATTTCAGTCCCCAGTTCCTTAACAAAATTTTCCTTTTTAATTTGTTGGGTACGGGAAAGTTACTATTTGGCAACGATTTTTTTGGAGGCTATTGAAAATTTCAAGCTGATTCCCAGTTTGGCGATGAGAGAGTCGCCACGGCGCCGTCCTTGTGAGGATGACGAGACGCTTTTGTCCGCCATGCTGTAGAATGCTGTCTGCTCCCGGAACATTGGGCCACGCGTCGCATATTCGTCGCATAATTTTTGAAGCAATATATTATCTGTCCGCTCACTTGTTACATTATTTATGCGTTATCAGATGCGGCGCCGCAGCTTGCTAATACGTATCAGCTGCATCACATGGCCGACGATGATTACAACTGGTGATACGGGACTGTATGCAGCTGTGCCGCCGCCCTGCTTCACGTCTTGCTTGCGTCGCGTCGCGACAAAACCGCACACCTCGACACACAAGTCAAGGATTCTACGTCTAATTATTACATTATTATAAATCATCCTCTTCTCCCATATTTCTTTTTTAAGGCACTTTTCGCTCTTTCTTTCCATCTTAGCCGAGATGTGTCCTACAAGCCTCACTTAAAATTTGTTGTACGACCATGATTTGTTTCTTTAACATTGACAAATATGTAAAAAATCATGTAGGCTACTTAAAATTCGTTTTATAATTCCAATCAGAATGCAGAAAGGTTATCAGGTGTTTTATATTAAAATATTCGGTATAAGCCGTTAGACGTCTTGAAAATTTTTCTCAAGCGGAAACTATTAAATATCTTCACAAAAAAAAACATTTCCCCTTCCAATTCCCCTCCTATTAGTGGGATCGTGACACAACATGGATAACCTAAGTCCACCAAGAAGATGATATTCATTTTAAATTTTCTTACAAGTAAACCGTCATTAGCATCTGATTTTCTTACTGAAATGTTTTCACGCTGAGTCAAACATCCACGTTTTCCTCTTGATTTCATGTTCTCTTGGTTGTGAAAGGCGAAAGACGCGGAAGTTTTTAAAATACCTTATACCTTTTCAGCGTTCGAATATCTAATTATAGTATTATATTTTAAAATCAATATCGGGTATATTATTCACACGCACCTACATCAAAGCAATGTCCTGCGAAGCTGTCATACTAAATGAATTATTATTACGGAGCGCCTCACAAAATAAAGGAATTCGGAGTTTGTCTAAATAAACACCAGAGTTCTGAGTTTACTGTAACATATTGTAAAGTAATTAAAATTTTCAGGTGTCAAATTTGTTAAAAATAGTTTTTTTTGTGCTTACTAGGACTTCAGATCAGGAAATTCGTGGAAACGCAGCAAACGGCCATAATGTATTGAGTGAGAACTATTTTTCAGAGGGCGAGTGGAAAGTATCAAATGCGTCAGTATTTCTAAACACCTGCGTGGAGTAGGTTCTTAGTATCCGTTCTGAGCGGACTAAATGTGAACTTGCAATGTTAAATTGTGTGCGGGGCTTCCTGGAGAGCTCAATACTAGGAAAGGAGAGAAATAATAGTGCGACGAGCGTATTTAAAATAAAAATGAAGTGATATTTCTACTAAAAGTATAATTTATTTGGAAAGTTGACTAATATTGACGAGAAATTAGCAAGGAAGAGGACACAAAGATTTACACTGTTATATTCCGAACAGTCAAAGGTAAGACAAAATTATATAAACTGCATGTTACGAAATTTTCTTCAGATACCACAAATTTTGGTTTCCCACAATGCATCTCCGCTTTACTTTAGCAAGAGAAAGCGAAGATCCAGCCTATGTTGTTGTTTTTTTCTTAAAAGTTTAGTAGCACAATTTGTATTATTGATGTGCTTCATTTTTGTTGTGGTTTATATTAAATTTATATGTAGTTGACATTAATAGCATTGGACGGGAAGCACGATTTTGTTTTAAGTATTTCACTTGGAGGAGAGAGAATTTCCTTTGCTTCGTAGGCGTATTAAACCCCGTATTTGTGCTACAATCCAGTTTATTGGCACATAAATTTTTAGAATTTCATTGTATGTCTAATTGAAGACTCGCAAATAATTTTATTTAAATTTTATATACTAATTATTTTTATAATTTTCGGGTTATCTTCTTTTGTGAAAATCATTAAAAGAATAAGAATGGAGTGAATAATCTAGCTGGGTAAATATAAAAAAGTTCATTAGTTATTTGGCATAGGAGGAGTTATTTTCTCTTACCAAAGCTGCATTCATGAAAGTATGCTCGATTTTTATGACCAGAGATCATAATATTTATACATAAACTGTGATGTAACCTATAAATATGACACTTTGAAACAACTAAGTGAAAGCAGCGTTGGAAATCTTGAGTGTATGTACGTCCTGTCCTTTATAAAGTAAGATGGTTCAGATATCCAGATTAATCCTGAATATGTTTAGAAGCTCGCCCGTCTCTTTAAGGATTGTAATGGCCGTCCCCCCCTCTTATCCGCTTACAGCCCTCGAAGTTTTCAAGAACACTTACTGTCCATGATAAACCGGTAAGAGGATAGAGTTCAGTACTGCCAGCAGCGTAGTATTCTTCCCAAGAATTATCAAGCTTTTGTCTACTGATGACTAATCGCCCCCCGCCGCAATTCTCCTGGTTACGAGGGCTTCCTTTGTGAACCCTAATTGGAAGTGTTTTCCTTCGGGTT
This sequence comes from Eucriotettix oculatus, assembly GCA_034510155.1. Classification (NCBI taxonomy): domain Eukaryota; kingdom Metazoa; phylum Arthropoda; class Insecta; order Orthoptera; family Tetrigidae; genus Eucriotettix; species Eucriotettix oculatus. The sequence continues at coordinate 78,836,840 of CM067378.1, forward strand.
GTTCGATCACAATCAGCGAACCCACATTCACCATATTTTAAACTCGAGCAAATTTTGCTTTAGCGGTAGCCCGGAGATGTTAAAGGCTAATGAGGGAAGTGCCTGAATATACGGAGCGTTTTCAAGTACGGCGCCTTTTTAAATCGGACTCCCTAAATTGCCACTTTGATTAAAGATTTTGTTCCCTACTTTAATTTAAAACGTGCCGTATGCATTTCAGAATTTCCTAAAATTTAATATCAATTTACATCAAAATGCAATCTATGTATTTTGCGTTTAGGTTAAATAAATATCGGAGTTATTAATTTCAATTTATTTTTATGGATTTCGTGTTTCATAAAATTAGTATCGACGTTCTTCAGGTGTGAATACCGTTATTTCATCTGATTGTGAACGCGATAGGTTAAAATAATTTATTCAGATTATTTAGGCAAACTTGCGTTAATGGGATTTACTTCAAGAACTCTATGTTGAATTACCTTTGGCAATTTCTTTTACTAACGATAGTATATAAATAAACATTTTATTTCTTCGTGTGACTGCGTTTCATGAAAATTAGTAAGTCACTTATTCTTCAAGGATTAAATTTACTATGAATGGGAGGTCCTGCGTTCGATTCTCGGTCTTTACTGATCTTGACTGACTTTTAAATTCGGTAATTTATGTATTATTAAAATAATTTAAAAGTCTATCAGTGAAAATCTTTTAATTTAGAAGAAATACAAGAATGGAAAAATGTCGGCTGGACCAGGATTCGAACCCAGAACCCGGAAAGTCGAAGATCTTTGTTTCAAATCCTGGGCCCGGTCGACGTTTTTCATTCTCTTCTTTTTCTTTTAAATTTACCTTTACGCTCTTTACCTGAGCTTCAATTGAACCATTTATACTCCCTTTGATCTTTTAATTTTTAGATTAAGGAACTTTCGGCAGATGACTTATCCATATTCATCTGCAAACCCAAAGCATTATATTCTAAAAAAATTTAAATTTACAAATAACATTCTCAACTTAAAAACAAAACCAAATTACCACTTATTTTTGTAAACCATTTCTATACCTTCAAAATAGTCAAAAAATACTAATGGAAGTGGATCTATTATATTGGCTTTCCGTATGAAGTTTCCTACAGGCTACAGGTGTATCCTAAGGATAGTCATTTAGTACTAATTTACTTCGCACCTAGTTGGTAGAGGAACACACCGATTATATCTTGTCTCACTTAAGAGTATTGTCCAAAATATCACAATCAAATCATTAATTTTACTTCATTTCTCTTCAAGAATTACAAGCACGTGTGTGATTAGGTTTTAAATAATTTTTGACTAAGTTTGTAATATAGTATTAGTCCTACAGACATTATGAATGTAATCCACTTCCAAGGTAGACACGAGTTTGTGTGTTATTTGAATCACACACAACTATTGCATGTTCACCGATGCCTTTGTTTCAACATTGCGTTGAACGGATACATTAAAACACATACCAAAACAACGCCGCCTCTAAATTAATTTCCTATGAGCGCTCGAGGCAATTTAATGACTCTTCAAGTGGTAATAGTTTGTTCAACTCACATAACAAAGATCGTGACTGAGTATATTTTATATCAAACCCATGAAACGAGTTTTATGTTCTTCGCAAGGAGAGCTATCAAACTTAACAGCGAATGATTATATCTCCCAGAATGTCGCTATAAACATCTGTGTTTAAAATACTCTATTTCTTTCCAAGTCTGGCCAAGTATTTTTTGCTGCGCGTAATAAAGTTTTAGACTTTAACTTGGAAACTGTTTGCTGCAGTATCAAGGTACATTATCGCTAGGTTTCCTAGAACTCAAATAACAAATTGTGTTTTAGGTTCCACCTTAAATCTGAAGGTAATTACCCGCTTGCAATTAGCGAAATATAAATCGGCGACATTATGATTCAAATAAATACTTCTCTGCACGGAACTCAATTAATGGAAATGAAGATTAGATATATCTGGTATTTCATTAAAATTAAATAAGTCTACCTATACGAAAAACATAAAGGAAGTTTCATCATGTCTATGCGACATAATAATGTGAAAAATTACAAGAAAATATTCAATACTTCCTTGTTAATATATTTGGATTATTTATATTAGTATAAGACAAATCTACAAGCACAAGGGAAAAAATATTTTTGTCTTCTATAGATTCGATAGTGTTTACTCAATTTAAACTATTTTTCTTCAACAAACATTAAAAAGTATAAATTAAAAACGTATGGCTTATTTTATAATTTTAAGTACATTTTATTCTCGACGGACAAGCTTTTCACATAGCTGTCAAGAATAAATTTAGAATAATTCATCTGTGATGTGTTTTACATTTTTGGTATAGATTATACTATTTTTTTCTGAAATATTGAGTTTTATTTAACTCATGGAAGTTTACATTAATTAGAGACTACTGTAGAATAGACAATAAAAATAAAACTGACGTTATTCTATCTTCCCCTTTCCGCGTCTCGACGAGTTTAGGAGGCAGCTGGCCGACTGGCCCAATAGGATGTGTAGAGGAGGGCAGACGGGAGTTTTCTAGGCCCACTATTTATTAATCCCACAAATCTAATAGTTTTACTGTTTTTTTTGTGTTCATTAGTGACATTTCTAACATTGTTAGGACAGTGCAACCGTAATCGCCAATGCGTCACGATAGTAATTTCTAATGAATTTCCAACATAAATATGTGTGACTCACCGTCGGTTTCTGTTATTAAATGCATTAGTTTCTTCTGTGCTTTATTATGATCGTCTAATAATTATTTATTTAAGAGTCTAGAAGTGTGGTCTGGAACAAACCTAATTTTCGTTGCGTTCCAGTTTGTTTTATCTTCAACTTTGTCCGGTAAATTAATGGGGTTTAAATTAGTCCACCATTATTTTCCATTATTTTGCTAAAACAAGTACTCTTCTATATAAATGTATAATTATGTTTTTCCCCCCTCCATGGCTCTACAGCCTATTGAGGGCCTGGGCCTACCGAGTAGACTGCGGACTGTCATCTTGCATGACACATTCCGAGTTTGGAGTGACACGTGGTCAGCGTATCGATCCTCCAACAGTCTTAATCCCGATCTTCGCGACCGAATTATGTTATATGTATAATTATTATTATTCAGAAGTTTAAATATGTAAGTTTTTATATTGTTCTTTCCTGGTATAGTCTTGGCACAAAATTCTTTTTTCATCTATATGTAAAAATGAGAAATATCATTGTCATCAGATGGCTTATTTTATTCACTTTGGTATTAGTAGGGTATCATACTATCGAATTAAAGTATCCTACATATTACGACAAAAATACGTCAGTTGATAAATTATATTTGAAATATTTAGGGTATAATTATTTTTAAAATACAAAGAATAGCTTCCGCTGTGAGTTGCTCCCAGAGTCCACATGGCTGAGTACCTTTTTCTCTGAGCTTTAATTAATATGAATTCAATTTGCGAGCGAATCGGGATTTAAGTGCACGAGTTGAGCGAGTCTGGGGTTGCTAATGGAGCTGCGGCCCAGAGCGCTAATTACTGGCTCCGAGGGCAGGACAACGCCCAATCAGGCCGTGGTGACACGAGTGTGTACCTGCCGGCAATTGGCGGCTTTCATCAAGAGACAACACCTTCCAATTTGACATCCTCCACGTGCAATCTACTGGCACCTAGGGTGCCCGGACCGCCATCCTAATTTGGGTTTCCCTTATTTCAACTTGACCAATTATTTTAAATTAATGGCACATCTGCTGGCAGGGAGTAACAGTTGCAGATGCTCAAAACAAATATTTTTAATTTTTCGTAAAAATTTGAAAAAAAAATCCAGTGGAATTGAATAAGGTTTGGAAATTTTTCAGTTAAATCAAGTACTGTGGTACTTTGGTTGACTACGGTAATCCATTTCAGGATTTCTGACTTTTGTAAGAAAAGACATTGAACAGTGCACTATTCTTCGTAATATTTAATTTATTTTGGTTCCTCTCATAACCCAATTATATGGCAGGGTGTTGAATTGTGTAGAATAAAAAATTTAACTTGCGTTAAATGAAGAAACAAAAATTTTAAATAACTTAAATGTGAATCCAGCACCTTCTTGCCTCTTGTTATGAAATGGCGAAAACTAAGAAATGGTTCATTAATATACAGATGAAATATTTTTTAAAATTATATATAACGTGACAAAAATAATGAATAATCAAGTTTAGTTTCTATTTTAACAAGTTTCTTAATTAGTCTGGGAAGAAAACATTAATAAAAATTTCTGGGGGTGGGGGTTATTTAAAGTCGCATCAACAACTATTAGCTATATAAATTACCGTTTTAAAGAACTTGATAATATCTTCTTGATGTTTGGAGGAGTAGACTATCTCGTCGAGGCTCCTTTCTTGGTAGAATATGCTGCAATCATGTTTTATGGTAATGATGGTGTTGCATTGGGAACAGAAGGGGATGGATCTTTTCTAATGAGGTGAAAGTGGTTCATTTTGGAGTGACCGGTATGAACCCTTGTGATAGCTATTTGGCCCCTTCTATTTAGGGAAGGATTGATTTTTATTGAGTTGAAGGTGGCTGACTGTGGGCTTATTAGGTTTCATTTCTTTCCATTTGGTTCCCAAGTGCTGTTGAAGTTTGGCTTGTGTATTTTTACAAATATCCCGGACGGTATTTATTTCCTTTTCTGTTGTGTTGTCTGAGTTATTGGTGGCGTTCTTGGCTTCTTGGTCTGCATTGGCGTTTCCAACGATGTTTTTGGGTGACGGAATACATACTTTAATTACTATTGATCCAGATCCGGCTATTGCGTGTGTTTGCATTTGTAGTTCGTTAAAGGTTTCAGTTTGTTGGCCTCTGTAAGGAGAGGAGTGAATCTGTAAGGACAACTTTATCTCGGTATCTTTCAGACCAGTACTGCGTAAGGGCAAAAGCTGTTGATATTGGAAGTTCGACTTTTATTGATTCTTCATTGACATAATTTTGGGTCTCGATTGACCAGACTACGTAACAAATCCACTGTTATTCAAATTGGTTGTCTGTAATTTAAAGTAGTATTCGTCCGTTCCTGGACATATTGTTTAAATTATCTTACACACGTGGTTGACCCCGAGGTTTACATTCGGTGACTTGGGGACCTATGTCATTTATTTTACTCATACCTGAAATCGAAACACAACGACTTTTTTAGAAGATACAGATTAAAAATAGGGTAAATAATCTTTAAAGTCGAAAAGTTTGAACCTTTATGTATTATAATATTTATCACCTGAAGGCGTCCCAAAAGGGATGAAATGTAATTAAATTAATGTTTTATAATTGGTTGATGTGATAAAAGTGATATGTTTGAGGGACAAGAGGATAACCGTGCAGTTCTGCGTTTAAGAATGATGTCGTAGGGTTTAGTGAGACGGAACTGGAGGTTTTATGTGAATATATGGAGCAGATAAAACGATAAAAGTTGCAGATATGAAAAAAAATGAAGGTTTTCGAAATGTGGTGCCATAGAAGAATGCTGATGGGTGGATAGGGTAACTTGCCGGAAAGTTCTAAGTCGGAGAAGAGAACAATTTGGAGGACTTTGACTAATAAAAGGGATAGATTAATAGGCCACATTTGATTTATGCAGTCGTCCGTATAAATTTTGTTATCCTCTGAATTTTTCATATATCTTGCTGAATTTTACTTCCTATTCTTCTGCAGTTAAGGAGTTGCTTACTAATATTCTGTACTATATAGCTGTAATATGATCAACATCACATTTAATTAAGAGAAATTTCGCTGGACGTTCACTTCGGAAACCAGAGATATTCACTGATTGAAGTTTATGGTTCAACGTCCCTCACAATGTTCAGCTGTAACCGAGATGAAAATTCCAGGGGTACTGCTTCAGGAAACGACCTTAATTCTTCTTGGTACGCAGTTTACGTGACATATTCGAAGTGTGCAGCAGTGTTATGAGAATAAATTCTGAGCGGAGCCTTATCCTTAAGTTATAGAACCATGTCTGAATAATGCAACTTGATGTCAGATTACCGGGTGGGAAGATAAAGAGAGTCAGGACAGATGCTAAGTTCTCCCCGACACGTAACTGTCTAATAAAACCCTTGAAAATGTGAAAAGCTTTTTCTAATTTTTCACACAAGTGCTGGAAGAGTAGTTTCCCTTTGCACGAAATCCACTTCATATTTGATACCGACGTGTCTGAAAGGTAAAATGTTGCATTACCTTGTCATATAAACGAGAGTAACAAGCGGAACTGGTTATTGCTGCGGCTGTTGGTGTGTAAACTAGGATTTTTATCGCGTCGCAAATTTCTTACATAATATGAAACGTGTATCCGAGCTGGTCGGCCATTTACGCGTGTGTGGAATGTAGAGAACATGGGTTTTTCTGCCTTCATTCTTCGTTGCCGGCGAGACTAGACAGCGATTAGTCATTGTAAGTACTAATTCAGATTAGGCGACATCTCCATTACTAGAAACAGAGAGTCTTTAATGATTTGTCGACGACTCCCTTATTTCATGGCGGCTAATGTCATACGAGAATCTGAGTATCAACCACGCGGAAACTGAGCGCAAACATTTGTAAAATGTCTCGGAGGTATGTGCGCTCTCTAGTCTGTTTTCCATGCAAGACTGATATAATTTTCAAATCCTCTTCTGTTATCCTTAATTTTGTATCGTAATTTCTAGTAGCAAATAATTTCATAAATGCATATTTATTTGTAAAAGTATGTAATTTGTTAAATACAGAATTCATTATTTCTGCAATTATATTTGTTACAATCAGACCATAAAAATCTAGAAGAGAACCTAAGATAAACTCCAATCCATAAGTAGATGGTTTAAAATTTCCAAGTGTAAATTAATGGTTAGTCTAGAAGAGTAGTCTTATTATAGCCACGTTGACACTATTGTAAAACAAAAAATTTGTTATAATCTTAAAGAATATAAAATTGAGTATTGAATTGTAACAAATGAAAAACGCGGAGACTTTACCATTTATGATTAAGTTTGAAAAAGGTTAGTCTGAATTGGAGAAATATGAACAGTGATTCTGTAAATGAATCAGTATAGTGGCCTGGGTCTGATGCACCCCGAAATCACTAATTTATTACCTGCCAGGTCTGTAGCTGCGACTTCCTCACCGCCAAGCTAGTAGAAGCCGCAAAAACGATCAACAAATTTCCTAATCATGAACACTGTAGAAGGGACAGAACATAGACTTAAGACATACATTTACTGGACAATCGTCCCCTGCTTATAGAGAAACTGAGACAATTATAAATAATTTTTGTAATTGTACCACGAAAAAAAATTAAATGGGGCTACTATAATGCATCCAGATGAATGAAATGCGTCGACTGTTTCACAGTCATCCTTTCCGTTTAAATAATCGTTTCTTGGTCACACACGGACAACTATAAATTTAAATACACTGATCTTATCACGGCTAATTAACAATTTCTTATCCATACGTGATCTTAATTAAAATAGTTCTATGTATTTATAAAATTTTTAATTTATCGCTTCTTCGGTTAAAACTTTTCTTAAATTATAGTTACACACTGGCTTTTCAATTATATATACACATATAGCAACACATTAAATTTATATAATTATATTTATAATTTTATATAACTTATATAATATTGTGGGCTGAAATTCTTCTCCTCACAGAGCAGTGATGTATTTAATAAAAGGAAACCTTTTCCTTGATGACTTCTAGCAGAGTGAAAACAACAACACACTGTAATTTTTTTTACAGTGCATCACATTTAATTACAAAGATATTTAACACCACAAGTATATTTTACATCATAGATTTAAGTGCCAGTCTCATTAAAATAAACGTTGAACATATAACAGAAATGTTAACAGTACTTACAATAGACTATATCGAACTTCTTATTATCATAGCTTATAAAATTTGTAATTTTATTGCGAAAAAATTAAATTTTTAACTTCGAAGTGTAACATCATCTCTCGGGCTCAACCATCACAAATCTCAAACAACTAACAAAGAAAACAATGAAAATTATATCGTGACAAATGATATATATATATATATATATATAAGGTAATAGGCTACATGACGTTAATCCAGAAGGGAGTATGTGGATGGTAGAGAAAGGTAGCCAAGGGTTATATAAGCTTTATTCAACATCTGCTGTAAATTTTAAAAATAATGGCCGAGTGGTAGACACATTTTTAAAGTAAAACTGCAAACAATATTTCAAATTGCGGGATTATATTTAGAATAATTGAACATAATCAGAGCCAAATTTGAAGGCTGCTTAGAGTATGTTTCCAGACGTCGGAAAAATATCACATAAATTTTCACGGAGTGTCGATACTGATCCTTTGATTACTTCAAATTTCATCTCGTAGTTTCATTTGATGAATGAAATTTTTAGCCAATACATATAATACAGATTTATATGCTTATTGAAAATTGATCTTCCTGTTCTTTATTCTCTGAGATAAACATATTTCCATGTAACCTATATCAAACATTTTATTTGAATTGTGAGAATACGTCTCGATAGTTCCAGTTGTGCCAGACGAAGCTAGTTTTGCGTAGAACTGTGGTACGCGGTAACGGAAGCCGTTTCGAGGAATATAGCTCATTAGTAGCGTGTGTTACAGCTCATGACCTCTAATGAATGCGTTCGTCCCAGATGGGTCGTCGTATATTGCTCTCCTCGAACCTAACTTGTCGCTAGTAATTTATGCTTGTGCCAACGCCCTGCGCTATAAACTACAAATATACCTCATTAATTAGTTGGCGCACATAACTACTTGTGGTAATTCGTAGCTGATGGAGAACTGCGTTCGCTTCCGATTTTGTATTCCCCGTCCTTTGGGTGAAATTTAATGTGATAACACTGCATGAGAAATGAAAAAATATGTGTAACTTATTCTTTTAACGAAAATACACAAAATTTACTCTAACCTTCCCTCAGCTTAGTCATTATAATTAGAATGTGCGGTGAAGTGACCATTGCGAATGGAATATTTTCAGAAGGGAAATTATAAATTTTATAAATTAAGATAGTAAAAAGTTTGATATGGTCTATTGTAAGTTCTGTAAACATTTGGTGATTTACTTTAAATTCTCCACTGACTTTTTTTTAAAAATTTGTAATTCTTCCAGCTAATTTTTCTGTGTTCATCCTCTTCTTCCACATTGTGTGTGGTAGCAATCCCCACTTTTTGCTTCGGCCATCTATGACCTCCCATACTTTTATGTTAAAAAAATTTCTAACATCGTTCTCCTATTATTTGTATAGTCCCTGTCTCATACACGGAAAGAATTATTGTTTAAAAAGTTTGGGAATTCACCGTCAGAAAGACAGAATACAGGGGAATTCGCCAAATAAAGCGCAATATCGTGGGACTATTTGTTTACATTCCGATACTTTCATATTCGATCAATTGAATCTTGTCATACAAACACCAGAAACACATGGAAGGATGATAAAAAATACGAAATACTTTTCTAAAATTTATAAATCTCCGTATTTCCACTATTTTAGAACCGCCTTTTAACATGCCACGGAACCGCGGTCATAATTCAGGAAGTATTACAGAGTGATAAATGATAATAGGTAAGGGTTTTAATCATCATAATTGCATGGATTTCTTGTCAATTGCGAATTCTAACGAAATAATTTCATATAACAATAAAAGGCTATCAAAATACAGATTACTCGGTATAAGTCAGTAAAAAATTAATGCTAATTAAAGTAATCAGATATTGTTATTAATATTGGGTTATAGTAATATTACTTCTACATACATTCTAATTTTAGTGAGTTAAGGTGTAAGTTTTAAAAAAAATTTATCTGCTTAACTGTGCTTCAATACAAAACAAAATTTTCAATAATTCTGATTTAATATATTTCACTATTAAGTATGTAGAAATGTGATAAATCTAAACAATTAACGACATTATAATAATATTATTTATCCAATAGTTTCCGTATTACGATATTTATTTGTACTTGTTTTATGTTGTTGGCCATAATTCATACTATAACCTTCAAGTATTCTGCGTGCTCAGGATTTTAATATTTGCGTTGGGGGATGCGTTTTAAATAAATTGACACGACTCTATAATTAGTGGTCTTCATAAACGGGCTAATATAAATAAGTACCAGGGCAATACCGGGCACACAACTACTATTAAATAATTCACTCGTCGTTATTTGACCAAATATAGTTGAAGGAGTATTGATATAATTTCACAACTATGAAAAGTCGATAAACTTATAGGAAATTATTGTAACTTACTGATAAATGAATGCCTCAAAAAGATGCTCTCGTGAAATTATTTTTCAAATTTCATTAGTGAACCGTGTTGATTGTTGCTTTAGACGAACAACATTTCAGTGACTGTCCGAATCCTGGAAAGGGCATGGGTGTGTGAATTAGTTTACAAACTCTGAAAGTCGACTGAAGCGAGTAAGAATCAGTTTCCCAATAGTAATCTCTAATAACCTTGCTGTTGATGCAACGATAAACTAAACTCTTCCGCTGTTGATGAGAAATCGCCACGTTTAGAAACAACAGCTTCCGTAAGATTATTTTGGATCTACTAGCCAGATGATTTGAGTGCTTTGTACAGTCCTCGCAGGTCCTTAGATAAACGAGACTGCTGCCAGACAGTTAATTTACATAACATATTCGTGCCCAGTGTGCCGATTTCCCTCAGTTGTATTCTTCGGTTTTCTTGGCCGAGTTTCAATAAGTTGAGAAAGAATTTGCCCTTCCCTTGTAATACGACGATTTCACCGCTGCAAACACGAGTACGATTTTGGGAAACGACGGTAAATAAAACTGGAATTATTTGGAACGAAATTTCCACGCCCGCAACCTTGTTAGGTCTCAAAACATGTACTGAAATATTTTTATAAATATACTTTTCACGAGAGGTTACAATTTCTTAAATAGTCTAGGAGTGGATAGAAATTGCATGAACTTATACGTCGCAGATAACAAAGGTGACATTTGTCCATGAATATTTGTGAAAAATATTAACCAGCATATTAGTGTTTAAATCATTTGCAGACTTATTTCGTCAGTAACAGACGCTGGACGCAATCCGCATCGTAAAATTATCGGAATGACTGTACAGGTTTATTTATTTCAAATGTAAGTCTGTTAATTTTTTAAATTAGAAAAATACCTTTTGGGAACTTTCTATCGCAGGCATTTATCCAGGGAGAGAGGATTGCCTTTGGGGATGCCTTGATCTAGCTCTAATTTTAAGATTCTCACATGCCAAGGCACTGTCATCTCTTTTGGGAGGTCTATGTACTGTGGTCGAAGACTAATTTGTGGCCACATGGAGAAGAGAATGCTGCGACCCCACAACAAACTTCTCTCTCTTTATTCCGAATGGCGTGATAATAGTACCCAATAGCCCAACCTACCTGATGCAGGGTTTTTTCTAGGGTTTTCCCTGCTTTTTTTTAGAAGAATCACCGGGTAGGTTTCTGAAACTATAGCCCAGGGGCCAAGGTCAACCCTTGGCTACCTTCCTCTACCTTGTACATCCCCCTTTTCAATTCTCTTCCTATACTATTTTGGAGAGTTATCTATTTCAGGATTATCCTGATACCCTCCGCACCTCAAATTTATTTAATTTAAAGCTATAATTTTTATACTTCAATGAAATTATCTGTGTTAAATATTACAAGTTTTTTAAAATTATTTTATTGAAGTTCACATATATGGACGAAACGTCGTAGATGTCTTAAATAAACAACAATATTGTTATCTGACAAATTTGCTGGATTTAGTATTTATAATTGAAGATAATTTCAGATTATTTATTTATTAAAACAATATTGCTTTAGATCAAATGCGTTACTGTTAGAAAGTCCCCTACATGGACCTACACCATAGATTTTTTTTTTGTATCAGGTGAACTCTCAAGTGAGTCGATAATTCGAGTTTTAACTTATCACCGTGAAACACAGCAACGACCGAAACGTTATGGAAAGTTATTTTACAATTACAGTTATTTTGACGTGAATTGTATTAATGTCATTTCTATTTTGAAGTTTATTATAGATGAAGATGAGCCCAAGTTCTGTTGTTACGATTTTGAAAATTCGGTGCCTCACTAAATGAGTGGTTTTACAAATAACGCGTTCGTCGTTAGGGAGTGTAACGTACTGTTTTGATAATTTCCAGTGTAAAGTTCGACGTATCGATGCCGAATCTTTGAGAGTGAATGTTGTGGAGGACGATGAGCCCGTGTTTTTGCCGTTCCTCACGGTCTGGCTAATTCGAGATCACGCCGACGCCGACCCGGGGGCTCGTGAGGGCGAAGTCAAGTAACAGTATCACCAGTGCGGATGCTGCGGATGCACCCACGCTAATGCGCTATCGGCGCGGCGGGTTCCCGCGGCCCGACCCAGGTCGTTTGCGCCGCACAATGGCTGTCTTCCCAGGTGGATGGCGCCCTTGGGAACTAGATCCTGGACATCGCACGTGTCTGCCTGCCTTTCCCACGGCTCTCCAGGATCTCTGATTCATGGTGACCATTCTACCACGGATACAGACACCGTCTGCTCTGCTTCGGGGGAGTCCTGCCATCGTACACTCGACTTAAACGTTACTCGACTGTACAATAAATACTCGTCAACGAACAGTTGATAAAATTATGAGTATGGTGCATGAGGGGATGAAAAATATCATACTTTTATTGAAAATGGAGATCACAGGTTCGCAACATTTCCCATCAGAGACCATCACACATCCCAAAAGTATCGTGAAGAAACCATGATAGTTAATATAAATACAAATGGGTTTATTTACGTTTTCGGTTACCATTTCACGATAGTTGTATACTCGACCTTTCACTGAGTCATCCAGTCATGAAACCCAGCAAGGTTGATTTTATCTGATAAAAGTAATAAATTTTACAACAAACGTTTCTGACTTTAAAATTTACAATAAATAAAAATACGACCAACAAGTCACCATTAAATCTCCATTTTGAGATTTCTTCAGGCTTACTACAAACATAATATTACATTAATTTAAATATAAGTTCTATGTTACAATTTTTAAATTTATATGTAAAAACATGGTTAAAAAATTTAGTAGTACATTCCTATTTACTCTTTGACTCTCTCAGCCTAAAAATTATTGAATTTATATGTGAAGAGTTTGGTGCCGCTCTGGACCGTCTCCAGCGACGGTTACGGCCGAAATGATGTAGTAACAATGAGTGCTTTCTTAACACTGGAGAAATCAATTAATTCAGCTGGATGATGCTACAGTGGGTCTTTGTATATAGCATCAGACTTTAACTACTTCCCTACTGCTCTTTACTAACCACCTCAGATTCACTTGTGCAGAATATCCATCTGGGGTCTCCTCGAGCGCCTCAAGAAGGAATAGAAACTGATTGATTCTTCTATTCGGTGTCCTTTCCTAAACTTGTGGAACGTCACCTTCTGGTGAGACTTATAATTTATGCCGAGCACGTGTGGCTTGTCAAAAGATCCATGATCTAAAATCTACCTATATTCCAGCCTTTTTCTCAGTGGTTTAGAATTAATGTTCCCTCGGTCAGGTTTGACGGATGTGTTTCTCCGGACCGCTGATCTTGTACATGGGAATAAAGTCTTTTTGGTGACCGATGAAGCAGTTGGCCAGGTAGCTGAAAACCAGGTCGAGATATGGAATCAGGAATGCTTCTTCCCCATAGCAAACGACACTCTTATCATCGGAAAGTCACGGGAAGAGTACCCAAAGCCCGATCTTTCTCTTCCTCTCGAATGAAATGGTTCCCTCAACCAGCATGTAAGGAAGAAACAACACCAGTTAATTTATTGAGCCATTGTTGCAAACCGCTATTTTGGTTTCAGTAATCTGCTTCCGTCAGGCGACCTTGTCGGCGATCAAGCACTTGTGAATGTGACACCTGAGATATTTCCCCTTCCGCGATACCATCGAAATTCCTCGCTTTACCCCGAAGACGGCTGGTGTTTTTTAATCGCGCGCCTAGCGGTTTCTCATTGTTCGCTGAACTTCCTGCGCAAAGGCGAGCACACATGCTAATGATCCACCTCGCCCCGGACTTTGCATCTCGGAGAAGTTGGCCCCTGGGCGCTGTCTGCCGTATCGAAGCAATTTCGTATCGAGATGTGTGGCCAGGTGGCTTCTCATTGCGTCCGCCGTACGTTCTCACGAACTCGTAAATAACTGAACGCGTACAGCCAGGCTAGCAGAAACTGTGCACTTCTTCCACGAACCTTTGCTTAAACCTGCTAATTGATATTTTCACCTGCTCACGTGTCCCTTCATTTCGGACCGTTTTGAATTCAAATTACAGAAAGTTTTACTAATGAAGCATAAACACAATTACTATGAAATATTGACATTTCTCTGTAACGCCAGATTTCAGGTCGAAATAGGAAAATTTGTATTGCTCCACGAGGAAGTATAAGTCTAAAAATTCATTGAAATTTATTCAGTCGTTTTTAAGTTTATGCAATTGAAACGGGTTTGCCATACAGACACGTAAGAATTAATTTTTAAAGAAGACTGATTCAGAACTGAGAAATCCCATACTCAAACATATGGCGTTATATGTAATGATTATTATAAAAGAGAACGCTTAGTGGGTCTATATAAATAAAAGAATGATATAATATTTATGGTGTTAGGATCAGGGTAAGACCCAGATTTGGAATCGTTGGTACGTTTATATATATATATATATATATATATATATATATCTGAGCCCTATTTAAATATTTCTTGGGAAATAAAATGCGAAAAGAAACATTCTATACGTTCGTAGACTGTGAAATGTCTGTAAAAAACATTTTTTCAAATGAAACAAACTTTCTTGAACTAAACAATCCTAAAAACAAGAACAGTATATTTAAATATTACTATTTTAAAAGAAAACTGGAACGTTATTGTCTCGTAACTATGTTCCACTAGTTTATGGAACTATTTTGATGGTAGGTACAAGGTGTGCAAAGAAAAGGGGGATCATAAATTCAAAATCAATTGTAGTGTCGAAAACGTAGTCGTTGGTAATATTTTGAAATAGTTTGATACGGGAATGAGGCGATATGTCTTTCCGAGACGGTAACGTCTTATATTTTATTAAAAATGTATTACTTAAATAAAGTGTTTGGATTATTTTATTTTAATTAAGAAATAAGTTACTTGGTATGTACTACTGACGTTTATCTACCTATAGTTTTTTTAACCAAATTAGAACGTGTTTTTTTTCTTTATTGCGGGTGGCAATTGAATTATATATATATATATATATATATATTAAGTAATGGAATAAATCTCCAATAAAAATGATCGCATGCATTTCTTGCACAACAGGAAATAGGAAATATTTATACTAACATTTTACTTAGCTTCCTTTCTTTTAATACGTTACTTTTCTTGCGTACTGAATTAAAAATTAAAGCTCTAATTGGATTAATAGGCAATAAAAATTATGTTTTCTTTGTGAGGGAATGTACGATGCTAGATTGAATTATATACAGACTTTAAAAAATCTATAATAAAATTTGTGGGAATATATAAAGTAATTAACGGGTTTGGATACTTATTTCTACGACGTAACACATTATTATTCTATTATTTATATTATTTTAACAAACTTTAAAGTTAATTTACAGACACACTGATTTATCTAATGTATCACATTGATTTTCCATTCATCCGCTTGATTTCAATTCCGTGACCTCTGGCACTGAGAGCTTTTACCCTAATTATTTCGCTACTGTGGATAAATGCATACGTGAGGAATATTAATTTTGCACTAAAAGTAAACTATTTCTCATGATGAATATATTTGTTTTGTGGCAGTGCAAAGAAATATTAAATTTTAAGTCAAAATGAAATATTGCTCAGGAAAAAATTGTATTGTAATATTTTACTCTTCATCATTGAAATTTAAAAATTTCAATTACTCGGAGCATAATTTAATTTGAAATTAAAGTTTAAATTGTTTTCACTGTAAAATTTCATTTTAGAACAGCATAGTTGTTGCATATAACATCCAATTTTGAATTATAATGAAAAGAAAAACATGGGAATCATTTTGGTGTTTTTTTATAGTTAGAGGTTTTTTACGGTTCCGGGAACTCAGTTTTTGTATATTATATACTAGTTTTTCTCATGTGTATTTTAGACATTTAATGTTTTTAGGTGAAGTCGTATGTAATATTTCATGAAAATCGACACAATCTAATAGTTCAGTTTAGAAACGGGTATTTATCCCTGACCCTTCGTTTTCCTGTGTATATAATTTAAAAACAGATGCTATATCAGAGGGTTTATGTCCAGGTTCGTTAATAACTCTAAACTTAAAGATTCTCAATTTATATGTCCGTTTAAAAATCTTTTCCGAAATATATCTTCTTTAGCTATTTTGTTGACTCAAAGACAAATGGTTAAAGAAAAGAATGGAGGACGATGATGGAATCTGGGAAAACTTTTCCTTGAAGTTGAAAAAGTACTGGATATACTAGAAAAAATGTAAAACCAGACTAGGAAATATTTTCAAGTGCGCCGTGTTCTGGTGGAAAAACAAATAGTGGAACAAGCGCTTTCGGAATCGTAGGCTTAAAATCTCTCCCACGAATATGTTGCATATCTCTTAACAAACCTGGGATAAATCCCACGATGTCAGCCAAATGTACGTAAACCACCTGTCAAATCTAATTAAGGAAAAAAGAGTTCCTTATCGTAGATCACAAGTAAAAATTCTTCGAAAGGTGTAAGGAGAATGTTTAAGTTTCTGGTTTGAATACGGACTTCATAAAGTTCTATGGCAAACAAATCAAAATTAATTACAATTGAAACATTGAATTGAAAATTTTCTTCTGCTTCCCATCCCCCCTCCCTCTCCCGTTTTATAAAATAGAAAGCCGAGAGAATTTAAGCCTATAAAATGAAATGGCAAATATTGACAAAAAAGGTAATAATTCTTTAATAGCTTCGTGGAAGTTATTGAAATGCGCACGGAAAGCCCGTCAACACGTGAAGTAAATTTACGTCTTTGTTATGTTCACAAAGCCTTAACGGTACCTAGATGCCCGATGGTTTCGTGATTCTGGTTTCTGCAAGTTGCTCATCAATGGAGTGCACGACTGTTGCATTGGTCTCACGGATTGCGATAAATATTGGGCAAATAGTTGCAGGGTAGAAATCGCAACGTGATTCAGGGCTCAAATTTAACCAGATAATACCGCAAGGCCCACTGACTGTGAGTGGTTGATAAGTCAATGCAAGCAGCACTTAAAATTAACAGTGCATGTTTGACAATACCTCAGATCAAATACACAGTTAAAATGTTACTCTGAAAAACAATTAAAAATACTAGACATTCATGTATTTCCGTTAAATGATAAAATTTAGCTTCATATATTTATTTATCTTATTTTTCTGGCGTACTCAGATTGCGAAAAGAAAATCAGCGACGGAAATGAAGTAATGAACTGGGGACAAGGTATTGGAAACCCAGGAAAATAGGATTTTTGAACATGAAGATTGAACTTTAATAGTAGAGATGAAGAGTAAACATTTAAGAGGGACTTCGAGATTGAATTTTAAGAGGTAGTAGTAAGACTGAACATTAAGAGTGGACGGTAAGAAATTGGAGATTGTACTGGCCATAGATATTTGAATAACGGGAGGAAGGCGTGATCGAGTTCGTGGCACCAAGGAAGAAAATAAGTGAGCAAGGTGCTCATTGTAGCAATGAGGATTTTCGGTGGGGCCAAGTGGAAGGACCGACTCCAGTGGAATGTTACAGCTCTAAGTGAAGAAGAAAGGTGTAATTACACTGTTTCACCTGTTCACATCTCCATATGTTTCTTTAGGAAAATATTTGAATTGCTTTGCCATTGTGTAGTAATCAATATGCCACGTACTTGTTACTTCTGCATACTTTTCTGGTATTGGGAACGGGAGACAGTGCATTTTTATTTTATGATGTTATGTAAAGTACTAAAAAAACAAAAAAATAATTTACCAATTCAGATTTGGCTTCCTTTTGCTAATCATGAAATAGTATTTCTATGATCTCTAAAATGATCAACCAAAGACTTGACACACGACCGTCCTTAATAAATCAATAACAATCGTCACTTCCAAAAATATGTAGGAACACTTTACGATCCGTCTGGATCATGGGACGTTTGATGATAACTTGTTTACGTTAAAGTAGCGTGCATTCTGTGCTACATACTAGAAGTGTAACTCATCATACTTAGTTAAAAGTAATTATGCGTTGATTAATTTACTATGTTTCATTAATGATGGCTGAACAGTATATTTGTAATCAAAGGTGTACATCTATCAGCAATGATTATTTTAGTCACGTAAAATATTTCAAAATATGAACTTTAAAATCGAATATGCCCGCGTTCTCCACCGTCACGAAAACAAATTCAGTAACGTATTCTCCAGTCAAAAGTAGAAAGTCGGTAAGTAAAACTTTTTGACTTTTCAAAAAATTTCACGGATATGTCATAATTAATTTATAAAGACAAATTCATATTTATTGAGACGGATATAACCATTTTCAAAGAGGTTAGGGGTTTATGTAAATGTCGAATCTCAAAATAACTTTATCCCTTGATTTACTACCTTCTCCTGTGGACGGCAGTATTCACCAAGTTACTTTTCCGAACAATAAATTTCTTATTACATTTCACCTATTTACACTGTAATTTACAGCGCACGTAAAAACATTTCCCTTCACAATGTTCAAGTTATCGAATTGTTATGCAATTAAATATCTGTTGCGAAAGAGAGAAAATGAAGTATTAAGAATGCATAGATGAGGAAGGAACAAGACGGAAGATTAGGTGATATAGACTCGAAAATAAAGGCTAATTACATCAGTTTTCTTGACGAAATGAAATATTGGTACACTGCATTCGTCTTCATCGGTCGGAGAAGCACGCGTAATTTAAAAACTTAAGTTTTAAATTTAACGTCTGTTGTATATAATTAAACAAATTGCTGACCTTATTCAGACTTTATTATATAAATTAAATCGTAACAACGTTTTTATGCCTTCTTCCGGTTTTTTCCTCCGGCAACAGTGTCCAAACATAACAAAGAATTACATCAGAAGTCCAACTCCTCAAGGAGTTGAAGTGTTACTTGTTGCCTCGGATCTCTACCATATTTTTGGACTTACGATGTAATTCTTTATGTTTTGACACTGTTTGGGAGGAAAAAACCTGAAAAAGTTTCCGAAACGTTTTTACGATTAAATTTATATAATAAAGTCTGTATAAGGTCATCAATTTGATTCTTTAAAAACTTAAGAATAAGAGGATGAAGCTCACGGTGGATTTGCTTAGCTGAGCCGGCCAGTCAGATAAACTTGAGACACATCAGAATGATTGAGAGTCCTTGCTTGTGTGAATGCAGATGTCAAGAGCTGTAACTTGATCTTAAGGGGTGGTGATGAAAACCTTACCGTGGTATAATGTTCTAGGGCACATAAATACATGGTTTTATCAATGTAATATACACGAACATTTTATTTTTTCCAAAAGATGGTATTGATAGATGTGCAGATACCCGGTGGTTCTGCTTCTTTCCAGTTGACCCTTTTCCGTGGTGCTCCATAGTGGTTGCGGAGGGACTCTCCAGCATTGGAGTCGTGTGTCTCGCTTTGCTTTCATTCCGTTGCTCCGCAGTTTACTTGCCCTTTTAGCGAGCGACCGAACGATCAGTATGCAGGCAGCACAAGCCTGATCAATGGATGGCTGCGTTACGTTTGTTGACCTCCTCCCACTCCCGAGTTCGTAGTCGTGTCGACCTCATGTTCCGCAGATTCACTACTTCTTGCATGAATACTTACTCTCCGCAACGCTCGCTCACTCTGTAAAAGTTGCGCTCGTAACGCAATTAGCAACTAGTGCCAAGTACTTGAAACCCTTCATTGTCAATAGGTGCACGCTGAAGTTGAAATGCGTTGCTTCTTTTATTTTTGTTGCTGTAAGGTTCGCAATAACCTACTGTGGAAAGAAGTCCAAAATCTGCCGGAATGCAAAACTTACCTGTAGTAGGTCCACATTCTTGGTCAATGATTTTGATTCACTGGCATAACTATCAACGAGCAGCACGCGTCAGATGGTAGTGAAATCTCAAATATTATAAATGGGTAATTGGCAACAATCTATCTTTTAAAAAAAACTAGCTGGGTACCCGGTGTTACCCTGAATTTAATATATATTGGCTCGGAATATGAATCAATTTAACTAAAATCGGGGTCGTTACTTTTTTTGGACCATCAATCTCTTGATGGGCGAACACAGATTCAGTTTCACCGGGTTGAGGACTGGCTGAGTCAAGAATTCTCCCGGTGCATTAAATGAGCTCATTACTTTGAGAGATTCTTCAACGTTTGGTCCTCATCAGTTCATTGAAAGAGTGAAAAATATCGCAGCTACTTTAATGGAGTTAAAAAAACATTCCGGTACACTAAGGTAGTAAAAAATACACATTGTACCTAAAGAGGTTATATGTTTCATAGGGAAGAGAATACTAGTCCCAGTACACTCCCATTATAAATAAAATAATTAAATTAATCTGACGTTATATTGTAAGTAAAATACAAAGAGTGGCCAAATGTCAGAATTTAAAGAAATTAATTTGAATTCAAACGTTTCGTTCCCAACCTCTGGGACCTCATCAGTTCATCATTTAAAATTTTATTAATATGTCGTGTTGCTGAATTTTAATTCAAAATAAATTATTCTATTTCTTACTTTTGGCCAATGTTTGTTTTTATTTATAACATTCTCATTGCTTTGAGAGGGTGAAGATATAATTATAACATATACCTGTCATATGACACAGAGATTTGAAATTTCTGTGCTACTTTAATAGAGGTTTTTGAAATTTTTTCCTTAGAAATATTAAAATATTTTCTCAGGACTTACATTCATCTATTTTCTCAAGAACCCCAGGCTGTTACTTATGGGGAACTGTAATAAACTGAAATTCCGTGCGTCAAATTAAGTTCCCATACCAAAAAGGAAATGCTTCAATTTTCAGCCATTTATTTTCGGTTGTAAAGAAATTATTTTGATAAAAGATTTTTAGTTTTCAGAATCAAGTCAAAATCATGCAAACAAGTAACATACACAGGCTATTTTTCAGTAAAATTTTAAATTAAAATTTAGTTAAAATAATTGCAACGCGTCATCCACATTTGTAGATTTTATCAGTTAAATTCTTAAAAACATAAAACTATTACACATGTGGTTAATTTTATGTAGAACTGACGAAACGTCTTAATTATATTAACCGAATATTAATCAAATAGTTGCTCACACATTGGCTGTATTTTCTATTATACTTAAATGTTAGATAATTAATTTATCAAATTAAGTGAACTACGATTGTTAATAAATCGTCTCATTCAGATAGCAAAGAAGCATTCAAATTATATTTGATTTTAACGCCTTTTTTTAATAACAAGATATATTTAACGCCTTAAAAATTTATTTAACTGAGCTACGTTTTGGTATTCATTTTGTACCATCTTCAAGCTGTGGTCCATCTAAATCTTAACGTTACAGATTTTTCTTAAGTATCTCTATGAATACTACTTCTTTCAAAAAGCTAACATAGATAGACTGAAGTAACATTTATAACATTAAGACGAATATTTCAGTTGGACCTCAGCCCTAAGAGGGTATTCGTAAATATCGAAACGTAACGCTTCTAATAATATGGCTAAAAATGGTTTCATTCGCAAATAAAACTTGTTCCGAAAAATACAGGATAGTTTATTAAGATGATTTCTGAATCAATGAATAATTAATGTTTGGAGAAAAATATTCAATTCGGGGATTGAGTCTATTGCTGTCAGTTATAATAAGTCCAGACAAAGAGAGAATAAACCGTTTAGCCGTTTTAATTAGCTGTGGGTAAATTTCTGTACCTTGTACCTGGTTTAGGCGTGCACTAAATCCAGCTGCAGGTTCTCACACAACGTTCTCAAGCAGCTGTTGTTCTGCAGCGTTCCTCAAGGTGCGATACTGGGAATTGGAGGCATCGTATTTCCGAGTCCTCGGCACGAAATGCTAATTTCCCTTGCGTTTCAGACAGTCTTACACAAGTATATCAGTCACAGTTCATCGAAAATCTTAGCGCTCGTAGACATAAGCGTGCATTAAACAGCGAGAGGAATCTCTTGGGATCGGATGCTAACAGGTGGTCCATTGTGATGCTATTTTTATTTTTTTGATATCTCGTGCAGTACTGAAACTGCTTAACGTCTTAAAAGTCTCGGCGTAATCTAACAATCTGCAGCTTCATAATATATACTGAAGGTCGCAGTATATCTGTATGTAAAAAGCGAATATATGTGAATATTTTTAATCACAGAGCAAACAACTGATAAAGCAGTTTCCTATCACTTATAAACACATGTGATATTGAACGGATGAAAAGAGATTTAAACAAAGTACAATTGAAAAATGGGTGATTTAAATCATGGATAAAGAGTTCTTGGTTTACAACGCGAGTCATATTAGAATTTAAACCCGACGATTCGATGATCAAGTAAATGCCTGAGCTTATGTTCAGGCCTTTTTATACACACTCTAATCTAATTAATTTGACCTCGCATGTTCTTGCGTGCCGAACGCTGATTGGCCCGGGGGTTATCATGCGATCTCATCGTAAATCTTTATTTGGGTGGCCATATCTGTCATATTAGGCTGAAATGTGTAACGCTTTCCAGAAAAATCAATTTATCTCATGAAGTGGCATTAAACATCTTTTCTGGCCAAAGCTAAAAGTCAAATTTAAGTAATAATTTATTTTCACGACTGTTATATTAAGAAAATTATTTAAACCATTGACAGACTATTAACATCTTTTTTAAATATCTTTATTTAACAGTACTACGTTCTAAACATTTTTATTTTCAATATGTCTGACTGAAATATTTCCTGTCTATGAATAGTATTTGTTTAGCTTTCACTGTAACAAAAAATCAAGTTTATGTGTTTATCCTTTTTATCATCACATACAATACAATTTTATTTAGTTTATTAAAATAAAAAATGCGAGTGGTGGAGGGAACAGTATTTAATAAAATAATGAGTGGTTAAAGCATCCGCCCGGTAATCGGGAGGTGTCAAATCCCGGGGCCTGCTGAGGATTTTTTATTTTGATCGTCTCAACGGATGTCATTGAAAATTTGAGGAATTGAAACTGGAATTTTAACTTAAATTTTCGTGTGTGTTTCATTTCGATATATTGTAGAGTTCAGAAGATATTAATGTTTACATATCTATTGAATTACCATTCGAAAGCCGGCGTGAAAACCAACTGCGAGTTGGTGTTTCTATACCATTATTCCAACTTACTCTTTTACGATAAGCGTAATATTGGTAGTATGAGAGAGGGAGAGGGAGGGAGTGCGAGTATTCTCATTCCATCTATTATTTCAGTAGGATTCGTGCCGTAATGAACTTGTTGGCAGAGAACTTAGTCCCTGAGAATTAATAAAATTCTTTGTATCGTCGATACGATGTATACGTAAATAGGTTTTATTTACCGCCTCAGGTAAATTTTAATATTTACTAATTGCTCATCTATATTGGCTCTGAAACATATTATAAGGTTTGCCCTGAAGCGATAATAAATAAATGATACCGTACTTTTTATATATTAAAATAATTCTACTTTATCAAAATTCTGTATCGGTTGTTACGTTTTTAGGGTAAAACAAAAAGAACTATTTCCGGGCGAACGATGTCATGCGCATATCTAGTATAAATACTATGTTTCATATTTACCTTGTAATCAAAATACTGGATAAATGACAGACACATAATGTAGTTTATAAAATCTTACACAGCATAGGATAAACTAACGGGAAAGCATAAGTTTTATAATATATTTAAGGAAAGAGTTTCTGCAAGAAGGAATGAGAACAAAAGTAATCCCTGAGTTATATTTTGTTGATTAATTTTTCTTACAATTTTTTTTATCCTAATAGTACATGGAATTTCCTTTCTTCAGAATCTTAAGAGAAAGGTCTTGTCTGTTTTCAATAAATTCAGAATATTAGATAAGCATGAAGTGCGTGCCAAGGAAAAACGCGACTCACGTTTCTGTACTGGGAATACTTCACGTAATGAAACCGTATTCTCGTAGGACTCTCTTTTTAGTTAAAAATAAGCACTTAAGGAATATATTCTGAGTTCCTGTTCCGGTTTGAAAATTTTGAAGCCCTCCTCAGATATTCCTATTAAGTCATTTCATATGCATAAACGGGGTTATCTGAAACGTTTTAAGGGAGCCGCAATAATAACCGTAAAATATATACCGGTTAAATATTTCAGTGAGCAATGAAATACCCTTACTTATCGCGAGTAAAATATTTTACATGAGCTACCTCTAAGTACTTGTAATGTGTTTATTATGACCAGCGATTTCAAGGAGCTTTATCCATCAACGTATAAAGCATTATCCATTCTTGCTTAGAAACGTCTATAACATGTTATTGGTACGTCAGGAGCAAATATAAAATGTTTTATGATTATCAACATTTATTGACAGTCATAATAGATCATATCCATGATGTATTCACTGTGTAGTGATACAATGGTTGATAATATGATTAAATATCTCCTTCACAATCTCTACTTTTACATCAGTCAATTATATCCAAATTGTATCGTCTTATGTATGGTCTTAAACAAACAACTAACATTCGCTCTCACATTCTATGACGTTTACTCTGACGTCACTGCAATAATTCACTAACCTTGGATTGAACTGTGGGAAAAATATCCGACAGAAGTACGGTGTAAATGTACTCATTATTTACTACAAAATGGACGATAGTTTACATTCAGGCACCACAATTGAAAAATAATCGAACGCTTATCCCTTCCATTCCGAAGATCTACTCATAAAAGTAGTTTCATATAGGAAACTATTTATCCTCTGTTGCGAATTAGCGAAAAAAAAGGTGCTACAACGAAATCCCCCAACTAACGCTCAATAGCGCTTGTATTCGTGTTGAATTTTAATTCGTAAAACAATTTACTATAAAAATGCAGCCGATTAGTAAGCAAAAGAATTAATTATTATTTATTTAATATATTAAAACTGTAACCGTGATCCTCACGACGTTCCACGACGTAAAATTATCCACATGCGTAATTGTTTTATCCACTTAAAAATTTACCCAACAAATAAGGACTTTGTCTTTCTTGACAGATTATCTACATTTTTATTAATTACACTTTAATTTAGATAATTGATTTATAAAATTTATTTCAGATATACCGTCTGTAATTAGAATTTCTCTCACGCCCAATCTAGGTATATTCAACTTCTTTTTTTCAGCGATCAACCAACTGCCGAATGAAAACTTTAAACCTATGTCCATAATTAAAACAGCACTTTACTTATAGAATATATTTTTACTTAATATCCTCGGCCAAATATGAAATAGTTTGATATATTAGATTTATTACAATTGCAGTTCTTGTATTGATGGAATTTTATCCAATCTAGAAATAAATGTTGAATCAATATTGAAGTTTGTTGACGGTTATCAACATGAGGTTGTAAATTTAGGGATCGTGACAATCTACAACGTTCTTTGGTTTTCAGTTTTTTAGGATAATTATAGCTCGAGTATCTATCTTCTAAAAGTGTACCAGTCTTTTCGTTCTTTAGGAATTTTTTTTAATGAGCCACTTCCTGTTCGCTTGATAATTAGATTTTACGTACTATTCTCTGTCTTACTGTTGAATTTTTATACATTTTTCTACAATTTTGAATTTCAACTACAGTTTTAATTTTATTGCTAGTGTCGAAGGCACTTATCACAAGCCATTTTGTCTTACCTCCGTTTAACAATAACACTGTATGATATTTTCATATATAGTATTGAAAATACGTGACAAGCAATAAAATTTTAACATGAATATTTGTTTTGGGCTTGTAGCTACCGGAAAATCTCTTATGTCAGATGAAATAGTTACGCTTTCTACGTGACATATGTCAACGATTTTTTTTGCCATATAGTTTCAGTACGATTCTACACTTGTCACATTGGAATGAACGTGAAGGAAGACTGAAAGACGGAAAACATTTTATTTGAACTTAATTGATAACGTTCATAGCTTTCATTTTTCATTTTTCAACTGAAAATATCTGCTTATTTAATTTTAATATTCGTTTATTACGAGTATGTATTATTTTTGCATCAGCATAGTTTTTTCTAACCGTCGAGTTCCGATAGCGCCATTAATTAGACTAAATGCCGACGCCTGATGGTAAAGTAAGTTGGAAAACTGAAGCCTGATGAGGTCTTGCATGTGGCTCTCGGCAAAGCCATGTCCTGCCATGCCATTAATCTTCAAAGGGACGATTGTTTGTGTAATCTCTCAATGTGCCTTGGGCATTTAGAGATTGTGTTTTTACATTATTAAAGGTTCCACATTTTGTTGCCTCGCGGAGAGCTGCTTTGAGATAAAGGATGACAAATGCTCGTATGACGAGATGTTTTGGTTGCCGTCATGAAAGCTTTGTGCCAGCAATTTTCATCAATACGGTTTATCTTCCATCGCGTAATTCCTCTAAATTGTTTATAGCCTTCAATTTGCTTTGATTATATTTTCATTACTTCACATCACGTGCGCAAAACTCGGCAACTGATTATTAGTCTGGGTGAAATCAATTATGAAATTACAGACCATTTCATCCCCTGAAGGATGCACTCACATTTAAAATTACAGATAAATGACATGGAAATCTATTCGGGTCAGAATAGGTAACAAATAGTAAAATAGAAAGACGTTTCTCTTGGCAATTTATAGAGAATTCTGAGGGATAGAACCCTGAATGACAATTATGATATAATCCTCATATTTTCTTCAAAGCACAAGCAGACCATACTGCGAAAGTTACCTAGTACTGTATTTGTTTCCCCATATTGATTTAGTATTGAATTTGAGTATTTATACTTTGGGAATTATAAAGGATTTCTGTTCGTATTTTGTTTTAGCTGCAGCAATTTGATTCTCGAGTTTATAAGTGCTTAGATTGCGCTCACATTCCTTGAGATTAGAAATTAGATGCTACGACGAACATTCTTTATGCTCTTCAGAGTAAGACCTTGATTAATATATAATACCTTATTTTCGGTCTTTTAATTTTATTAGTTTAAATAAAGGGCTGAAGCCATGTGCATTGCAGGTTGCTGGAGACGTACGTGTATGCAACGATACTTGGCGAATTGGAGAAACCCTAAGCTGTGTAGCAAGTTTTATATTTGGCTTAGGCCATGGACATGTTACCCAGCCCAGGGTGCAAAAAAAATATAGGTGGATGATTTGCTACAGGTACTTCGTTTGAACAGTGGTCCAACCTGATCAAATAAGTGATGAGATCAGGCTCCATAACGTGTCAAAAATAAACAAATCAGGGTCGTACAGAAATAACGTCCGACAGAATAATTTCTGAGGACGCTTTAGGACTCGCTCGCTTGAGGCTATGTTTTTCACTGAAAGTTAAATAATTTCTCTGTTAGTTTAGTTAAAAATCCTCCTGAATAAAACAGTGCTGAAAGGCTAATCACGCAGTTGCCACGGTGCCAACTCGTCGGGGCAATATAGTTAAACGGAAAATGTTGCGTTATCATTACTTTTTAATAGTTGAGTGTATCCTTACATCAATCTGTAGGCTGAATAACAGAATATTTCATTGTATTACTATTTTAGTTGAAATGTTTTGAATTAAAAATCAGATTAACCGTGTAGGTATTCGAGTCCCTGTTGTGGTCATTAAGCTGAGCCTTGATGTTTAAGTACAGGTTATTACTCGGGTTAGCCATGTGTTTTAATTTTTTTTACTATACTGTTGCAAGTTTTTATTTAAAGTTATCTGTCGAAAGGATTTATTTTTACTTTGGAACGGGATGAGAAAGAAGTATTATTTATACTATCAGACATCTTTTAACAGCCTTTCGTGACGGAAATGAGAGTATTTCCGATGTGTGCCATCACTCACTCTCCTATTTCAAAGAAAAAAGTAAACATATCGATCTCACAGATCTCAGGCACGAGACCTCGCGGAGCTTCAGCTACTTTGTTGGAAGGAAATAACAGAGACAGCTCCTCCGAGTAATGGATGTTGTTCTTTGATGGGACCCTCGTCTGTTTTCCGACGATCGGTGAGCGATGGAGACGTAAATGGAAGGCGGTTCCGAGTGTGAAGCGTGCCGCTGAACTGTCCACCTGCCACAGCGGGTCTCGACGCCGGCACCGCTACGTCCGAGAAGCCGTCTCGTCGTCGTTAACGGGCCGACCACTTTCCATTTCAGGGCATGCGGGAAAGTGTGTTTGCTAAGCCTCTCATGCCGTCGGTGAGTGCGTCCATACGTGCGTGACCGGACCGTCTCCTTCTTGCCTAAGCAAATATTGATCGAACCCTCAGAGCCTCTTGACATTACGTCCTTTGTGGAACCAATCTCTAAGAAGTCCGAAAGTAGTGCGGCGGGACCGACGCAATAAAAATCGTCGTATGTCCGAATCAGAACAACTTAAAACTGTGCAATTCCTCAACGTTTATAACGCTTTCAGTACTGAGGACTTTGCGCAACACAATCAGCTTAGTAAACACACGACCACACATATATAAATATATATATTTACAAACAATGTTATCGACTAAACCTTCAATATGATAGTGGCTCATTTTAACCATATAAAATGTTAAAATTTACAAATGAAATAAAATTACGTGTTCGTGTAAGTGTGAATGTTGCGCGTAAAAATTAATGTGTGTGGAGAAATTTCGACCAAATTCTATACATATTCCTTACGGCTTGACTACAAACACTATGACAGTAAGGCATGACTTCTATCAATAGGGGTGCGACTGGACAGGGCAGGAAATTTTACAATATGCCAAACGACAGATATTTGAATCGAATTAAATATTTGACTCTCTTAGGGTACTGGAAGTATTTTTGTCTTCCTACATAGTTTCTACATAGTATTCTTGACTCTATTATTATAACCTCAATAGTTTAGTCAACATACCCGGAGTATTGTTGATTAACATATAGGAAGTACTTTTTATTTCAATATTGTTCAGGAACTATTTTAGTCTGTCTTAATCTTCAGGGAGTATATTTGGGGTCTCAGAAGTATTTTCGTTTGCTCGTAAGGCACTCGAGTATTTAAACGTACCGGAGTTTCATACGACGACGATGATTGAAGAATTTAAATTTACTCTTGAAAATAGGTAGAAATAGGGAAAGAAATTTATATTGGATATAAAGAAAAGAAACCGATGTTTCTTCGTTTACATCACATGAGAAATACTTCAATCCAGACTTCATTTTTTGAAAATACTGTTAAAGAGATATGGAGACCGAAACATAAAATTTTAAAAGCAATATTTATTAATCAAAATACAGAATCACGAGAATGACAGGAATGAGGGATCCGTAATTCAATAACGATATACTAAATAATCTTTCATTATTAATAGATTATAATAATAATAAATTCTGTTTTCAGTTAATAATTGCGTAGTTTACAAATTTTACTATTTTGATACTAGTTAAAAAAAGATTTTACGCTGTACATAATTTTAGTTTTTATGTTTGTGTGATACTGAGATGTAGAATTTTAACAATACTTGACGATCACATCTAACGAATCGATAAACATATAAAAGGATTTTACTCTGCATTTAAAATGTTAGCAGTGTGATGATATACCCACGGAAAAATGCTTGATCAATGCTTATATTATGTATTTAAATATTACAATCTATGGCCAAAAGCTCTCGAATGTTATAATGTTTTTAAATACATACTTTGAGATTGTTTTAAAATGTTTTTATTCATTATTTTGTTTCTTAAAGTTTACCATACAAACCATGTTTGAGGTACTCGATTTTTCCCCCTAAACACAGTACTTACATACACTTCATCATTTATACCGTGACAAAATGAATAACATAAGTGAAGAATTTGATGAAGAATAATGATTTTAATCTAATTGAAAATGAAAGCTGCCATGGGAATCAAATAAAGTTAATAATGAAGCTTATTTTGGTTTTAACCAATTAATTATATAATTGTTAAAAGCTTACATTTATATCAAAATTAACGTAGATAATTTTGTTTTGTTTAAAATGACATAAAATGTATCAGAACCACCTAAATTCAAATCAATTCTATTCCTAATGTACGTAACGAATTAAGAGTAAAAGGATGTGTTTTTTGATTTATACTTGAAATATTGTAGGCAGTATAGAAGTGCATTCGCGGTATCGGACTTTACATCTGTTTTTGCACACCTCGTCGTTATCTGAGAGGAAGAGAAATATTATATTTTGCACGCATACACGGTTCCACGAACAAAGCGTGCAAATGAAGACATTATAAATAGAAAACGCCTCGGAGGCCCAGGGCCACAAGAACTCGGCTCAGTGAACCGTGTAGACCAAATTGTGAGGGGCTGATGGTCCTGATAATTTCAGACACCACCAAACGGACATCTGTCTGTACTTGCTTCGATTTCCTTGTTTCGGAGCGTTGGATCACAAGTGACAGCAAGAACAGTTTTTATTAAGTCACGACCGTAACCGTAGAATATTTCAAGTAATTTGTACGCACAAAATGCAACTAGGATTAATTAATACAACTAATCTGAATTTAGTTTACTGTTTAATATATAAGACTATTGAAATAATTTTATTTTACTTTTTACTAATTGATTTTATCAGTCACATTTTTAATAATAAATCGGATTAATAGCTTTTATATTATTTATTTTTCAAATTCATTAAGGATAAAATTTTAAAAAATCCGATAGTAGTCTTATTGGATTTCAAAATTCCTTTAGAAAATCGTGATTAATATTATACAAGGAAAACATTGAGGGATATCCTGAGTGTTTAAAAATAATATCGGTAGAATCCCTTTCTCAACCTGAAAATAAAGCTTAGTTATTTGGAGGAAAATTCTTTAAATATTTACGCTTTGAAAATGATTTTGTATAAGTACGACGTGGCCTGTTGTGAAATCAAAGAAAATAATTCGGCAATGTATCAAAAATATTGAAAACTGTGTGTGCTAACCAAAATACAGAAGGTAAGTTACGACTTCACTCGGTGTGTATTCCGGGAAGTATAACCCAAAGGAGATATATGACTCGTAAGGGAAAATATTAGAAGAGTATTTGAATTATTCAACCATGAATAAACACTACCTAATATTTCAGATACTAATTTTTAAGCTTGGACACGAAAGTTTTTTTTTCTGTCCAGTTGGAAATGTTACAATTAATTTAACTCATTTTATGTCATGTATTTAATCTGAAATGTATGTAATTTTATGTAAAACTGTGGTATTTTTTGTTTGTATTGAAGTATAGTATTATACTATAGTTTATGAATATATTCAATATTAGGTTCATAATATTTATTTTATTTTCAAATAGATTTATAGAGTAACACAATAAATTCTTTTAACTTATATTCTGAATTATTATAAATTTTGGTTTCAACTACAAGCACCAAACAAAAAAAAATTGGCTGACGTGGATGAAACTCGGTTTGTTTCCAATGCCTGATTTATGAGAGAAGTATCAGGGGCTGCGTCAGTATATTATCTTATCCCCCCCCCCCAAATTGCTTTACAAGTTTTTCTCTATTTGAAGCTTACTGATCCTCCAGACCTACTTAGACAAACACTTTGGGAGGTGTTTAGTGAACTCTGCAATGATGATCCGCCGTGTTAAGACTTTATATGGTGCAGTTAAAGCTGTCTGAATTTGATTGCGAAGAGAGAGTCTTGCGAGGATGTCGCAGTGCGTGTAAACGTTCTTAACCCGGCTGCGCAACGTTTTAATGGAAGCATTCAACCAAATAGCGCTTAATCGGCAAATAGTCCGCTTTTAAAGCTTCGCGAACGAAATGAGCGAGCTTTAGTGTACTCATAAAATGCGGCGCTTGCGTTATTGCCGCCATATTCTCGTGCTGAGAGAGATTTATTCCCAGTTATTGTTCGGTTTCAAGTCGCATTACCTTGCACATAATATTGCCTACTGAAGCAATTATCACTATGATCCACTAGTCTGAAGTTTGGACGGTTGCGCCCTGGCAGCTCGGACTTTGGCAACCGATGAAGAAATAATTTGATTCATAAAACATAAGTACAGCATATCGTCAACTCCAATCCTCTTTAACATTAGCAAAATCGCAGGTTTTCCGGTGTATTTGTTGCATTAGAAGCTCTTGGGCTTATATCTGGATATCACTTGGTAACGATGTCAGTGAACGTCATCGAAACGTCGTGGCCGATTCCTGCTCTCACTCGGCCGGAAGCCCAAGAGCTGCGAATGCTCTTTAACATTATTAACTTATAATGGAAAAAAAACTTGTATAAGTTCACGAGTGAAAGAATGTAAATTATCCATAAAAACCTAAAATACACCCCGTAATACTAGAGAGTTTTGAAAAAACGTCGGCTACATTTGGGTTAAAAATAAACCAAAAGAAGGTCAAACTAATGATAATCATCAACTCAAAATCCAGAAGAGAAAGATTTGGGTGAAATATCCAAATACGAACATTTAGCCTTGAAATTGTCAACTAATTTATGTATCTTGGATCCATGTTAACAGACAATAACACATTGGATGAAGAAGTTCTTGGAAGACTCGTTTTAGCGAATAGATCATATTATTAATTATAGGGACCTTTTAACTCTAGAATGGTAACGCGAAAAATAAAAATTTAAATTTACAAAACATTAGTAATACCTGTTTTAATGTATGCCTCCGAGACCTGGGCATGAACAGGGGAAAACGAAAATAGATTAATGTATTTGAACGGAAAATTTTAAGAAGGATATTTGTATCAATAAATGATATAGAAGTGTGGAGGAGAAGGCTCAATTTTGAGAACTATGATCTGTACAAAGACATTGACTTGATGCGAAAAATAAAAAGCGATACGTTGAGAAGGGTAGGCTATGTAGCCCTGATGAGCCCAATTACCACAGTAAGACATACCTTCATGGAAAACCCAGTAGGAAGAAAGAAAGTTTGACGACCAAGGACCAGATGATTCGATTATGTTGAAAGAGATTTGAAAAGTATCGCAGTCAGTAATTGCAGTAATCGGAACCAATAGCATGAAATTCTTAGGCAAGCCAAGACAGCCAGGGTTGTAGTGCCAATGATGAATAAATGAATACTTAATTGACTGCCCCGTGAGTTCTTGATAGTGATCAATGTAACTAGTATCGCTGAAAATTGCAATCTTTAACTTATCAAGGGTCGTCTGTCATAATGTGTGGTATATGAATGATAAAAATTATTTGGGCTCTTAGAGGTCTCTATAATTATATTGGCTTCATGAGTCACATAGTATGTTTTCAATTAGAAGTATCGTCGCGAGTCCGCGTGGTGGGAGGTCTTGTTGCCACGTATTTATACAGCTCACTGAAAATACTGGAGGTAAGCCGTGATTGTTTGGCAGCACTGTTACTTGCGCCCGTCGTTTATTTAAAGGGTTGTGATTGGTTTATTCATGGTCACACACCTCGCGGAATTAACCGTCATGTAATTTAAAACAGATTTATCTTGTTTCCTGTTTTTAAATTATGAAAAGAAAATGGTCAAGTTTTCCAATAATGCGTCGCTCGGAAACCAATTCTTCTGTGAAACGTTGGTTCTTTTTTTGATAATTACAAGTGATGTACAGCAGAACTACGGCAGAGCCGTTATTTCTGTGCTCGTATATATATGGACGCTGAGGAAATTTGGTGACGTGAGAAGGCCCCATGGTCCGTGTGGTGCTAATTGTGCTTACCCGACAGAATTTGCCGACCATGTGCCATAAGGCTCGCGCCTTTTCGTAGAACTGTAAATTATTGTTGTCTTTGGTGGTTGATTGGCCGGATTATCGGACAAATGGCCGGATAAGTGAGGGCACGTGATAGGTTAACTGAGTCATTTAAGGGTAACGCTAGAGCGCACAAGCCATAAAATTGAATGGCCCGCCTGTCGTTCTGCTGCCGTGGAGGTCTGCTATTTCTGCTCAGATTTATCTCGCGCGTTCCATGCGAAGCATTCCTGACAAATTAATTCCTATCACGTGCCACCGCATTCGATTCGTTTATAAATACCCTGCGAAACAATATCAAACTCCGTCCATAAACTGTGAACCTTTTCAATAAGTTAAGACTGTTTACCTGTTTTTTTTAGATGAATGTGGCGTGTTTTGTATTGGTTATTTGTAGACAAACGGAGGATCAAAAGGCAACCGATGTTTTTAATTTGCCAGGCTGGCATGTATTGGCACTACGGCGCAATATTTCGTAGAACGGGGGTTATACTACCAAAAAATTTAATTAAATTCTATTTTATGGTAGGTAAATGTATTGCATTAATTTAATACTCATATTTTCTCGATATTTTCAAAGTCGAGCAAAATCAACACTATAACAAGTGTACACCACGAAGAATGCTGTATGGGTACTGAGCTTAAAAAACCCTCTCACTTTTACGCTACACATTACGCAGCATTATTTATTCCCAACGGTATCGCAGCTATAGGAGGATAACTAATTAAAGATGTTGGAAGAGCGGGATCGTTGACAAACAGTTGTGGGGACGGCGCGGGGGTTCCCCTTGGTTTGCCTGGACAAGTGTGCACGCGGCATAAAATTACAGCCCCGCTGTTGTAAACCGGTCTCATGCGAAAGAATGTCAGCTATTTTTAAAAGTTTCAGAGTATGATCATTCACCAAAAGAAATAATCTATAATAAATATTATTTTATAGTGTTTTATCTCGAGTAAATTTAATGCGGTAAAATTAGATTTCTGACTTTACCTAAACTAGAAAATTGGGACTCATAAATTTTAAAAACGTTTCGTTGCGTAAACTTATTGATTAAATAATATTCTACCGTAAATGTATCTAAGAGTCTATAATAATGAAAGATCCCTGATATAAATTATTTATTATTTCTATTTTGAATGGGTTAATGAGAATTCGGACGTTTCTCCTCGTTCATCCATACATTTATTTTGCCCCCTTAATTTCAGTAATAGAAATGAGTCACACAGTAGTTAACAGTGATCAATCTTTTTCTTTCAATTAATTATCCTTAAATTTATTCCATACTGGAAGAGGTCGAAGAACTTTCTTTTAAACTCTGCCTCTCATTTTAATCCTATAATAAAATTTTTGTTTTCAGGTATAGTATTATACACCTGTTCATAAAGCTACTTATCGGCAGGACATGACCTCAATACGACCAAATTAGTGCCTCTTCATTTGTTAAGATGTTTGCCATATTGTTTCCATCATTCTCTACAATTTCTTTTCAAATATTTAGAGGTAGTTCATCTTACTGTGTCCTTTGTTCTGTTTTTCTAAGCCAGAATTTATTTATTCTGTTGTTTTTAAATAATATTTCGCTTAATAACCGTTTTTATAAAATAATAAATAAAGAAAAATTAAAAAGACAACCATACGGACAAAATGAGTTTCATTCAGTAATTACTTCGTTCCGTTCACGAATTTAAGACTTCAAAAGGTTCAAATAAATACATACAGGAATTTGAAATTTTGACATATGTAATTAAAAATTAATCTCGACGGTATATACAGGTCCGAATATAAAATGTTTCGTCACTGACTGTATCCATGGACAATAAGACAAAGCAATAAAACGTTTTGGTTGTACTTGTCGATGGATAAAGTTCAGGACGAAAACTTTTGTATTCGGACTTTTATTTTTTGTGCAAGTTAACTGTTTAATTTCATATTTCAAAATATTGAAGAAATTTATTTGTACGCGATGAAGTGCCAAATTGGAGGACGAGACGTGAATAAAATGTCTAATTTTTACGTAAATTAGCGTTTTTAATTGATCTATTTATAGGTTGAAAATAAGTGTGTCTTCCTTTATTTTAACGTGAAACGGTAGTCCTAATATTACACCTGACAACCCAAAGTGCTATGCTGCCCGCAACCTAAGTTGGTTATGGGAGTTCCAGTTAATCGTGTAACATTTCTTGCTAATTTGAACTTCTCGGAGGGTCAAGTGTTGTCCAAGAGAAATTATTTACATCTAACGCCTTCTATAAGAAATAAAGGGTAATAAGTATCCTCCAGCCTTCTGTATGGCTTAGTATACTTCAACGAACATCGGACAGACCATTTTCTTTGTACAAGGGTCCAGGAGCTGACGTATGTACATTACGATGTGTGTCCATGGGTAAGTTCACTCGTCTAGGTTAATTGGGGTGCTTTATGTGTTGAGATTACGGTGGGAACTAGGCTCTACACGACCGTTAGTGTCTATCCTTCCTGCTAAGGCATGACCACAGGAGTTAGGTCTGGGGTGCTCGAGTCGTGACCGGAAAGTGTTCCAGCCACCGCGTGCTGTAAGTGAAGTCCTGCAACGCGTTATTAGAGCCCAGTGACCTGCGCGAACTTCACCTGCAACCCTGCCTGCCCTCAGATACACATCCATCATCCTTTCCACAAGGTCATGTGGTGCATTTTTCGTGCGCCGTGCACTTATAATACAAACTATTAATAATAGTTAACCATAAAATTAACCATAAGTAATCATGTGTATGAAAATGCAATAAATGAAGTTACAATAAGGAAATAAAATTATTGAAAATAAATAAACTAGGTGAGGAGTCAGTTTCCAATTATAAAAAGGTATATAAAGAATAATGTTAATCGACGATACATTTTGAAAAAAGATAACATGTATAAGTATGAGAACATTGTTGTTGTGGCCTTAATATGAATATGGTGGATTTATACCATAAAATAGAGATTCATTACGAACAAAAACTACATCAACAATTCACTACTGGTCACCGTTTCGGATTGTGAATCTGTTTTATTTTACGAAGCACTATCACGTCACTGTAGTATCCTAAATTCCCTAGAGTGTGTTACGTCAGAGCACTTTTTCTAAATATTAAAAATAACTTACAGTTTTCCAGTAAAATACTCATTGTGGCATAAAAAAGATTAATGAAAATAGTATATAAGACGATGGAACGACAGTCCGACCTACCTAGATTTTCTAGGGTTTTCCCTGCATTTCTTTGGTAAAACACCGGGTAGGATCCTTAAACTATAGCCCAGGGGCCCTACTCAACCCTTGGCTACCTTGGTCTGCCTTCCACATCCCCCCTTTTTGATTCCCTTCCTCTGGTATTAAAGAGGAGGTGCCTCTTTCAGGATCACCCTCATGTAGCCTGTTAACACCCTCCCCCCCCCCCAGAGAATGGAATAACAAAGTGTGTTAGATTGGGAAGAGATATTAGAAGGAACTTAAGGAATGCTGCTACTTGGGAAGCATAATAACTAGGGATGGTAGAAGTATAGTACACATAAAGAGTAGGATGGCACTGGCAAAGAAGGCTTTCGCAAAAAAGAGGATTTAATGAGGGTAAAATAAGTGAGAATATTAGGAAATAATTGCTAAAATGCTTGTATGAAGTGTGGCGTTATGAGTGAGAAACGTGGACGGTAGGATTTGCATAAAGGAGTAGAATAGAAGTCTTTTAAATGTGGTACTATAGGAGAATTCTGAGAATCAGATGGGTGGATAGAATCACAAACGAGGAAGTTCTAAGGAGAATAAGGGAAAGCGAACCATATGGAGGACGTTGACCAAGAGAAGGGATAGACTAATAGGTTACATTTTGAGGCATGGGGGTCTTGCAAAAATTAGCATTACAGGGAAGTGTCTGAGGTGCAAACAGAATATGAAGGCCAATGATAGGGAGGATGTGGGATGTGGTAGTTATGCGAAAGGAAAAGGTTTGCTTAAGAAAGGCAAAAATGGAGGGTTGCATCAGACCAGGTCTCGAGATAGGTTTTTCCACGTGGCAAATATTTTAGTTCCAAGCAGGTTTTCAGTTTCGATAGTTACGTAAAAATGAGACTTAAAATAAAATTATAAATATAATGACTTTAGGAGGAGTTGAACAATGCCCTATGAAGTCGTAGGAGTGACCGGAGCAGTTAAATGGAAAGACGAATGAAAGAAATGAAGGTTTTTTATCCAATAGATTACTTTTTAGGATTTTTATGTAAATTAAATAATATATTTTATCCATTTTAATATTATCATAATTAAATTTGTGAATATTTTACAGATCTTTTAAAAAATAAGATCAATTGGACTAAAATAATGAATACCGGTCTTGCTCAGGAAAGCGAAAATAATTGTCTGTAGCGTCTAAATGCCTACTATTTAGAGAACGTGAGCGCAATATAAGACATTAAATAATCAAAACGTATCAAAAAAACATTATTCAATGTCTTAAAAGGGGTTTGGAACAGTGCCATTATTATTTTAGTGCGGGATGTTTTGCCGAAAGTCTGGATGATGTTAGGAACTCGAACGGGACCGATTTCGTGAACGCTGACTTTTTTTGTGTCTGTCTCCTGAAGATATTTATCAAAACCGCAACCTTTTTCGCTGGTGGCACGCAACTCGTCCCACATGTCGCAAATTGAATCCAATAGCCCTCTTTATCGACCTTTAATTAATGAAAAAAAAATGGAAAAACCCGAAGCGAGCAATGAGAACCATTCTCAAATATGTTCCTCGACAAAATTAAAATTATTTTTTGCTCTACTGAGACGCTGAAATTTTACATATTTCATCTAAGCTTGATGAAATGATATCAGACCAATTGTTCAAAGATCCGGTAATAATTTATTTTGCTTGTGGAGTTTATAAGTCAATATGTGTCAATAAATAAAGCTTCTGAAGTCATGAATCCACTTGAAGAAATTTAGTAATGCATAACAAAGATGTTTCGACGTAAAAGGTAACTGTCTCATAGTTGTCCTTACTTTTTATAAGTCAGGTTGGAATGTGCTATTACACATTTTTAGTGTCAACCGACATAGAGATTCTTGCTGTCGTCTTCACACCTTTCCCCTTTTGCACAGTCTTTATCGAAGATATATCTAGGTAAATGTTCGTCCGTTTTTCGGACAAAGCGAAGTGTAAGCCTGGCTTGTGAGCGTTATAATAGCTGTTTGCCACTTAGTCCGGATGCCGAGATGAGGATGTGCTTGTCAAGATTAAGCGAGGCGTTTCTGTCAGGCTTAATCTGAGTAACACGAATCTTGTTTTGTTGCAGGTGAGTAATGCTCGGTGGACGGCTCTTCCAGGGTGAGGGTGAGGGTGAGGGCGAGGGTGAGGGTGAGTACGCCACCTGACAGAGCAACAGCCCGTATTACTCTTATTCACCGCTCTTTTCATTTTATCATTAATATCTGATCCACGCCGTGGCAAGTTTATCTCGAGAACGCCTTTGAATATCTATCTCGCGGTGTCCGGAACATTGTTTGCACTCAACTCGGAAATACTCCATCTGCTCCAATATTTAACAAATTCTTTCAGATTTTTTTCTGAGGTTTACGTTATTGTAAATATCTTATGATTTTAAATGAAACAGATTATTAACCGCGCTCATCGGGAAAAAATACGTCGATAATGAAAAAGAGTATAATTCGTTTCGTCAGTACATCGCTATTTTCTTAGAAAATGCTATCAGATAATTAACTATCATTACATTAAATGATCTTGTGTATTAATGAATACACGTAATATTATTCACTCAGTATAGTGATTGTACTTATTGTTAATCTACAGTTGGGCGCAAGCCCGGTGGCAGATACAAAATGAAATTCCTTAAACATAAATACTCCTAATCCAAAGAAAAATAATCACTTTCCTTTAAAATTTCTATAGCCCTGAAAGAAAAAACTGAAAAACTACAAGAATTATATTATCTAAACACTTCACTTTAATTTTAAATTCGAATATACAATTATACAATAATATTAAATCACTCTACTTTTGAAAGAATACAAAAAAGCGAAATATTAAGGAAGAATACTAATATTCAGGTACTTAAATACGGTCATAGTTTGAATAATTACGTGCAATGCTGGGCATTTCCAGCTTTACACGTGCAAGGAATTGCAATTACTTGCAGTGCCATTTACAGTGGTAAGCGAAACCAATTGCATGAACATGGTCGTGCGTCGTTGCAATATTACCGTGTTACTATTTCCATAGAATTTATATGAGAGAGGTACAAGTAGAATTCACAGATTGCAACGACAAATTTGTTTTCAATACCATGAAACGGTTTATTAATAGCGAAAAGCTATATTTTAGTGAATGCCTATTATCTATTTATTCATTTTTGAAATAAATATATATTTTGCGGAATTTCAAGGAACTATTAAATATATTTATTGCATATATAACATGAATGTAACTATGGAAAACAAGCGCCAAAACATTCTATATTTGGTCTTCCATGATTCTTCCTAGTAACTGCATATAAGAACTTGCAGTAACTCTGCTGACGGGCTCCTTTAGTACTGATGCAACTTGTTGCATGTTTACATGCAAGCGATTGCACAATGACTTCGGAGACATTTTACACTTGCAAGTTCTCAATTCAATATTTGAACGTCTGAAATTTCTTGCAAGTGTAAAGGCAGTCAGAAGTGAACGTGTTTGCCGTAGACTGTATTTTTTGTATATTCAGTTAATACTGTTTTTCTACAAGGTTTTCTTCAATACCTATTTACTTGATCCTGTGTTATACGTTTTATAATGTAACAGCATCGTTTACTTTTAGTATAAATCAGAAAATTAATTAATATTTTAAATTAAAGTCAGATTTTGAATTTTACTTTCGGTAATTATTTGTATTCAATTTACTTTTATTAATTATTTTTGTTATATATATATATGTATAAATGGATGGAAAAGTCAGTAAATATTTAAGAAGAACATGTTAACGACGTTTCGTCCTCTGTTAAAGGGCCATCATGAATTCAAAGAATTTCAATAATTATAAAAAAATTCAACATATTTACAAACTCTTTCGTTAATATACGCCAAATATCCATATATTAAATATATAAACAAATATTGTGTATATTTTTGGTTAAAATGGGAATTGAAGAAACAGAAATTGTATACAAAGCGTATTTATATAACATCTATATATTAATAGAAGAATTTGAGAGTGTATATTATTATTTATAACTCTACAAATCCTTTGTTCAGTTGATGAAGACCAAAGTTGAGGACGAAACGTTTATCATTTTTATTTTATTAAGTCTGACAAACTTGGTTGCTATCATTCATTTATATTTATTGCTTCGTGTGAATAGTTTATCGACAGTTTTAAACTACAAAACTATTGAATTTTAACATTTATTTCAGAATATTTTCTATTTTTAATAAGCTCTAAGAAGAAAAATATTTTCTTTTAGTTTAGGTTCATACCTACATGATATTAATTTTTAGTTTTCCATTAAATGAAAGGACTGAATTGTCCCAGAAATAATGTATTTGAATTAAATGTAAAAGCCTTTTAAATACAAAACTTTTCCATCTAATCGGAACCGTACATTTCACCTTTCTGAGGAAGGGTGTGAGACAATTTAAGTTGAACACTTTCTGTTTTCGTTCTCGCCTTCACAAATGCATGGGCCAATAGAAATCAGGAATTGCCGGCGCTTTATATTTTAAAAGGTTTAAGAAGCTTTTTACCGTTTTTAAAGCATTTGACTTTCTGGCTTCTCTGAATGATTTCCCTCTTTCCACCTCAGCAGATTGATGCAATTCAGTTTTGCCAACCGCACCGCCCTCTAAAATTGGACGATTATTGCCCACTTGATTTATCGTCTCTCGTCAACTGCGTTCGAATGAAACAGCATGACAAATTGCTTGCGCATAAATTAAACGTATCTCTCCCCGTATACGTTATTCATTTTAGTAGCTTTTTCTGTATTTGTGGATGTACGAGGGAATAAATTATGCAAAATTGAAAATTGAACTCGTTTTTTAACTTTTTAAGAACTTATCCGTTGTCGATTTAAATAGTACGTTGCCATGTGTGCCATGTCATTAATGTGATAGTGATAATTATTTTACTCGTGAGATTTAAAATTAAGTTCGGAAGTGATGCTTTAGTATTGTCTGTGTGTTCCATTACCATTGTGGTATTCGAGTTTTGTTTCATAAAACAGAGCAGTCCTCAAGCTCTGCCCATTAAAAAAGTTCAAGCTTCATTAGGGTCTCTAATTACGAAGTATTCGTGACTTGCGTTGTGTAATGTTGCAAATTTTCCTTTCATTTCAACTCGATGAGTAAATTAAACCTGAAATATGCATGCTTCGTATGTGATTACGGCGGTGAACGAACTCAGCCTCGTAGACTTGTCTGCAATATAAAATTCGTTCCGCATCGTTACGAAAATTGTATTTTAGCTTTTAATTTGTAACTAAATACGGCCTCGATGGTAATTTTATTTTTTCATATTCATTTAGCCGTCACAATTCTGGGACTGCAGTTAATGACAACTGTTCACGTCAGATGTTGTGTTTGTGATTCGCAGTCGTCTGCCTTCCTTGTATTTTCAATCATTCACGTTGTAATGAATTCCTGACGCAGGTTGGGTTCTTGTTAATCCTTTTTGCTCAAGACAATGTTGGCTTCGTTGATTATATCCAGCATGTGGTATATGACTTCACTGCAGGCAAGTTTGTTACACGGCAAAGACTCTTGCTTAAAGCGTGCATTCATTTCTTCAATTACTTACGTCTACTTGTTTTAACCATCACTCGCTTGTAACACGCTTTTTTCAATACGTGGGTTTGTCAAAACTAGGACAATCGATTGTACTTCGTTGCTAACTTAATCTAATAATTTACATTTATTAAATGTAAATTTACTGCTCATGAGAAGTTAACAGAATCCAGGTCTTAAACATAATGACTTCTATAAATAAATATAAACAGTTAAATTTTTCAGTAATTATCTGTGTAGCAAAAATTGATGTGCTATGTATATTAGTATATTAAACGCGCAGACAAATTGCAGCAAACGTGGTACACGTGAAGATGGAATGAAATTTAGTTAATTAATATGAGAATGTGACAGCTCGCGAAGAGCTTTTACGACACCGTAGATCGAGAGTGACAGAATACAAATAATTGTGCCATATTTAAAATTACGCATAATATGGCGACTTCTGGTTTACATCCTGCTTGGCCTTACTCAATATTTTACTCCTGCAATACGTACTCGGCTAAGAGCGATACGAAACAATAGGAAAGATTTATTTTCAATACGCAAGTTTGTATGCTAATTCTGATTCAATAGAATTAACGAAGTTTTTATGTTGGTAGTGATGAATTACAATTGAGTGATGTACTGCCCTTCAATTAATGAGCTGTCTTACGACTTGGAGAGATCGAAGCTAATTGAAAAGTGTTTGGATTTTATTTAATGATTGACGTAAATGTGACATCAGCCATTTAATTTATATTCCACTTTTGGTAACAGATTTGAAATAATTTATTAACCGGTTTTGAAAGGTTAAATTAACAGAACCTAGTAAAAATTAAATTGGGTCTGACTGACATTGCAAAAATGTCATTTATATTCCAAATATAATATATATATATATATATATATATATATACCGGGAAACATTGCAATATTGCAGTTTAATGGTAGTACGTTTGGTTCTCAATTTATGTCTTCATCATATGTACAATGAACGTGGAGTATTATAAAACTAAACATCGAAATAAAACTGCAAATTAAAAGTAAATAGAACATCCAAATAATAGTCATATTTAATCATGTGTTGCCAAAACTTTAGTAGAAATAAATTATATGAAATTAATAAAATACCATATCAGAGAGTTAAAAATTGTTAGATGCAGTCTTTAGAATGGTCTTATGCAACCCTCCATGCTAACTTAATCTACACATGCATTTTCAATTCTACATAACTACTACATATGACATCCTCCCTAATATAATTAGCGTATTCTATCCTTGCCCTACCTCTTGTGTTCTCTCTAATTCTAATATTACATGTCTCAAAACGTGGCTTATTAATCTATCACTTCTCTTCGTCAACGTCCTCCATATTGTTCTCTTAGTACTTGTTCTACTTAATACTTCATGATTAGTTTCTCCATCTGTCAATCTGATTTTCAGTATTCTTTTATAGCACCACATTTCAAAATCCGTTAAAAATTATTATTAAATACATTCAATTTAAGGATTGTTTCAGTCCCAGTTCATACTTTATGTAGAGCATGTTGACGACTGAAACATCTTGCTAAATTTTTTGCACTATAATTTTAACACTCTCTTTTTACATTTTTATTAATTTAAAGTTTAATTGGAACTAATGAAGTTTCATACTTGTATTAAAAGAAAGTCCTTAAATTAAAGTTACTAAATTATGATTGTTCATTTCCTGTTTTTGCCGCATTATTATTATTATAAACCTTACAGACCATTGTTCTAAAGTAGGTTTAACTATCAGTTTCTATACTTTGTCAAATTAATCTGCTAGTTTGGCGTTTTTAGTTTTATCATGAGCAACGAATCAGATTCTCTCTTACTTTTCACATCGGCATATAAATTGAGGGAAAATGGTCATTTATGATTATCAACATAACGATCAGTTGCTTAGCACTTGTTTAGAAATCGTTAGAAGTGTTCAATTAATCTGTAGTTTTTCTTTCGTCCTTCTCATACACTTTCGAGCGTAATCAGATTAGTGACTTAAATCGAAATAAATTCGTTGTTACGAAATTAATTAAACCCCAGATATCGGACAATTTAAGACTATGCCGATTTTGAAAAAAAGTTCCTGCTA
This sequence comes from Eucriotettix oculatus, assembly GCA_034510155.1. Classification (NCBI taxonomy): domain Eukaryota; kingdom Metazoa; phylum Arthropoda; class Insecta; order Orthoptera; family Tetrigidae; genus Eucriotettix; species Eucriotettix oculatus. The sequence continues at coordinate 78,881,649 of CM067378.1, forward strand.
CTTTATTTTCGGTGCATTTTAATGCAATTTTGCTAAGAGGTTTCTTAAAATAAAATCTGTTCACAGTAATGCGATAAACGTCTCGGTTTTTGTATTTTTGGTTAATGTATTTGGGTCGCGAATATAACTTGTTATACGGTGAGTTATATAGAGAATCATTTTTACTGGCGTTATAAGATTGACGTTTTAATCTGTGGGAGGCCTCTGTGTAGTGCAGTGCCGTGTTATTACGCTCTGAAGCTGCGATTAGGGGAGGATGAATGCGTGTTCCGACCGTTATACAATTTTCCACAACATGGGTGGGCATAATATTTTAACTCGTTTTGTTGTCTTGCCACAATTGATTGTGATTATACCATCGAATCTCCGGTTTTACACCCTAAATCCGTTAACACAATTTTGTTAAAATTAATTTTCTGGGCGTTCTTAGGCTTTCACAGGTGACATAATAGCCGCAATAGGTAAGAAAATTGTTTTGTAAAGAAGCTGTTTGAGACGGTTCTAGATAAAGAAGTTAATGTAACATTATTAAAAAATTTTTGTAATGTGTATAGTGACACTTCACTTTTTATAACTCAAATGGATTAGCAAAACATGCTGTTTGTTCAAATGCTGCTAACTCATAAACCCTAGACGCTAAAACATATAGTCAGAATATAAGGTTTTCTCACTAATAAAAGTAATACTTTTTGTCAAGGACTAAGTAACAAAACGTTAATGCACTAGAATTGAAAAAGCAGAATAGACAATAATTTCTGTTAAAGAATTTCCTCTCGCGTAGTTTCCGCTGGGAGATCCTAATGGGGACTATTTTACCTCTGGAATATTTTACCTGAAAGTCTGCCATCATATTGTGTTAATATGGAGTGTGGCGCTATATGGGAAACGTGGACGATAGGGAATACAGAAAGAAAAGAATAGAAGCTTTCGAATTGTGGTGCTATTGTAGAATGCTGAAAATCATGTGGGTGAATGGAGTTAGTAACCAGGAAGTTCTAAGCAGAATAGTGGAAGATAGAAAGATTTGGAATACTTTGATCCAGAGAAGGCCACCTTTTGAGGCATGAGGGTCGTGTAAAATTAGCATTAGTGGGAAGTGTGTTGGGTAAGAACTGAAGAGGGAGGCCAATGATGTAATACGAAAAGCAGATTAGGGAGGAAGTAGAAATGGAAAATCTTGCGTGGGATAGGTTAGCATGGCGGGTTGGATCAGACCATTGGTAGGACAGAATAAAACTCACAAGCTAATGTTTAACAGCCAAAGAATTTGTGACTAATAACCCTGAGGTAATTTTTAGCAAATCTGACAAAGGAGCCATAACTGCAGCTTTGAACGATACTGAATATTTTGATATTTTTTAAGCCGTTCTATCAAGCAAATCAATACATGGAATTTTAAAATCTAATACTTTCTTCATAAATATGTTATATCCAAAAGTCAAAAATATAAAGGTAAGAATGGATATTCCATTTTTTCGACATTTTTCGAGCAGTGACGTTGACTTCTGATTATAATTCCAGAACCTATACCGTTCCTATAATTCAAAAAACTAATTTATCTGTTGGTTTTTTTCTACCAAGAGCCCTCTTCACATCAATTCTATAGTTTGTATAGCAGTCTCAAAGAATGTCTTATTGATTAAAACAATTTTGTCCTAAAATGCTTAACTATTTGTTAATCATTTAAATAATATTTTTATTTATTATGATTACTTTACTCCGCTATCGTTTGTAGTTTCCTTATTTAATTATTTACTCAAAAATGGGTGGACTAACAATATTGCAAAACAATATCTTAATACTTTTCTGTTTCTTATTAATAAAATAAGTTTAATGATCATTACAACAGACATGAAAATTTTTAAATATTTTGTTGATCATTTACTACGACTACTCTCATCAGGTGCCTATGTCGTCAGGCACACTATGATTCGAATGGTTAATAACATTTTTTAATGCTTCAATGGTCAGTAAATTAATCTGAAAAACAAAATTATGTTTATTTTTATTATAGCTATTTTAATTGTTTTCTCATACAGTTGTAATTAGATGAAACGAAGTTGAAAGAGCCAATTGAGATATTTCCGCGTTTACAGCGGAAGCTGGTCTGAGATTTAATTGATGCCGTAGGGTTTGAGACGTGCCGGAATCTGGTGGCATCGCTTAATAAGACGAGGTACCCCTGGCTGAATGGACACGCAGAAAGGTTTTTCCCTGCGGTGAAGTCATGCACAGCGTAGCGGTGCCGGGTTCGTGCCACTCAACACGGACCACGCAAGAAGGTGGGAATCCGTCTGCCCCTGTCCCATCAAACCTTGCTGTTTGCTCGCAAGTAATTCAAGATACTATCAACATTTCAGGAAAGAAGATAGCTTTACAAAGATGTAAGATGAGTAAAAACTAAAAAATTTAAAGATGAATTTAAATAAATAACTGGAAAAATTTTAATCAAGGATTTAGAAGAAATTTGACAAGAACACGCAGAAACTTTTTGGTCAATTTGCTGAATCGTCCGAGATAGTTCAATAGTAAAACATATGTGATAATTGGAGTGTACAAGTCACCAGTGTATGCAAAATACACAGTAACACATTTTAGACTAAAATTTGGTATAAGTAAAGCAATTTAATGTGGTAAGATTCGGAAAGGATCTATTAATATTTCTGATAAATAAAGTAACCTGTTGCATCTAAAAATAGCAGATTTTTTAAGTCGTGCCAACAGTTAAGGTCATTAGTGAATACTTTACCATTTAGGGGATCATACCTTCCGTCTTAGGGTTACTAGTTTTGGGAACACAAAGACGCACAAGCCCTTGCCAGGAATCGAAACCGGGAACTCACTGGTACGTGGCAGTGACGCTAGTCAGTAGACCACAGAGGCCGGCGCCAAATCTTGGATGTGTTGAAATTGATATTATTGCAGATTCATGACTTCTTTAATTTTTGACGGACAGTATACACGGGTGCTATCGGCTTTGATAGCTCTCAAGTATAATATTATAGAAAGTAATGGCATGCGGAGGTGCGGATAGTGGAACCAATTATCCATCGATTAACCACAGTCCTGGGCTATAGTTTAAGGATTCTGTCTGGTATTTGCATAAATGTGGCGCAGGGAAAACTCTAGGAAAACCAGTATCAGGTACGTTGGGTTCTTGATACTTGTCCCGCGCCTTTCTAATAATATGTGATCAGTGTTCGATGTGGAGGTGCAACATACCGAAATTGACCGAATTTGATGAGGCAGTTGGATCGACTGGTCCAATAAGAACAGAGAAAAACTCTTAACAAGCCCACTGTTTGAGAACCAGTATAAAACACACTCAGAAACTAGCCTTTATATCAGGACAAGGTTGACCTCAGGCGGTAGGCATGGTAGGCGACTGCCTATGGCGGCAAAATTTAGATGCCGTATAAGCTTCTCAGCTAGTTCACGAAAAAATCGATTAAACGCTTTGACTGATCTGTATTCCTTCGTTCTTAACTGGCTTACAAAATACGGTTAGTTTTTCTTCACTTTTAACACATAAAGAAGATCCACTTAATGTGTTCACTTTTAATTACCTCCAGAAAAATTGGGGTCAAATTTGAACACTGTTTTATGAAAATTGTTAACATAGCCCATAACTTTTGCTACCGATGAAAGAACTTTACCTAATTTAAGAATAATAAATTATTAATTTACGAATAATGTGTACATTCAATTATCTACATGGGTCATGTTGGGCGCTTAATATGAGTTGATTAACAAATTAGATAATAAGTTATTCAGGATTTCACAGAAAACAAACTTCGAAAGAGATTTTTTGAATTTAGGTTATAGATTTTGTGTATTTTAATTAATTGAATGAGTGTATAATTTATCATTAAAAATAATAGGCACAAGTTTCAGTTTGTAATTTCATTGTTGTTAGCCCATTAAAATGCAAATTTTCTACTTTCAATAAAAGTTACCCATAAAAATTTTCGTATTAGTATTATTACTTTAATTCAATTGTGTATTTTTTCTTATTTACAAGGTTTTTTATAATTCAATATTTTTATTTAAAGGTTGGGCGCTCCATTTCTCTGGTATTCCTCCGGTTTGAAAATCACTAAGATCAGTACTGGTCACGGCTTATGGGAAACATAATTTATAATCCCTATTATCCCGCAGGACGATTCCTACTCTATTCTTTTGATTTTATTACAAGCCACCTTTAACGATTTATAGATTGTTTAACTATAAATAAACATGTTATATTCAGTAACAATGAGTATGGTTAATTAATAATATAAATTAGTGCTCTTAGTTACCTATACTGGAAAAGTTTTGTCATATATACTGTCCATGACAAACAGTTTTTTTTAATTATCTGCAGATTGACAATACACCTCAGAAGTTAAATTTAATACGTTAAGGAACGTCGTGGAATTTGCGTTGTGACTGTATGACTGATATAATTTGTCTGACAACCTTTCACGTTTAACTGTTTTATATAATATCCACGTGCTGTGGACTTTAGCTTCAGAATTTTGCATTTGAAGTCTAGGTTGACGTTTGTTATGGACCGTAGAATTGCCGCGAGTTAAGAAGAGTCGACTTGCTGTTGACTGCAGTGTGGGTTCTTCTGAAAGAACACAAGAAGACGCATAACCGTAATGGACAATTGCGGTTTCAGTGGGCCGTGAATCACAGCGGGAAGGCAAATGAAGTTCGCCAGCCTCCCTCACGGAGTCGCTGGATTGTCTCTCTGATAAATTCTCCTTCTCTTCTAATCCCCGACGTAAAATTAATTGGAGGCAGTTACTCCGTCACAGTGGCTGAAAGAATCCTTTAATTAAATACCAGAGAAATCTGGTTGGTTAATGCGCTAAGTTACGGGCGTAAGGGACAGGAGTGTGCAGATCTTAGCGACGACAGCTCGGATTCTTTAATTAAATCATTTTCATTCACTAGTAATCTTTATATCGTATAAACGTCGTCGGTTCACATTTCTTTGCCGTAGTAGTCGTTTAGGACTTGTTGCAGACTCGCTTAGACAGCTGCATAATTTTGTGTTTGAACATGAAACAAAAATTCATTGACATTTAACTTTGAAATGAATTTCTCGTATTCAGTTCATTACACTCAGTTGTCAATATATTCAGAATTGAATATTTACCCATTTCATGGTAAAAAGGTATGCATGTGGACATTTCTCTTGCATGTATTTATCCCCTGATTGACCTTTTGGAATGCCTCGTACTGTCTGTCTCTCTCTATCTCTTTTTCGAGGTTTTCACATGCCGAGGCACCATCTATTCTAGGAGTTGTATGTACAGGGGTTGAAGACCTTGGGCATATGGTGCGAGTTGTCCATCGATCCGATCGGTTCAATCGGTCAACTGCATCCTAAAACAGGTGAAGACACGAGAAGGGAATGCTGTTACCCCATGTTGAAACACCGGGCAGTATCTTTATACTATAGCCCAGGGGCCCTAGTTAACCCTGGGCTATCCTTCTCTACCTTCCACATCCCCCATTTTCAATGCCCTTCCTGTGTTATTAAAGGAGAGTTTCCTGTTTCAGGACCATGCTTATGTAAACTGTTACCAAAAAAATACCCATTTCTTTTACGTAAAGTCAGCGTTTAAAGGAACCAACAGTAGTTTGAAAACAAATTTTCAATTTCGTTGCAATTTATCAGGCCTGAGGAAGGAAGCATTCCAAGTTTTATCCTGACCTATCGGATTTATTAATTTATTTTCCCATTTTCAAATCCTCGATACTAAAAATTACATGATCAGAAACCGGAAAGATAATAACTGAAGGGATTAATGAAAACCCAGATTTGTAATGTTAACATTTGTAATAAAATGTATGAAGTCCATTGCAAAATGGTCTGGAGGATTTTCCAAATTTGTGTTGTGAAGTCAAGGGGTAGTAGCAGTAATTTTATGATAGTGAAATCGGCGGGGCTACTAGTTGTCTGTCATGCACGCCAGAAATTGACTGAAGGAAAGCTTTTATGTGTGTCTTGTGGGTAAATATAAATAATCGGAGATGACAATGAGTGAGAATACTGTTCAGTGATGCTTGCAGTCTTTAACAGAGAGGGGCTGTAAGTTGTATTAACAGTACAAGTAGAAAATACTATCACTTAGTGGAACGTATCAGAGGAATTTCACCCTATGCCTACCAGCTTGTTCCTCTCCATGCCAACAACTTCAGAAACCAGAAGTCGCAGTTATTGACGAAGATCCGTAAGTGATGCAATTAATTCCTGTCATAACCATGGACTAAGCCATGCACAAATGTTCCGATTCTGCTGTTCAGTAAATGCTATTTTTGATTTAATTAATTATATTTTTATGTACAGTTTCTCCAGTAATAATTGTTAAATAATAAGTATAAATATTACATTTTGGCTTCCAACTGTCGGGGCTTGCATATCAATTTATATACAAAAGGTAAATATTACACATTATCTTAATTTATTTCTCGTTACATCTCTACCCATGGGACCTTTATTGAGAGCAACTTCGCAGTTTTCGTAATCCAATTAGGCAGCGTAGAGGAGCGCCCTGTGAGACGAGATGTCAGAGAAAACGTGTGTTGTGGCTGAGTGGTCGACCCGCTGGTCACGACCGCCAGACGCCTCACTCAGTATCGCCCTGGTCATCTCATGTGTTCGGTGTAGCTTATTGCCAGTCTAATTTGGATCACGAAAGGCGGTCGGCTTCGTGTAAATGTTGTTGCATATTCCCGTTACCTGCTTATCAGAACACTACTGTTATTTCTCAAATGTAACGCACGGCACTGTTATCTGACAGGGTGGAGATCGTGATTTGGATTTGCCATGGTTCTGCGAAGTTGGTCAAGCGAATACTTTGGATGGAGCGTTAACCTTAGCATGAAGGACATGTGTCTCGCAAGTGACAGTTGTCAAACTCTTACACTTGCCACTTAGAAATAATTTCTGTATGACACGATACGTTTTGTTGGAAAGAATATCTCTTCACTCTCACTATTTAGTGATTTGCCACATTCTGAAAGGTACAAATCCTTATGTTATTTGTGGTTCCAAATATGTAAGGAATAAACAATATATTGAATGGGATTTTAATTATTTATTTACTAATACAACTAAGACAAAATATTTTATCTTTTACAACTAAAATTCTTTGGTGTTTTAATATCTACTGTTGGGACATAAGACAAATATTGACAAAACATAGGAAGTGGTACCCGAAACGAACAAATTAGCATTTAAGTGCTCATAGTATCAGATAATAATCATCTTACAACTGCGTCCACTCTACTTGGTTTGAAGATCAAAAACTCTTTTTACTTTCTACAAGTGTGTATCTCCGCAAACTAACTCTTCTCAAACTAAACATTAAAACATTTTTAAGTAACCTGCTACTCTTTACTGTTCTTACTATTCTTTTGTACCGACTGTTCGTTATATACTCCAAATACCCATCTATACGTTATATTTTTGTAACCATTCGCTTGAAAGTGTAAATGTTTTGGCACCTTATTTCCTTATTCTGGCATCCCAATCGTGACCTATGGTGGTTTCCGGATGGTAGGAACTCTTAGGCTTCGTCGACTGGTATGTGCAGTGTGTCGTTATTGCGACTATTAAGTTTTCAATCATCTGACGTAAGCAACAAGGATTACAGACACGCTGTGTGGTATTTGCTTTATCTCAACACACAATGATCAAGAAGTCAGTTAAGAATCAATAAAGCAGAATGAAAAATTACTTGCACATTAAACTGGCAAAAAAATGCGAATTGCTTTCTCAGACTGTAGACTACCGTACGTTTTTGAAATAAAATACAGTTGTCATGAAAATGGAGAACCCTTCTATAAATTATTAGTTTGAAAAGTATTTAGATATATTTTTATTTCACTAGAACGAACCTTTGTGTTATAATTGATTATCTGATCAAATCTAGTTTTATAAACAACACAGAAGTTTTCTTCAAAATGTTTGTAATTTTTTTTAATTAAGTTGAAAGGACAATTATTTTTTAAATATTGCATGACAATTTCAGTGATAAAAATTGTGGTAACGGACTACCCATGGGTTAATCTTTTATTGATGATGAAAGAAGAATTGGTGTACTTGAGTATGAAATTTACCATGTAGATCATTTCATGGAGAGGAATAGATGTGTACTTTTAAATAATGCTAAATATATTGTGAAAGTAATTTTTATTTGTAATTAATCAATTCTTAACGGATGTCTCGGCCATTATGTGTTGGGAATTTTGAGTGTCAGTTACAACAGTTTAAATGAATTGAATCACATATTTTTGTCTGCTCTGATGTTTTATTTTTTCTAAACACAATAATTGAATTTTTTTCCCAGTGTTGTGGATGGAGTTTTGTTAATAATGTTTCCAATAGAATGGATAAGGAAAATAGTGAGGTGTGGAAAACAATCACTTATGGAAAATAAGCCTTTAATCCTGACGTGTGTTTCCGTTTTAGCCCGAGCTTAGCCGACCGCTGTCCTGAATAAATCAAACTGCGCAAATACTCTATAAACCGCGTATTATATTATACGTAGGTAACATACAGTTTTAATGAGCTGTTTCCCCCGTATTGATTCCACTCAGAATCATTTGTAAATTCGCCAAGTGTAATTCGTCATGAATTTTACGGAGAGTACCTTAATGTAATTTTATGAATGAAACACTCGCTTCGGGTTTCATTGATACAAGTTTCTCTTTTAGAATATGGTTTTTATCGCCGTTTTCTGGTGACATTATGTGGCGATGCGTGGGCGTGTGAGAAGTGTGGCGGACAGGTTACCAGGCCGTATTGCACATTCCACGTTCAGTCCCGTAAGCCTTCACCTCTCACCTGACCCTTGGCCCGGCTGCCTAGGGCAACGGTAGTCTCCGGTGTCCACACTTGGTCACACCAGACATTAACATCGTGCGATAACCGACTGCGTGCTTGAATAACAAAGTCAGGCGACTGCCGCAGACGCCGCCGTATCTTACGACCGTTGCGACTACATTTATAAGCCCGCAGTGGCCGACGAGACGTTACTATCGCGTACTCGTTTTCCTGCACTCCCAATTTCGGTGCCTTATAAGCACTAAATTGGATGATCTGTTTGCGTTCGAGTTATTCTATCATTCCTGAACATTAAAGAATTTCAGTACAACCCTGTAAATAGAGATTAATTCTAGATCCGTGGCGGATTGTCGATACTCCTTTGAGATTTGAGGGACGACGGGCAAGAATTACATCATACGTCACTCTGTTCTAGATACTGACAGTGATTGCTAATCAACGTTGATCGACATATCCCATAGCGACAGCGCACATTACGGCTGATATTCCGAGCGAACTCTCAACTCTACCTTCGAATATAAAATTGCGGCTTACACGTGACTTGACACGATCAAGTACGGATAAGCCAATTCTCATGACGTGTGACAAGGTTTTATTCTGTTTTATGACTTTTAAAACTGGAATAACTGCTTCTATATCACTAATGGTGTAGTTAAAGTTTCAAACTCTCCACGGATAAGGTTGGTATCGGAATGTTGCTAACTCATCCTTATAAATTAGATTACACTGACTATTGTTCCAGTCAGTGAACTGCTGAGAAAAACGGACAATTCTGTCAACAAAACAAGAAATCCAGAAATAACGGTATTTTCAGGAAGACAAAAAATTCTAATTATAGCAATTTTGATTCCTCTCTTTCCTTACGTGAACTTATCATTTTGTTTATTACATATATATTGTAAAGAATTTCCATTCACTGTTTATTAATTATTGGAGGAATTTGAAAATACAATTAAATTGGTATGATAATTCTATAAATAACACGTGTTAACTCAACTAAACATCAATAAAATTTATTATTATCACATAATGAAGTTAGTTTATGTTCAGATCAAGTTTTAATTTGAGATCTAAATAGACCCCTTTTCTCGGGGAATTTGGGCCAAGTAGCCAGTGGCGGCTCGTGAGTATTTAAAGTTATGTGCTACCTAACACGAAGACAAATTTTTGGAGGATAAATATATTAATGATACTACAACATCTACTGCGTTGTTAATACTTCACGACCCGTAAAACGCTACATTTGTAATTTCGTCTCCATCACATGTAATAAGAACGAAATTTTAAAATTGTATGTAACGCGAAAATTCCTAACACGACAGTATATTTACTTATTACATATTTTAAATAAAGAAAGTTAAATTTGGAAAAAAGTCACATTTTATGGGAATATTGTATGCGGATCGTACGGTAGTTTTCTCAGAATTATGGAAGTCTTCGAAATGCCACCTGTAAAAAGTTTTTATTTTTTTAAAAAACTAATTTATCCGAATAAACCACAACAAGTGCATAAACAGTAATATTTTTATGAATATTTCGTCAAAACATTTAAAATTGTATTCTGATGAGGCTGCCTACAGATGTATCAGCTCGCTCGCTCTGACGGCGCTTTGCGATTGGTAGCTCATATTATTGATGGATCTTAGACGAGCAGAGGATAGAACTGTAATAATGCGCATGCGCACTTCTCATTCCAGACAAGATTTTCGTGCCATGAAGAATGTAGCTAAGATTTACACGAGAGGGAGCGCGCTGGAGGGTGAACAGTCTTCAAAATCGAAGCAGAAATTCAAACTATTATTTTAGAGTTTCTTAAAATTACAAAACAAAATAATTCCTCCTAAATTAATTCATGTGCTGTAGCACATGAGCATATATACACCAGCCGCCATTGAAACTAGCACAGATCACTTTTAAAAGAAACATTGGGTCCGACAATGTATGTAAAAATTATTTTATAACAATAGGTGGATCTCACTAGTGTGTTACTCACGGATTCCGCGCGATCAGCAATGAGAGGGGAGTAAGCGTTGACGTCGGTCACGTGCCTATGGTATCTCGATGAAGCTGTCATCGGCGTCTTTCCACTTCCACACAGTAGTCTCAAATATTTTAAATCCGTCGCCTTTTTCGACGTCATCTAACCTAAAATATTACCGCAATCTCTCTCTAAGGACTGCCTAAATTCCACCCTGCCGGGTCGCTCAACATATAAATATCCGTTGGATATTTCACGGCCACACACTGACCCTTCATCGCCGCATTCTTGACCTTTCCAAGCTGCTGATTTGCAGCACTTCATTACATCATAGTATGAGTTCTCACTATGAAAGTTAACGTAAATGCACGATCGTGACGAATCAGCGGTCACATTAGATTTTATACAACTGAGTCCTCCAACAAAACATGTTAGTCATTCAAAAATACATATTGTGTTTCAGAAAAAAGAGGTTTATATTCTTCTTTATAGTATTTATTGTCACAATTAAAGGCAATTAAACGTTAATGAAACATTTTATTTATAAAACGTAGCAACACAAAATTTAATACATTTATTTTAATATTTTGTGTATTCATATTAATATTATAGCCCCCCGGTTGAACACCTATTATGTAACGAATAATAAATAATTATTAAAATATTTGTTTTGTCAGCATCTGGTTATATCTTAGTGTTATCTGTATACAGAGCTGCAGTAATATGTTTATAGTAGTTGTTTTCAGAAATTTGGAAAATGATTGTTTTAAATTTTTCTTACTTTATAGCATAAAAATTAACGAATTAATTCAGAAATAAGAAAACATTAAACGAAATGAAAATCATTGTATTTGAACTATAGACAAACTATGCCATCCAAGATAAAACGAAAGAAAATATATCACAATGTTCATCAGCGTTTGGTAGCGTAGTTTTTGCCTGTGCGTGTGAATAGAAATCAGAATTTAGGATTCATGGGAAATCGAATGTATTTTATGTAACTTGCGATGCCTTATCTAGATATACAGCACGTAGTCTTGCTCAAAGGACGTCGTTCGCCATTCTCTCGCCTGTGTTGTACGGTTGGGCGGATACCAGTCAATCTCGTCTATTCCTAAATTCAAACAGCGGCCCTTTTCAAATTCCGAAACCGGGTTGATTCTCGAGCCTCCTTATTGTAGGCTAAAGGTTTCGAATCGCACTTTTTATTGCTCAGAAAAAAGACTAACTTTTAGCAATACCAGTTTTGGCCTATCCTAAAATTTTTAGTCCTGTTTTAAACATAGAATTTTTCAGTTACTCTCACACGTCGATATGCTGTGGATAAGTGTCATTGGAAAACATACTGCTTGGAAGTTTCTATAAACTTTTAGTCCTATCAGTTTTAACCTCATGCTTAGAATGACTTAGAATTGTCTCGTTTTATTTCTATTGCTATTGACTGACAAGATCGTATCAGTAATACCGTCTGTTCCGCTTAAATGAGTCTGTCGTTGAAACAATAGTTAGAATTAATTATATTCTATTAACCTAAATAAACGAGGGAAATATTAAATACAGGACAAATAATAAGATTATCTTTCTTTACAATATTTTAAAATAAAAACAATGTTGATTTTTGTATGGTCACAAAATTAATAAAAAACTATGCTATTGGTAAAAGAAAATCTCCTTTTTATTTTGCTTAGTCACTGTAATTATTTTGAGGCGTAATACACTGCCAGCTTTATTCACAATAATGTATAGTGATAAAACCGACTATAATATTCATTTAAGCACATTCACTAACATGCGTACTAATTATTATAGTCATTATTCAACTAATAACGAATATGACAAACCTTGTGAATTTATTTGACGCTTATATTCTTAGTCATGCGTATCTTAGAGCTTGATTTTATTCTAAGCATAAGGATTACGTCAGTGTAATCAGCGTATAATAAACTGTATTCTCCTGAGTATTTTTCGCAAAGCAGGTCCGATATTTGCATAAATGCCTGCGTTCTTGATGCTAGTAATATAAAATTCGCAAATGTTTTTTTATTGAACCTTAAGATATATGAAATTCATCTTTTATTTATTTTTTCCTTCCATCTATAGTACGTCATCTAGTATATTGTGCATTTAATGAATATAGAATGCATTAAATAATTAATTATCCAGTATTAAAGTATCTTTATTCCCTTAAGTAATTTTCTTTTGTTATTGAAAATATATTAGTAACACACAAACGATTCAATTTTTTCCTCCTTTAGGAATTAACGAGAAAATATTTTACATAAAAACGTTTCATCGTATTTATCTTCTCTTGTTTGAACGTGGCCGTTAGTCCTCTATAGACAGGAATCGAGCCAAGCAAACACCTTCAATAATTTAATATCTTAACTTCTGTAAAGGGAAATCCACCTGAGATCAGCTTGCCTCATTTTCTTTTCCCGGAAAACAGCTAATGGATCAGGGATTCAATTATGTATCTGACCCGTTGTGTGATTTTCGTTTCAAATCGACGCGTCTTCAAGTAGAACGTATTATTTGTGTTATTACTAGCATAATTAATGATCTGCAATCATTTACCAATGGTTTCTTAACTTTTTGCAATTTTATTTTCTTGAAAAGCATGTGTATGAGGTTCAGACGTTTCCGAATGAACCTCCTCTAAAAACCGACCCATTTTTCACTTTCATACTGTCGCCCTGCTAAGAAACAAGAATACGCGCTTGATTGGAATTTGAGGTTTGTTAGGTTTTGTTTCTTCCCTGCGGGCTTACAGTAATTTGTCTTCAGTATCTCAATCCATTACAAAATTCAGTAATTTTTCAATCTGTTAACACCGTTTTGTTTTTTTGAATAACTGGTTTTACTATATACCTGTAATATCAATAGATATTTCAATAAATATACCGTTTCCTGCGGCATGTCAATGTACTCTTAGATTGTTGGTCTTCATTGTCGAACTATAGCTGCTGATACTTCGTTAATTTAAACGGCTATTGTACAATCAAGACGTGCGTGGGTTCGTTCAATGCTGAAGACGCACATCATCGCCATTAGAGACGATTCTTTGGCCACTCTTTTATCAAGAGCCCTGAAATTTCCTAACTTGGCATGCAGGAGTTACTATTGTCCAATTTTCCGTTAGAATTGTGTGCAATTAACTAATGACACGGTTTCACCGAAGTTTACTGTAATGCTTTGGTTGCTCCTTTTAGACTATACCTAATGATATTATAAATGAAGGTGAAAGTAAACTTTAAATGTTTATAGAGATACTATAACGAAACATGAAATGCTCATGATATATTTTAACAGCATCCTGTATCATGCAACACGAATACTTGTTCGAAAATAATGTTATTTAAATCTTTTATTAATAATTACTAACGATTAAAATTTATAAATAAACCTATATTAAATATAGTTAGTAACCATAAGTACAATACTAAATCTACGAACAATAATAAATAAAAATAGTCAAACAACAATTAAAATTAAATTGTTTATAATATAATTGTATACTGGTAAAGTAAGTGAAAATTTATGAAAGATGCTAACAAGATTAATATGGTCATTTTAAAAATTAAGAACCAACTTAATATATTTTATGCGGGTAACTAACTATAAAGAGCATGAAAAAGTCGTGGAAACTTAAATCATATTGTTGTCATCGTCCACAAATTAGAAGAATATCTATGTAGACATTAAAAGGCTTGCGCAGGAGAGGTTTGCATCAGACTAGTGTTAGAATTGAACACAACTACAACATGAATTTGTTTACAATAATTTTTAAATTCTATATTTCGAACAAAATCCATATCAAGGTTATTTATCAGATTTGTTATACATTAAAACGACTAAACTCACATAAGCATTCCTTAAAATGGAGTAATATTTATAATATTTTATTTTTAAACCTCTGATATAGGAATTTGAAAAAACATCGGGTATAATTTTTTAAATAATATTCGTATTACTTATTGTGAAACGAAACTATTGTTAAAATATTATATTGACTCTAAATACTTATAACGATATAATTTTGTCTTTATTTATTTCAAGTCCTATCAATTCATATATGAAATATATATCAAGTTTAATGATCTCTATTCTCAAATTACATTTTGGTTGCAACTGTCACTGGAAGCAGTCCTGGACGAAAAAAATTATATCTGCCCTCAACTTTTTATTCAGAGTTATGCTTAATTATATTCATTTAAAATTGTAACTATTTATGTATTTTAACAAAATGATTCAAGCATGAAATTTAAATAATTTTTTCAACATAATGTGAATCAAAATTTCTAATTTTATCTGTACTTAAAAACCTGATTAATTTCACATGGCAAAGTTCGAAATATGACGTAAAACGTTGTAATTGAATAAAACTTATGTTTTGTCTGTAAATATGGTCCTTTAATTTTTCTTTATAGAATTTTTTAATGTTTTATTATCGCATCTATTTATCTGTAACGAATTGATTCTATATAATTCATTTTATTGATAATATGCTTCAATGAGATTAATTCTTCTCTCTTCTTAATGCTCGTTTGTATATTGTTTTTTGTGTTTTTGCAACTAGCGCTTTTCCTTAAACATTTTTTTATTTATATCTACATTTATTGGTATTGTTTCGGTCCTTTTAGCTTCAGTATACTTCGACGTGGACTATGTTGAGCACTTACCTGGTATAATTTTTTCGGGGTCCGATCCATAATGACAGTAAATTAATTTAAATTTTTTGTATTCTAGTGAGACCGGATGTCCTTTATTTCACCGAGAAACCGATACGACGTAATCAACAATGAGAAATACGATAATTGTAGTTGTCGCTCGATATGACGAGAACCTTCGGGGAGTAACTAGTATAAAGACAATAATTACTTCATTATTGTTCGTATACATCCCATTTAATGTAAATTTATTCTACGAAAACTAAATTACTTTTAATGAAACAACGCATAAAAGAGAATAAGAAAGTTGTATTATCTCGGCTTGGTATCCGCACCACATTCGACTATCATATTTTAACTATTGATATTTGCGAAGTATGACATACGACAATATTGATTCTCTCTAATTCTGCTTAGAAGTTTTTTCAGTTCTTACGAGTTTCCTTGTATTTCTTCAAGGCCGTCACCGCAAAGGGAAGAGTATAAATCGTGATCGTCTAATGCTCAGGGTCATCTTCGAGCATATTCGACCATACCTTCCACAATTAAATCTCGACTCTAACACTTTCTGTGAATATTGAGACGGATGTGTGCACATTCCAGTGCGCCACCCACCTAGATGGCAGCGTTCCCCTTCACTTTGTGCTAGAGATTAGTGGCAATGCCCGGGCAAGTACTGCTAGCCACGGGACGAGCGTAATACAATTTGTCTGGTCGCATCAGTGCAGCCGTGACTAATCTCCCACTGAACTGTCCACTGTGATTGGGGCTGCCTTCCATCTCATTGTGTGAATTTCAATTCGACCTAGATACGGTGTAGCCCATTCAGGCCTACTGACCGGCCTATTGATTGTGTGCACACCATTGTAAAGAAATTTGACCGTCGTGGCGTAGGTTCTGTGTTGTGGCTTTGACGGGTAATCTTCTCAGAGAATGGTCTTTCTCTTTCAACTTTTCATTACAATCGAGTAATTAAGTCGATAATCCAGGGCACATGGCTCGATACGAGTCCTTTCTTATATTTAAACTATAATGTCAATAAATCTATTGTTAATCAAAATTAATTCACCTTCTTTAATTAGCTACATATAAACATGGAATGTGAGTACGAAGAATAGCAAAATACATAATTTATTTATATATTTAATAGCTATATGTATCTGAATTCATAGAGCTAAATGAATACATTACACAAATTATTCAGAAAAAATGGTACACATTTATAAAATTTCTCATACTTGGTTCATAAGGCAGTCAAATTATTTAATTAGTGGAATTCGTAAAATTTTCGTAAAATTATTGATGTCGTTGTACTAAATTATTATCCGTTAAATTTAATTTTGAATAGGCCAAAATTATATTTATTAATAAGAAATACGCAATTAGCAATTCTGCTGTGTTAAAATAGTGTAATAATTAAGTATTAAACTGTTATTTCAGAGAAATATAATGGTTTACACAAAATTAAATGTTTTACATGGCCAAACGAAATGTTATTTCAAAACTTGTATTACTGACAATAAAAACCTTTTGAAATTTTACACTCACAATTATTCAGTTGTTTCACTACATATTTATGTAAATAATAAATAAATATTTCTATTGACACAATGCAAAAGATGTTGATGATTAATGTGAAATTCATACATTTGATAATAATACTAATACTTTACATAGAATTTTTCATTGCTTGGTATTGTAAGTTATTTTCATCACATGTAAACATTTTTCTATTGTTAATGTGTATATTATATTAATTATGACGGTAGTATTTGTGCACGAAACGTATGTAATATAATTTCTGATTTAAGTTTTAAGAAAGAAATGTAAGTAATTTTTATAATTTTTAATGTATTTTCGTAATATATGTTTGTAAAATCTTTCATTCTTCGAATTGTTAAATTTATTAAAAAATATATATTTACTGCTGAAGATGTTCCAACGGTAGAAAAAGAATACGTTGTGCTATTGTTATTAAATTGTTTAAAATAATATATTCATAAAAACTAATGTATGACTAATTTGATTGTTGTATCTGTTTATTTTGTTACACACAATGTTAGTCTAATTACGATGATTAAATGTGATGTTATCAGCCTGATTTAGGTCCTAAATTCTTATTCATCTATAAAACATACCAAAATATGTGAAACAAAACACGTGTCATATTAAAAGATATATCTCGGTAAAGTACACTAAATATACTTTTTAATATATATTTATATTTATTATTCAGTCTATTAGTCCTCGGTCGAGGATATGAAGAGGAATAGGTTTCAGAGAATTGGACCGAAATAATGTCAAGTACTACTTAAAATTACCAGTACGGTGCTATTATAGTGGAAATCCCCGTATCAGTGAGATTATCTTCTAGTTTCTGTGGAGGATCTGAGCTGAAATGTGTTTGATTCTCTGAAACTATTTTGTACCCAGTTTCTTCGTGGTTACAATTCCGTAGCGCTTGAACGTAGTCTGAAAACTGCGTAATCTAGTTGTTGATCCGCTTCTAAATCCGGCAATCAATAACACATTCAATCTGCTTCACCGAAGAAGCGTGCTTTTGTGAGAAAGAAAGAAAAAAAGAACTAAGCTCGGACGCCTGGATTATCTTTATCGGTAAAAGAAGCACGTCGTTGTACGAGATTAAAAAGCCAACAACAACGTAATCATTTTATTCTCTTGCCATGTTTCAGTTTTCTGTTCCTTATAATCTATTCATTTTATTATACACTAAATAATGGATTTTAAAGGGCATTTGCATTTGCAGCATGTGAGAACGTTTCTTAATGCTCTCGCCTGACAAAGAGAATTCATATTTTATAGGATTTTATATATTTTTTAACTTTCACTGTTATTTGTAAACTGCTGTTACCATACACTCGTAATCTGACGGATTTACGTCTTCAATGAACATTGTAGTATTTTATATAGGTATGGGTTACGTGATTTATTTGTCTGAATATTAAATATTACTACTGTTTTATAGTTAATTTTCTCGCATTTTTCTGTCTTTATATTTATTTTATTATAGTTCACAAATTTTTTATTAATTTTTTAAGTTATTTTCTCTTTATATCTATTGAATATAATTCATGAGTTCATTTTGACTGGTCAGTGGAGAATCATTTCTTTTTCAATTGATACTGAAATGATTAAAAGGGGAATATTACTGGTTTTAATATTTAAAATAAAAATTATTCTATAAAAATGAAAAATCCATTTACTAAACATTTCTTCCATTTACAATATACTATAAGTGATTCCATTTAATTTCCAAAGCATGCTTGTTTTAACGAAGTACTTTGCAATTTTTACACACGATATATATATATATATATATATATATATTATAAACTAGAAACATAAGATTTATTCTAGGGATCGTCTTAGCGGCGTCTCAGAGAAACAGAAATACATTAAAAAAATTTGCGCGGAATAGGAAAAATGAGAAAATCGGCAAGAGGTTACAAACAGTATAATTACCCTTTTTCAGCTTTGCCTGTAACTTGCCGCTGGAGTCAGAAATGATGTATCGATCCCGCCGCTCGGCTCAACCGAATTTCCCTGTTGAAAAATGAGCACCGTACTCTTTTTGTTTTATTCTCTACCACTACGGAGCCTTCTGACCGTCAGTTAATCTCAAATCTCTGACTGACATAATGACCATTGCTTCATCCTGGATGTCATAAATTCTTAGAGGCCCGAGAATCAATTTCTCGATCTCCTCTAATCAAAGGTACATCTTCCGTCTTTGGGAGGAGTCATTCACCACACTCCACGCTGTTTTGGGGGAAACGCCATGTCTCGCACAGCCCGATGCCGCCAAATTGCAAACATTTTAGAAAAACACAGGCCGCGCCAACTTGTCTAGTTTTATTACCCTGTCTGTAACCTTCTCTAATTTCCCTCTAGTTGCCGGCCTTTGATTTTGTACCGCAAAATACGGTATGAAGTTGTGTTTAAATATATTTCACAATTTCAGGTGAATGATTCTCGGTCCACAAAGTCTTAATTTACATTCCATTGCATTAATTAAAACTGTAATTTTGTTTTTGTGATATTTCCCAATTGTTTAATTCTGTGAAATTAACAGTATTGAATTATTTCTCAAAATAACTTCAAAAAACTAGAACCGAACACAGCACGCAATACTGAGAATTTCGTTTTGCCAGATTTTAAAAATAGAAAGAGCCAAAACTATATTTCCTTTAAGAGTAGCTACGAGTTAAAATAACCTACGTAATGGATGAAAATTGAATAAAAATATGCATGTTTACTAAAAAGAGCTGATAGAATTGTTTTTACTAATAAGTAATAAGGTTGACATGATATTAATTTTGTGGAGTCAAAGATGTTATTACTATATTTTATATAGCTTGCATATATTGTTATTAAAATTAATTAACAATTAGAGAAATTTAAAATTTTTCATACTTTTTTAATATAGGTTTTGGTAAAGGAAATTATAATAATAATTGTTAATGGTAGTTACACAACATAGATATTAACGTCTGTTAAATGTTAAGAGCTTAAATTTATAACCAGACAATATTTTATCTAATTCTTTGTAATTTAATACAATAAATTTATTTAGAAATCGACATTCTTATATAATTTTTAGTATAAACCATCTTCTTATGGATTCATCAAAGAACACAACGCTACTAATAAAATGATTTCCACTAAAAATATTGTTCATAAAATGAATTGCTAGAATTGCGGCTTTTGTTACATCGGCCAAACAAAAAGGACCTTTAATATATTAATCTAATTTTACCTGTAAACACTACGCTACTTTTAAGCATTTTAGAGTTTCTCAATAAGGTCGAGCCATTGTTGAAATGGAATAAAACAAGGTGTGCGTGATGTATTAATGCAATTCTCTTATTATTTGAAAAGGCATACGTGGGCTTTTCAAATTATAAAATGAATTTCGTTAATACTTCACTTACAGCTTGTTTTATTCCATCGCAACATCCACCCACCCTTATTGAAAATCCATATATTAATAAAAGTTTTGACAACAACCACCATTTTAGACACGAAACCTCTTCACTGTAAATGATTACTTTCTGAAATTTTGTGTGTTATAAATAGACCTGTTTCTGTTGTAAAACAGTTCTATGACGTTTTATTTTAATTTAGTTGGTTCTTTTATGGATTTTACTTTGATTTGGGTCTGTTTTTTAATTTGCAGTCCACATGTAATCGCCGTTAGATTATGACGCTAATACGCAACTAAAAGTCCGGTATTTCTAATATTTTCTTTTTTAAATGTTTCTGCTCACAAGGTCGAACTTTTCCTTATTATTGATAACAGCAAATGGGTTTACTTTATATGAGGTTGCATGGATGAATAACCGTAGAGTGAGAACATCATCTTATTTTCTAGTCCGGTTCTCTCTCGTTGGACAATTCCTTCAATCCGTTGCTATGGACGTCACAATTTAGCAACAGTTTTATGGAATTTATATTAGTTTTCATTTCAGTTGTAATTGACATTACAATGGATTTTTTTTGTTCTGCGTGCATAAAGGTATAATTTTTGTAACATTTTCCCTGTTGAGTTGTCCGCCGAGCAACTTTGTTTTGTCTCCATACAAGTTTCATTTTAACTTGTTGCTTGACGCGACCATAAACTACTAAAAACAGTTTCATTTGAAAAAAGATGATGGCTTTGTGTTTCAGAAATGTATCAAATTGTTATTGTATTAGTTGTTGTGGTCTGTATACTTTCTCACGTTGATCACCAGAGATGTCAGCGGAGACATGCGAGGAGTCTAGTTTATCGCACTCCACTTGGCGCTGCGACGGAACTGGTCACGAATAGGCGATGTAATGTACCATTCGCATGGAATACTAGAACGAGAACCACATTCCACTGTGCGTCACCGGACACTATTCAGGTATCTTGGCGGTTCACATGTCAAACAGCAGTTCTGTTGCTTAATATTGCGAGAAACGGCGTTGGGAATTTAATTGGTTTCACATTGAAATTAATCACATCAAGAACCTCAATATAATAAAAAGCAGTGAGAAAATTAAAAAAAAATTATTCATCAATCTTTACCGATCTTATTCAAGATGTATTACGTGTAATTTCTTTGTCGTTGTAGGGTAAATTGGTGTGTCTATGAAATGGATTAAAACCGAACTGACGTCACACAATACTACATCATTGTCGGAGCTCAAAGTAGAAGTCATCACGTTAACGGCGTTAGGATTGAAACTAAATTTCTTATTAATAGCTCTCGTAGTTTAGCAAACGAAAACACAAACTGCTGACCCTAGGCTGTCTGGTTCTCCTTCCACATTCCCTTTTATATCCTTTGGAATTCTATTGAAGGAGAGACGACGTTTCATTGAATACCGTCAGGCAACCGGAGTCTGAATCTAAAAAAGGATCTAATTAGAATACGTTTCCGTCTCCCAACTTTAGGTGACCTCCTCAGGTCATTCTACGAAAACAAAATGTATTTAAATATACTTTATTGAATACAAATTAAAAATATTTATTTTTGTATCCAACTATGTACATTCAATTTTTTTTGTAGAAATAACTGATGAAGTCACCAAAGTTGGGGGACGAAACATTTTATAATTAAATTATTCCATTTCCGGCTTTTGTCCACTCATTGTGTTATATTTATGACATAAATCAGATAATATAATTATTTATAAAAATTAATCTCATTTAGGCAGACGCAGATTTGGAGAATCATTTTTAATTGAAAGGTGACCTTTGTTGCCACAAGCGTTAATTACGAAAATATAGCTCGCAGACAAGTGCAAAGTAAAGAAGAAACTGGCTCAATTATTAATCCTGGAACATCGTATTAAATAAGGAGTAACTAGTTAAAGTCGCTTACGAAGCTTTTTTTCTACCTAATAAAACGTATTTAATGTATAAATGAAGCTTCTGTTAACAGATGGCTTTTAAAAATAAATAATTTTTTAATAAATTCATTACATGCAGCTTTCAGTCTGTTATTTTTCCATTTACAACGTTTGTGCAAAAAATATTCTTCGCTGTCGTATTCTCATTTTCCTGGACCCTTTCATTTGCATTTTTTCTTCTCAAAATTTATATTTATGTTATTTTAACTGTACAAAATATATTTCGTGATCTCAATAAGTCTGTCATCCAATATAATCATTTCTAATCTTTAGTTTGTACTAAATTAGAATCTACGGCTAAATGTTTTTGTTTGCTAGTATGATTATTATTAAGCATTTTACCTTACTACTGTGATGTTTTTTATATTTTTTTTAATTTATAAATGTATATTAATTAATTGAGAGTGTATATTTAAATGGGTGGGAGCCAATAAATCGCAACTTTGACATTTAAAACAGTTTTATTATTTACAAATGTGAAAGATTCAACAAATTACAATATTGAAATTAATTAATTTGTGTGAAATTTATTTGCCCAGCTGATTCCTAACCAAAAAATAACATAGCAAGAGACTTTAGTAAATTTAATTTACTTTACTCAGTGCTGTATGGCGTGTTTATACGCATAGCAGAGCGAGAGATTATTGCCTTTTGTTCCTTACTTTCCTAGTTTCCTGGCTGACCGGCAATCCTGGATTTAACGCAAAGATAGCTTCCAGGTAGCATGTAAAGCGGCAGGCCTCTGATGTGGTTTAGGAAACGCACCTCCAGTTCTGTTTTCTGGTGGCACTTGAGCCACATCGCCTCTCAACTGTGACTCTTTGAAGCCAAGCAGTCCGACTTTCCTTTTCGCTAGTTCCTGTTTGACTCTGTTCCGAATGCTCTTTCAGAGGTCTTTTCCACTTCTAGCTCACCACTCCTAAAATCCCTATTGGTGTCCCGCGATTTTTCTAATTTCCCCAGGTCCTTCTATGGAATTGGCGTTTCTACCCTTCCTCTCCAACCTTCCTCAACCACCTTGCTGACCTCGGTTTTTCGCCGAGCCGCAAAAATCCTTTCAGACAAAGGACAGACTCCTCAGGTGCCTATCACTATTCAAGTTTATGACTATTTGTTTACCCAGAAAAGTGTCGTGTTAATATCTCACGATCTGTTCTCTATGGAAACTTTGTGCACAGCGCTTAATATTGAAAATTAATTGTGATAAATAAAGTAAAATATACGACGAATATTTATATGCGCATACTACAGACTCGAGGACCTATTGTAGTTGTGTGTTTATCTCTTTATCAGTTTACTCTTCAAAAATCCAAAATTTCCTCGTCCTTTTTATTTCTTTATGTTTATTTGGCATTCATGTTTATCACTTACTGATTAATTACTTGCGTGACAAAAAATTATCTTGAGTTAAATAGTGTGTCCTGTATTGATTATTGCCACGAACTCCCGTTTTTGTTTTCTTTTAACCTGGATGGTCTAAATTGGGCAACGTTTAGCATAGCGAATCTAATCTCTTGAAGACTCTCTTTCATGCCCAGCTGGTGGGCTTTTCCTACTAAAAATCCAGTTCTGTACAATCGGGCAACACGGAATTCCGAGAAAATAGGCCATTGGAGTGGAATGTTCGAATAGTATTGTTTCTTACCAGCGGCATTATTGAGCGTCTAAAGTTATGGACATGGAGAAAAGCGAATGGAGTCTTAACAATGAGAAGGAGCAAGACGCGGAACCGTAAGAGCCGACGAGTGCATGCATCGGCATCAACGAAATTATGGTCATCCCAGCAACGCAGCCAAGTGTTTAATATACGCTCAGGAGGAACAATGCTCGCTGTCTCCCGTAATAGGCTGGGAATTGAGAGAATGCGCGTTGCTCTGAAGAACAGAAGTGTGGTGATTAGAAATGCTAGAATTTATGCGCACCCAAAGCCATTGTTGTCCATAACGGAATCAGCCACTTTCACGTTCTGTAAACACCGTTCGCCGCATCTCAATTCTCCGTATTTTCCATCTGGTACTAGTATTGATTATAATAGAGGGCTGGTAGCTATGGCATTCATATTCCTTTAGAATATGAAGCAATCAAATTTTATTTTTAATATACAATGTTCAATCGTGTGAGAGAAATCAATAGAGACCGTCGTACATACGGGATAATGAAATTGTTCTTTTTAATCGTATATCGGTAAAACTCAACAATCAGATTACAGAAAAATCTTGAGTGATCCGACAAAATTTACTGAAAGGCAAAAAAAGTGAAAAATAGGCGGAAGTTTAGCAATTATTAATATGTATGAAAATTTGGCCTTTATTGTTGTATTTTTTAACTCTTTGTACAGGTCAAATCCGTGGAAAATGTATGCCGTACATATGTTACAGATCTGACAACGTGAAGATCAGGAAATGTGCGCAATGACTGTCACAAATTAATTCGTACACACACGACATGAAGGTTTGATCACAACATTAAATTTCAGTATTCATTAATATACTAAGGAGAATTATGGTTTGTATAAACCGGTTAGTCGAAGAGTCGAAACTATTAAATAATTAATTTGACTGTTTCCCCAGCTTACTGAAGAGTAGCATATTTTTGAAATTAAAAGACTCCAAGCAAGAACGGAATAAATTTTCTCACCTGTCTATTGTTGTAGTTTTTAAAATTTTTTTGTTACGACTATACTTTTGTGGAGCTTTGTCTTCAGTTTGCACGGTATATTACTTATATAAATAAAATATTTTTGTGTTTATGTGGTATAGGATGGAGTATAATGCAAATTCAAATATTTCCCCAATCATTGAACAAATCCATAATACTATTTTGGTAGTAATCGACCAATAAAATAAATATAGAACCCAATCAAACAACAATAAATTATTGATATCCGTCACGTCGAGAGTAAATGGCTAACGTTTAAAATCCTAATTGCTACTTTTTCGTCAGGAATTTATTCATTGCATGTATAAAATAGTGGAAAGTATTGTATGAAGCGTTAGTCAGCTTAATTTGCGATCTCCATTTAAAAAGATGTAAATGTGTTATACCACATCTATTTTTCTTTTCATTGGGCATGTTGTCATGTACAATATTTTAACTGGTGGAGTAAATATTTAACTGCTTTAAATAAACTTGCAACGTAATGCATCCATGAATTAACTATCGCCTTGAGTATTATTACGAGTTAAATTTATTAAATAAATAGAAAAAATTGATGTAGAATGTATTTCGTACTTACTTGACTTCAGATAGTCTCACTGGGATGTGATTCGATGTCTTGTCCGCTTCAATTTTCCGCGGAAGTTGAACAACGTTCAGGGAACCTGTTTTTACTTTATGAACGTGGTAAAATTGCTAATATCTTTTATGGAATGTTGTTACAGTATTGTGAAAGTTGTATTAAGAGCATTTTTTATATATAGCTAGGTAGAACAGTTTAAGAAGCTATTGAACTTCAGTGACTGACGAGCAACGTCTTGGCCGGCCAGTTGAAGTGTCAACTCCTTCGCTTGGAACCCGCAATGATAACATTATTCATGAAGACTGATGCGTTACAGTAGAAGATATACCTAAAAGTAGCAGTAAGTGTTCACAACGCTATAGTAACAATCTCGAGTAACATTACAAGAAACTATTTTCCTCCGATTTTCATTTGTTTGTTCCACTAAAGGAGACGTTACGAGGAAAATAAGTTCAGAAACAGCGATGAGGTCAAAGAATTTATGGTGCACTGGAAACAACGAGGAAGTCAGTTTATGGTACACTGGTTCAAGCAACAACACAAAGACTTCTTTGCATCACGGTTATTAGCATTGATGTTTTTTTAAGAAGTAGTAAAAGTCTCATTTCGTAATAACATACAGTTTTTATGTAGATTTCTTTAATCATTCTATTTTGATTATGTACTTTAACCGTATCCTATCTTTAAAGAAACACAATTGACAAACATTTATGCCGAATGCTAACTGTTATAAAATGAACCGTGCAAAATGTTTTTATCCCCGAAGTGCGGACGGGTTAGTAGAGTATTAGAAAATTATAACCATGGAATTTATTAGTTTCGAAGACTGATTTTTTATTCATATAGACTTACAATCTCCTGCCACGTGTTTGAATGAGATTTTAAGTACTCCGGGAGTCGTAAACAAGAAAATTAGGGATCCTTTGCAGCCTCTCGATGTAGCAGAATCTGGTATTGACTCTTCAATGATTGTTCGGAACGTAGAAAGGAAATGAGATGCGAGGATTATCTCGAAGGGTTATACAGATGCAAGGAAAGTCAGGAAAGTAGGTACGGCTGAGTCTGATCAGGTAAGAATCTGAAAGTTGGGGTTTCATCAGTTAAAACACAGACATTTATTTTTAGATATGTTTACAATTACAGTCAGTGTTATATACTGTAAGAAGTTAGTCTGCTAGGATAGAATGTGACATGGAAGCGAACGCGAGACTCCGGCCAAGCAGTACCTGATCGACTTCCCTTGAACTCGTGGAGCGAGAGGCTTTTAATTACGCGTGGTGGATGTAATTGCTCTAATGTGTAGGACCGCTGATATGTCATAATTCGTCAGTATTTCTGCGCTACTGCCGAGTTTGTTCACCTGTAAGGAATGCGTTCATCCACCAAGGCAAATGACCTACGTTGTAGCGACGAAATCGAGAATTCATTACACTACATCTATTTATAGAGTATTGAGTTAGTTTGTGACATGTGGTAAACGAGTAAGGGGAAACACCCATTGATGTTTCTCCCTTTTTGCATTATTTCACTTTTACTCTTTTAGAAAATTTTCGGTCACACTCGCTGCAGTCGTCGGGTTATAGGACCAGTCGAAGACAAGTTCTCTACAGGATTATTTTCGTGTGCACTGATTTTTTTGTTATAGGTGTCAGATAGTCGTTGTATTTCGCCTCTTATGAAAGGAATCCTGAAATCCTTGTGTAGAATAGGATGACTAGAAATAAATTTGTTCCACATCCTTCCCATCTCATTACCCTGCCCTTGACCAGGACCTTTACTACAGTAGAAATTAGCACAGAACTGTCGTAGTGTTTGGAGCCGGGTATGGGGTGTGGGGTGGGGGGTATTGTGTGTTGCGTGCTGCAGGTCATGGTGGGACCTTGAAGTGCGCTCTGTTTGAAGGGCCGACGTATCATTACAGGGGCGGGTAATTGCAGCTGGATGCTCTGCATGACACCCACAGGGCCACCGTTAGGAAACGCGCCACCTCGCTCATAATTACAATTCCCCCCTCAACGTGTAATTCTATTATTTTCGGAAGGATTGTTTTTGAATTGGCCACTGCATCGTATCTCACGAGGCGGTCTTTTATTTCCGAGGCATCGGAATCTCCCATCTCGGTGTAATGGCGGCCCGAACGAGCGTAACGGTAAAACCCTTCCCCAAATTAGTTCCTTAAGAGCGAGTTACTCGTCAGAAAGAATATCGATCGTGGTATATGCATCTAAGCAAATACTGCCAAGGTAAACATTCTCAAATAATTTCAAAATAAGAAAGCGCGTATTTATGAACATTCTTAGCATAATATATTAAAAATTAACATTTAACAAATCTCACTATTTAACGAAATTAATTTTTTTTCTTCTTAGTCCAGTTTTTTGAAACTACTAAATCTTTTACTAAGCTACATGTCTATTATCAACCTTCTATGTTGTACCTGCCACAAAGAAAATTACCCAATCACAGATTAAATAGATACCTACAATGGTACATAGTGGTACAGAAAAGAGTTGAAGAAAAAATTACTAAAATTAAGGAACCCTGAATCTCCATAATAAAGAAGGATGTATGCTATTTTTGTATGTCCATTTGTTGGCTTGTGTGTGTGAGTATTTTTATAGAAATTCAAACGCGTTGAGTGATTACAATAAAATTTGCTAAACACATTCGTAAAAACCCGGAAAAAAAACACTGGGAGTGTGTTTGTGAGGGGGGGGGGATGGAATTATAGTTTCAAGATATTGAACTTACGTAATCTGTAACGTCAGAGAAACGGAGTTCAGAGATATGTTCCATAATTAATAGGGCTCAATATGGCCTGACAACTTGTTTATACTCTGCTACTCACACATTTGATGAAGTTTATCCGTTTCTTTTTAAACCGTCTTTTAACATGACATTTTTGACGGACACATGGCAGTTGTTTGAACTCAACTTTTTTCTAGATATATGTACAGATTCCTGACTCCCTTAGTGTGCCGGGAGAGTTTTAAATTCCATTAAATTAATGGCAATATTTTCATTCTCTCAAGTCGTATATTTTAGACTCTTTCGGGGTAGCGTACGTATTTAATGCACCGCCAGGTTTCTCGGCTATTATAAAGTATTGCGAATCATCATGCCGTTTATGAAATAAACATTCCGTCTGTATAGACAGGTGTGGCATGGTGAATGTTGAAGAATGACGCTCTCGATTCCAGTTTCTAATCACGTGGTGACCAAGAGATTACTCGGGCAACGCTGAGCACCCAGCTAGTGAGCAGATGCGTATAAAAACGAGTCCACATTGTTTCAGAAAAGTATTTGTTCAGATAACATCCCTATGTATTGGAATATGGTTAATTGATATGAAGTAGGTAAAGTTTTTTCAAATCTCTAAGATGACTTTTTTTACTGAAAATAATATCTCAACTTCGGGGAAAAATATCTAGATTCACCTCGTTTTTGTTTTTCGAATAAAATAAAAAAATTTCACAATTTCATTACCACTAATTTAAAATTTTCCTACGATTAAGGCTTAAATCTATTGCATTCCTTAGGATAATTGCTTGCGTTCTCATAAAATAGTGGATGGGGAATTTCTTGAACGTCGTTTCTTAATGGCGAGGGAACAAAGCGAGACCTCGAAATCTTTTTCTCGGGATCAGGAAACTCTGCTCTCATACTTTGCATAGAATTAACACGTCGGCCAAATTACTCCTTGCAGAAAGATAAGATCACAAGAGTATTTAAAAAATGTGGAATCAGAAATTTCAGTCCCTGTTATGATGTTTATTCTAGTACGTTCAATATTACAGTCAGTCGGCAAACAAAAAATAACTAATGCTTTTTATCAATTAAAAATAATACTGACTGATAATGTATTTGTTTACAAAATGACAAGACTTGTTTGTTGAGATTATACAACTCAGAAACTAGTAAATATAGATTCATGTGAGTAAATTTGTACTTACATTTCATATTAATGATATTATTGAATTATATTAGTCTACCGTGGCCTAATTTTAGACGACCAAGTTTTTAAAAAAATTATCTGCTCATTTATTGTTACTTATCTGTAGTGGTATTTTTCAACCAGAATAAAATTTACAAGACAGCAGTTGCAGTATATAAACGCCAATCCTAAAAGAAGTTGAAGTACGGTGGTGATAGAGCGAAGTTAAAAGATCAACAACATCATGGGGATGACTGACGACTGCAATAAAACGGGACCGGATATGAGGAGAACTTTAAGCAAATTGTCAGCGATCTGGTAGAAGAGCACAGATGACTTCCGGAAAGGACGAACCATTCTGTGAGGAAAAACTCACATCAATATCAGATTCGAAGTGGTGCTTTCTTAAAAATGGTGATTGAACGAAAAATTCTACTGAAACACGCGACAAAGAGATCGTTGAAATGCTAATATTAATACTTTAGGTCGCCTGTTCATAAAGTAAAGATCTCAGGTGCCTTTCGTGCAATAAATATATTTATAAATTAATAAATGTTTTTAGAAGCACGTAAATAAAGTAGCGATTACATATCAAATGATAAGATATTTACGCCAGGAGCCATATTTCTTTTTAATGAGTAAAATGTTTAGTTATACTTCTCTTCAATTGTGTATAAATAATTCAATATTAATAATAATTACGTTAATGTAGCATCTTTTGATTCAATTATAAAACGGAAAACACGTCAAAAATAATTTAATTAATAATTTAACATAGGTTTTCGCTTCAAGTTTTTGTAAAAGGTGTCAGTTGTAAAATGAATTTACTCTGAATGAAGTTTGAAGTTTACAATACAACATGACAAATGTGGACGAAATAATAATATACATTTTGAATTAAAAAATTGAATTTTTTTATATTTTGATCGATTTTTTATTTAAAATTTAGTAAATGAAGTTGATGCTTTTTTAATTTAACATTTTTCCCCATTAATAGTCATATTTATCGGACTACAGTTTAGTCATAATGGTTATTATAAGTTTGGTCAAATGAAAAGTCAAATCATGTTTTTCTTCCAATCGTAGAACGTTTCGTCCTCACATATAGAGCATCATCAGGTTTATTTCTTCAGCACATTATTCCAAAAATTGTGCAAGAAAATAAAGCACTATATTGTAGCAATATTGCTTTAGAAAAGTAGATTTTTTAAATTTCAAATTTCTTAATTAATTTCAATTGAATAATATATTGGTTGTCTAAAGTAATGTTTAACAATGTGAATCTACTGATGTAGCTTAGGAATATTACTTTTTATTTGAATGAAATTAATTTCGTAACTGAAAATTGTAATCATTTATATTAAGGAATGATTGTTTCATTATATCTTCTAGATTTTTGTACATTTTTTTCTGAAGAAATTAACCTGATGAAGTCACTAATGTGAGAACAAAACGTTTTAGGAATTTTCATAAAAAAAATATTTTGACAGTAACTGATCGTTTATTTAATTTCATAGGTCCATAATAATTTTGAAAAACTGACATTATGTGATATATATTTCTAAAGGAATAAACATATAAGACATTTTGATAAAAATAGAAATTAGTAGTGCCTAAAGCGGGGTTGTAACCGCTTCAGTTTCATAATAATTAAATATTTGGCATTTCTCACTTACGTTAATAATTTAGTTTTTAAAATATAATATTGAAAGTTTTCGATTTTTTATTTGTACTACATAATAAAACAGGAGGAAATGTATTTTTATTCTCATACTTTATTTTTATGATTTTTTAATTTTTCAATAATACGAGATTTGGTATTTATGCTTATAGAATTTATTAATAATTTTGTTATCAGAATTGGACGCTTGAAAAATTCTAAATAATTTTTAATTTCATGGTTTCTGAATTGTTATTTTTTATTTATTGATTTATTCAACTTGATCTTCTAGAATTCTGTATATTGTTTACGATGATCTTTTATTTCTTAGAGGACTATAAAAGAACTAATACTATTGTATATGACGTTATTGCTATCGTCTGATTAATTATTTGATGACGTATGTGTGTATTTCTCGTAAAGAGTGTAGTAACAGCAATGAGTGATATTTTTGGTTACGGAAAGCGTCTTATTGAAGATGGGTATATTAGTATATCATTCTCGTAAATTTGGGCAGTTGACTTATTATTTAACCCGTAACATAGAAATGAAAACTTTGTTAAGATTTATTATTCTGATGAACCAGTTTTCTCAGATTACTGGCCATTTTTCAAAATAAGTGTCTTACGTAGAGAAATTTGGGTAATTTAATTTACAATCTGTATATGGTTGAATGATCCATGTAAGCTTAACACAGCACAAGATCTTGTAATATATTAGTTTTATTTTGGATCTCCTGAGACTATTTTGAAATGGTTTGTTGGAATGTAGCGCGATCAAATCGTCGTACTTGCCTCTGAGAAAAAATGAATTATGAACAGGTACGAGCTGTGGCTCCATCTTCCGAATGCGAATGATGGGAATTGTAGAAACAAAATATCGAGGGTCAGTGATTATAGCCTTTTCGTGACAAGTTATCTAGCTATCTGGGAAGAGATTCAGCTGTCCGATGGGAAGCTAGAGAGTTGCGGTATTTGGGAGCTGTAATGAGCAAGTGGAAGAGCGAGGTCAGGGAGCGCGGACAACGGGGCTCCGATTCTCTCCCATATAAATAAAGCGGTGGCGGCGTCGAGCGGTTCCGTGCTGACCGCTATGGCCACTGGACAAGTGTGTCGCCTTCTGTCTGCAAGGACACTGTCACCTGCTACCGTCCGCATTTCTGACGAGTCCCAGTTCAAGGATTCCATTGTAGGAATTGCGCCAGGTGAAATATAAACTCATGGCGACAGTTATTTTAAGACTCGTACATCAGATCAGGTGCACCACATTCGGAAGAAAGCAATCAACTGATGTAAGAACCAATGAACATTGGCACCTCTCTCTTCATGGCTCTACAACCCTCGTTTCGTTCTGCTTTTCCAGGCTCCCGTGTTGTGAAATTCTTCCTACACATTAACCAGCCACCTCTTCCTCATCCTGAATCCACTGCATCCATAGAAATTCTCTCTAAACTGGATTGCTGTCGTCCATCCGCTACAGATGTCTTCCCCATTTCAGTCCACTTCAGTTAATTTACGGTACCAGATCTGGTTTTACAAACTTCATCTCAATTTCTACATTTGTTATAATTCTCCCACAGCACCAACGATTTTTCGAAAATTTTGCCTTTCTAAAATTCTAATTTTGTTCCCATTGGTCACATGGTTACTTGTGGCAAAAATAGTTTGTAGCGCGATACTTGATATTTCTCAAATTCTTAATATAAGGCTAACAAGGATTGGGAAGTGGAACTGTTGTCAGCATGCCGAGACCTTATGCCGTCTATAATCCCCACGGATAGCATTTCAGCACGTACAGATATGACCTGAAATTTTCGCATGGGAATTGAGAACTAGGAAACAACTAAATATTTGAATAGCACGCGGCTAGCTCAAATAACGGGATTCGTGATGCATAAAAAATCGATTGAAAAAGTCGATTTTAGGTTCTTATTAACATGGTGATTCTGAGTTGAACGGACGGATGGGAACCATCGTTTAATGCTGGATGTTTGAAGGAGATGGACCTGTCGGCACTAAGGAGAGCGTCCTACAAAGAAGCTGGTGGATAGGCGACGTTATGTTCCAATAGGGAGGGTATCGTTCACGGCTTAAACCTGAGATTATCGAGATCTGATTGGCCCGCCGTAATACCGAAATTTGTAAATATTTTTCATAGTCAAGTTTTTTAAAAATAAAACATTTATCTCATTAATTACCTTTTAATTTTATATTCCAAACATTACCCCACTTTTATAATGTTAAATGTATGGGTATGTTTTAAATTATTTACAATTAATAATTTGTTTTTAAAATTCACTGTTTCATTTTTAATGAAAAACGTCATCAAGGTTTTATAACGACAAATAAAATATCAATTGAATTCCATATTTTAAGAACTGTAATAAATTTTCATATTTTCATTTCAAAAGAGACTGAGAGTACTCCTTGAACGTTTACCTTTAATTTTGTCTTACTCAGTCATTTGGACTGAGTTAACAAACTTCTTTAGGATTCCCATCTCCAGCAGCCGAGGTTTCAAAATTAATTAATAGTTGATGTAGACTGAGTGATATTATACTGCCCATAATTGATCGGAGACCAGGATGATACGTATAAAGAGTTGTAGATTAATCAAATATTGATTGCATGCCTATTTAATGAAAAAGATTTCGCTAATAACAGGAACAAAAAAATTGTATTCTGAATCGTTTCTGTTTTCAAACATTCGTCGAAAAATAATCGTGAGGGTTTTGCCCTTGATCCTCACTCTTATTGATACGATTTTTCGTTGTGGCTTAGTCATTGTGGAGGCATGTGAGCTGATAAACACGGCTTGCCGATTTCTGTTAACGGAAGTGCCTATAGACGGCCATCCTTAGTCAGCGGAACAGGAAGTTAAGCTTCCTCTACGTTAGATTGAAGTGTGGGTCAGAGCCTCGACCCTATAAATCACCTGTCAAAAGCACGACACACGCAACACGCTAAACAGTCTTCATTTTATTAAACATGAAACCTTTTCCTACAACAAGCTCAATCGTCCTAATATAACTGATAAAAAATTATCCTACATCATTATACAACTGAAATAATTAAATTATTAATTGGAACAAAATGTGGTTTCCAGAGAGAAGTATTGATTTATATTATTTTTTCTCGATTGAAAACATAGTATTAACATAATATGTCAAGTGATTTATATATTGTTTTCTGAATCGTATCATTTTTAAGAGGAATCGCATTAATAAAAGCAGAAATACAAGACAATTAGTACAGAATCTACATATTTTGTAAAGTTTGTCCTCTAAGCTCATACCTTTTATATTTATTTTCCTTTCAAAATGCTGAGACAAACAACGGCGCCCTTAATTGAAACCTCGTTTCGGTCAGAATCAGCAAATTCTAATTCGATAAAAAAGTTTCCTTGCGTGTGCCATACCACTGTTAATTATTGTTTCTTAGCAAAATATAACATTTTATTTGGCTACTAGCCCGCCTTTGAATGTAGAAGATTATTTATTGTTAGTATTTCTTAAATGTAAATATTATTAACCATAGGTATTGGTAAGTAGAATACTTCGTACATTAACAACAGATCATGAAACAGGTTGTATTTTTTTACAAAACAGTTTTTTAAATATTTAACTTCTTTATTCAGTTTCCTGAAAACATGTTAATCCTTTTCGGATGAGGCATCATAGTGAAGTTCTAACGTTTAACATCGTTTAGTTTGTTGATATACTGCCTCAGTGTAAATGAAAAAGAAAACCAAAGGATTATTAAAATTAAAACAGTATAAAATAAAAACTATAATTAATAAATTAAAAATTTGCATGACTTGTAGATATATAAAATAACACAAAATATAGATGAAGAAGATAAGTATTATTCAAGATTTATGTACAGAATATTCGAGATTGGATCCAATAAGTTGGCTATTAGTGTAAAAATGTAACTCATAGTTAAAAAATATTTTCAGATTCCTTGTTATTGTAAATAATCTTTATAATTTATTATATAAAATAACGCAGTAATATAAACACACGGTCTTGTGTCCGAAAAAAATATTGGTCTTTTTTTGTTTATTGTCACATAACCCTCGTGGTTATTAGTGACCACGTTCACTTTACAATTACTTCTGTATTTATAATAATAATAAATACAATATAATAATTTATACTGATAGAGGGGGTACAAAGCAAACTATTATAGATACATTACATATTATTGAATAATTTCAAATCTATATATTACAGGGACATCACCTGGCATGTAAATATAAGTCACAAAATAATTAACTAAGGTCAAATTTATTTACGAAACGTTGCTATTTTTTTTCAATATGTAGAATGAAAGACTAAATTGTTTTCGTACAAAAGACCTTCAGTTTATTTATGAAAAATTTGAATTGATAATTTTAACTATGGTCAACATGCTCAACAACTCTGTTTATATAACTGCCATTTCGGCTGTAATCAGTGGTTATATCACACTCTTTTAGAGATTATGTCCTCAAAATATTAGTTACGTACTGATATTTCAATACTTTCAGACTTACAAATTTTTAAGTTTGTAGCTGAAGAGGTTTCGAAGGGAACAAAACGTCACGTAATTTTTATTGTCATAATATATTGTACAATTTTATTTTGTTAAAATACGTAACTAAAAAATGTCTTTGGTTTATTCTTTTGGAAAATAAAGTTTAAATTAAAGAAGAGAACAAATTATTCGATATGAAGACTGGATATTTCCATCCTGATCTTTAATCACAAAATTTGTTATTTTCACATTCCACACCTGAAGTAGTATTTACAAGACTTCAAATAAATTTTCGTAAGATTTTACGTGCGAGTCAACACCCAGAAGTTGTAATCTCAAATTATTTTAGAAGATGGCGAACGTTAAATTTCTTACAAAGAGTCAGGACGAATCGAGGAAAGTGCCCTGACACTAAAACATTTTAATTCACGATTAAAAGATCATTAATAAGATTTTTCATTTTACGTGAATATTCACGTAGTTTGGTGGCCCATAGTTGAGATTTTAGAATGACGACAGTAATAATGTTAATTTTGTTAGAGGCTCGAGGCACATCTGCAACGTCTTTCTTATTAAGCTGTGCAAACTCCCTCGCTCTGTCTGCTTCTTCTCCTTGATATCAGAAGACTTCCGTCGTCGTTTCATCCCCTTACATCCCCATCGAGCACAGATGTCTTCGATTCCACCTCAGCCCTGCGCTCCCAAGGGAGTCCAACTTTAATAGAAAACCTGTTTCCTCGAAACAAATGAGCATCGCAGACGTCGGCGCCTCTGGCGTCTCCTAATTGCACTCTCACGGGTCCACTTAATTAGAGCTTCATATTTCTGCGGTTTTGTGCAAGGCGCTCAGCTAATTTGCCTTTTCGTTTCAAGCGTAAAAGTGTTGTGCTTTACTTGGTTGGAACTCGTTAAACATTCTGATTGAGCTGCAGTGCGACGTGGCAGCTAGGACACATTATGACGTAATTTGTTTGCAAGTTTATTTCCCGCGATATATTTCACATATACTGGGCTTTCGATCTGATCCAACGTAACAGTTTTTATATCCTCGTTGGAACGCCGTCCGGCTATCGTAAATACTTCGGAGTTAATTTCCCATCAATGACTAAAAGTAAATCAAAGTTTAATGTACTCAATACAGTTCACAGTGGGAAACAATTCTGGAATACGACATTAAGCATTCAATGGCGATAATAGAAATACCAGAACAATACTAGTAATATACAAGTCGAAAAAAGCAGTAAACCTGTGCAGTACGGTGGTGAATACGAAATTTGTTCTTGTAAAGGTGACGACAAAATCAGGAGTAGCAAGAGCTACACGGAGAGAGTGCAAACTTGAATCTTTGAATAGTAAACCAGCGAGTCTGTTACGCGACTCCGGTTCCTGCCGTTTGTGAATGTTCTCATAAATAATAATCTACCTTAGGATAAGGATCGATACAGATGCTAAATATAACTAAAATTCTTCAGTTTCTAAATTACAAAGATAAACTTAACTTAAAAAATTACATGTGTTGTATCATATACAATAAAATAGCATTTTTACTTTAATTCAATTACTTTCTATTTGGCTATTTATTTTGCCTGTTAATTGGCAAATTCTTTATGCAATTAGTCTTCACCTAAAACAGACGTTTATAATATTTCCAATAAATAAATATATTGTCATGTTGTAAAAAATAATACATATTTGACATATTATTTTTCTTAACGTACGTTTTGCAATAATTAAATTGATAAATACTCGCGGACAACCCAGTTTTTATTTAATTCATACGACGTATCGCCACCACGTTTGGGCCTTCATCAGGAAATTTCCGTTGTATATTAGTACGAAACATTGTAAAACAATTTATAAAATATACTGTAATAGTAATAATAACGCTTTAATAACAGTATTATTACAGCATACTGAACATTTATAATCACTTCAAAATAGAAAAAATCTGAAGAAATTGCATGGCGACGAAACGTCGTTTGAATGAAATAAAAACTTTGTTGTCTGTACTCGGTCGATAATTTCATTCACTTAAATATAAAGTAGATGTTTACAGTGATAGGTAATTAACCATATTTTATTACTAGGCTTACGATGAATGTTGTACTTCAAGAACTGTAAAATTAACGGACAAAGTTGTCTTAATTAATTCGTATGTACAAATAATTTATCAGTCGAATAAAATTTTATTTAAGAAGTACGGTTCAGCAATAACGGCAACTTTTTATTCGGTTTCCTGATGAAGAGGTTTAGCTCAGGATATATTCCTTGAATTGATTAATTAATTATGTATCTTTTGAAGTCTAAGTCAGTACGCTAATTGAAGACTTGAATGGTTTGTCTTTTGGATTCAGTAAAATGTTTACTAAGACTTAACAGGCACACTATTTTCTTTACATATTTTTATTTATTTATAAAGGTCTCAACAACTACCTGGTCATTAGACACCACACTGTTAATAATTTACATATTATTTTACAATTATGTATTGACATTGTTGTAACCGTCATTGAAAATAAATAAGAAAATGTAATTGTCAATAATTCAGTTACGAGTTAGTTAATTACAAACGGAAATTAGTAGCACATTAATATATTGACAGAAAATTTCTATTACAAATGGTTCTTCCACAACCCATTTGCCCCATCGAGTGTTCACCAGAAATAAACATATATATAATTGGAGATAAATAAGAAATACCATGCCCAGTTTATAGTGTAGTAGGACGGGGCTCACTTTAACACGCATCTTTGTTAGGTAAACTTGTATGCAGAAGCATTGACTCAACCTGTTGCGTTTGGTTCAGGTTATGTTGTAAGTTAAAGAAGCTATCCGTTAAAGTTGAGGGATGAAAACGACAGGAAATAGTTTTCTGTGTAATCCGTTACTTACAATATAATGAATATTTTTAAATGTGCTAGTAATCACTCTCGGACGGCTATGCTCGCTGCCAACAATACTCTCCTCCATCTTCCTCCCTTATTTTACTGCGCACGTCACACGCCTCGCTTTTTCCGGCGATCTGGTGCATGAGGAGGCCAAATACATTATTTGAGAATACAATCATAAATGTTGACATTTTTTAATAATTCAATATTCTCGGCAACATTTGCTACTGTATTTTCAAGAAATATTTTGTCTCCTCTGATGCATGCTATTTCGTTGTTACTATTTATTTGTTGTTTTATGGCATGCTAATGTTACAAATAAATTATAAATGTGCAAAAAAACATTTATTTTTAATATTCGTTTGGCGTCATGCAACTATTACAACATCTCGTTGCTGACTAAAATACGTAGTTCGTTGCTGGGGGAAAAGACGTCAGTCACGCAGTCGCAGATCTCTTTGACGTACGTAATAATTTGTGCCGCATTAAATTTACGCTATTTAAAATGTGTCGCGACAGTTCACACCTGATGAGATCCACGAATTGTGGACGAAACGTTGAGTAAAAAAAATACTTTGTCAATTTTATAACGTGCGAGTAATTTTTATTTGTAACTTACGAGATCCTGTTGGATTTGTTTTTTTTATGAGAAAAATTCCTTTAGCATGATTACTATATCATAATATTTTTCCAATATATATATATATATATATTGGAAAAATATTATATATATATATTATATATATCGTTATTCTTAATGAACACTTGTTGCTGTTGCGAATTTTGGAAAACTATTATGGTATAGTGATCATTTGCAATTTAATCAAATCTCGCACCGCTGTCATCATTAATATAAATGAAACAGTAAGTAATCATCCGTGGAAGATAATTCTCCGCCTCTGTGGAAAGGTAGGTCCCTTAAAATAATTTTGTGGTAGGAATTAGTTTCGGCTGGCCTAGTGCGGCTGCGGCTCGTGTTTTGATCAGCGAGCGGCTCTAGGCGGTCCGCCTGATTAAAGACGAGAAGAGCAAAGAGATGATCTGTACGCCTCGCTCGTATCGGCACTGCGATCCCGCATTCAAAACCGTTACGGAAAAGGCATTTATAACACCTGCCGCAAAGGCCACGCGCCCGAAAGCGCTGTCTTCACTCCATCTGACGCGTCGGTGCTTGATTTAATCCCGACGATATCTCGTTGCGTGACTACACTTGGCACACACACACACGCTAAAGTCGGCAGGCACGCGAGGAAAACACGAACTGAAGATGCAGAGTCCTCCACAATAATATCATGCACAGCTAGACTCTCACGTCGAGTCGCCGTCCTTTAATCAGTCTTGATGCTCCAGTCAGATAATGCCATGAGACTCCAGGCAAAACGGTAAGCTTAAGTTTCCTCAGATACTCAAAAATCGCAAAGAGCCTAAAATATTGACATTTATTTGTCGTTAAGTATTCATAAAATAAAGAAATCAGTCAATTTAATACAATTGAAAACACAAGAAAAGGAGTAATACGTTTTGATCCATAAAATAATTATATTGACTTGTTTCTAAGAGAGGAAGGATTGTTGTTCTTAAAAGTCCTTAGACTAGTCTGACGCAATTCTCCATGTTAACCTATTCTGCGCAAGTAGAAGAATTAATGGTGCAAATTTTTATTTTGGTAATATATTGTAATATTTTATTTTAATAAAACATTTGTAGATAATTTGTCTTATAATTATTTGGTTTTTTGGTGTGGCAACGCGTCATAGGACTAAAAGCATGTTGGGGTGGCAATGCGTCAAAATGACGACAGTTAAAGGGGGATGATGGAGTGAAAAGGAGAGGGAGGGGAGGGGTCCGGGAGAGACTGAGGGTTAGAGGGTGTTGGGAGAGGAGAGTTCAAAGGGGGAGAGGGACACGGGGAGAGGAAATGGAGAAGGGGTGAGGGACACGGGGATAGGAGATGGGGAAGGGGGGTTGGGACACGGGGATAGGAGATGGAGAAGAGGGAGAGGAACACGGGGAGAGGAGATGGAGAAGGGGAGGGACAAGGGAACAGATGAAAAAGGGGGAGAGGAGATGGAAAAGATAGGGAGGGAGAAGGAGGCTGCGAGTGAGAGTTAGCATTGCATGTAAGACATCATCAGGATCACCCTCTTGTAGCCTATTACTCAAAACAAAAAATATATATAGCGAAAGGGTCGTTATTTCCCCGTGTTAGTAAATTTTAGTTTTTAGAAAAATGTGATCAATTTAGCTTCTTTATTCCTGTATTATTTTATCAAGTCAGATACATATTACTATTGAATAAATTTTGTGGAACTCAACGAAAATGCATGTTTTTAACCCACTAATATAATGTTATGTCTTCATTGAATCTAAATTTCGGTTTGCCAAGGTCGTGAAATGTGCTTGTTATAATACATAAATATAATTAGATCGCCTTTTTATTTTTAATTTATAAATGTAGTGCCTAAAACGGCTACTAAGGTGGCTAGAAATGTGTACAGAGATATATACATTTTTGGACTTATATCTACTTAACATTTCTTGCCCAGAATCCTCTATCCTCAAAATATTGAAAATTTTACTTGATCAGCCATTTATAACAACTTACACGTTTGTCTTTCGTAATTTTTTATGGATGCCTTTTATCTAAATTGATGAGAATACAAAAAGGTTTCTGAACTTATTGAATGGCATAATCCATCATATTTGCTGTACTAACAGATATATGATCTTTTAAAGAATTTACTTATTAAAGAACCTAAAGCTAGATAATTATTTTGGCATCAGTATAGTACACATTTTATAATTATAATGGGTCACAAAGGCAAATAAATGCATTGTAAAGGAATTGATTGTTGAGTGAGAAAACTAATATATAATTATTACATTCATGCATTGGCATACAAAATATAATAGATAAGTCACCATTCAAAGGACTTAAAATTTATTAGAGGATATAGGATTGTGTTGCAAGGAAAAGTGAGAGCATTTGAATAATTTACTTTTAATCTAAACACATCTGAAATTTGTATACGCTACAAGTTTTCTAGCCTCAGTCAGCGTTGTTACATAACATTATTTATATAATACTCTCAGGGTCTATCAAATTTTATGGCTATTAAGAAGAAAAAGTTTTATCGGCGTTTCTTAGGAAATATCAAGACTCAGTGCTATACGGCCGAATGAGAACAAATAAACTTAGGATATTTCATTTGGTACATAAGTGATCCATTTTCCCATAAGTACACGTTCCGGAACGATATGAGAGAAAAACAACAATTCAAGAATATTCTTATTGATTTTTAACTCTGCTAGGTAGGACATTAAATGCATTACTGATGTCACAGTTATTTCTCATTCCATATATAAGTGTGCAAATATTTTTTTAGTAATTCTTGGCAGTGCCACTGAGTTTACGGTTGTTAAATTTTTTTTTGATTTGAGAGGATGTAATTAATAAATTATTAGGAGTGACCATAAGTTAGGGAACAGACTTCAAATTTATTTTCCATGGAGTAAATAATATTTGTAAGGAACATTGCCCCTTTGATATCTATTCTACACTGTTCAAAAGGACTGTATATAATTAATGGCGTCCACTTCATTCCAGAAGGTCTATTTTAAGAATGAAGATCCATTTACTGATAATAATACGGCAGCAGTCTTTAAATCTCTGTCTATTATCATGAGTAATTTCGCGTTTACAAATTACATTCTTGTTTTAAAAGAAATTGGCATATCCGGCTGGTGCTGCCGCACGCGGCTGACTCACGAAGATAGCTATAGTTGACTCGTACTGAGAAAATTGTTTTAATCTGCTTTGCAAATCAAGACGGTTTCCCGTACGAAACGAGCTCCCAGGTAATTAGGGATCGTTTTCGATCGTCCTGATTGACTTTCCGCGGAGGAAAGCGAGAGCATCCAGTGAATGTGCCATTAGCATGATGAGGCGATGCGCAGCGATCTTTGAACAGCCGGCAATACGAGAAACAGATCATTAATGGCGGCATCTGCAGCCATTTGTACATTACCGTGCAAATTTAGATTCGAGAGGAGTCACGAATCGCCTGCTGCTCTATTGTGTGTGGTTCGGAGGCCCTTACTTTATCTAGATTGGAACATCTTCTGTTAAATTAAGATGTCGGAGTAAAAAGGAGTAACATACTTTTTTAAAAATGTAAATGAATCAATTCATTGCTTTTTACCTTTTTCTATTCTTAGTTTGTGATACATAAAAAGCTGATTACTGCCACTACAATTATTAATACTGCCTCAGAAGATTGCTTTAAATTTGTGGTGGTGTTGAATACTTTTGGCGGAGCAATGTACCATCGCTTATGATGTAACATTGAAGCTGCTTTCTTTTTCTCGGTCTGTATAAACGGAGTAGTTGTGTTTGTTTAATCGCTAAAGAAGTTTGGGAAAGGATTCGACTTCAGAGAATGAAAGATATTGATGCAATTTGTTACTTGAAGATTATCTGAGGTTCAGTTGACATTTATTGACGCAAGTATAGCTTCAAGGACGATTCAGCGATCCTGCAAGTTCAGGTGCTTTCCGTACATCCAACTAAGTGTAATTTCTGATTGTGAGTCTTTAGTCTCGTGTGAGTTGAATCAGTATTTTATCAACTTCTACTCCAAGCGAAAAAATTGAATTTGTAATCGGCTAGAGACTGTAAGCCCCGATAGAATTCAGTCGTCGCCAGTTCAATATTTCAGAGCCGAGAGTTGCGGCACTGGACATCGCTGAACTACCTTTATATTACATATATACACAACATGAATAGGTGTATTATTTAAAATAACAGTCCACGAAAAATTGATTATAAAATTATTTATCAAAATTACTCAATGCAATAAATTGAGAAAGAAGGAATTAAAAGTTATAGCAGATAATTTCTATTCTAGAGGTAACCCGAAGCCCGATTGCCATATGGTAGATAGTTCGATGATTAATAGTGAGACGAGAAATAATTAAATTATAGAGATTATACGTCAAATGACATCACCCTTATTTTAACATGAGCAAAATATTATTTTATATTACATATTGATTAAATGAACCAATTTACAAACAATTTAAAATCTTTGCTCAGCAACAACGAAGTAACCTCCACAAATTTGGGGCTTCAGCATGTGAAAAAGAGACAAATTACTTCTGGTTTGACTACGGACAAGAATTGTACAAAATATTATAAATTTAAAGGAAAATATTTCGATAAATTATAAATGATTGAAATTTCCAGTTTTTGAATTAAGTTCAACGGTACAATGATTTAATTTTATGTATCCTAATTACCACAAATTCACAGTGTCAAGTTTATTGGTCTACAGTACGAATCT
Source organism: Eucriotettix oculatus (assembly GCA_034510155.1). Lineage (NCBI taxonomy): Eukaryota > Metazoa > Arthropoda > Insecta > Orthoptera > Tetrigidae > Eucriotettix > Eucriotettix oculatus. The sequence continues at coordinate 78,925,615 of CM067378.1, forward strand.
ACCGGTCTCTAATGTGTAATGGCGTGCGTCATTGCCAGGGTTCAATTTCTGCCAAGGGCTTGGGTGTTTGAGTGCGTCTTTGTGTTCCCAAACTTAATAACCTTTACAATTACTAATTAATTTTAAAGTAGTCGCTAATGACCTTAGCTTTAGATGCGACTTAAAAAAGTAAATAAATAAAAAATGTAAGTGTTTTTCTGTATTCTTAAATCACATGTCGAAAAATTTCATATTTGGACTTTTACTTCTAACAATAACAACTACAATTATATATATTGTAAAAGTAAATTTTTATTTTTAATATATTTTAAAATAATTAATTCATAAACTGGATTTTTGAATAATTTAACTAAATAGTTTCGCTTTATATTTATACTTTTTTTTCAAGTTTTTGTCGAGATAAATGTCAAGAAATTTTGCCTCGTTTTAACCTGGTCCTGTTCTTTAAATTGTAGCTTTTTTTGTCTGTAGTTATACCTGAACAGATTTGTTTATGCCTTCTTACCTGCTGACGCCTTAAATTTCTGAACGAAGCGTCGTTGTAGTTCAATAATCCGTTGAAATTGTCTGTAATTTGACCATTAGATTTATCTTTATATTATTAAAACAAACACATACAAAGTCGAATATATTACATTATTTTACTTTTCGAAGAAAACATTTAAGTGCTTCTTATTAGTTAAGATGGTTATGGGCTATGTGATAGTTTTTCTGTATTGTGTGTTTATCTGAACATTCATACCCAAACATATTTACAATATTTAGTTTGTATTCCTAAATATATATTTTTTAATCGCTAAATAAGTTTGGGAAAGGATTCGACTTCAGAGAATGGAAGATATTGTTATTAAAATCCTTAACTTTGATACCAGAAGTAAAAACAATTTACACAAGGAAGGGAAGTCTCTAACCGTAATACAAAAGGGTGTACATTACAATGCTATTAGCATATTTAATAAACTTCTCACCTCCATTAAACAATTAAAAATAAATCCAAACAAGTTCAAATATGAACTAACTAAGTTCTTACTAAGCCACTCCTTCTACTCTGTTGAAGAATTTATGGAGCTGAATGTATCATAGGGTAGATATTTATAATTATGAAAGAACATTATTAGAACACTAATTTTTTAGTATAGGATGTAAAAATATTTATCAATTTTATATATAAGGTACAAATTGTATGTCTTCTGTATAGAACTTAGGAAAATCTTATTATAAGTTAAAAATTAATGAATAGTTACAGTATATTTTAATATTAATAAAGCAACCTATGTAAAATCTCTGACTCGTTCCACATCCTGGAAGCTTGTGCTTCTCTATAGAATTTATGGAATATGATTTTATGCTTATACTAAAGAGAAGTACTGGGGGAAGGAATGTTTACAAGGTGACTAGCACATTTTCCTACTGGATTAGATAAAGGGAAACCCGAGTTTGCATACTTGCACAGCTGTCTAGTTTCATGTCGCCTGCAAAGAGAGGTAATGAATTCTCAACCCGGCATTCGTAATCGATCTCATCACAGCTCATTACTTACCCACGCTTTAGATGTTCGACAATGATCCTCTCGGTAGCCGACGCTGGCCAAGTGGTAATTGGATTTGTTTCTTCAGGTTCATTTATGGGCGACCAGAAGTAGTCTACCGTCTACTAAAGGGATATCTGACATCGGATGTGCCTCATTACGTCACGTTTCGGGATCCTTAACCTGCGCATTATTTACATGCAATTATGTGGGCACGTGGCTAAATTCTTAAACAATAACCGCGGATCTGGGACCTGTTGCACGAGCATCGAGATTTTAATTAAAGATTGGCGGGGAGCTGGGTCCGACCTTCAGGACGTTGCGGAGGAAGACAGGACGTTCGTGGAGCAGGCAACATCTTAATAAAATTTCCGCAGTGTTGGAGTGCAAGGCAAGAGTTATCGGCGTGCGCATGCGTCACGCTCGTGCGCAGTAGTAACGCATTCGCCAGATCTGATCAACAATGCCCGCCTTGCCGCTTAATTAATTGTCGGCTGTTCGCTGCAAGAATGCGCCAATAGCGTCCTAATTTATAGCTCACGTATTTTTATCTTACGACGCAGGTTTATGGCGTAATTACAGTTCGCGTGGTAAATTGTTTAGGTCGGCTGTTCCGAAACTGTAGTCCGTGACATGGCCGCGGGTTGTTGTTGTTTCGTGTTTAACGTCGGCCTGGTTTACTGCTTGGCATTTACTGACGCCTCCTCCTGTAAATGTTATTGATGTATTGGGTACATCCGTCATGACTCTGAAGTCCTGCCTGTATTCTGCCGGTTCACATTATATTTTACTATGGTCTTATGACAGGCCCAAGGCGTAGGTTTCGTTCATGAGTCATTTACAACTGCCTTTCACAGAAGTCATTTACGAACCAACTAATTAGTTCAAGAAATTACTTCTACAATATGTTACAAATACACCACGTTCCTTCCATAATTCGTTGACCTCGTAAGGTGTGCGCTAGAAATAAAGTGAAACAATGATATAAACATAAATGTACATGACTGGAGTCCAAAGAGATTATTTAAGAACTAGTTATGCCGGCGACATTGTTCGCGCGGAAATAGTTCTTTTTTATTTTGTCATAAAACCGAAACAACAGGTACAGAATTTTTGGTAAAGTTGAATTCTTTGAATATATAAAAAGTACGGTATCATTTGTTTATGATCGCTTCAAGGCAACACTTATAACTCGCGGTTGGTTTTGAACAGGTCACGCTTTCACACGTTTCGGAGTCAATAAAAATAGCAATTACTAAATGTTAAAATTTAACTGACGTGACATATAGAACCAATTTACGTATACGTCTTATCGACGATCCAAAGAAGTTTATTATTTCTCAGGCCAAATTGGCAAGACGTATCGTTCCTGAAAATCTATATTAAAAATTTGAAAGGAACAACACTTATATACTTGATATTTGTATTTCAAAAAAAGGAAAATTCTGAAAGTTATAGAAAAATATTTTCGAAATCCGTCAGTTAGTTTTTACTGGGCCGACAAATGGACACTTGGCATTTTCTTTACATAGATTACAACGACATATTTTGAAAAAAATAATTATCTTTATCTTCAACATCGTTGAAATCCTCCTTCACGCTGGTAACTAAACAATTTTTCGTAATTATTTTACATTTAAGGACGTAATGTAGCTATCAGTTATACTTTACCTACCTATACTTTATCTTGTTTTCCAGATCTCTAGAGGCTATTGTTCCAATTTTCAGCAAGGTGGAAAATATTCTTCTGCCGGTTATGATAAGGTTATTTTTACCACACAGATTCGATAACGAGTTAAAATGGATTTATCAGATTAAATTACTTACTGGTAAATTAGACGCTGCCTACTACTCTCTAAATATGATTTTTCAGCAAGTGGAGACGATCAGTGCCTTGATAGTTTTTAGCACAGAAATTTTTAAGTTACTAAAGATAGTGAGAAATAATTTCCAAGTAACTTGAAAACACATTTTTGGAAACAAAATATTAATTTAAACAATTTTATTTATTTTATAAATATTAATATGTGCTGAACGCAATGAAAAATAAATTAATAAAATTATAAGGTGTCGCAAATTATTTTTAGGCGACTCTGGAATAAGTGAATTCTAAGAACATTCAGAAATAGTCAGTAGTTAAGTTTTTGGATGCGTAATTCCAATCTGGATCACAACGGAAGGACGTCTTATTGCCCGATGTCTGAGTTAAGCATGAAATCCAGGTTTTACAGAGAAATTTCAAGCTTCCCTAATTATGAATTTCAATAACATATAACTTGAAATGTAACAACAATTTCTATATTTATAATATATTTATATATGCCTTGTAATTTCTTTAATTATCGCCGTGTTTAATTCCTTTATATCAAATATTCCGAATGGATGTCATAGAAATTTTTCCTGGGTATGGTTTATGATATTTATACTGTGAAATTCTCTTGTATGGCAACATTTGGAACTGTAACGAATATAAATTACTCTTCTATGATCGGAAAGTAATGAAGATAAACATAATTCATGAAGTATATCAATGTCAGGGCAGTATCAAATGACAAGTGCGGGGAACGTTATGAAGCCACCGTGTGAATACATGACAACCAGAACAGAATTTGACTTGCATTGGGCTGTAATTATTGTTATTTGTCAAGTGAGAAATGACACGCATAATTTAAGGTTTGTTAAAATGGGCCACACGTATTGTTAGAGTTAGTTTATCGTGCCCACCCGAAATCGACTGGTACAAATGAGTCAGGATGACGATTAAGCGACTGTGCAGCCTAATGAGGCGCAATGATTTATGGCTACGATTTGGCGCTGTACGATCCTGATGATTTGGGAAGTGGTGTCCATTGTTTCGTTTGGAATGGAAACTCGTTTGTCAGCAGAAAATAACCCAAAAGCCATGGGAATTAATTTCTGGTTGATCGATTACCGTGGAGCTCTACGCTAGGGAATTGATTCCCAGGTGACAGTATCTGTTCTCGATTTTTCATTAGAGGGAAAATTTGAACACTCTGCAATCATTTACTGTCGTCACATAGGTGTAATTATTTTCTAATTGTTTTGTTTTTGTTTCATCAGTTAAAAGTGAATACGTTTATAGTGATGAACCTCAGAAACCGAACGAGGTCTCTGTGGAGGTCCTTTTTAGCTGAAATCCCGCCCAAGGTTTAAGGGACCCGCAGAAAGCTATTTTTCGTGATATATCTCTTCACTTGTTAAGATCATCCTCGTAACGGAAATATTTGCCAACACGTTGCTGAAAATATTCCGGAGCTACATGTGAATGCATCAAAGATGCTCTTCAGTTGCTGTAAAGTAAGATCCCCCGAGTATCATTGTGATGAAACCTACACAGCAGTGTGTCAATTTGTAACGTGGAGCTCTCTATCCATCTATCTGATCAGACACTTGCGCATTTAATATACTTCAGAGGGACATCAACAATGAAAACGGGATGGAGCTGATTAATTAATTTTAACTCTGATAATTATGCTTTTTCACTGTTACAGTTCATTTTAAAAGTCTTTGAAAAACAATGAACAAATGGCCTAATTTATGTAATTAATTAAAATTCTGTTATATAAGTAGAACCTTGTTATAAAAGTGCTCACCTAGGTAAGGGATTATATTTATATGATATCCATTGCTCTTGAACAGTTCACATATTTCTTTGTTGTTCCTTGATCTCCCAAATTATTTATCATTTATTTGGGTGCATAGTAGGCGACTGCCTACGGTGGCAAAACTTAGGTGAGGCAATGCTGCTAGAGCGCCAGAGAATTCCAGAAAACGTCACGACTAACTTATTGGTGATTTCCCCGAACTTGACACATCAGGCTTTACGGACGAAATAGACCAAGGATATTCAGTTTTAACATAGAAAGATAATCCAGTTGACATTCTTAAATTCTTATCACTACCCTTAAAAATTTCGCTAACGCTAGCAATGATTGTTGCTAATGGCAACAGAACCATGTTTAAATAGAAATAATAAAAAATTATTTATGAACTACTCAAAATCGGTCACTTAACGTGAATTGAGTAACAAATTTGAACTGAAAAATATTATCTCATTGTTTAAATTTATGTTTTGACTTATTATATTTTTAACTAGATTTGTTTATTATGTGAAACATATATTTAAATACACTCTGAAAATGGTCTTTATCTGATTATAAATTTTTGATTTTATATAAAATAATTTTCCGTTAATATGCATTAGTATCATTTTATTCAATCTTGTTTTTTATAATCCTTTTACTTTTAAAAATATTAATTATTACCGATTTTTTAAAGTTTGAGAGGTATTTTTCGGTACGGTGTTTTAATTTTTTTAACTGTCAGCTTTATAGAGGAACATCATTAATGCCCGTCGAACTCAGCGAATCTGAAAACCACGTTCTCCTTTTCTGTGACGTCACTCCCACTCATCTTTATAATTAAAATTATTTATATATTTTTTTGTATTCGGTAAAAGTAATTATTAAAATTGGTTCTTTTTATAATATATACGTATGTCGGTATTAATTTTCCCATTATGATATTCACATGTTTTCCGCTGAGCTTACCTTAGCGTACTGTTTTCATGATTTTATTCTATGGTATATCACTAATAGGTGGATCAAATTCTTGTCTAACGGATTACCATATGCTAACTAAATTAGTTTAAAGAAACTCCCTGACAGGAAGTGTAATATAATTATGGAAATGAGTTTCGCTGTTAATGCGAACTGAACCCAAAGGTCTGGTTCGAGGGCGGCTCCGTGAACTTGAAAGATAGCCGTGAAGTGAGAATGGCCGTCGCACCTGTAGTGATGGGGTCATTATTGAGGCAGTGCACTTAATACCGGCCGCCATCACGACTTTTTGAAATTTCGCAGCTATTGAGTGCCTGTTTACAGTTAACCACGCGGCGACAGAGTCAAAGTCTCTCCAACTCATTTTAACGGGCTTCGACTTTCGTGGCCAATAAAACCTGCTGCCATAACCTGGAATTGAATTTGCCTTTTTAAAATCCCTGAGTAATAGTATCTTTTTGTTCTTCCTATCTTGAAGCTTCGTCCAGACAGCCTGGATGACGATAGAGGGCTTTCAATTTCGAAGTTCAATGTTAAATATCATTTAAATAAAGCTCTAAGTTACTGTAAAATTTCAAGCATTCAAATTTTATAAAATCAGCATGCTGTGTGTTTTAATGCAGGATTTACAATATTGCTTCCAATTGTCTGGTTTTATTTACAACGACGATCATTATTTTCTTAGAAACTTTCTTCTTTGTTTATTATTTTCCACAAGTAGTAATTTTCTTTCAGTTTTAAAAACTAAATTCATACTATTACCCCCCCTCTCTCTCTCTGAATTTCTCTCCTTCTCTCCAACTCTCTAACTCTGTCTCTCTCTGTACGTGTCTCTGACATGTCAGGCTACATAGTTCAGCATTGCGGTATGCAAAATAGACTTCCATGTTGGACTGTGCCCGTGTGAAACTATCCAATTTGAAAACTTCAAATTACATCATGACGGTTCCATTTTAATTAAAAGCTTACCTAAAAGAGTAGTAGAATAATTCTCTAACGCGCCGTGAAGGTATAAATATTGTTTCTGAATATGTAAATTGAAGCGTTCGTTAAGAAGTTAGACAGCTCAATTACCGTACTTGGAGTGACCTTTAACGTGCTTGGAATAGTAACGTGGAATTAATGGGGATATCCAGTTAAATTTCAAGTTTTGTCACGCAAACATCGTATTTGTTAATAGTTATACAATTTTTCCTTCTGTTATGTAGTTCCTAAGTGACACGTGTAATTTTATTAATTAATTAATTCACTTTTTCATTGAAACGTCCCACATTATTTGGTGTCAAAAGAAGCAGTTGCTATTTCTTTACACTCTCGTACAATTGAATTTATAACAATAGTTGTAAGGCAAACTTAAATTTAGCAAACAAACGAACCAGCCAATATGTTAGGAAAACACTTAATATTTAAGCTTATTTACGATGTTTCGTCCACGTTTCGATTTCTTCATGTACAGAGAAGTTATCAAATTCCAACTAAAGTAAACTAAAGGCACAAAAGTTTGCAACCCATAAAAATATTTCGTTAAAAATAAATATTTCAATTTTGAAAAAAAAATATTAAAATACAGATTTCTGTAAATAATTTTTCGGCTTCCACCCGGGTCAATATCGGCTCAGGCCACGACGTTTCGATATCGTTCACTGCTGATTGGTCCACCGCTTCAGGTGATATCTGGCCGCTTCATGTCCTCCGCAACCGACTCCGCCATTCTCTATCAATACTTCTTGGTCACTTAAATTGGTTTCAGGTGTTAATTTTTGGAGTATATTTTGCAACATATCCACCGTGAAAACTTTCGATATTTTGTAATACAGATATACTTTTGAATGGATACTGCGTCCAGTGACGATTACGGCCGAAATTTTACTGAACTGCACTGATCTTATAGACTACTGTGAAAAAACATAAGGAACGAAAATATACATAAAATTAATTAAAACCTTTACAATTTATACTTTGACAAAATATGGTTTGTTTAAATTGCTTCTCATTCTTTTTTCTGCAGTTAACTTGATTTGGAATTTGTAGCTGAAGAATCTGGATGATCGTCGGAAAATAAATTACATATATAGTGGTATGCTAATACAGTTGCTGATTTGTTTATTAATTAAATTTATCTTAAACTGTGTACTGAATATAATATTTTTACTCTATCTTATTCTGGGGTAAGTTACTACAGTACAATGACACTGGAAGGGGAAAACAGATATTTGAATTTAGGAGGTAGAGTTAGTTGAAAATTAAAATGCATAAAAGTTAAAAGGGAATGGCTCTTTACCAATTTGGAAATGTTTGAAGTTATAAATTGGTCTTTCTATCGAGACTTCAACAAAGCGCGGGTATTGCAGGATGTCAGTCGTTTCTGCCGCTCCGCCACAATGAAGTGTTGTAAAAGAATTATTGATATAATGGCTAAAGTTGAAGCATATTCAATAAATTTTTCGTATTTCAATTTTTTTTTCAATTATGTTTAATTCTATTAAATTCAGAGTCACTAGAATGATAATTATATGTATTAGATTCAGCCCAGTGAGAATGAAGGTGAAGAGGTTATACCACAGAGCAGATTAAATAAATCAGCTTAAATGCACCCAGGTCAAGGAATAACGAAATCCGTCGTCCCAGAGTCCGATCAACAATACCAAAGGGAAAAGGTAACAAAGTTTTCTGAAAGAAATTCCACACATGTCTGTCACCGCCTAGTTTCCTACTTATGCTTACCACGGCGGGAAACCCTGGGACAAAGAGCTCTTGCTATTTAAAGGACGCAATGATATATAGTACTTATTTTTAAGAAAGGATTTTTAAATTAATCTTGAGTGGTATAACTTTTCTTACCAAATTAAACAATTAAATTATCTGATAAACAAGTACATAGTTAAGAGTCCAACCCTTTATGAAGCGTAAAATAGTAAAAAATATTTCTTATAAAGTATTATCATAAACACTTGGGGTCCAAGGAAAATTTAAGTTACATGAAGCTCTTCAACGAGTGGAGTATTTAAATAACCGTCAAGGCTCATTAGATAAATTTATGATGTGCGATGTGCTCTTTTAAAAAGTTAAAAATTATTAAGAAAGGTGAGTTTATATATAGAAACGTTTTAAGGGTATGTATAAGGTAAATTATATTTGCTTATCATGCTTGTTTGATTAACCGCCCTGTGCTTTCGCCATATTAGACCGGATAGTCAACAGTCTACTGTACTTTGAAATGAAACAGCCGTGCCGCGAAAGATATTTCTGATTCCACATAGCGATCACATTGATTAAAGGTTTGGATGGATACTATTGTTGAAACCAGTAAATCAGGTTGCGTTTGGAGTAGTGCCTGCTTCATTGAATGAGGCGACTGTGTTAAGATCACAAAAGCTGGATATCAGTCATTGAATTCGGAATCAGTGGGCAATGTTTATCTATTTTTCCGCTGTGGCATTCTGAAATACTTTTCAAACATTTTCCGTGTGGATTACAAAATATTTTTTGTTTTCGTCTTTGAAGAGGCGTCATTGTATACGATCAGTCACTATTGGTCACTTTGTTTCCCCACCGATATACACATTCTTCTTGTAATTTTTTGGTGGATATGTGCAGAAGCTGTATGGAAGTACTCTGCATTTACATAGTATGGTAGTCGTCACCTGTTGGTTATTTGAGACTAATCTATTTTTTTAATATTAGATTTATTTAAAGTCGCATTAGTGGTATCAAACCAATTTCATAATTGAAACTTACTTATACATTATTTTGCTTACAGCTAAGTATAATGGAACACAGTTAAAAACATTAAATTGATCATAATTTTTCAAATAAATGGATAACTTTGAAGAAATGTAGCTAATTGGGTCGTCCTCTCTCCAGAGGAAAGCCACCCCTGCTATTCTTTCGGGTTCATAATTTACGTTTATCCTCCTGTCCTTGATTTGCCTGTCCAAGGATGCCGATCATCTGCTCGAAATCTCTCACCAAAATTGTCTTGCCATCTCTTCCGTTTCACCGCTCTTAAAAAATCTCTCTCCGAATCTGATCTCCTCTTCAACAAATCTGTGACCCAAAACCTTTCTGCCAGCATTTTAAAAATCTCCTCCCCACTTATTTAGTTTATATCACCAAAGTGGCAGGGATTTGATATCCACCAATAACATTTATAATTCTAATTAGGGAAATTCGCCACCCGATGCCGCCAACTCTCAATAAAATCGGGAAACACCCAAGGCGCGACTCGGAGTTTGAGTTTCATTGCCCTTAGCTCAAATACTGTCTCCTTTCTTTTGATTGCATACAGTCAAAAACCCGAGCAGATGTGTTTGACCGTTACAAGTTGCTGTCGCTTTTGCCAGGCGGTCGACCTCTTCATTTCCTACAACGTTTCTGTGGGCTGGAATCACCACCCATATAATCCCTCTACTTTAATTTTTTGCATTTTTTTCTCTGATCCATGTGAATATTTCAAAATCTAGCTTAAAATTGCTGATCTGTTTGATGGCCCAAAGTGAATGGATGATTATTAGGAAGGTTTTGTTGCTAGCTACTTCACAAGTGTCGAGGGCTAATTTTATGGCTACCAGCTCGGCCGTAATAAATGATGCATGTTGGTTGAATAACATTTTGAAGGAAATAGTGTTTAGGGTGCAGGGGCTTCCGCCACCGCGTTTACTTTTCGATCCGGAAGTGAATATTGGTTGATGGTTTGGGTACTCTTTGCAAACCTGGTTTAAGGCTTCTGTCCAGTGAGATGCTGGTGGGTTTGCTCGAGTTATTCAAGTAACGATAGTTCTTTGTCTAAGCCAGAAATTTGCCAAGGAGGAAAGTTGAACAAGAAGGGGAGCTTAGGTTGGAATGGTGGCTCGAAGTAAAATTTTGTTTGAAGACATCGCTTTTAGATTGTGCTTCAACAGTATGATATCCTTTCTGTGTTTTAGGCTGGTGTCGCCTGATTCAATTCATATTGTCGCACAACTGTCAGAGAAAAATTATTCTGACGGTTCTAAGTCTCTCTGTATTTTTTGTATTTACTCGAGTGGACTGTTAAGTACATAACGATGGTCGCAACACTTAAATTCGTACCCAGGAAACAGTAACCCTTCTTCGACGTATGTGCAGCTGACTTTCTCGCTATTTTAATGTGGCGCTATTAGCAGTGGCCGCCTCGAGATGAAAGCAGAGCGCTACAGTGCAAAGCTCGTAAAGCCGGTCTCTTCCTCGGTTGCTTTTTGTTTTGCTCTCAACTATGGACTCCATTAAAACGGCGTATTATTTGTCGTGCTGTGAGTAACACATGTTTACATAACGCGTGCAATGCACTTAGAGCGCTAAAGAATATTATGGCGGCCATTTGGGCTTTACAGCTGAACTGCAACAATCTGCTACCTACCACAAGCGAGAGCCATTATCAATTTAATGCTACGCAGAAAGTGTGATATAGTGTTTCTGGGAACGGGCTCATGCAGGGACACAATATCGTCATTAGGCTGACGTTTCTATTTCTTGCCGTCATGTTCGGTAATTATTCGGTGGCTGTCCGCGCTGATTAGCCGCGAGACCTGTAATTAACCCGGCCCTTACTTACACCAATAAACATTTTAGCGGCCACGAGGTGCTTAATAACGCGTTGCCTGTAAGTAAAGTGCTATTCACGCCCAGTAACAACCTCGCCGACAGCTCAATTCTTCGAAATCAACACCTACTAAATATCACAATTACCAGACAACCTCAGACCACTTTGTAAAACTGCTCCGGTTGCTTTATACTCGTCGCCGTTTAATCCCTTGCCGTCTTTGACGTGATAATATTCGCGATTTCGAAGCTACCTCGTTGCTTTTGACGTAATAGTTCGTGAAAAACTACTCAGGTACTTTACTTTCTGATTTTACATGAGCGATGCTACTTCCGAATCGACATTGAGACAGGTAATAATGTTTATACTAGAACACAACAAATATTTTGAATCAAATTTTCAAAAGCTTCTTTCCTTCAACTTATTTTAAATTTATTCCCATTGATTTTTATATTTTAACAGTCAAAATTTTGCCAAAATATAACTCGTGTTTTTGCCGATCTCCTGTGGTCTAATGGGAAGCGTACTGCCTCATAACACACAGGTCGTGGGTTAGAATCCTACCAGGGGCGTAGATGTTTGTGCTGTCATGGTCACGGAAACGCTGACCACGTGTCACTCCAAATTTGGAACGTGTCATGTAAGATGACATTCCGCAGTCGACCCAGTAGGCCAAGGCCCTCAATGGCCTGTAGAGTCAAGGTAGATGAAGAGTAATAACCCGTTTTACTCAATTCCCTGAAAAATTATTTAATAAATTTTAGTTCAGACTGATAATTTATTTATTATAATAATTTTTTTCCTTCCCTTATTTATATGTCACTTCAAAAAACCAAAAGTGTATTTCAATTTTGATTTCCATATAACCATCATTATACCATATAACAATAGTTTTAAACAAAATTCCATATTTATGTAAATTTATATTTTAAAAAATTGTATTGTTTCAAATATTGTAATTTATTTTGTAGATGAATATGACAATTACCGAATAAATTTTGAAAATAAAAATTGAAATTCTATTTTGGTGTTTGGAAATGACTGATAAATAAGGGAAGGAAAAAATTATTATCATAATTATTTAATTTTGAATAGTGACAGGAGCTTTGCGCTTAATTCTAGTCATCTATACATACGTGCAATAAATTATTTGGAAACCCGGAAATACAACCCAGGATCTTATGCTTTCCGGGTGGATGCTCTAATCACTGAGCTAGTCTGTGTCGATACTAGATTGATACCCTCTTGTGTACTAGAAGCTGAAGTTGAACTATTTTTATTGTAACAAATTAAGACTCCATTGCACAGATTTAACAATTAACTGTTCTTCTACATAAAATTTTAATTGATTAACTAAACCACACGTAAAAATTAATAATATAAATCCTGACCTTCAAAAGACAGCTATGGTTTACAACTTGGTTGGCAAAGCTATTTTGTTATCCGATCCGGTCCATCATCCTGTTAACCTCAACTTTGTTAAACTTATTTTACTGGCTGACCTCTACGCTATCGAATATATTCTTAAACACATGAACTCTCGATGATCTAAACTTAATTCATGTAACAATCACTGTAATTCCATAAGTAATAATGCGTACTTAGTTTCGTTGTTTTATCCTTTTGTGGTGCAATGACCTGACGTGTTTCATAGCAAAATACGTATTTTATTTTTAAGTCTGGTATTATTAAAGGATACAAAGATCCTACAAAAAAAATTCCCTGTACCAATGTTGTATACAAAATACACTGCTCTGATTGTAATTTATAATTAAATAACATAAAATATTATAATTAGAGAATATGAGACTAATTTTAAATTTTCTATGTGTAAACCAAATCTGATCACCAAACATTATTTGATTTTGACAACGCTCTTAGTTTTCGTAATGATTGGTTTTAGAAATATTGCAATTAAAAATCATCCAGAAACCGTCAATACAGTTTAGTCAATTTTTTTTTATTAAGGTAGAACTTGTAAGTTTTTAATAAAAAATGCTTAGAATTTTTAGTGTTCTAGAATTGATGCGTAATCTTTAAATATTTCATCACTTCATTTCCTTTAATGTAGACCTTTATTGTTTTAACGGCGGCTGATTGAAACCATTAGGTTAAAAATATAATATTTTCTGATTGAACCGATCATTTTTATAAAATAATTTTGTCTTCACTCCACACTAAATCCTAGAGTCAGGAAGTTTCATAACAGTAAAATATTTAAATTTCTCATTGCGTTTATAATTTATTAACAGGCGTTATTAATACTATTGTTGCAATGTTGACGCCGTGCGTGTGGAATTATATGAAGCAAAGATTTTTCAATTCTCCTCAGAACTTTAGAAATAGTTGCGCAAACATTATTTCACCTCTACATTTAATAAGAACGCTTTACCACTTTTTTATAAATTTTTTAGGTAGACGTACAGTCAACATTCATGGTTGAGATATCTTCAAACGGTTGATAGCGAGAGTAGACTATCACAACGAAACTGTTGTGGTTATCCTTTCCCGTTTTAAAGGTCTTTGGCCAGAATTCGATACACTGGCGGACGATGTTCCAACCTGTTCTGAGATCTTCATACTCGATACTCGCGGTTTCCCTCCACCACCACTTTGCGCGAAAAACTTATCAGCAGTTGCGGCTTTTACCATGTATCATCTAACTGTAAATACTACCGTAAACCTTGGTGAAGTTGACGCATGCTGGAAAACCATTCTTTGTATCAAGTATTTATATCAAAAATAAACGTTTCCTGGTTCTATAAATTAATTTTAAGCAATTTTACAATGATATTTTAATTTATATACACGTTTCAGCCCGGGTGTTAATTTTTTTTATTAGTTGTATCGTAAATATCCATTATTTTTATTTTATTCATAATTGTATATATTTGAAGTAAATATTATATACTAAAAATTAACAAATTTCTCTACATAATATTCGAATAACCAATTTCACTGTTTGTTTACAGTGAGTACTACTGCCTTTTATGTACGGATACTTCTGATAGATTCTCGTTGAAGTGCGACTTCTATTCTTCAATTATTTTCCATTCTTGATGTTAACTATGTGGAATATTAATCATACTCTAAAAACGATTGTGTAACCAGATAAACCGACCCGTAATATGCTACATTTATAATTCCCCCTACTTGATTTACAACAGTGTATTTTTCCTTAGTACATATTTGAAATACAGTTTATTTTAAGAGTAAGCCACGCATGATGGCAGTGTTGCATGTGCAGTAGGCATTTTCCATATGATGAATGTCTTAGGAGTGACGCCCTTTACTTTTTTTTCTGTAGAAACCTTCCACTGCCATTTTAAAATACGCAAAGTGAATTAATTCTGTTTTACTATTGGTAATACAAACTACTTTAAAATAAGAATTTTAATTATTGAATGGTCCGAACTATAATTTTGTTTCGCCCCCTTCGGCGGGGACGCGTCAAGCATGTTCTCAGTGGCCTACAACACCGAAAGGAAGCAGTTTGTGGATCCTTTCGGTTTTTTTCTGGTGGGTGAAACGCAATACAGATTGTGCGTATGTCTCATTTTATATTGATATTCTGTGATTTAGCGAGAAAGAATGATCCGCAAGGCGACCAATTTAAAGTTCCCTAAATCGAATTAGAAATTCCCGCTGTTGAATCGATACTACTGGAGTTATTCTTAAATGAAAAAGCAATTATTCCTTACTTCATAGATATGTACCATAGATATGTACTAATATTAAGAACTATTGTTTTAATTTTAATTTAAAGCTATTTTCATATCGTCAATAAAAAATAACTTTTCAATTTACCGTCCGAGAAAATTCCCAGACTAGTATAATTTTTAAGTTCGCTATTTAAGGACCCAATAAATTACACCTTAATGTTGTCAGTTATTTTAACGGGATTAGTAATGGAGTTATTTTCCGGGATGTTATTGCCGAATTTGGTGTGATCGTGTGGTCCCCCGATCGTTCCATTGTCGCCGTGTTTTCTGTGACGCTTATCGATAATACCGTTGAAACCGACAATGAGCGTACATTTACAGGAATTCCTCGTTTACACAAATCTCCGTGCTGGGAGGCACTTACACTGCTCAGCACAATGGAATCCACAATCGATGCTAAGCAAGAACACGACCAACATCGGGACAAACAACAAAGCCAGCTCATGTATTACACGAGACCCTCGTAGCCACGCGCCACAGGATTACTCTCTCTCTGCAATCGCTCGTGCCGCCTCTCTGGAAAAACACTTTCTTCCACTCGACAGCTTTCCTTCTGTCTCTCTCTTTCTCTCTTTCACGCTCTCAATCAATCTATATAGCTATATTTAGAGATTTAGAGGAAACATTTATAGCATGTCCCACCGTCATTGGAGATAACTCAGTGACAAATGAACAATATTAGTGATGCAAGCTATAATAATTGGTCCAATATTATAATTAAAAAATATTCTGATTTTCTTGAAAAAGGGACGTATTAATTGAGAGAAATAGTCATAATATCCCTGACAACCTGAAATAGCAGTCGGCGGTGGAGTATGTGAATTAATAACAATTGTGTACGAATATATTTTACTATATAATATTTCTAAAGATTATTTAAATCATTAAAAAGAATTAGTTTTCAATTTTTAGAGCAGAAATAAGTTTTTTTAAGCTTAGCATGGCATGATTCTTGTATTGGTGCGTGGAGATTTTTTTTTCGAAAATACTATAGTATGTTCAATGTTATGTTTCGCATCTGTCACTATAAATCGTGTCTCGTTCTCCGGATTCAAGCGTTGCCAGGTTGAAAACGCAGTTTTCCAAAATAGGATTAGTTAAAGCTCTGTGGAGTGATTACACTGTACTTCCAATATTAATTTGTTAATAAGAATGTTTGAACTACACTGATAATATTTCGTAAATTAGATTGTAGCTGCGGTTTAGTGTGAATTTTTTTTGGTATTATGCCTTCATTTGTTTTTTTTATTGACATTCATCACTCCTGTTTCTTTCAAATAATTGACGGATAAGAGAATTGATTTATTTTGTGTTTGCAGTAGAACAGAAAGCTAAATATTTCTAGGTACCTTTCTCAATGCTTTGTAATGTGAGCTTTTTATTGTTTTGGAAGGCTATTGGGAAGTAATTTATACCTTCCCGGTTGTCTTTACCTTACACGCCACTCCTCGCGTCAGTCTTTGAGCAACAAAACGTTTGTCCGCGTGCTTCAAGTAATTCAAGTATTTGCTCACTTTTGTTTTGAAGGCTTAATGGAAAGTGACTAGAAAAAGTAAGAAAAATACTTCAGAATTGAAGAAAAAAACAATATATTGGTAGGTAAGGTCAGATGCCAAACGCATAATTAGCAATAATAATTAGCGGATTGCTACTGTTATGTAAAAATATTTGTCATTCCAGGAAAAATACATCAAGAAAGACAGAAAACACTAAAATAGAGTCTCACTCCTTTTCATATATCGAATAGAGGAACGTAGTTATGGATTTATTAAGAGTAAAATACGAGGCTATAAATAAAAATATTCTGCATAATTATATTATTGCCTAAGTTCTGAAACAATGGCTGAACTAATTTTTTCATTTACAAGTAGTACACCATAAGATTGTTTCTAGGTCCACAGTTTTTCTTGTGTAGAAAAAAAACCAAGCAAGCGTTAGAAATTACGAAATATTTGTCAGATTGCAACGTATTTTACATCACAATCAAATAAATGTGCGCGAATTTCTCAACATACAATTGTATTGTTTATCTGATACTTTTTTTACATTCTTATATCTGTGAATACAAAGAAAATAGTTCTGGGGCTCCAACCGGGTGGCTGATTACTAAGGACTAGTTTCGCCGACAACTAACAGCGTCGCCATAGTCTAGAAAATTTCGATGTTGTCATTTGTTGACGAAACGTCGGGCCTAATAATTGTTAAACCGAGAACAATTCCAAGAGCTTATCCGGCGGCAAAACCTACGGAAATTAATTAAAAAGTATGTAATATCCTGACATTTTTAAAAAGAGAAAAGAAGTATGAAGTTTATCATTTCACAGGTAAATTTTATAAGTTGGTAAAATAAATATATCACAACTATCCCATATGCTAAATTATGTTAATTATATGCACTATTTTAATTTTGTATTATTTATTTTAATATTGTATACACTGAATCATTTATTGTACAAACTGATAATCTTTATGATAAATGCTTTTACATGAAAAAAAATATCAGACATATATTAGTTAAAAGTACCTCGGGAGAAAATATTAAAATTCCGGTCGTTTTTACGAAGGCTCTACTTCATATGTGAGGCTAATAACGTGGGTTAATTTCATTTCATAAACTTGCAGTGTGTTAACTGTCATTGATTTACAACTAAAACATTTTGTCCGAACGCACCTCCAACACTAGAAATTTCATTGTCGTTCATTAAATTACATAGAAATAAATTAACATTTTTGCCAAGGAAGACAAATATTGCTATTTTTATGAGTTGTAACGTATATATTATAAACCTTATCCCACCATTTTGAAACGCTCCGAGTTTCAAGAACTGTGAATTTGGGTGTCGCGCTTTTCACACGTTATCTTGATGCTACTTCTTGCGAAGTATAATTAAAATTTTACCGTCACCATAATTATAACATGGAGCCGTTCTAAGTAAACGCGCCGTAATTGCAGTCGTCACATCGTCGTACCTTGCACTAGTGTCATATATTTATTTATTTCCCGGAACCGTGCTACATGCGGGAAGCAGATCGGACGTCAGCAGCGTACAAGAACATGATTAATTGTGGGACACGTTATCTTTCTCGTAGCATAACTAATAATACAATGGCTAATGCGATAGCTTCACCAACATATAATACAAGCCGCCCAATCGCGGAACACACTCCGCAGGCGAGTCTGAGAACGAGTTCTTAAAGCTCAAGTCACTTTCTGAGAACCGTTGTTATTATTATTACTACTACCGAATTCACAGATGAAAGTGCTTGAAACATGAATCATATCTTGCTTCTGGCAGATTGTAATTGGACGGAGGAGAACTATTCATCGTATGTATAACGAGCACAACCTACTACATTGGTTTTCTTGATAAACTAGTAATGCTTTGAACGTACGTGTGAACGTACACAAGCTTTACAGCCGTGGATTAATGGGAACGGGTTTGTGAATATTGTTAAGTTTATTTACAGTACATGTAACAAGGATTGCGTAACGTGAGAATATGTCTGACCTTCCAGAAACTGCTTATCTGCTCCAAAATATCATTGAAAATATTTTAAAAATTAATTTTTATGCCTAAATGTGATCAATCAGCCATGTGGAGAAACTAATCCTCCAGAGCATTGCCGAATACTCGGGATTTATTTTTTGCAGATTTTATACTAAAGGAAGTGAAATTATGTCCGAAAAAAGTATGAGTGTCTCTAAAAATCTCCAAACATGGCGAAACTCTGAATTTAGCGAATATCTCCAAATTTCCTAAAATCTCCCCTCTGTTCCGTATTTTATGAATTTTTCTTATTTAATCTACCGCGTGTATCTTATACTGTATTAGACTACCTGGAGAATTTTTAACACATTTTAAATATCGGGAATAATTTCACTGTTTTAATGCACCGAGATTTTATTCTCTTTAGGTACCGTGCAATTGATTAATGAAGTGAGTAGCAACTTGTATAAAACATTTGGGTATCCCTTGAAAACACTCATCATGTTCGAAAACCATCAATGTAATAGATGGTATTATCACAAGAATTACTTTAGCTTCATTAAATGATTCCTGTAAAGGATAAAATTTATCATGATTAGCGTTTCTAATTTTATCTAAAATACCTGTTGACGACGCATTGAAACCAGGGGGTGAAACGCCAGAAAATTTGACATATAGGACACAAATGCTTTTTACGTCATATTAAATAATGTAGGCTCTGTACCATGTATTTAATTACTATAATTATGGTGTCATTATGTAGTATTAAATATTGTTTTTAAATTTGACATTTATGATAAATTACTTTGAAATAAAATTATTTCATAATGTAAAATTCTGACTGTCCTAATTATTTTTTGATTTCCTTCCAATTTGTGTATAGTGGTAGCATTATGATTTGATAGCTATTTTTGTGTCGTTTAAATCCAATTACGCGAGTACGTTCTGTTTGACCTATCGAAAATTTCCCATAATTATTTTGAACGTTTGATTAATCTTAAAAAGCTGTACGTAACAATTTAAATGCTGAAATAGTTGTGGTAAGGGGTTAACGGTCTGAAATTAAAAAGAATCTCAGAGAAATGACCCAAATAGGTGGCGCAGTGATTAGAGCTTTCAGAATTCTCTTCTCCTCGTAGAGGACGGATAATCCTTTCGCACGGAATAAATTTGGAGGGCAGTATTAGCCGAATACATGAGGTCGCAGCCGAGGGTACGTGGTATTGAAACACTGTAGCGCCAGATCCGCAAGATCGATGGTCGTACGCGCCGCCCTCGGTTGTCAGTGACTGATGTCGGCATTGTCCACGAACATCGCAGCCTGGACGACATGCGCGGCCCACGCCGATTTATGGCCTCCAAGTGTCTGTCGACTGTTCTACAGAGCAGTTCAAATGATGACATAGGTAACGGTCACGTCTGTAACTGCGTATTTTGTCAGGGTCGGAGGTCGCTCTGGACTGATCATGGGAACAGAGCGGAGCGCTGCATGACTTACGGCTTATACAGACGTCTGCACTGAACCAATCAATTGCTTTTCTGTCAAGGAGTCCCTGCCCTCATGACGACGCCTTGTACAAGACTCTGCCTGCCGTTCTGTTTTAATTTATAAATTCATTAACTATGGGCCTACCTCTGAACTCTGATACTTAAATAAACCCCCTGTCTGACACAAATATTTATAGAAACAGATCTGTGATTAACTCAAAAGTTGAAAGAGGATATCATCAACTGAGCATGCATGAGTATGCAAGAGACATATTTTAATAAAAATCAAATCCAAATTTAGACTTTGCGTCGAGTGTTAACGTATTGATTACCTTCAGTTAACACTATTAAGGATTTTGAAGAGCACTACAATAAAATATCGAGAAAGAAGGGTTATACATAACATCTGCAGAAGACAGGCAGCAGTAATTAGAACAGAAGATCAAGAAAAGAAAGCCTTAATCAAGAAAGGAGTAAGACAAGGATGCAGTCTGTCATCCATGTTGTTTAACTTATATATAGAACAGGAGCTGAAGAATGTTAAAATGGAAACCTTTATTTACTTTATTCTTTGATGTTTGTAGTCTTAATATCATTCGTCAGCGTAGAAAATAATGTCGGTTTTTAACGGTAGATTTAAGCGTTTCGTCTGCATGAATCACGGAGGATAGTCTACGAGATTCCAAATTTGTATGTTTCACCCATGTTTTTCATATATATATAATATTTCCAGCTTGAACATGTTTGTTAATATCCATATTTCTAACAGAGTCGTTTGTATTATTTTTTTACGGTTTTAACTTCTCAAATGTTGGCTGATGAAGTCCCATAAAATGGAGACGAAAGGTTGAACGTCATATTAAATTTCTGCACAATTTATTTGTTTTCTCTAATATCATATGATATTTAGGAATGTAATATATGCAGTTTTGAAATGTTTTCCATTGGTAAGTTAACATTATTTTAAAGTATAATATCTGCTACAAATTCTGACTTCAAAGAATGAGAAAGGTAAACCGGCCTATGTTTAATAAAATAAAAACTACAGCATTAATAAATTAAAAATTGACCGGACGTATCGTTCCTTTCTTAATCACTCTTTAGACATTTATAGCATACACATAAAGGATTAAAAATTATTTTATTAACGTTATATTTATAATAGTTATGTGTAAGGAAGAGGTTCCAACAAAGTAACGATACGTGCTGCCAACATTTCGTGTTCTAATTTTTTATTTTATTGGGATGTATTTCCAACAGATTTTGCTGGTTTTTCCCTTTATTTACTCTACAACTATGACGACTTAAGGAAATTTGGTATGTGTGTATAAAACCATTGAATTATAATGCAGAATATTTAGGGATTCTTTTATTTCTTTAATTTTACACTGACACCAAGACGCAGTCGTATTATGTAAAACCTGATGGAAATTGTGAATAATAACAATCGAAGACACTTCAGCGAAAACTATTGACAGATTCCTGAAACCATTTACTAGTGTCTGATAAGAGAAA
Organism: Eucriotettix oculatus; assembly: GCA_034510155.1. Lineage (NCBI taxonomy): Eukaryota > Metazoa > Arthropoda > Insecta > Orthoptera > Tetrigidae > Eucriotettix > Eucriotettix oculatus. Next base: position 78,947,496 of record CM067378.1, read on the forward strand.
ATTAAAGAAATTCCTGTTGCTGCGTTATAATAACCCGTCGTTTCAAACAATAAAAGGGATTTGAAGCACTAATAAAACATACATCTGTCTCATTTGTTCAGTTGAATGGACTATTATTTAGTTTATCTAATACGGATTGCTATATTAGCCCACTATATTTAATATTCTTTCCGGTCTTCTGTTAACGTTTTATTGTTTTAATAATATTTATATAAAATCTGTTGTGAAGTATATATGCCTAATATTTAATCAAATACAAAGAAATTGTTTCAAAAATTATTTTAATCTCTTTGGTTCGAGATATATAATAGAAATGTTTTAATAAAGGCTCGTATCAGTACAGCGCCGATTGAGGTATTGATTCGATAAAAGCAAGAGGACCATAAGCCCACGAATTCGGTTTTTAAAATCTCAAAGGCACGGCCGGGATGGGGTGGGGTCGATTATCCTAGTTCCTGCGTCTGTCAGAGGCAACGACGGCTAATATTACGCGTCTCTCGAACCACTTTGAGTCCCGGGTCCATTCACTGATCACAGAGACAGGCTTTCTGCGTCATTACTGTAGCGACATAATGCACCCACCCCCCTTCTGTTCGTTCGACAGGAGCCTTTAATTACTCTGATACGTGAGTTTCTTTTATAGATTGCCATAGAGGCGTATGCACACGTTTAATAATCCCTTCAAGCACATGTGATCGCCTGGTTACAGACAGAGGCGTATGACGCTGCTGACGATCGTTTTTAGGAATCCAGGATCCAGCGACCGTTTGACACGTTATTGCCTACCGTTTCACTTATTCTTCTTTTTTACCGTTGTGGCATATATATCTACTGAACTTGATAAGGACTGGCCTCATTCATCTGGCGATCATCGATGCTGATGGACCAGGCTTCTCTGTTCGCCAACTTGTCCACTCACCCCATCACAATTATCCGTCAATTAAATATAAATTGTTTTAAACTGAGTACAGCTGTAAATATATTCTGATTAGCTTGCTCCTTAATAAAATGAAATTTTTCATAATTTATTGCCCTGATTATTACATTCTGTATCGTCATAATCTGAATATATAATGGACAATCATATTTTTTTCTCCTTTAGTCTTAATTAGTAATTGACGTTGAGGATTTTCAACCAGTTTTTCTAGAAACGAAGGAAGAGGGAAACAATTTTCGTTTTTTAAAAAAAAATATTGCAGAGGGATAATTGTCCCGAAGGAAGAAGGAAGTTACGGTCGCCTAGTATCCTGCATCAAGACATGAATGAAGATAAAACAGGCTTGTCAAGTGAACGAAATCTCTTCTGCACGTGGTTACCCCAATGAGTAATTAACCGTGATATTTAAAAATTGTGCCCTTGAATTAATTGATTTGTAATAGTGATTGTTTTTTTATATAAATAAAATTATTATACCTTACCCTTAAAGTTATTTAATTAAATAATTTAAATAATACCCAAAGAATCATTTACAAAGAATACATACTAATATTTTGTCAACACTAAAATGTCATGGTATGATTTACACATTCATACATATAGAAAATACTCCCTTTCAGCAAGTGGTTATATTCTCAAAACGCCTAATAAAAATATTCTCTATTGAACTTATCCTTAGTTGTGTCTAGGTCTTGCTGTCACCTAAAATTACATACATTTCCATATACTTATACCTTTCATACTTATTAAAACCTGACTGGGTGCCCAGTGCTACCCTCGATATTAGTGATTAAATATAACTAACATTTTACGTAAGTTATGATCCTTTTTCTTTCTCGCAAACGTCGTCGGCGCCGCCGAAGGGAAACGCAGGGCATAATGTATCCTCTAGTAAATGATATTTGTCATTATGGTAGGAGGAATACAAACGCTATCGCAGGAAACACCGTATAAGTAATTGAACGCAAAAAACATTCATTCGACGGATATATCGGCCGATTTTGCATATTTTAAAATTTCCGCCCCTTCCATTCGTGCCCAAATGGGTGACAGCCGCGTCTTACCCGTGTGTGGATCATACATACAAACACACGTACAAAATCTTGAGCTTTTTATACACAAACAATTAATTCCATTTATAAGAATAATGTATTTGATCTATCTATTTGGTCTGCTTATCGCGAAATATCTTGTAAATTTAATTCATGTTTCTATTTGGTAACAATATACTTAAACTACTTAAAAAATATACAAAAATATTTATCTCTCGAGTGCGGCGCACAAGCAGTGCTATTTAAATACTACGCCTTTGGCCGCTTACAATCAATTTTATTTTGTTTAATATTACATAAATACTTGTTGATGCATTAATACTAGACCACAGCATAGACCGTTACAAATAAGTAAGAAACTTTCCTTTCGTGTCGTATTTAAGGGTTCAAACTGTGTTATTGTATGTGTGTGTTATGGATGAAAAGTCCTGACAAGTACTCGAAAATTATAGACATTAACCATTTTAAAACAGTTTTGGCACTCATCGCTTTGACATTATTATACGAATTTATTATCAACGTATTAATGTACTGGTATTTGAGAAAATAATTTAATTTTTTGTAAAGTTGAAGCATATACTTTAAAAATGTAAATTTTTTACACACGTGAATTTACGAGGAAAATATATTCATTTAAAAATTGAGGTATTCATGTTCGTCACGCCATGTAGATAGTTATTATCGTACGTTTGGTAGTTTTAATATTCTATATTTTAATAGCAGACAAGCTGATTCGAAAATGCGTATTTTTATGTAGATTTAAAGGGGTGATAGAAACCAATATATTTAATTTTACTGGTTCATGTGTGACGATTTGGCTGACTAAACCGCGGGAGACGAGCTTCCGATGCGTTTGACAAGGCAGTCGTTGCACTGACTGCTCCGAGACTGACAGGCTCACATCTCCGAATTCTGCAAGTAACCTCCAGCGATATCGGCGCCAGTAATTAATATACCGCTATTGTCACTGCTGTGTAACCTTTAGCTGGGCGGGGGCGGGGCGGCCGTCCATACATCATAGTCACAGCGGCGCAAACACTGCGTGTTATTCGGCCGTGAATCCCCTACTTTAACATGGACAGGGCGGCTAATGCAAATTTTCGCAGCAGCGTCGCAACAAAGGCACCGTTCTGGTCCATTTTGGATTATTCCCTGGGCCGACGCTGTTTATCGGCATTCTGATTTTGGTTTATTACTAGGATTAAGGAAGGTAATTTTAGCCTCGTAATTCAATGATCAAGGAAAGCTAACATAAGTATAGAAATGTAATCTCTTCTTCTCCATAACGTTATTAAAGCATGTCTAATATGGATACGTTGAAATTGTAACATTACTGAAAGAAGAATAATAAATCTCGAATTCGGCGAATAAGCGATCAGCACAATGAAACTAAATTCAAGTTGAATTGACTTGTGACAGTGAAGATTTTTCTTTATAGTTCACTTTTACTGCTTAAATGTTTCTAGTCGTTACTGGGCACTGATGGGTGTTCCAAACATTCATCCGATTTGATATATATATATATATATATATATATATATATATATATATATCGATGTTATACTCGCGTCACACGCCTAGCCCTCATTGTCCACCGTTTTATTCGTTCCTACGAACCTTGGATCATCTAGTTCGTCGCTACGATATTACGGGCGGATAGCGCTCTAGCGGCCGGAAAACCGAGGTACTCCGTGGCGTAGGAGGAAAGTTGGAGGAGAGCGAGAGTGTGGCGAGAGAACGATCACCACGGGCGTGAGCAGTCCTGGGCCCATGCATATCCTCGGAAGGGAACAGTGTGCGAGTCTGAAATTGTCGACTAGCTTTGTACTATGTGCATGAATTTTAAAAGATTTGTCTAAATATTCTAGCCTGATCATTCTCTTTTATTCATACACCATACAGTTTTCTTTAATACTAATTTCTGGAGTCCCCCGTGAGTCAAAATTATTTTTTGTATATTCCGTAATGTTCTCTACTCACCAATTGTACACAAAATGTTATGATTCGTGATTCGATTATCAATCTGACTTTCAGCTTTTGTATGTAACACATTACAAAATCTTCAGTTCTGTACTGCCGATTGTCCGAAGTCTCGTTCCCGTACAACGCCACACTACGTATAAATGCTTTCAGAAATGACTTTCTAGTATCCAAACGTATATTCGTTGTAAACAATTTCTTTGTATTTTGCTAAACCTTCCATTGCTTATTCTTTCTGACTTTTTATATGTAATATGCTTCTATCAACATTGACTATTCAACTGCTGAAATAGTAAAATTTACTTACTTCCGTCAATTCAATTTCCTGACGTGATATCCTTTGTATCAACGCTCTTCTTTATTACTTTAATTTTACTTGATTTAACTATATCATAAACAAACTCTGATACCTCCTGCAGACCACGTGAAACTCGATAAATTAAATTAATTTTTTAAATTGGATGATTATTTCTCAGATACTTTTGTTTCATTTCATACACCAGACCAAACTGACTGCCTATTAAGTGATAATGGAAAAATGAATTTTATTCTTGGTTTTTTAGTGTAAATAGAGCATATCAAATAGGCCTAACATCAACATGTTTAATTATGTTCGTAAAGAATTGTAAAACATTTTGAAAGTATTGCTACGTGTATTTATGTAGCAACGAAGAAAAATGAATCATTTCTCATTTTTCTTTGAGAAATAAAAAATATAGTTCAATTAAATTTCTGTAAGAAAGTTCTACTACTTTTACAATGCAGACGAAAACTGCTGTATATATTTTTGGCGTACGTAATCCTGTATAGACTGTAAAGCTCAAGGAGATTTAACTATAGCTCAGATATTACAAAATATTATGAATAAATTATCTGATTTAATATTATAAATAACACACAAAGAATGGCCAAAAGTCAGAAATGGAATAAGTAACTTTGAATACGTTTCGTCCCCCGGATGTTGGAAGAGCGAATGAGATTTTTGTTACATTTTAATTAAAGAACTGAGGAGGTCCGTGAAGTTAGGGGACGAAACTTATTATTTGTGTTTTATTACAAAATATTCCCATACAAGGTATAGAAACAAATTTTTTAAAAAAATTCAATTATTTTGTTTCAAAAACATAAAATCGACAGTAATTTCACGAAATTTTTCTACATAAGTATATTTATAGAAAAAAAATTATTTAACAAATTCATTTACATCGATTTAAAAGTATAAAAGTGTCAGTATTTTTCTTTAAGTCCGACCAAATTCATAACTTCATAATGCCATTTGATGATTACATATTAATTATCCTTGCATTCGAAGGCAGTAAATAATTGAGAGCTATCTTAAATTAAGTCGGATTGGAAATGTTATGGAGCGAATGAGATTTCTAGGGAAGTTTTCCCGTAAGGGGTTGGTCCGACTTCACTCTGAACTATTGCTTCTTGCTCTCTGGGTCACATTAGCTTATTCTCTATTCACCATTCATAATTCAAACAATTATTCTCAAAATCAATAAATTCAGATATTAGACAACTATATCTGAATGAAATCCATAATTTTTAAATTAAAATTCCAAATTTTGTCAAAGTTAAGTATTTCTACGAGTAATTAAAATTAGATGTTTGTAACTGGTACGTTTCTCTGAATTAAAGGGACGTTTAATTTGCATTATGACTGCAACAATTCACATCAGGTGCAACAGCGCTGTTTATCGCCATAGGTGTATGTACGAGTACAACCCGAAGCCTGCGCCAAACGGCGCGGTCACACAAGTCTGTAATTGTGAAAATAATAATTTTTGAATATTTATGTGATCCAGCTGCAGGGATTTTCCAGTTTTAGCGGCTGTGAAACAGGCCGCCCGCTCGTCTCGCGTGTTTGCCGAATCGATAGCCGCAGCTGTCCGGGTCAAGCTTCAACAACATTATGGGAACACCTGTCACCAAGCGGCAACTTTACAAATTTGTCATTTGAGAGAAAAATAGTGGCTTGTTTTCGCTTGTTTGTGTTGCCAGATTTAGCGTCCGCTCTGCGGGACAGATTTCACGCGGACAGCTCTCCTGACTGGTCTGCGCGCGTAATCCTCTCTAATCTTCGGGGCTACGGGTCATTCAAATATTTACAACACGGCTTAATAAATGTGCGCTATCTCAAGTAAATTGTTCACGTAAACGTTTCTGCTCTAAACTATTCAAATGAATTCATTCTGTTTATAAGAATATAAATAATGAGCAAGCCGTAGACGGAACCTTCCGAACTGAATTGGAGAATCAGAGAGCACGGCTCAAGAAAAATAAAACAAAACAATAATACTGGAGAAAGCTAAGCAATCGCTTGTGAAAAAAATTGTCTGCAATCCGTTTTGGAATATAACATGGACAATAGACCTGAATACAAAGGGCTAATACCTAGACAGTTATTTTAACAGGATGCTGGTGCAGATAGATTATGATACCAGGAAAGTATGGAATACTTTGAATTTTTTAATGAGAACTCTCAAACAGGGGTCAAAATCAACGGCACTAGTGTTATTGGTAGTACACTCGATAATTTAATATAGTACAACGTGCTGAGATCCGTATAGGAAAATCATATAGTAATCCTTATAAAGGTTGCTGAAAAGGGCCACGTAACTGGCGTGAAAATATAAAGCTGCAGTGGTGGGATATGCTACAGTCGAGAAGGGAAACAGCGGCATTACACTTTTCTTTAAGGCCTTTCTAGGTCAAAAATCTTGGCAGGGAATTCTGAATAGGTACGGTAGGGCGCGGATCACGTTTCCATAATAAGGAACGACCTACACAAGGCGGACGTGGGCAAATATTCATTCCTAAATATGACATAAAAGAACTGGAAAGTGTATTCAGAAAGTCCTCCAACAGACAGAATTAATAGGATCAATCTGAACTCTAGATAATATGGGCGAGGTAAGTAAAGTTATATCGATTCCTAAAGTAAATCAGATTCCAAGTCTGTAAACATTGTACTGAAATGTTTAGTTTGTCTCCGTTTATAATTTCTATTTTCTGGATTTTTATTTTTCGACCAAATTAATATTATTATTTAACCTTATATATATACCTAAATTAAATAAATTTTATTGAAGTTCTCTGGCAAAACTGACAATTTGAAGATAATTTGGTTGCATACAAACATTTCTAAATCTGAATGTCGGAAACAGTTTGGTGTCTAATCTTTGGGTATTGGTGTGCGCCACCTGGTGTGATACAACTATCAGTTTTGTTCTGATTTAGAAAACAGACAGGAATCGCCATCATGCTTCGAATAAAGAATAATTTTTATTTAAAAATGTCACGTCCACAGTTTATTTCATCTCCTCGTGAAATGCTGAGGGGACGCCCTTTACTCATAATAAATAATCTCAATTTATTTAAATTTGAGACAAATTAATAGTTAGATATAAATATATATATATATATATATATATTTGTTACTTCCTATACTATTCATAGATATTTAACGCATGGGCCACTATAAACAAAATTTCCACGCATTTTCTTAAATAAGCATTGAAAGACACTGGTAATGAATAGATAACGAAGGATTGTTACTTAAAATATATTCAGATATCTATTAAAAACGTATGAACGCTGGACTGTGATGTATTGGAATAAGGAGACACATAATATTTGAAACTGCCATATTTAATGCGCCCAATATGGCGACTGTTTGTGAACTTTCTGCTACACCTTTGTTAAAAGATTAGTCTCTAATTGATTCCTATTCCGGATTATATATAAACAAATAACCAGGGATGACCAGATTCCAGCTAGTATTTAATAAAAAAATAATCAAATTTTAAGTATAAATCGGGTAATTGTGCACTGAAACACTTCATTCTGTTTTTAAAAACTCGGAGTTTTTTCGCCTTACATCGATATTGTGCTATGGTTTTGCCGTTTCCTTTCAATATTATCGTCTATTGGCGTCGATGTTAACATCTAGTGCGAGACATAATCCTCTTAAATGATATCGTGTACGTAGATTTGGCACTTTTACGGCTCTCAAGTACCTTAAACTCTCGATCCTTGAGATAAGACTTTGTTTGGACTCCACTCGAAGCTACATCCACTCGTCCTGATTGTGTTTATCCTTGCTTTGTACATAAAGAGCGTTCTCTGTGGCATTATTGCATGTGTAAGCATTTGTATTTGCCTTATGCGTATTTGTGTGCGTGAGTGGACGAGCGTTAGTCCGCTGATGTTTGTTCAAAAATATGTCAGAGGCATCCGCATACCATAACACGAAATCGAGACGCTCATCCCCGCTTACCCCCATTACTCCACTAGTTTTTAGTTTCGTTACGATGCGTAGTGTTTGTTTCTGTGTTGTGGAGACCTTGTATTTATTTAATTATTCTTATTGCGTGCTGATCACCGCTTCATTGGTTCACGTCCTTCAGCGGCAGAAACTTTCTGATAAACAAATCATCTTAAGTGTCCGAATTTGTTGAATGGCATCGGTAGTAATATCGATTGGAAACCGTGGTTCAGGTACATGAATTATAGTTTGATAAAAAATATTGGCCACAGTACTTGAAATATTTGACTACTAAAAATTATCATTACTTTTAAATAATTTTATTTCCAGTCGCATCAACAATACTTTCATTACTGACTTATCCACTTTTAAGTTAGGGTTGAATATATACTTTTAAGTTTAAATTTTTAATATTTTGTATTACTGTAAAAGAGGATACTGGCTTAGTTTCAGAAGAAACATTTTTCTGTAGTCTTACACTGGTAGCTTACGACTCTGAGGAAAAATTCAGTTGCTTTTAATTGCGATGAGGTTTTCATTCTTAGAGCTTCTGACAAATGTCCTTCAAAGATTTTCTCGTAAAAGGCAGCCGAGTTGAATGGCCTGTCCGTTAAAGCAAACTTTCAAGCTTTTCCCCAAGGCGTTCCACAGACTCTTGAGTAGTTGAACAGGAAATATCACAAACCCTAGTTAACGTTTGTTTGATAATACACTACTACCTGGTTGATTATTAATACCTAAATGAGAAAAAATACTTAAATGTATACGTATATTATAATTTTTTTTTGATAGATCCGCTTCTTTACCAGAGTTCAGTAAGAGCCTTACGCGGAAACCGCAAGACCAATGATGAGTGGTTTTCTTGGGGCTTAATGGAGAAGTCTCATCTTCAAGAATACTACCGACTCCAGATGGAGTGACTTGACATAAATCGGTACGTCAGGAGCGAATTTATGAACAATTTGAGTTCCGGGTTATTACTACGAGGACAGCGGCAATAATAATGATAATTTTATTTCATAATGTACTGTTTGGCATAAGTTAAATTGTGGTGAATTCGTTTTTAACGTAGTCACGCTCGTGGAACATCATCATCCAGATAATTTCACTTTTGCCGTTAACTGACTGACCAAAAACCTGGAAGGTGACGACATTCGTATTTGTGTAATTAAAAGAAAAAATACTATTATATATATACATATATATATACTACTATAGTGTCTTCTTAATTTGCAGTAATAGAAAAGTGGAAAAATCCAGACCGGACCAGGAATCGAAGCCGAAACTCTTCTCAGTATTTGTTGCTATTAAATCGCTGACCTGTGCGTGTGGTCTTAAAAATCTCATTGAAGAACGGATAGTATATGGAAATTTAGTATATGTTTTAATTATACCAAATCTAGAATTGTAAAAATATTTTGACTGAAGCTCTACTATAAAGACTTTGAAACTTTGATTAACGTAGCAAGATAGAGATTTTTCCATCCCTAAAATTACATATACATTATCAAAAACCTTTAGTGAAATTTATTTTATTCTTCTGAAGGATGGCCACATACTCTGAACACGTCTTATATGCACAGGTAGCAAGCAACCTGTGCTTACACTCTCAGCCGCTGTTAACACAACACTGAACTTTCTCTCTCATTGTCGTCTTCTTGACGCGTTGTCACAACGTCATCATTGTCGTCCTATGACGCGATGTTACCCAAACAAAACCAAATAATTATAAGTGAAATAATTTATCTACACTTGCATTCATATTTTCAATAACTTATTCATTTATATTTTTGTAGAAATTATTGCTTCTAATTTTGAGCCACTAAAACTAACCCGTTCTTCTATAATTAAATCCTCATTTCGCTTCATCAACTTTAAAGATATAAAACTTCCACTCGCTCACAATACAAAACGGTTTTGATTATTCATAATTCTAAAGCTTCAGCTTGTAATTAATGAGCTTCGTATGAGTTCGAATCTTTTAATTACAACTTTTGTTTCTTTCTTAAATTGTGTTTTAAGTTTAGCTGTATTTTTTTTGGTTGTCTTTTATCATCTGGCGCGTCACAGCGAGGTGTCAAAACCGAAATCGATTTATAAATGTTATTGTCCTTAATGTGAATCTTTAATATTTTTAATGAACTGTATCCTGCATAATGTGAGAAAAGAAGTCAATGTTGCCACTTTCCACAACTGATTGCAATTACTTAGGTGTAATTGTGATTATAAAGGTGATAAAATTAATGTAGTCATGTACTGATTATTTATTATAAACTATCACTCACTTTTATATTTAACGGGTCAAAGATTAGACGTTGCAGATCGAAGACGATCTGTAAATTACTTCGCTAATGCAAAGCTGAATCAGTCGGGGGACGGAGACAGCTTTCGACTTGGACTCGCCCTTGGGGGGCAATCAGATAACGACTCGGGTTCAGGCACGCTCTCGTTTGCTATGGAATTCCATTTCAGAGTTCGTGTCCGCCGCGAAAAATCGAGCTCGCTTTATCTGGTGTCTTCATTTCCCTTGACACCTTCGCCGGGGCTGTCGGTCGTTCCATCGGCGCCGCTATTACTGAGGATTTACCGTAGCCTCATCACCCGCTAGACTCGTTCGCATTCCTCTATCAACAATCACGTGTTGGTTTGTGCCTTTGCGAAGTATGATATTACAGATAATCATGATTCTGTAAGCTTTCCAAGCTTTGAGCAAACTTTAATAGAGTATTTTCGGGTTTCGCCAAGTTTTAAAAACATCGGTCCAATAATTTATGCTTGGTTTACGCTTCAAAAAACGGTTTCAGAAATTTTCTGATTAATTTGTAAAATGTAATTAACATACTCGTGACGTTTGGAGACGTAGCTGCATTATATAAAAATCATCACTTTTAATTATAAACGTTTAGTATATTTTAAAAAAATGTATATGGTTTTGGGATCGATTAAAATGTATTTCAACATTCGTTGTTTTAACACGAAAATCGCAACACATTTAATATCGGGTAATCTCAATTTTAAGAAATACCGCTGTGTTATACTTTTGTCTAAATGACAGGGGAAGTTGGAGCTGAAAGCAACACATTTTAAACAATTTTTGTAAAATTATGGTAAAAGAAAAATGATTTCATCAAGTATAAAAAATTATTTTAGAGTATTAATTACTTAACCTAATATCAATATAATTTAATACAACGAATTTAGATTATTGATGAATTTTTAAAAATAAAACTCACGAATCTCCCGTTCTGCCCTACCCCACGGGGCAGAATGTTTTGTGCAATAAAATGAAATAGAATTTAAGAAAAATCTCAACACCTTTTGTGTTTTCTTTCTTATATTTTATTTAGTGCATGTTTGATCGCTTGATCAATTTTTCTTTTACAAAGAGAGATTTTTTTCAACTGCACAGTCTTTGCTAACATTTTTTCCCTTTTCTTGATCATTTTCTTTCTTAATTTATTCTTTTTGGGTACCGTATCCTGTAACTCATTCTTATAAGATGACTGTGCCAGTTTACATTTTGCCTTATACAGTAGTATCCCGTTCCGCCCCGCACGTAAGTTTCAGTTTAAGATTTTTCAGGGAGCCTTAATGCAAGCGGATTTAAACCTTATACGTAACTTATACGCAGTAACAGACGCCTAGTTTACGAATATATTCTATTAAAGTGTTAAAAGTTAGGAGTTTTGTAACTTATTTTCTGCCGAAATGCTGAAAAAATTATAAAGTCACAAAACAAGAGTTCATTCACAAGGGACAGTCAGAACTTGTCAAGCAATCTGTCCGGACGTCTTCCTTGGCCAGTTACAATGTTCCACCCCTATTTACTACCCTCCAACACTAGCCAGTAAAAAAATAGGATATCCCGGTTTACCCAGCTATCCCGTTCCGTCCCGACTTCCCCTATGTATTTTATTATAATTCAACATATAATAATATATTTGTAAACTTAAGTTGTAATTGCCACACGTTATTGTAGACCTGATGAGAAAAACAGATTCTGCATGAAAAGTTGTATTAGAAGTACATATGCAAATAATTAATTGTATTTATCGATTTATTTTTAAATTTATTCATTGACCCTTTCAATTGTTTTTAATGCAGTGACGTCCTAGAAAAATATACATTACATGTACATTTCGTCCGAAATTGACGTAAATGATCCATAGTGGCGCACCCTGAGTCACGATCACGATTTATACGACTTCACCTTCTAACAGAACTTGTTCAAGTATATAAAATATAATCACAGTTATAGTCTTCAACTCGTAAATAACGCTTTCGTTTTTTTACCGAGGGAATAAAATTTTTCTTAGATCAATCTGTTATAAAATAAAGTTTCCATGTTATAAGCAACAGTAAACATAACCGTAATTTCCTAGGCAACTTTCCATTGAGTCTAGAAGGCAGTAAAACTTTGTCAACACAATTATCGTATGAGAATCCTTTCATATAGTGCTTGTTATTTTGTAACAAATGAAAAAAATATGGAGTTTTCGTCACTAGTTTCCTGAGTTGTGGCACAGTTTTATTTTATTCTTTATCTACTAAATACAATTTTATAAATGTCTAAATTGTAAAAATAATATGCAAATATAATGGAACGATTGAAACTAATTCGATTTTTTGTCTTATGTTAGGTCACTCATGGATGTAACTAGTGGAAACATTTCAAAAACTATTTTTAAACACAATTTTAATTTAGAGGACATTTTATTGTATATAGCCATGTAACACTATCGTAGTTATTTTGATTCTGAGCGTCTAATATATGAATAAACATTTAATTAGACGTAACTGAATTTGTGAATAATGATAATGCGACCAGGAACAGACACATCGAAACTAGAACATTACTGAAATAATTTTTTTAAACAGGTCGAACGTGCGAGTTTAGCATATTTCTCCAACTGCTAAAACATTGAAGCGCTCAGTCTGTTTAAATTATTTCAGTAAGGTCCTATTTTCAATATTTGTCTGTTAATAGTCGTATTATTCATTATTATTCTTAGAGACGTTATTTTTTTTAGAAATTTCTAACTGTTATTTTTTCTGTTTCAGGTAAATAAACGTTGTTTGTATTCCTATATATTTTGGCTAATAGTGATATTTTTCCGGATTAGGTAAGTGCTTTAATCTTTCACTTTATTCAGTTATGCTATAAGAAGAATTAACTTCAATAATTAACGTACTACGGCACTTGGAAAATATTTTTTAAAATAATTTTCATTTTTTTAAAGTGTTGAAGGATCTACTACGGGGCTGTTTGTTAATCCATAAATGAATTACTCATCAGCTGAGGAAATAGCACCGTTGCATATTTAACAAAATACAATGAAAAGTGAACAAGTTTGAAAATACATAAATGAGAATGGTAAAAACATCATCAACACTAAATATAGGAAAAATATTAAAATAAATGTATACAAAGATAAAAGACGAACCAAATATATTTGAGATAGATAATTCGTAAACGACAAAAATGTTAATTTAATAATAATATAATAATCATTAACGTACAAAACTTGAAAACTAATACATTTATCATTTAAAAAAATTCTGTTTTATAATAAATTTTAGTTTCTATAGCTTAACGTTTTGCATTTTTATTTTAAATAATAACTTGTTTATTTACTTCAGTAAGGCACGTAAATATTTGAAACTGACAAAGATATGTTTTCAATCGTAAGACCATTGTTACATGAGTCAGGAAACTTCGTCTTTCCTTTCGTCGGATGAGGAATGAGTTTCCCATGAAATATTCAGTAATTAATAATTCCATAAAATTCTTTTTTGTATGGAAAGTACTTTAAATTATGAATTATCTGTTTATAATAACATATTACACACCAAACTTTGGACCGATGACGAAGAATACTTATCTGTTGAACTTAATTAATATTACCTTAGGAGACAACGAGATATTCGGGAAGCAATTATACGAATGAATATTTAAAATTATTAATTATATTTCGTTATTTAAATAAATTGATTAGATTCAGTTGTTTTATCTGACGTATTAACTGTACTTAAGGAAGAAACAATTTACTTTTTCTATTTTCTCTTAAATAGCGTTCAAAATCCGTGAAGGTAATTCACGCAACGAATTTCCATGTCTTGTAAGTTATGTGAAGCTAGAGTGGCTATAATGCGTCATGAATATACAGCAACAGGCGCATACATATTTATCTTCACCGGAATTCATGCGAACGCTATTAACGTGGCTAACTTCATTTCCAAGTAATCGCCACGTCGGAAGCCAACTGACCACTATTTCTCTAACGTCTTATTTTAGGTGGTGTTGGGACTACCGTTGTTGGCCATACTGTCACCAGGTGCCTGCTAAGTTGGCCCACCTGTTGGTGGTCTTTCCCTCTCCCTAGCTGGGTTAAGCCCCTTGCGAGTTCCTGGCGTACTTGTTGCACACTGTTTAAGCTTCTTTCCAAGTTCTCGAACACCAGCCCGCAGGTTGCTTCCTTCAAGAATTATGTAGAGGGTACTTGTAAATTCTTAAGCCGATTCTAGCCCGAAGCAACTATGCTGTAAGTGTATTTCCCCGCAAGATAATAAAATAATTTTGAACGTATCTAGGAAAACCAATTAATTTCTGGCGGTATCAAACGCAATATAATTCTTGCTGTATTACCTGGGTAAGAGGAACCAGAGTTTCATTCCATTGTTTCGTAATTTTAATCTTGGGACATTATGATCAGTCTCGGTAATTTTATATGGTAGCTAACAAATAATATTTCTTTTCGAGACTAAATTATTTTCAACTAATCATTCATCAAAAATGTTTTTTTTTAATCAACATTCACCTAACAATAAAGTTTGTCTTAATACGCTCACAGAAACGTTTGTTTTCAAAACAAAGGAGTTTAAAATATTCATATATTCACCACTATGATCAATTAGACATTTTTTACGACGCGCAAATAAAATAATTAAATTATTATTCTGGCTTAATATTATGAATAAAATACGAAGAGTGGCCAAAAGTCAGAAATAGAATAATTGCAATTAAAACGAGTCGTCCTTTCCAGTTCATTAATTATTCAAGTTTCAGCCGCTTCATTTTTCGTAATGATTAATACCCCCTTGAGAATGTAGTCCAACTGAAAGTTTAGTTGTCATGAATGTTTCCTTAGTCTTGCTGTAGATTATTTTGGGCGTCTATTGTAACGAAGCATCAAACTTTTGGTGATTATTTTACTTATTACACTAAACGTACGATGGTATTATCGGAAAATAACCGAAAATTTAATAATTGTAAAGTTATATGGGAAACAATACAATATTTAAACTTTCAAATTTATAATTTTTAAGAATTATATGTGTATATCAATACATCTATTTTTTTTTAAAACGCATTCAAATAAAATATTTTATTTCAGCTCAGTCAATAAACGTTTCGTAATAGTTCAGTAAAAATATTAATTTTTAATTCACATATTTCTGTCGCAATTGTTTATACCCAGCCTTTTTGTACAAATTCGAAAAATGTTAAGAAAAACCTGTATTATTTGACTTTTTGAATTGTAATGTACTATATTGGATTTATTATTATTCTTTAAACTTTTTTCTATACATTTATTTAAAATAGCTTGTTGATCAATTTGTTACACATCCCAATTTTGCGTAACCCGGTATTTTGGTGAAGCGTTTATCAAAAGTGTAATTACTGTTTTAATATAATATTTCGTCATTTTCTTCTACCGTAGTCCCAATTTTTGTCTAGTTAAGGTTATTTGAGTGACCCCAATCTCTAAATTTCAAGGTAAATATAATAGTTCTATTTAATATTACTTTGTCTTCCTACTAAATAAATGACCAATATCATATAAGCAATTCTTATTATTAGAATTGTACTATGCGCTGCAGAGATATAACTAAAAATTCCCCAACGAAGGAGTAAATTATTGGAATTTCCGTTATTAGTGCAATTTAGTTTCTGCTTTGGTTAATGTACGGTCCACGCATCCTTCTCACCTGCAGTCGTTTCACCCTGTTTCTCTCTCACCGATTTTTACCCATGCCTGTGATTGTTAATTAAAATATATACCGAAATTGGTACGTCCGAATTAGGAGAATTGTGTAACTTCGTTGCGGTGATTCACTGCGTATCCCGAGGTGGCGCACCACCAGACCACCCACCAGTTCCACGACCTGTCGTCTTCACATCACCAATTATAAACAATAGCCCTTGGTGTCCAATTAAACTAAATGTCGATGTTATCGAATTGCCCAGGCGCGCGTGTCGTGGTTTATGGGCGTCGGTCTCTTCCGCGTACAGCGGCCATGCTACGTACATCAATAAAGGCACTCGACTATCTTCCATTTCTACATTTGATAAGGTACAACGTTTCTTTCTTGATGGAGAAAGAATATTTGGTGAGGGGAGAATAAGGGGAATAATGCGTTGCTATATTACCATCCAAAAGTGCAACGAAAAGAACATATATATATTAAAAAAGAGGAACTTGTTGATGGCCACGAGATTTTTTGAAATTCTCTCGAAGGTTATAAATTTATTGTTATGAAAAGTAGTTCAGCATTAAAATTTTGATGTATATGTTGATGACACGAAACGTTTAATTTATGGGGCTGCTTATTATAAATCTGGAAAAATTAGTCTCCTCTAATTAAGTTATATAGGCCTACAAGGTTTAATTGCAAGTTCATTAACTATTCCACCCCAGCATTAGTCGGTTTGGTTTAGTTAGTTGTTCTTGTTGGTGCATCTCTGGCCACATTTACTTCTAGGAGTTACTTATCCTACTAGTTTACTAACGTGTTCCTCGATAAGTTCGAAGTTGAATACAGCTGTCTCTTAATATTCTCTGTAATGAATGGAATGTTCAAATAATTGCGCACGGTGAGGTTTGTAGTGGAACGTTTTTTTAATTAATTAGGAAAACATTGAGGAATATTAGTTCGCAAGATTGGACTTAAGTGATTTTAATTAAGGAAGATATAGTTATAGTGGGAGCAATCTGATGCTCTAATCTGAGGTTACGTCGTGCGTTTCAAGGATTGAAAAACTTAGCAGTCTTACGTTTCTTGCATCTTTCGCCGTCGTTCTCTGCTACGTTGCTTGGATCACTGAAACATACCAATGTCGCTGCAGATCCTCTCTATCTCGGCCACTGCTGGAGAAGTCATGTCTGTAAATGGTGGGTAATTCAAGAAGAATGTCGGTCTTCGCAGCCCCACGAGTTTGAAAAAAGTTCAATAATTAATTATTTGGTCGATATCTCTGAACCACGAAATGTCGTTGGTCCAGAATGTCACGCGTTCCACTAATTTTTAAGCCAATTAGTTCCCATTTTCAGGCACGGATCCACACTTCGAGGTAATTACACCCCAGAGATTAACACGCAATAAAATTGACGCAATTGATAAGCATGGTACAACTGGTTAACTTCTTAACCCTTGCTAATATTTCGAAATATTATATATTTTAATATTAACTATCGCGCTTTAAGCTCGACACAAACCAAAACGCGTACGTGATGAAGTGTGAAGATAGAGAGAGAACAAGATGGATAACCTCCTTAACATATTTCTCTGACTTTCTAAAATAGACAATGGGAGCTCATGACTGCATATAACACTATAGAAATAAAGGCTGGTGTGTGCTCATATTCTGACAATGTTATGTGAATGGAAAGTACTCAGTGTGAAATGTAAATCTTCATAAGTCAATTCGAAGAGCGGAGAGTCGTTTACATCACCGCTTATATTTCAGAGGCGTAATCCACTAGCCAATATCTATCTCCCATTCATTTTTTATAAAGTTTTACTTTCTCTATGGTGTTAGGGAGGATGATTTTATTTAATTCACATTCGTTAATATAAATGCCACCTACTTTTACTCAACTACAGACTCAATAAATCCACAGATATTAAAAGGCCATCTAAAGTTTTCCTTCACAATACCGTGTCATGTCGGTTAGTGGTGGAAGCGGAATGGTATAGTCTGTTATCGATAATAAAACCGATAACAGTTATATAAAGCGATGGTTTAGCCTTGAATCAACTAATCACGACGCTGTATATAATGGACAGATCAAACAGCGTTTCCGAAAATGTGCAGCGCGAGGAGTGTGACTGGATTAGCTGCATAGTATTTCTTTCTTATGTGGCAACAAAGCCTCCCTTTACGCCAGTAATCTCTAATTTCAACGAACTATACTTAAGACTTCACCTTACACGTAGAACACCGAACTGTTATTAATTTATTACGCGGACTTCTGATACGCGGATTATTAGTGTTGGTCGCTAATTGAGGGAGACGCCTGGAATGGAATCAAACATTCTCGTTGTTCGGAATATGTAAGCTCTATGGAATGGCGAATTTTACTTAGCAATCAGGCGTATTCAAGGCACACAGAAAGCTAATTCTTCATCCTCTGGCTTCAAATTTCTCGAAGAATAAGGACAAAAAATCTGAAAATACGCGCCTAACAAAGTCTATCGTCTCAATAACAACTTATTGATGGAGGAGAAATTCTGGAATAGAAATCAATGTATCGACGGATGACCTAGTCTAAAAGATGAACAAAGAATCTTTTGCACGAACTGGATTGTTTGGAGAAAACTAATGGACTTTTGACTGATAAAACAGAAAGACTTCATTGTTCTAAACGGATCTGATACAAAAAATAATACTCTAATAAATATCAGTAGCCTCCACCTTTATTGAAGCAACTATTGTTTCCCATTCTCCGAAATTTCAGCGCACGGATAATTTTTGAAAATAGATATTTGATGATTTTATTGTATGAGATTAGTAGTTAAGTTTGCTAAATTTTTATACTTCTAAATTATTCGTCGTAGCTGGCTAGTTTAATGATTTCGTTTTCATCTAAAGTTGGTTAAATACGAAAATAATTTTAAAATATGCCCAATGTAATACTTATGGAGCTGCAAATAAATCACCTTCGTGTCTTTGTTTTCGAATGATTTAAAAAATATACGTTTATTATCTTCCATAGATTGTAGTAATTAATTTTACCAACACATTCATTGATGCTGATAATTATAAAAAATCCTTCAACTTACACATATATATGTTTAGAAAATATGTATATTATTCATTTGTGTGTGACAATTACCGACTTATGCTGAAAATAATTATCAGTGAATACTGACATCGAAAGCGGATTGTGCGTCGGTATTGACTAAGAGAAAAAAAATCACAAAAGATATTAATTGGCATGTCATTGGTTATGTTTTGCTTATTTAACAACGCTTTTAACTTTACTATGGGGATTATAATGGAATTTGACCAGTCAGTCAAATGCAATGAAGGTATAAAGTCCGTAATTACCTTTGTAATAAATTCAGTACTTTCAACGTTAATTTGATTATACAGAATTGAAATATAAGAAATATTGGTGAAAATTACCAACGTTATAGTGTGATCTTTTATAAAGTCCTCTGTCATTTACTTTGGCTTGTAAGGCATGTACATTTTGAAGTAATTGAAACTGTGTTACTAGAAAAAAATTGATAACTTGAAAATAAAACGAACTGTTAATATTTTATTAAGGGTTCTTTTACCAGAAGACGGTTTCCTTCAAACTTTCTGGGCACTGAATTATTTCAATGCATATTGTGCTATATATTTTTGAAACGCTCATAAATATATCGTAAGTTGGTTTAAAAATATGTCAAAATAAGAGTTTTTGAGAATTAATACATATTAGGAGTTTTGTTTCCGATATTATAGATATTCTCTACTTGTCGATTACAATTTAGTTTATATAGTTTTTTGTTGAGGCCAATGTAGTTTCATAAAAATTATGAAGACGACAATAACTTCATAAAGGTAATTGGGAAAATCTAACTAGCATAATAGGACCGACTTCTCTTATTCAATAAAATCGCAGCACACCATCGACGTAACCTCTGAGATTTACTTCTTTCTTAACGTCCTTTTCTTATTCGTGGATATGAATAATGTGCCCTCTTCGGGGCCTTTGGAATTCATGTATTCATCTAATAAGGCCCTGCACACACCGTTAGCCGCCATTTATGGATTGCATTCAAAAATAGTCAGCTTTACAGAGCGTTCCCGCTCTTTATGAAAAACTTTCCACAAAGTCCTCTTATCTGGTTAATATCTGCCAGGTTTAATCCCATTCAAGTTTGTGCTGTTTCTACTCGTTCTTATTCGAAGACACGTCCTCAAAGTTTCGTACAAGTTTTAATCCTCGAGAGGATCAGGAATGAGCGCGTGCTGTTTTGGATACAGCCAGGGCTCGAGGCGTTGCTCGAAAAAGTGTTTTCCTTTTATTTAATAATTCAAATCATCGTGTGGACTGGAGGCTGGAAATACGCCATGAATTTTCGACTGTCGCAGTATTTGTTTTAGATACGAAGGATTATTCTCTGGTTCGTAACATTGGTCGGATTTCTCGTCATGAGGGGAACATAATTTGTGTTCAGAAAAGAAAATTGAAAAACACATTCTCTATATCCAGATCAAAAATAAATCAAAAGAATTATTTTACAGAAAAATGTCTGTGGTGTAATTAACTTAGAATACGATAAGACATTAGCTTCTGATTGATAATGTTATTAAATTTGGATGTTGTTTCTGAGGGTTAAACAAATGACGACTTTACGACACTGCACGTTGCAAATCATTATTTTACCTTTACTTGTGGGTCCTCCGCCACTTCTTTTACACTTAGAATGATTGGCTATCAGGCTACAACAAGCGGAAAGTGTTAAATCTGTAGCCTATCCTCTGGATAATGGCTGTCAGGACTCAGTGGAACGATTTAACGAGCTGCATTCACAAATGGACACGTTTTGCTCACGACGAGACGGTTTAGATGGGGGTGAAGAAAAAAGACATTAAGTCGCTCCGTAGAAGAGGCCTGACCTACTCTGAATGTGTCCCTGTTTTTATGCACCCCGTTGTTCCCATTGTCGTAGCATTGTCTGCGGAGGAATTTGCGGAATCATCTCACTCCCCCGCAGCTTTCCCATATGGCGCTATTTAACGGGAAAAACAGCGGACCCAACTGCCTTGCCACTTACCTCCACTTACCCTGATGCACTCTCAAGGGCTTTCACGTCTATTACATTTTCGCAGTATTCCAGATTGCCCTCGTTAAATTTACGCGAACTGTTACGTGAAAATGGCACAGTGCACATGAAGATTGTATTTTTTTCTGTTCTACCGAAATAGGGAAAAACATATGAGGAAGCTACTATAAAGTTGTTAGAATAAATTTATTTACCATAACCGCATTGTAACTTATCTAAAACTATTGTTATTTAATTTTCAGAATTGCACCTTAGGTATGTAAAAGGTATTTTTGATGGAAATTATTTTGCATTCAACTGAGTTAAATTTTTATATAATTTCTTAGGGTTACAATAAAGACATCTGAACTCTACATTTCATTTTCTCTGATTTTATATAATATCGTGCTTGGTTTTAAATAGTAAATATGATATTTGTTTTATTACCAAGCACCTTTAGCTATTAAATAATTATAATTTTCAATATTTTCACAATAATTGTAGTCAATAATTAAAGTAAAAGTATTGTTAATTTTTAAACCAGACATTATTTTATATAGTCAATAATAATAATTCATTTGTTTTTTTCCAGCTAAAACTAATATTTTTCGGTTTTCCGTATTCAACGTGAATAGTTTTTCTTCTCATTCAAGTTTACAGTTTTTGATGCGTGAATTTTTTTACACATTTTTATCATTAAAATATTGGTGTAAATTAATACACATCAAAAGAGTTTTTAAAACTAATCATTAATTATTTATTTATACAAAAAATTGTCATGGCTCACACAGGGTATAATTTCTTTTTTTGAAAGGGCGTGCATGGGCCTTTAAGTAAAACTGAATTGTATTAATACCTCGCACACAGCTTGTTCTGTTCCATTTCAACATCGACCCGCCCTTATTGAAAATCTATTTAAAATAGGAACTTTTCTTCTGAGCCCGGACATTTGAAAATCTGAGCATATATATATATATGTGTGTATGCTCATATTTCCAAATGTCCGGGCTCAGGACATATATATATATATATATATATATATATATTGTAACGAAACCTTTATTCGTCGTAATTAAGTTGAGACCTGCCACGTGGCAGGCAGGATAAACGAAAACCAAAACCACAATAAAAAATGGACAAGGTTTATTCACGTAAATAAAATAAGGGAAAAATTCTTTCTGAAGTTCATAGAAACTAGTGCAAAGCTGGTACACAATTTCAGACTCGCACCTCTGTGTCCAGGGCTGCACCCGACCGTCCAGGTCAACATCCAAGTCCAGAAGAAAGGGTCCCGCTCTCGCCACACGCTCGCTCCTATCCACCTTTCCTCCTACGTCACGGGGTACCTCAGTTTTCTGGCTGGTAGAGTGCTGTCTCCCATGGAATATCGTGGTGGCGGATTAGAGGATCCAAGGTTCGTAGGATGGTTTAAAACAGCGGACAATGAGGGCTAGGCGGACGTATGATGCGCGTGTAACGTCACAATGTACATGCATACGTACTTTGGAGGAGTGCATTAATATGACCGGGCTCAGGATAATAAATCCTATTTTATGTAGCATGACAATTTTGTATCAACGAAGAATTGCTGATTTGGTTTGAAACGGTTTTTAATGGTATCTCTCTTATGTATTATTTTATATAAATATGAAAATATGCTTCTTTGTTGCGTCTTACAAAATCAAAAACATATGCTGTGAATTAATATTTGATTCATTTTTATTACAGCAAATTTGAATTTAAAAAATTAATTTTCTCCTTTCAGCAGAATTCATACGTACACTTTTATTTGTTTTTTATCAGAACTTTATTTTTTTGTTATCCCATATAAAAATATTGTTTCATTATTTTATTCCATTATAGTTTAATATACACACCATTGCTATTAAAATTTCAAGCAATACTGTTTCTGTTATTACGAACTGCCACTTGTACTGGTTTTAATTGACAGATAAATGGACTTACTAGAAGCTTTGAAGTCTTTTTATAAAGTTATGTTTTGAATCTGGGTGGACCAACTGTGGTTCTTTATTATTATTAAGCAAGTTGCGGGACGACGCGAACTGGTTTATTTACGGACATTCCCCGTATTGTCATTAATCCAAACAAAGGTGAAGTCTGTGGTAAAGAGAACGTGAAAGCTTCGCTGCAGCCGCCTCGCCGTTCCATTCACACCTTCTAAATGCTCCAACAACAAAGCACATTCAAATCTAAATATGACCTGCAAGAAATTTTGATTGAGGAAGTGACTGGCAAAAATATTCACGCTTGATTTCCTGTATAAATATTAGTTTTGCGTAGAGGAAAAGCGTAAGACTCTGCAGAGTTGTCGGCGTGTTGTGGTCAGTACCATGATTCGAACTACGTGTCGCTGTGTGATTTATGATGTAGACATGGGCACAAGAAAAGTGTTGAAAATATTCCCTCTGTTAAGAATGTACATTAAAGTAACATTAAGTATTTTATTTTTTGTAGTCGTAGCACTTGACAAACATGGCTCCAGTTACGTAGGAGTTGTGTCTGATTTAACTGTATTTGATTTATTTGCGTAAACTAAAACTGTTCAACGTAAACACCTGGTAAAGTTCAGCATAAATATATCAAATAAACTTAAGTCTTTAAAGTGGATATCTTTTTTGTGACTGACCTGAGTTACCTCATAGCATTGTTACACTCTTGGCTTGACGACAGTGTTTAAAAAATAGGGAAAGATTGGAAACCCCAAATATTGTTTAGTGATGTGATGTATGTAATGTAATGCATATTTCTTCTTCCTGTCATACATAAGAGGCAAAAACTACCGTCTCATTCTTCTGAACTTTTGAACTTGCGAAGTGGGATTAAAATCAATAGTTATATTTATCTGATTCAAATTATGTCATACACGAATAAACCAGCTAACTCGTCAGAAAAAGAAATAGTAAAATAATAATAAACACAGTTGAAGACCGGATGATCATCAGCGAAACAGTGTTACTTGAAGCTTTGATAGTAATGGAGTGTCTGTCAGACACTGTACTTTGGAAAAAATGATCAAAAAATCTGTTTCTTAAAACTTATTATATGGAATATGTATAGAATTCTACTTAAGAAATATCACTTATATTCGAAAATAATATAAAAAATATGCGGAATACACTAAAAAAATAAAATGAATCAAATCTTAATTCAGAACACATTTCTTAGATTTTATACAGCAAAACTATGACATATTTTCGTACTTACATGAGATACATACAATTAAAAGACTTTTTAAAACCTATCATCATTATTGTTACATAAAATCGGAGCTTTTGTTTGAGGCCGGATAATTTAATAAAATAAAAATTACCGCTTTGCATTGTTTTTCGCCAATTTATTTGTATATTTGAGCACCTGATGAGGCTTCGAAAACAATGAGCGATTTTCGTGTTATTTAAATGTTTTTGATCTATATTATAGCTTATTAATTTATGATTGACATTAGCATATTTTGTAGACTAATAATGTATAGAATGTAGTATAATGCAATAAATGATATGATATATGGAGTTTTTTCCTAAAGAAAATAAAACTAATTACGTCAACAATACAGTGGGGCCATAATATATTTTTAAAAATTGGTTTCATTCCAGTCTGAAAAAATGATGTGAGATTCAATAATCAACATCTGATGATATGTAAAAACAGCGTATGATAATATGAGAAGTAATTACTCAGAATGAAATTTAGCATGTTTATTATGTTTAAAATTGTTTTGAAAAGCTGCGTGGAAACGTCAGCAATTTAAATTTTATACAGTCATTATATTATGGTTTACGCCCTTATATTATTGGTATGTGATACGACATACATTTTCTATAAAAGTTTTCAAATGAGAACCATTCCGGCTTTCAGCGAATGAGAGAGAAATGGGCAAACGTTGCCAAAAGTGATAAGCCAATATTGCAGCTGCTTGGGAAATAATATGTGACAACGTCTCATGATTTGGCGACACAAGGAAGAGCTTCAAGGTCTAATCAGCTCCCATTTGAAACGAACTACAGTCCGGACATAGTAGTTGGATGTCTCTAGACAATAATTTTTTAACGTTGGTTACGTTTCGTTCTTCTTTGAAACGTTGGTTTCGTTCTTTACGTCGGATTCTTCTTCCTTGAATTTTGCATGTCCATTCGGCTAATTTCTGTCTACAGATATTTAAATTTTGAAATATAAGATATTACAGAATTGTTTTGAGTTGATTTAGATTTTATATTTATTGTCATTTCCATTATTCCTCGGCTAAGGAAATAGAACACTTTACGCCGAGTAACAAATACTAATGAGGACAGAATAAAATAAAATATAATTAAGAAGTACTTAAATAATCAACTTGAATAAACAAAATTCTGTATAAAATAACGGGAAAGACGCACAAACACACGCATAAATAGTAGAATTTTCACTGCTTGCAGCTGCACGGCGAGGAATCTGACTTTTCGTGGTAGCTTCAGGCAATAAATGAAACAAAGAAACAAAAGACCAGATATAACTAAACAGATAATTTTAAAGTTATGAAATAGGAAACTTTAAACAGCAACACATTCAATATTTTTGCAAGAATTTCAACTATTAGGGGAACGATCAAGAAACTGTTGTGCACTACTTTGTCTTACATTTGAAATGGTTTCCACATCGAGGTGAGTCACTTATTACATTTGTGGTGTTTTCGCGTGGGACGACGTATTTACGCCTTGCTGCTAATTGGAGAGGATATTTCAGGAGGATTGACTCGGCGATTGTAATGAAAAGCTTCTTGTTTCTCGGGTAAATAAATTTTGTGCTGATATACTGTTTGAGCAGACGTTGGACCCGGGTCGGCTCGGGGTATAATTTCCCGGGTGTAGCAACCAGGAGTTTCCGCGCGAGGTCCTGAAGCTAATGAAGCGTGTGCTTCGCCAAGAGAGAAATATTTTCTTTCTGGAGCTGGCAGGACTACAAACCCCCCAGAACTAAAGTCTGTTTCTTACTCAGTAGCTGCATTATTCAAATTTCAGGAAACATTCGGAGATTCGTTTCCTGTGAGGTTATTTACACGAGTTCGTGGAAACTTTCAAGATTTGATTAAATGTTATGAGTGTACTTCAATAAAAGCGGAGTCTATAGGTGAAATTTATCACTTTACCAGATTTGTCTGAGAAGACGTTTTCTAAACATTAATGTGTACATGATATTTCCGACTGTAGCGTGGAATTGCAGATATGAAGAATCTTCAATTAACAAAAAATTTGACCCAGGCACATTGAAACGTGTAAAATTAATGCAGAACATTTTTATCATGTCTTAAATATCCAACAATTAAAGCTTCAATCCATTACATATTTGAAAATATAAGATTGTCTTTATACATTTTTTACTTTATATTTACTTTTAAAATATTTTAAGTTAAATTTTTGAAATTTTTTATATTTGTATTTAAAATTTTTAAAACAATAACGCAATTATTTGTATTTCTGTAACATTGAACTATTATTTTCTCATTTTTCAAAATTAAAGAAATACACAAAGTAGTATCAAATTAACAGACAAAATTACGTGATAAGACAAATTATAATTAATATAAAAATTGTATTTTTACAATTACTTAGTTATGTTTGTTAATTGGCTACTTCTTCATTATTATTAAATTAACAGAGAAGTTTGTTTTATATTTTTCAAACAAAATATATTATAATAATTACTAAAAATTAAATTAAACCGACGAATTTACTGATACAACTGAAACTTTTCTCATTATTTACTACGTTTTGTCCATTCATATGGCATACCGTGGGTAAAAATGAATTTCTTCAATTTTTTGAAATTTTTAAGTATTTTGTTGTTGTGGTGGTAGTGGTATTTAGTCATAAGACTGGTCAAATACAACCTTCCATGCTAACCTATCCTTCGCAAGCCTTTTCATTTCTACATAGCTACCACATCCTCCCTAATCTGCTTAGCATATTTCCATCCTTGCCCTCCGTGTTCTATTCTTATCCTACACACTTCCCTAGTCTCATAACGTGGCCTATTAATCTATTCTTCTTGGTCTAAGTCAAAGTCTAAGCAAAAGATATAAAGGTCCAAATATATATCCCTCATCCTGGACTGTATCAATGGACAGTTACAAACAAAAATAAATATAAAAAAATTCAAATAAAAAATGTAATAGTTTTTAGTTGAAACTGTCCATGGATTATTTGTACCAAAAGCAAGGATGAAATGCAGTAATAATTGAATAAAACTTCTATTTTGACTGTAAATTTGTAGTTTTAATTTGTTTTTTTAAGAGGACGTTAAGTGAAATATTATTTAAGAATTCTAATTTCATAGCTTGTCTTATGTTGTTAACAGTTTCATAACCGCATAGACATCTTAAACTGAATGAGAATTTTTTTTAATGAAATGTAATGTATATTTCCAAAGAACATAATTAGAAGGTTACGTTAGGATGATTAGTAAATTTTATGTTAATTATATCATAGCACACATTGATTAAAACCTAATTAAAGTGAGACGGTTACTAGTTTTCCTTAATCTTAGCTCACTTCCTCATTTATTCCTTCCAGTTAGAAGATTTAGTTGGGTTCGTAATAATAGACTAATGTTTTATAATTTTAAAAGAGGATTTATTTCTCCATAATTTTACAAAGACTGTTGGACATTAAATGCCCCGAGTTTCCCTACACACAGTGACAAGGTATTCTGAAGGAGGACGCAAATAAATACGTGATGGCATTTTGTAATGTTCTCATCTTACTGAATTAATTTCTTTAATAAAATCCAGCTATAATTTCAGAGGACGTATCTTATATCTTAATAGAAAACTGGTTTTGCTATAATATTCTTATGAAACATTAATGAGAGAGGAATTTAGTCATTACTAGCTGGGTGCGTGACTTTGTTCGGGCACTTATTTATATTAGTGTGAAGAAAATGAAATTTAGCCTCGCGTCAATCTTTTTTAATATGCGCACTGTAAATTTAAAGCTGCATGTAGGATAAGACAAATTTAAAAGAGCAAAATCCATCAATTCGTCACTAGAAAAAATATGTATTATGGGTAGTGGCCTTAATTATTGGAATTCTCACTTGGATTTATTGCTTCAGTCTTTGCAATTATCATTAAATCTACAGTTTTGAAAATCTTACATATTGATTTTATCGCTGTTTGATATTTCCTGAACTTCGTACTGCAGGATATACTTGAACAAAAGTCGATTTTTACAGCAGAATCACCAGCCGTGGTTCAATAAAAGATGTCACGTTGTATGACGGTTTAAAATAATACAAAATATAAAACTTATGTAATTAAAAAAATATCTTCCGTATTAAATTTGTATCACCCCTCCACGTGTTCCATGTTGGCAGGATAAAATTGATCAAATGTGAGAATAGCAGATTGAAAACAAATAACTTCCATATTGAGTGAAATTAAATATAAGTTTTCTCTGTATTCTGTCTCTGACGGCTGACAAAATTCACATATCGTTTGAAGTATAATTCCTGTCACGTCTGAGATACGGGTTTCTTTACCCACGGTGTTTTTCTCCGAGATTCTAAATAATATGTGTATCAATTTCTATTGAAATTGCTACTCGTATTTGAAATTCTATTAAGGTTGTATAAACATACACATATACAATTTGAAATACATACAAACAAATAGATAATTATCCTTTTTATTATATATTTGTGGAGGAGGTAGAAAAACTATCCATATTGATATAATTTTTTTATGGAAATTATTCATTTTATCACCATTATTTTGGGTACATTTAGAGAGGATAATTGAAGGTTTTGAAACACGGTGCTATAGAATAATGATATAAATCAGATGGGTGGATAGAGTAACTAGCCAGGAAGTTCTAAGCAAAATAAGAGAAGAGAGAACAATATGGAGTACTTTGACTAGGAGAAGAGAGAGATTAATATTGTACGTTTTGTAAAATTAGCATTAGAAGGAAGTGTGTGGTGTAAGAATAGAACAGGGAGACCAAGGATGAATATGCTAGACAGTTAAAGAAGAAGGTGGTAGTTATGTAGAAATGAAAAGGCTTGCGATGAATAGATTCGAAAGGAGGGTTGCATCTGATCAGACTAAGGGCTGAATATAACAACAACATCAATTACTCTTAAACAAAATGTTGACAATTTTGGCTGTTTGTTTCTTAGAGTATGGAAATTAAAAATATGTAGGTACTGTAGGGCTCAAAACTAGACAGTGGGGGAAAGATTGAGGTTCGAATCTCCTCTTGGGTCATTTGTAATGTATATTCTTTGGTTTAGGTAAAAGCTGAGTTCTCTTAGGAAAACCAGTACCTGAAATGAAATAAGAAACAATGGCGCCCTGTAATCACAATAGAAGGATGAAGTGTTAAGGAAATTCTGAATCTGGTGGAAGTTCCCGAAGTTCGTAGAATGCTATATGGTTGTAAGAATGTAGTTGAATTCAAAAATAGAATTGTGTAGGCGCGTATGAATTGGTACACCGTTTTTTACATTGTAATTTGTTGTTGGGTGACAGTGGAGTGTGCAATGTCATGAAAATTGAAAGAAACCTTTTCAGAAAGTACTCCTGGTCCTCGACAATAAAACAGCATGGCGTTGAAGGTTCTCCATCAATATAAAAGTATATGTACAATTTCTACCAACATTATAGTCGTTATCTTTCGATTTCGAAGGAACTGTTGAACTGTACAAGTGATGAGTCAATGTTTTTTTGGCGGAAGAGCTTAAATGTTTGAGTAAGTACCGTACAGAAGAAAAGCCTGGGAATCCGCTTATACATATTATTAAGAACAGACGAAATAATAGCGCGGTTAAATGAAGTTATTGCTCGCGATTTGATCAAAGTGCAGGGTTCCCCAAAGCCGTGAGACCGAACCCGAGGGGTCAGACTTCTGAGTCGCGCTGTTTAACCCAATGCCTGTTATTGTTCTTGCCCTCAGAAGGCGTGACCTTACGCCATAAATCATTTTAGTTATTGCGCCTTCAAGATACAATCTATAGGATCAATTTTTCGAAGCACTGTTTAATCTTAAATCTTTCACGATCGCTTAAGATACTTGTACGAACCGTTCGACGTGCTCATATTTGAGGGCTCCTTTCTTTGAAGACACTCCGGGAAACGTTCTGATAACATCGTAAGGAATTACCCGCGAGTGTGATAACAAAATTAAGATAAATAGCTGTACCTGTCATCTTGATTTATATTTGTCTCCGTACAAATTAATTTCCTCCCAACTAGGTTAGTATTTTTGATAACTATATATTAAAAATTATTACGCCGGTTTGAATTATTGAGTATTATTTGTCTTTATGATATTTCAAATATACTCTTACTCAACAATATTCCTACGTCATAGTTATTGAATGAAACAATTTCGTCATACAATTCTAAATAAAAAATTTTCTTTCGTCCAACAGCGAATAAAATTATCGCTAAATGTAAGTTTACGATCATTTCAAACAATAAAAGTTGAAAAAAATTGAAATTGTCCTTATTAGTTTTTATTTTTATGAAAAGTAATTCCTTTTATAATAACTTCGTTCAGGAGGTTCCAGATTCTGACATTTTCAATGGGAGACCTAAAATACAAAACGCAATGCAAATAAATAGTTTATCTGGCATTTAAATAAATATTAAATGAGTTACAACAGCTTTGTCAGTTTTTATTTTATTTAAATTACGAACTTTTACTTCATTTCGTGTCTCATTTGAGACTTCTTCAGGTATAAAAATTTAGCTGTTCCTGGACTTCACTCCATGACTCCTTTTTAGGCCGAAAAAGAGTCATGGATTGAAAATACTGGCAAGTACGAGTAAGTATTCACATTTTCTTGTAGATATTTTTGGTGAAACCTGACATAATATACTGATAACTTTTTTCAGTGGATAAAAAAAGTTTGTCTTTCCCTTATACAATTCCCCTGAATTCATATTTCATTAAAGAGTAAAAGTATGCCGAATAAATTAGTTTTATTAGGTTTGAGTGACCAAAACTGTAAATAATTCTAACAGCAAAGGTTGCCGGGCCTAGTTTTCTTAGGAAAATATTAATGTGATCATTCCAATTTAATTTATTGTCTACAGATATCTCTAACAGTTGTTTGTTGTTAGTGTTACACAGTTCGAAGTAGTATTGTTTGTCTGAAACTACGCAAAATGCGTTATCACAATTCACGGACAATGTAAAATTAAAGAGTAATACCTTATTCACGATTAGGGTTGTTGTTGTTATAAGTTAATGGATGACGAAACCAGTTTGGGTGCAATGTGGTTTTGGATTATGACAAATGTAATAATTACAGATATTTTTTAAATTTGTAGAGCAGATGATGGAAATGAAAATAAATGAATGTTTGTGCAAAAAAACAGGTTCATGAGCGAAATTATTTATAATTTTTTTATAATTATAAAAAACAGTATAAGAAAAATGGTAATTTCACGGAATATTGAAATAAAATTATAAATCCATTCTACTGGTTTCTGCTTTTACAAAAACAACATTGAAATTTACTAACTAACTGGTTACTCATATAAGCAATTTAGTTTTAATGTTACAGGAAGAGTTTTGTATTTGTGGCGCATATTTGTATTATGCAGCCAAAGTTTGCAGTTTTTGGATCGAATGAAGCTATGATGGTGAATCCAAAGTTGAGCAAGATGCTGCTCAACTAATTCAAAGTTTGTGCTGTTGCCGCTTAAGTTTCCATAAACCATCTGTATAAAGTTGCTGGCCCAAGGGTTATCACGAGTAAATCCTCTGTTGATTTGATCTCGTGTTTGTGCTGCTTGCTTAGGTCCATACTTTAATTAATCAAATATAATATTAAAGTACGCTTTAATCTCCTAGTCTTTTATCATTAACTACTAAGAGTGTCGAAATCTAGACGTAGTTTTAAAATTTGCAATAAAAATGTAAAATATGGAGTCACAGAAAATCGGGAACACTTTCCGAATACAATACGTATTTAACTCATTATTTTATTCGACTACTTTTCTCTACAATTGAAAATAATTCCTTCCAATAACAACACGTCTACAACATTTCTTCCTTTGGATTATTTTTCTGAATTCGATATTCCCTAAATCATTTTTCAGAGGTATGCTTCGTATAAATATTTCAAATAAAATAAAAGTTACTAAATAAAGCAAATAAAATCAAAGATTTGTGAGTCTGAAAGTTGTATATATGTTGTATTAACAAAGTACCACTCACTATTACTCATTGGCTTAGGTCTGAAAATAAATTCATTGTATTCTTGCAAGGGCAAGTGCTTTGTAAAATTAAAGTAATCCATTTTGTATAATATTTGTTTATATAAAATATATTGCAACTTATTTCGCTAAGGATAAATGAAAATGATAAATTATTTATGATATGAAAAGAGGAAAAAGTACGATTTAAAGTAAGGAAATATTCTATTACAGAAAATGGAGATGAATATAGGAAAATTAATGGAATATATTCATAAATAAAAAATACAGCCAATTTGTCTGCAAAGAAAATTAAAATTAATTTAATTTATTTACTTACGTTTCAGTTATATTTGTAGACATCATTATGTAAATTTTGAATGGATAATATATGTTAAAGCGTCGTGTATTCCGTTAGTTTGGCGTAACTGTTGTTTTCCGTTTGTATGTTATCCATTTAATGTTTACTAATGTCCACAAATATGGGCGAAATGTAAATATATTAAATAAATACTAAATTTCCTTTCTGACAACTTTGCTGTTTTTTTTTATTTATTTACAATTGACAGATTATGAGTTTATAGAATATATATAATTATCATAATGTTAAATCTATCCATTTTCTTCTCTTTTTCCTTAAGATTTTGTTGTTTGTAATCTTGTATCTTTCTTCGTACCTTCCAGCCTTCTTTTATGCCTTACAAAAGAGGATGCATCCAAATGTAACTCATAGTATTAACTTTTGATGTGACACTTAACAATAAGTATTTATTTTATTACCTGGGGTACGCTTCCTGTATTTCATTCTAATTAAGCATTTAGTTACTTCCTGAGCAGCATCTGTCGCTGGGTTGCATTACGCTAGCTGGTCTCGTCTTATTAATTCGCAAATCTTCTCACGGTAAGCATTAGATGTCATTAAAGTTGCATCGGACGAAGGTACGCGGCGAGATCACAGCGTCAGCTGACACCTGTAGGAGTATCAGATATTCCAACTAAAAATAACCAAAAAATTTATTTTTGATAACTACAATTTAACAGAAGCGGCGAAAACTTACTTTTTTTTCAAAGTTTTGAGGTATTATTTTAAGGTTTAAATTACGGTTGCAGTAATAATAGTTGAAATGCGAAGGTCAACATGATATAACTGACGTAAGTCTAAAACAATGAATAAAACTTAAGTGTCTGTCTGGGAGTTTGTCTCGAATGAGCTCCGAAACGCCTGAATGGATGACAATTGTAGGGATTAAAACATGAATTTTAAATTAACATTTCGTTATGTTCTATTTGGATATCTTGCAAGGTTCAGAAGATCTGATTATAAATATTTTTAAATCCATTGACACTCCAAAGTTGGAGCGTTGAAAACCAACTGCGAGTTAAAACGCTCGCTCTAAGGCGTTCCTTTACCATTAACTTTATTGCAGTGTAATTTTGGTGTTTAGTGCTGATCATAAATCTTTTGAAGGTTTAAGCTCCGTCCTTCCCCCCTTTCAGGTCAAAAATAAGTCACACACTAAATAAATGTAGAATTTGCTCCCGGATAGGATATGCCCCCTACGAACCCTGTCAAAGGACATAAGCAAATGGCTGTTAAGCGTGTATTAGTGCTAAACTTTGACTAATATTTTATTTAAGTAATTATAATTTTTAATTCGTTAATAAATAACGAAAAATGCTTGTCACAGCTAAGATGGAAGCTTTGTTGGAAGGTACGAAAATTTAAGACCTAAATATTCTGCAGTTAAGTGCACATGAGTAAATATTTTTCGTGGTCGGTGAGATCGATAGTGCATTTGAATTTTTTTCAGATTTTCATGAAGTTACTTTGCCAGTAGTTTTATTGACTCGATTAAGTTACCGAGTCATGACGTTGATTATGATGAAATTCTGTTCTCATTAAGTGGGGGGCGTGAATTTCCAAAAAGTGACACACTAGTTGATGATTAATCACGTGTTGACAAAGTGATTACTGTCGAATTGAATAATACTGTAGCGGGCTAATATATATGAATCCAGGTGTATTCGGACACCTAGCTACTTAGTAATTATTTTATAAGTAGTATAGGCCGTCTCTGTGGTCTAGTGGCTAGCGTCACAGACTCGCACCTCAGAGGTCCCGAGTGCGACTCCTGGAAAAGGCCCGGAGATTTGTGTATGTATTCTAGTTTCCTGATTGAGGAAACTCGACTAAAAAAATAAGTAACGTAATAAGAATGTCACTAATTAGCCTAGATGTTGTTACGACTGTAAAACAGAATTAAGAAGAAAGTAGTATCAGTACAGCGACAAAACATTAATGTGGAATTAAACAGGATAAATCAAAATTAATGGACACACGCCAACATAGGGAAATAACGACCCTTTCACTATTTAGTCTCAGCCGTCTTTCATGCACGGATAGGTTCCTCTCACTAGATGCCGCTGTTAACTCAACTCCGAACTCGCTTGTTTCTTTCTCATTGTCGTCCTCTGACTCGTTGTCAACTCAGAAAAATAAATTCTAAGTCACAGATTATCTACATTGTAATATATAAAATGAAGTCTTTCAATAAACAATTATCTACGTGTACCTGATTAAGTGGCTTCTTTATACTGGAGTATAAGTTCCAACTAAACGGTCTTCTTTCTGCCTAACGCCTCTTGACATAATATTATTTTATTTATCAGAAAGTGTAAGTAATATATTATTTAAGTTTTTTCTTTCATTAATATATGACACTTTAGGCACACAGTAAATTACTGACAGCTTTTCGATGCTCCGCTGTGGAACATTATTGGTCATTTATCATTGTATTTAAATGCATGCATGAAAAGCTTAAGTTCATAAAATAAGCGTTTTGCTAATTTTACGAGTCTCTAAGTTGGTTTTCCAGGTGCAATGTTATGGACGCTGTTATCCTGTAAATATTTTAGCTTGTGCCCGAAGTTATTTTCGTTGCGCAGGATTGCCGTTTCCTGTCCTGCGTCTCCACTTCAGCTGTTTATCTGTCATTAGGCGGAATGCTTGTTTCCACGAAGTCGTATTCGATGTTTCTGTGATTACTGGAACTGAATATGAACATACGTGTTTACCTTTGGCGTTTTGGGTGCAGTGTGACACACGGCAGAGTGGTGTGTACCGTAACGTGACGTGGATGTGTTATGAGCAGTTCCCCCAGCCCCTACCCTGATATTAGCTGTGAGTACCGTGGCAAAATATCAATAGACGAGCGAAAATTGCGGACATTGCACCAGGAAAACTGGAATTGAAAATCGCAGAAACTCGAGCAATTTGTTTGACCGTTTCGGTCCGTTCGCAGGAGGATTCCGAGTTTACTCTATCCGGCGCGCAAGTAACGAGAGCTGATTTTATGTTGCTTGAGACTTCTTTGTTTCTCGGCTCCATGTATTTGTATAACTAAATCGCTTAATGCCCCGTGCAAACAGGAAAACAAAATAATGGATTTTCGCTGAAGGAATTCCGAGAATTTTATTTGACCTCTTTTTTTCCGAGAGCAGCTATGTGTTCATAGCATTAGTGCAGAATATATAACGAAAGGCAAATAACGCAAGAGGAATGAATGCGTGGAAGCGCAGATAAAGACGCATTCGGATACTTGAAGGGATGTTTACAGCCTGGATGTTTTGAAAAGGTAGACAGACGAACTCTGTCATCAGGGACAATAAAATTTATGACGAACTGACTGAGATAGTATTTTTTAAAATTGATATTTCACACGTTACTGCTCATTAAAACATTCGTTGCATTTAGAACTATTCTCACCTTATTGTGCGTAGAGACTTTTATGAGCGTCCGCTTACGTTAGATTTCATTCGTATTTACTGCATTAGTTTTAAAATAGGACTGAATTTTAATGAGAAACAATTACACAGATTTAGGATGTTTCGAAAAAAGTTTGTTACATTATTTTAAATAAATTGTTTTTATACCAAAATTTGTCAGTTAATATAAATCGTCTACTGTATTTCTAATTTAATGACGCATGATTTTTTTGTGTTGCATTAATTTACTAAGCTCTCTCACATAAATTAATAAAAATAGTATATAGAAGCTCATTGGTTAAAAAATTAAAAATATATTGTAATATGAAGTTGCGACTCCGTCCTTATTAGCCGATCGAAACTCGTTTGTTGTCTGCCTCTTTTGAGACACTCAGACTGAAGATGTACATTTTTGATATGCCGCGCTACGTGCGCGGAATGATGTGAGTGGTTCTCGAACACGTTACCGGAATAGTGGTAGTGAGACCACACGGATTTGTGTTTTATGGGGTCAGTCGTGGTAGTGAGTGGAGGTGAATTATATTAATGACCACGCCCTGTAAAGTGTTTTCACTCATTTCTCGAAATAAATTTGTGTTATTTTAATAAATTTTGGTACTTAAAAAATTATGACGTTTATAATATCAATGGTATATAATCATAAACAAGATGGTAGATAATGTAAAGAAATAAGGATCGACCTTGGGTTAAAAATACTCCACGCCAGATGGAAGGAACTTCAATATTTTATTGTTCCATATTTTAAATGAACATTTTTTCTTTATAAGTAATTAAATTTTAGGAATTTTATTTATGTCTTGAAGTTGTAATATGTATCACTCCGCTAATCTTTGGAAGGATTGGTTAGTTCAGCATGAATTTATAACATTACCTGAAATTTTTGTTTATAATGCCAATTATAATTCTCCACCGATACGGTTTATTTTTGGCTAAGGATTTTAACTCTGTTTCTAGATCCTACAGTTTTATAAAAATTGCATATATTTTGTGATTAGTTGGATTATTAAATTTAAATCTGAAAATTAAATAATATATTATATTCACGGCTAATTACAACCAATTATATTTGTTACTTTAGTTTAATTATACAGGTTGTCTGTTATTTTTTCGTAAATCGTAACGTGATTAATTATTTGTCTGTTTTCGAGATTTTTTCCATTTTTGTAACTCCTCCCCCTTCTGTATATTAATCCTAAAAAGGTTCCTTCGGAACACGTATGTTTCTAATATATGTAAGAGTAACTCTCCACTTTAAATTAGATAAGTTCATCGTGTAATGTAATGTGAATGTTCAAAGAAAACAACAATAATTAACAGAACTTTGTCCGGTAATAATTTTAAATTATTCATTTTTTAAATTTATATTAACAAATTATCATTATGGGTTGTAAGATAATCGGCAATGTTATAGACATACGTCTTAATGAAAGCTGTAAACAGCTTTCCGTACTTATAATGGGATAGCCTTGAGTGTATATGTATTTTTGATTCAGTTAATCATTTACTGACAAACACAGCGCCCAGGATAAAACTACCGTATTCTTTCATGTTAAAATAATTATATTTTACTTATAGTTTAATTTGTAGACAAATATCAGCTGCCTACGAATCTTCCTTTTGACATCAATTTTAATTCAATTCAGCTTCTTTCTCGTAAACACAATGAAAGGTATGGATATTAAAAGAGGGTCTTTATACGATGAAACACATGTATTTACCACGCTACGGCTTCCCACGTAGCAGCAATTTAATTTCCGCTCTGCCAGATGGTTTTTGCTTCATATCGTGCATGACCTACTTTTGAACTATGCCATCATATAAATACTCGTCATTATCATAAAGAGGCAACGCACCAGGTCTGTAAATGAAGTCACAAAAATCGATAACAACATTCATATATTTTTTTTGAAATTGGATTTCACAAAAGTTTTAACTCGTTGTTTCGTTTCCTCTAATTGAAAGCATGAATAAAACAATTATAATTTTTTAAAGAGAGCACGCATTTCTATAACTGATTGAAGCTATTTCAACTTAAATTTCCTGATCTATTACGAATATTTCACGGAATTTCAGATAGCAGGAAATGGACAGTAATAGACATTTCTTTTGATATCTGTGTAATTATTATGCGATATTATTTATATTTTGTTTTTATTATGACTACAGCGAAGTTGAGAGTTAAACTGTCAGTTTTATAGTTATGAGCTGTTTGTTTTGGGTTGCGGTAGGAAGACATGGTTGAACGCTCTTCAGAGGGTAAAGGCTCGGACCTTGGATTTTTCGTAGCTGTTTTGAAGCAAGGTTCAGGGACCTCTTCCTGTAATGAATGGTTCCCTGCGGGGGATCCCAACTGTGTGAGTCACTCCTCCGCCACGCAAGTCTGCTCGTCCAGAGTCAATGGTTCGTCCTCATATCCTCCTCCTTCCCAAAAGATGAAAAAGTTTCAAGGAAATGTTAAAAAGTATTGATTTCTTGCACCTAATGAGTCCGTAATAAATATTGTCGTAAATATTCACAATCATGTTCCTTAAAGCTATTGATAATACTATTAGTTTTTGGCTTGACATTTAGCGATTTCACGATTATAAATCGTGTGTAGGATAATCCGTAAGAAAAGCAAAAGAGCCAGTATTATTTTCAAAACCGGAAACATTTTGTCGTCTGAATTAGTGAATAGCTCTACAAAAATTGCCGTAACTAATTTCGCAACACTTTTATATTAAGTGATTGATGTGTTTCGCCTACTATTTTACAATAATGCCACTTTTTGACTTCGTAAATACATGCCTCAAAAATTGGAATTTATTTATGAAACTAAAAGTATTCACTGTTAACGAAGCTGTAATAAAATAACATAGATCAATAAATTAACCACTCAGTAGAGACATTTTGATAAGATCAATGAAAAAATTAGCAAATTTTAATAAAATAAAAATTATCACTACATATCGTTTTCTTTTCTATTTCCTTGAGGTTTCACAATTTAAAAAAAATTAAAGTATTATTTTACAATTCATAATATAATTAGTTTCGTATTACACTGATAAATAATTAAAATTCATGAAATGTAAAAAATTACTAAAGATGTGTGTTAAACAAACACTGCAGCCGAAAAGCACCTGAAGAGTTTCGAAAACAAAAAGGAAGCTTTTTTGTTATAATTTTGATTTTATATAGAGAATTTGGATGGTTTATTCATTTATAATCCAGTTGAAAACAGGTAATAAGGGTATTAACAATAATTTAATTCTACGTCGCAAAGCCTGTGCTAATAGAAAACTGGCAATGCTTATAGATAGTCTGAAGATTTCTTTATATAAAGGGAAGTCGCAAAGGAATATTCATCCGCATCCTGACCTCTTCAAAACGTTTCAAGCTCCCGTGGGAGCACTGGAGAATAACGAGAAGCCTCTCAGGATACCACGTGGACCTATTTTTCAATAATTGTATTTTTCTTCAGGAATTAATTAGCGAGATATACAGGTTCATTTTAATTGTCAACTGTATGTCCGTTTTCCTTAACACTTCAGTTCAATCCTATTACACAGACATGCATTTTTGTTTTCGTGAGCACTTAGTTCTTTTTTTTAGAAATTCCTGTGTGTTAAGTAAATGTGCCAATGCTTTTAATCAAGTAATCGTTTTAACTATTACTTTCATTACATCGGTTTCGTGATTCTCCCAGACTTTATTGAGGTTATACTACCACTGCTTCGGCTAACTCGGTAATCAAAATCCAGGAGATTAATTCCACCATTTCTTTATTTTGATGATTTTATGTGGACGCATTGAATTTATACATCCGCTTACTGCAGTCAGTGGAATGATTCCAAATTAAATTAGTGGTGAGTCACCGGTTCCGATTTTGATGTTTGTTTTACACATTTGCTCTTCAAGGTTAGTAGCTTTAAAATGTTATTTAAGTTAATAAGGAGTAAACTGTATATGAACTTTGATTGTTTATATAAAATTTATTGAAAGTTTTGATTGTTTCAACACCAACAAAATGTAACGGTCGTAAAGTTCTAATATTTATTATTATTATTGAGTATTTACCAACAACAGAGGTTTGTCTCCAGCAGAACGATATCAAAAAACAAATCAGTAATTTAAAAATAAATAAATTTCTAAATATAATCATCAGATCTCTACACTTTTTAAGCCATTTTTCTCTATCTTATACGTCTTCTTCCACTAGACCAAATCTTTCCATTGGCATATGTAAATTTTGTATCCAGGTGGTAGAAGGTCGTCTTCTTCTCCTTCTCCTCTCAATTTCCCATTCGTGTGTAATCTTGGGTAATCGTCCTTCTCCCATTCTACGTAAATAGCAGTACCACTGAAGTCTTTCCTTTCCACTGTGACAACACTATCTTCTTCCCCGTCCATAGAGCGTCGAATTTCTGTGTTCCTTATTCTATCCTTCCTGAATATTCTAGCTGATTTTCTCCAGAAGTCCATTTCAAGAACTTGCAACTTATAATTTTTTTTTAATTAAGGTCAATGTTTTGCTCCAACATGGGTTTGAATATTTTCCTTTTAGTACTACTAATATATTCCTACTCCACAAAATTGAATTTAACATTCCAATTACTATATTGACAACTGGTAACGTTTTCGTTTATGTCCGTATTAAATGCACCCTCTAGTTCCAGTATTGATCCTAGGTAGCGGAAAGTTTGAATTATTGGATGACATTGTTTGTTTGCTTTCATCTTCATATTTTTATACAGCTCCAATGACTTCTTCGGTAGATTAGACCTAGTAATCTGTTATCTGTTTCATTCCGAGCCGGATCTACTGTCTGCGTCCTGAAAATGCGAATAGTCTCGCTTTTTCTAATCGATCCTTCGAAGAGTCACTTTTTCTCCCTTTCGTTCCAGAACTACCACTTACCACGAGTTCTGCAGCCTGTTCCTTCGATCTCGCCAGCGAAATTTATATGTCGTAAACGACGAGGTTGTCCACTTGCAGCATCTTGTTGGTAAATCGGCGGAAGACATCGGTTCAGCGCTCTCGGTAATATTTTAAGCAGTTTGTATTCAGGTTGACTTTCGAGGCTGCTCCATGCTAACTGTCGTTGCCGTAAATGTCTAAGGAAGGTTTACAAATAAATTAATAACGATAAAGTAATGTGGTGAAGAATGCAAAATATTTATGTTTTATTCAGCGGCAACAAGTCAGATTTCTAATTTGCCTGTCAGCTGAAGTTAGCCCGGAGAAGTTGAGGCGTGGTTGGCTCGGACTCTTAATTGGCGACGTCCAAGTTGTAGCGAAGGTCCCGCTCGTGTCCCCATCACTCCTCATTTGCATGAGCGCAGTGTTTTTGCGGGCAGCCATCTTGCTCTGGCGGAGCGTGACGTGAGATTACTCAAGTAGAAAATTCAATTTTACCTGCCGCTTAAATGTGCTCCATTATCTATCCTCCGTCGATACCAAACAGCGAGCCGAATACTTGCCTAATAGTAGTTATGATCGTTGCATTGATGCGGCGCATAAAGGGCCGCCTTTTTGCTATTTCCCTCGCAGGTTCCCTCGATAAGTTACACTTCTTGCGCACAGTTATCCTATTACACAGGCCGTCGCGCATCATTACCCTCTTTGGGCTTAAATAAATGCTAATATCGAATTGTATTACTCTGGGTATCCCGCAAACAATACCGTACCGTTTGCCATAGTTAGTGTTTTTTTTACGATACATTAATCTTGGAGCCGTAGATGGAAGATCTGGAAGTGGAGTGCTGCAAATGCGTACACACGAGGAACGCTTCCAATCAAGGTCTCCCGACCTGCAGCACCACTGATTACAGATTTGCTCATTTTTTACTGCACTATAACTAACGGCGGAATTTACGGCCGTCAGAGACATCCAAGTTATGGGCCGAGATTCTGCGACGTAAATTCCTCCCAAAATGTATGTTGTGGAAAGATATTTGTATTATGCGTTCCTCTCCTATCCTGCGACCATTCTTGTCTTTCAATAGTTTACATTACACAATAATTGCTTGAAGAAGTAGCCAAATTAGTGTCAAATATAAAGTATAAAATAAGTATCACTACCATTTCTGCAATCCTTTGTACTGAAGGAGGTGGTTAATTATTTAAACAAAGTTTACTTGTGTTTAGAAAGATAATTTATTTATATTTAAAACCAATTTCTTTGTTGGGTCCTGCATTAACTATCAGTATTTACAAATGTATGAATTAAGGACAATTACTATTTAATTATCAACGGTCTGTTTGAGGGTTAATTACTGTTTGACCTTCCTTTGTCACTCGATGCAGGTACTAAACGATTCTGGAACTTCCTCGTGTTTGAAATGACTTCCTTCTTCGTTTAGGTTGAGTGGTGAACTCTGTCGGCGGCAAAGACGATGGATCTGGTACAGTCTGGAAATCCAGTTTTCCTCCTTTATAATGTTTATATCTTGAACTAATATGGTAGACTTACGATGAACTAGTACTTTATTCGGTAAGTAAAGAAAGTGACACTCTTTCTTAATTTAGAATATGATTATAACTGCCCTATATCTAATTTTCATGCCAATGCACATTAACTATTTAATTGTTCATTTGTTCACTAATACTTTCTCTTCCTTTCTACACTTAAGACATCCTCTACCTTCCAGCCTAAGTCTCATTTTCCCCTTCTATATGGAAAATCCTTACCCCACGTGAAGTGTCACCACCAATTAATTTTTGCGAATCGTGGGATTTCGTACTGACGAAGGAGAGGGTTGTCCTTGCGAATTTTTCAGGGTTGAAGTCCCTGGTGCGAAAACAATCCTAATCCTATCAACTATAATATTTTTCGTTTTAGTGTCTGAAGCATGTGACGCCCTTTGTGTGTTTTGAATATCAATAAACTTATGAAATTATTTTACAACTCCTTCCGAGGATTTTGGTTTATGGTACCCAGCCTCTCGTAGATACAGAAATGTGCAAGATGAATTGATCAGACGTGTTACTACCAAATTTGAAAATAAAATGGTTTTATCCGATTGGAAAGATTTTCCAGACTGATCTTTGAGATCCTGGTTCCCTTGGTCAAACACGGTTCAGTAATGTAACTGTTGTGAAGAAAATGCTTCGTCTCATTTTTATCTAGTGTTTATGTTGGAAATACTGTTGATAGCTTCAAAGAAAGACATGAAAATGTACAAGTATTTCCAACAATAGAAGGATAACAATTCGCATAATAGAGAGACTTTATTTAATCAACAAATAGCCGTTTTTAAGTCAGTAGACGTGTGTCGGCTTGACAGTATTTTATTTACACCAGTTTTTTTAGCCTCAGGAACATAGATTTCTTAATCTTTCCCGAGGCATTAAAGAGTTTTGCTGGGACATTTTCGGACGACAGAACCGCAGCCGTAATTTTCGAGGTCCTCTTTATTAGAGGCCTGTGGAGTGGCTTGTTCTGTATGCAGCCATCAGCGCGCTTTTATCGCGACTGTTTGTGATAAAATTAAAATGAGAGCCCAGAGCAGCACCACTGCCGGATTTTACCCATTAGTATTTTAATTAAGATTAACTTTAGTGGAAAACGCAGCGCACAGTGGAACAGCTGGGATGAAAGTGCAATGTACAATTATTTGTATAGGGCAGAGTTCCAGTGAAATATTCCGGCAGTTGTCGCTGGT
This sequence comes from Eucriotettix oculatus, assembly GCA_034510155.1. Classification (NCBI taxonomy): domain Eukaryota; kingdom Metazoa; phylum Arthropoda; class Insecta; order Orthoptera; family Tetrigidae; genus Eucriotettix; species Eucriotettix oculatus. The sequence goes on from CM067378.1 coordinate 78,991,408, forward strand.
CGTGGCCGCTCATCATGTTTCCCTCAACACTTGTTAGCAGCACCAGCTCGGGACAACAATTCTGCATGTCTCTTTCCCGTTTATTGATCAAAAATACATGTTAAAAAATAGGTTAGAAATTTTAACTCCCACACCCAGTAATATCATTCCAAGCCGTTCGACTGATCTAAAGGAATCGATTCAATAACCACGATAAATGTCACACCTCAAACTTTAAGGTATTTGTTAGGAGGGAACGAAACACACTCTTTATTTCATTGTGTCCAGCTTTGAAATATTGTGATCATTTTATCTGCGATTTACCTTGCTGCTGGCTCAACAAGTGGTTCAAAGTCAGAAAGTTAACTTCGACTGATTTCAGAACTTTCCGGAGGAAATAAACAGAGTGTTATAATTTTTTCAAATGGAAAGCAATGAATAATAATCTGTTCTGAGTTAAATTAATTACTAACTACAGACATTATAGGTACTTGAAACTATAATTAATACTTAACAAAACGAGACGTTTCCTAGGGTTTTCCCTGCACCTCTTTTGCATCGGGTAGGATCGTTAAACTATAGACCGGGGGCCTTAGTCTATCCTTGACTACCTTTCTCTACCTTCCTCACCCCCCACTTTTTCAGTTACCTTCCGATGCTATCAACTATGAAAGGGTAGTTTCCTATCTCAACGTCACCCTAATGGAGCCTGTCTCCCCCCCTCCTCCCGCCACCCTAAAAAATAAAACTATATATTCCGAGTAAAGTATTAGGCAACATGAAACATTTGACTAAGCATATATATACTCCATCAACACGGAAAAAATTTAAAAAATATATCATTAATACATCATAGGTATTGCCGTGTCCTTTTACATCACTTTGGACATTACTAGCGTGACTGCACTTGATCTGAGTAATTTCAATAATTAATCGGTTGTGATAAATTTATTCGTTACCTACACACAAGGTTAATTACAACAAAAAGATTTGAATGTCCTTTTTCGTTTGTCCCATATTCAGACAACTGAGTGATCATTGCAAAAAATCTTATAAATTATGCTGTTCGTGAGGATTGATACAGTATTTTCAAATATATAGAAGAAGAAATAGTAAATTATAAATTTGTAAATGATTCTCTTAAGACTCCTTGAACTGTTATGTAAAGATTTATGAAAGGAATAACTATGAAAACTTGGGTTTATCATTCTGTTTAAAAACTATTTAGAAAAATGCAGGTGTATTTTTAGTATTTATTTTTATTTTAAATCAGTGAAATCATTCAGGTGACCAAAATATTTTTTAGGTTAAGAGGTGACAGAGGTATTTTTTTATAAGAACCATTATTTCACTCTCTCAATATACACATTCCTAGCTACGTGGACCGTTTTCACAGAAGAATCAATAAATTACTACGAAATGGATTTTCTGGTCTGCTTTCGTTTATTATGACACAAAAATATTGTTCTCGACCGTTCTTTCGTACTGTTATGCGTTGAATGTTGAGATCAGCGATGTCCAACAAAGTCAATGTGAGAGGGCGTTTCTAACAATTGTTTATAATAAATCAACTTATTAGTACCGTATTAACTGTAAACATATAGCCATTGCCTATTTAATTCTCCGTATTGTCCTTTTATGAATAAAATTATAGCCTTAATAAATTATTTTAAAAAATCATTTCTCTACTCTAAACAGTTCTATAATATAAGGGGTTATTAGACAGTTTATATAATTTCCTTTCCTGGGGGAGGGATTTAGATGAAAATTGCTTTTGCACATAAACATCGAAATCGGGTGCTGTGCTGCTACCTTATTTCGGCCCTTAATGTTGCACTTGTGAGCGACCCGCAGATAGCGACGATTGGAACCCGGTTTAGGATCGAAATAGCCTCCGTCCCTTCGGTTTTATTCCAAAGCTCGTGGCACAAAGGCCCCTCAGACATTTCAGTTTCTATTGCTCGTAAAACTCGGATTTCGCGATCACCTCTGCCATCCTTTGGGACATAACGCGAAAATCAAGGAAAACATTTCCCGAGATTTAAGACCAACAACACAGCAAAAATTAAAATATTTTGGAGATAAAACTCTCAATCGTTTTACATTGGCCACGTGACCTTTGAACGTTTTAGGAAAAAGAAACTATTTTTTAAATTTTCATTTATCTGGTATATTGTCTATAGCTAATAAATTATTTCAACAGAAAATAAATTTAAATATTATGTCGTCACAAACCAATATTTTTAATATTAGAAAATATTACTGCCGGTTTTCAGACTTGACATGAGTGTGGAATGAACTTGTCATCTGTACATAAAAGCAGATACATATTGTATCTAACCGACATTTGAGAACGAGAAAGGAAACTTTTCCTTGAATGTTCTCGTTTTTTCTACATGATTGCTTCGTGGAGCTTTTAAATAAGGTTCTAAATAGGTCTAGAACAAATTCCGAAAAATATTTGCCCTATTTACGTTGTCCCCCGACGACGTTATCCGGATTAACGTTTCTCTGGATGAACCGTCTTCCAAAAAGGATTCTAACATCGATCGCTTTCACGTCATATTTATCAACCCTTTTCACTCTCAGACCTACAGGTGTTCCCCATGCCGTTGGAGGTTAAAATTTGTCACTATAAACAACAAGTTTCTACAAGGACTAAAATTACTCCAGTTTTTCCGGACATAGTGGCTTCCATTTCTTTATAACATCGGTACCCCCTTACTTATTCATGAGTACTTATTTAAGAGGGATGGTCGACCTATTTGTAGTACATGTGGAGACATACTACGCACTTGTCACCCTGACTCGGTTAATGTTCTCCAAGGTGCTCACCAGATCAGAGAGGGGGAACTCGCCCACTTGGAAAGATCCATAAAATGTATTTCCCATGTTTCTCACTTATAACAGCTATCAGAAATGATATAGGTGGGCCATATTCCCTTGGACATACAACTATAGTCTGTAAGAAACTCGTCTTAATTGTCCCTAAGTGGAAGTACCTAATGACTAAGTGTTAATGGGGCGTTAAAAAAACTAAGAAAGCATCGAGTGTGGTAAAATGAATTTTAGCGAGCCCGTTAAGTATTTATTCTACACCAACATAGGCCTTTCCGCTAATGTTTAAAATGTCCCCACGTTCTCCTAACATTTATAGGGGTTGTGTTACATCAACAGCGCTTATTCCTGGAATTATGACATGTTAACTAAGTTTGGCTGACACTTTTCTTTGCATTAATAAATAACTTACTTTGGTAAACGTTCTATTAATTTTATGAGTGATTAAGAAGCATTGGACTGTTCAGTACTATTAAAAACTTTTCGTACTGCGTCCAGTAATACTTATTTCGTAAATTAGGAAGCTTTATCATTTCTTATAACTGTTCTTTAGAAGTCTGAATTTTTTTCATGTAAACTAAAAGTTGGTCGAACAGGCGTCAAGAAGAATGTTGACTTCATTATTACCAATTTGACATCAAGTTTTCATAGGAATGTTAGGTTTTTAGTGTATTTGACAAGTCTATAAACAATTTTTTTTCATAAAGTTCGAACCGTTTAATAATGATTATGACTATATCAAAAGCTATACAATTAAATAAAATGAGCAATGTCGGGAAAAAGTCAATCGGGCTTGTTATCGTTAGAGTAAATAACCGGATCCCGCTGAACATGTATTCTTGATTCTTAGTCAATGTCTTTTTCTCTTTTTTGATTTATTAATAATATCTATATTTTCTCTTTGGAGTAATAACTTCAATTTCGATACTGTCGAAGGATGATGAGGGGTAGGTAGATTTCTGTATCACTTCAGTTTAACGATTTGACCTATCAGAACTCTCGTAATGTTGCAAACCTTGTGGCAAAATAATTGAGCTTAGAGTTGCGTTTCTATGATTTTTTTTAATTCTTTCAGTTTTGCTCTTCTAAAATTACTGATACTGACGCTAAATTTATATGAATATATCGTATGCCATTTATTTGCCACGTAGACCATTGTTTCAGATATTATATTGTAAAGCGTAATCTAGGAATAAAGTAAGGTAGAAGTATATTACGTTTTAGTGCTAGTCTCTGAAAGGATATTTTTTGTCTATGTATTTACTCTTTATTGACTGCAAATTGAACGCGTGACCTTTAATTAGGCTTAAATCGGATGCATGTTAGCAATACTTCACATTACGTTGTTCGTGGGAAATTTGGTAATTACATGTAGGGGAATGTCCTAGGTATAAACGTCAATGGTCCATTGATTGGCCCTAGAAGCAGTCGTTAGGATGTTGAACACTGCAGCTAACAAGTGGCAGTTACTTGTAACGATGAGGGTATTTACATACGAAAGCTCGTCGACCAGTCTGCTAGGTTACGTCTGTAACGACGATCGCTGTTAAGTACCACGTAGACAACGACCTTGCAATAAATATCCTCCATTCGGTAATGGTTTCGAGTCCTCCTACAGTAATATTGCGGCTGATTTGATAGTCCTTGCGCACTTGTTGTTTCCAGTAGAAGGGCTGGATTGTTGCAGCATGTGTGTTCGGCCCGGCCCGGCCGTAATATCGTTCCATCTGGGTAATTTCACGAACCCGCTAGAACAGAAGCTCGCCACAGATATGATCTGTTGTTATAAGAGAAACGCCGATAATTTAACTGTACACGATACTAATCGTCGAGGCGTAATTAAATGCGATTAGCGCGCCAGATATTGAGCTCTGCCCAACCAGGAAGGATTCATCGGCAATTACATGGTGGTTAAACAGCTCCTTTTCTGTCATTAAAGCTCAACGGCCTGCTCCTCTCGAAATTAATATGTTGCTTTCATTGCATAAGAGGGTTTGTTTCCTGTAAAAAAATAACAGCATTAGTGTTAATTAATATTTGAATTAAATTCAGCCTATCAGATTTATTAGAAACGGACGTTTGTAATTTATTTCGTTGTTGAACGTGTCCCAGTATGATCGGCCGTAAGTCCGCGTCCCTATGCGGAAAGTTATTTCAAATGGAACCCAAATCACTGGTTCCGCAATGATTGGCTCGTAATGTTGTCATCGGAAACGGGAGTTTTACGCATACAGACAGATGTATGTGTAAATTGCTGCCAGTCCAGTATTTAACAGATCAGCTTTTGTATACTTCTGTCATAACTCGTGCGTCCATTAATTAAAACAGTAATCACCTCGCGATATTCTTATTAATTTACATGTGTTTTTGAAAATTTAAAGTTATTTTTATTATAACAAATACACAATATTTATCTTGGAACACAGGAAAACAAAATATTGAAATGAGATTGTTTTTATACATTAAAATTTATTAATTTTATATGTTTTATGACATAAAATACATTAACTATTTTAATGTCACTATATTCAGTGTTGGTAATTATTTAAACAAAACTCTTTAATCTGTGGAAATATTTGTTTTCTATTGAAATTTAATTCAAATTTATTTCTATTACCATGGGTCTCGTTAGTTTGTAACTCTTAATTTTCTCAGATATTATATACGATAAAACAATACTTCCATTATCTGATATATATATATAGCTATGGGCGTCCAAACGACTGGTCCGAATTTATCCAAATTTGGCCCACGAGATCCTCAAGGATTTAAGGTATATATGTTAGAAAGGTCAAAAAAAAATCCTTAAGACGGTTTGTACTCCATAGGCGCATCGAGATCGCCAATAGTAAATGCGAGTTTCCTATATTCTTAATCTACAATGATATATATATATATATATATATTAAATTGAAAACATTTCACATCGTAATTAACCTATAAAAATGACAGAGAGCTAACTCCCTGATAAATTATGTATTTATTTGTACGTACTACACAAACGTTAGAGACCATGCATGTGTTACAATAGAAGAATTTAGAACTATGGTTATCCATATAAAACAACAACAGTGTACATTGTATTATATTACACATTTTTCTTGCATTAACGAGGCATTTCAAATTGATGTTAGTTACAAATATGAAAAAACAACATTTATACAAATAGCATGTTAGGAATAGTAAATTAAAAATTTGGAAGAGTGTATATTTGAAAATAAATTAAAAGAGACTATTGAGAAAATATTTTTCTAATATGAGCACTACTATGTGGGTTAATGAAAGAGAATTTGTTTGAGTTATAGAGAATAATCACTGTAAAAGTTATTATTTTTAGATTAGTTTAAACTTCACAAGTAATTTGGCGTTCACACTTCCGTCATTTAAAAAAATACCATTCACCAATTGCAAACTGAAGTTTTCAGTCCTAGTAATTAAAAAAAATAATTAATCAATTTATCCACGTAATGTGTCACATTTATTATGTATGTATAAAGGCATATTATTTTCTGTATGAATGCTTGCTTTCTTCTTAAAGGTTGGTATGCGTGTCAAGGCTTATTGTTGAGGATCCTGGAGTAATTGGACCATGTCCCTCCCTGAGCAGTGCCTTCGCACGATTGTCGCCTCGCAGGAAGCGCCGCTCTAATTGCCCTAAGTGCACTGCTTTGTCTCCTACTCGCTCTTTCAAGCGCATCCGGTTGCGGATTGCTTATGGTGGCTATTGCTCATTTCCTCACATTACACTTTGTGCCGACGAGATTATTTCCTATGCAGCGTTTAGGAAATTATAAGCAAATCCGTTTTCACGTAGGAGAACGTTTCCATTAAGGAGCCGGGTCCGGTCGTGTAGTGAGTGCCTCGTACAATAACATTTCAAACCGGATTTGATTCTTATCGTTTGCTTTATTCTATGATTTTACATGCTGGGCGCTAAATCGATGGTCAATCTATGGCTTCAAAACTCAATCCATACACGTTATAACACTCTGATAAACCCTCGGTTTATTCGTAAATATTATGAATAGATGATTGCAATATTATTAAAAAAATATTTACATTTGTATGATGGTACAAGATGGAAAAAAATATTTTATATAATTCATTTAATTAGATAACAATTATTTTAATTTTTCAATCAATGCCATTTATAAAATTAGCAAATAAACACAAAGTCAGAACATTAGTGTGGTTGATGTTGAAGTAATATAATTCTATTACTTATTTATAGGTTAAATATACTCCTTAAGACCAGCTTATGACTTATTGCGAACTCATTTTAAGAACTATTTATCTTCCATTGGTCATCTTCTCATTTGTAGATTATATAAAGGTATACATATTCGAATGCGACGCGTATAAATTTAGTTGTATATTTTATTTATCTAAATTTATGTACAATATTTAACATCCTGCACGAAGTTTCCATTGAGAACAATCCTCACATATTTGCAAGGCATCTTTCTGGGGTAAGCCCGGCTAAGAGACACAGTCATAAACCCGAATCCTGACAGACGCCTTAGGAGTCTCAGCCCTTTGTCTGGAAGGATTTTACAACTTGACGAAAAACCATAGTCAGCAAGGTGGTTGACGCAAACGATGGCTAGGGGTGGCCCCACCCGAATTTTGAATTTTTGGAGAGGAAGGGTAGGGACGCCAACCTCATTGGAGAACCTGGGGAAGAAAAGGAGGAGACCAATGAGGTTTTAGGAGAGGTGAGTTCGAGGTGAAGGACCTCGAAAATGCATTTTGAAAAGAGATTCGGAAGTGAAAGATCAGAGAGGAGCTAGCGAAACGGAAAGTTTGACTGGCCGACTTCAAGGTGTCAGTGAGGAGAGGCGATCTGGCTCCAAGTGTCGTGAAGAAACGAAAGTGGAGACACGTTTTCTGAACCACATCAGAGTCCTGCCTGCTTCATATGCCGACCCGGAATCTGCCTTTGCGTTGAATTGCTGGTCAATCAGGAAACTTGGGGAGGATGTATGTAAAGTAAGATACAAAAGGAAATAATCTTTCGCTCTGCTATGTGTATAAACACCTCATGTAGCCCTGATTAAAGTAAATTAAATTTACTATGTTACTTCTGTGATTAGGGCTCAGCTGGACAAATAAAATTCATCAAAATTAATTAATTTCTAAATATTGTAATTTGTTTAATCTTTTACATTTGTTAATGATAATAATACTATTTTAAATGTCGAAGTTAAATTTTATTGGCGCCTACCCATTTAAATAAATTCTCTACATTTTTCAATATATTTATTAATAAAAACAAAATAGAAAACCACGTCATACGATACGTTACAATATTTCGTTCACAATTCTGGGACTTCGTTAGGTACAGAATAAAATTTCTTCTAGCTTTTTCTATAGACGAATTTTATGGTCAATAAATTAGAAATACAAATGAAACTACTAAATTCATTTAGTTAAAATTTATAAATAAAACAAACACATACTTTTCATGGATAATAATACATGTATATCTTATTTTATTTTAATTTTCAAACATTAACATTCCTAAGTTTTGGATGTACAAATACTATCTATTCTTCAATCACATTTCGGTTGTAATCGTTAATGGACGCATTGCCTGATGCAAAATTTTACATTTTGATCCGATATTTTATAATTCAGATCTATGTAAGAAATTTGAATATCCGCCTGAGGTAGTTCCAGAATTTTGGTGCGAAACGATGTAGAATAATATAAAAGTTTTCTGTATTAGTGTTAATTTGTTAATTATTTGTAAAGTTTGCCTTTTACTTTCAAGTCAAGACAGGGAAGTATTATATGCCATCTGTCGTAAAAATTTAATAAAATATTAATTGAGTAATACAGCGTGTATCAAACTTTGAAAATTCATATTAATTGAGTCTTTTAACTTACATAAATGGTTTTGGTGTCATTTTATGGAAAAGTATGTATCAAGTTTTGAGTCACGTAAAAACAATGTTTCAAAGTTGTAAAGTACTTTTTGATACCCTCTGTATTTTTCGGACTTTTTCGTTGTGTGAATTGTCTGAACGTCCCTGTAAGGTTTTTAGTCTCATAATCCGCCTCATAAACATGTCATTATTATGTAAGTATGCGTGCGTCTCTTTTTAAATATTTGTTTTCGAACTATAATTATATTTAGTGGTTCATTCGGAAGATCATCTTTTATATGTAAAAAAATTACAAGATGAATTTCTCTCGGTTACAGAATTTGGTGGTACTAATTTTACAGGTCATTGACCGTTTCGCCTATGTGCGTATTTGATCTTCACAAACAATACTCCACCCACGTGTGTAGGAACGTGTTTTTAAGGCGTGTTCTTTTACCGTTTCTTAGGCTTTTAAACATTTTAGTTATTCATTTTTGTCATTATTATCTTCTTCAGAAGGAAGTAAATTTTAACAGAGTTTTCTGCACGGATTTTCTGATCTATAAATGTTTCCTTTCACGGAATGCGGCAGTTTCGGTTTTATTATTATTTCTACTAAATCTTTTCAATTTTGCGTTTTGCTCGACATTTTAACTCGTTCACTGCCACTGACGTAATATAAAACGACTGCGAGTGCCATCTTACTCTACTGCATGGAACAGCAATGATCGAAAAAAGCGTCAGTGGCACAGAAGCAAATCTGAGCTTAACGCTTTAAAGCGTCATCGGCAGTGAACATGTTAAAAGAGAGGATGACAATGATTTTCACAGGAAATAAAGTATAGAATTGCTACTGTTGTAATTTTTTTCCTTTCTGACGTAATCCAGAAGGGCTCAAAATTGTTTTCTTGGATACCTTGAAAAAATACAGTTTCGTCGCAAAAAAATTCTGTCAAATTCTCATTAACTCTAATAACTAAGAAAAATAAACCGAATGCATAGATTCATTATCTGCGTACCATTATTTTGTTGGAACGTTGAGCTGAATCTCGTGATCACGGTGGACAGTGAGGACTGCAGGTGTTGCTAATGGCTGAAAGAGCGACTGCTGTAAGATGCGTATCACAGTAATAACAAGGCCATATCGAGACAATCTCGATGAGGAACTCTTGTAATAGTGTTAGGCTTAATTTACGAACCGTTTACCCTGTCTGCCTGCGCTTCATCAGAGCTGTGACCGCACCAACAGCCGACGAGTTCATCGACAAATAATTGAAACTAGATCTTTGTCTAGACTAGAAGGCAGTGTGCAAGCGGCGCATAATTATAACTGCATACGAGTATGAAATCAGTGCGCTTTGTCGGCGTTCCCGTAGTAATAAATGTTGCAACTTATTGATGGCACAGAAACAGTCTTTTAATATTCTATTTCTACATCAGTTTCATTTCTGTTTCACTTCAAAGATTTGACAACATATACTGAATATATAAACATCGAAGACTATTTTTATATTTTAAACGAACCTTTAAATAGTAATGGATAATAATAATAATACTTTAATAATGCTCCACAGTTGGAAGTCATTCGTGATGTATATAATAAATAAATTTATGAGAATAAGTTGTGATTCTCTTCTACTACTGCAACAGTCCCTTTATCGTAAGGGCACAAGGAACAGCTGATTTTAGGAAGGCCAGTAATGGTTGAATAAATGATTAAATTTCGTTTGACTTCGTTCGCGCGGAAACAGTTCTTTTTATTTACTCTAAAACAAAACAGGTACAGAATTTTTATAAAGTTGATTTCATTGAATATATAAAAAGTACGGTATCATTTATTTATGATCGCTTCATGGCAAACCTTATAACTCGCAGTTGGTTTTGAACAGGTCCCGCTATCATACGTTTCGGAGCCAATTAAAAAGAGCAATTACTAATTATTAAAATTTACCTGACGCTACCAATAAAACCAATACACGTATACATCGTATCGACGATCCAAAGAAGTGTCTTATTTCGCAGGAAGGTAGCTCTTTGTTAATAATAGGTTCATTACGGCGCGAATCCTACTGCAACAATAGATGGATTGAGAATACTCCCCCTCCCTCTCTTTCGTGGAGCCAAAATTACGTTTACACAGTGAGATGAAAGGGAAAGGAAAGACAAATCGCAGTTGGCAATGGATTCATAAAAAATCACATTAATATCTTCTGAGCTCTGCAAGATGCCAAAATCAAACATACATGAAAATTTAGTTTCAATCCCTCAAATTTTTGTTAAAATCCGTCAAGCTATTTCGTAGCATAAATAGGTCGAGTGTATAGGCAGCCGCATGCACGTTTGAGACTTAAACGCGCGATTGAAAAATAAACCTTTCCCGTAGAATGTTTTATATAAATATTAATATTTATATGATGCTCATATCTTCTGCAACGTTTCGAAATTAAACACGCACGAATCCTTCAGTTAAATTTCCTGTTTATAAACTCTCAAATTTTCATTGAAATCCGTTGAGCCGTTTTGGATTTTACTTGAGACAAACATACGGACAGACAGATTTAGATTTGTTATTCAATTCATTAGTCCTCGTTTGAGGAATATAGGATAGTCAAATATAATATTACAAGAAATATACAAAATTTTACAATTAAGAATTGAAGGACAAAAAGAAATCTTCCATTTTCAGTCGACGGAGGAGATAGCAGAAGATCGTGCGTAGGTTCCCGTGGAGCATGAAAAAGAAAATAAGTATCTGCTATATTTCTTAATTTACTGTAATATACGTTATGTTTTCCTGTACCTTTCTGGTTCCACTGGATGAGAAACTTTTGTAAATTAAGCAATTCCTTTATCCTGAGTACCGGTGAGAATGAAATATTTTGTTTTAATTTCAAAGTTTTTTCATGCCATTTTTAGTATATCTGAGACGGAAATCCTTTTCGTCTGATAAACCGATTATTTTCTACGCTGCGCTCTTTTTGGTCACGCCGGGTGGTCGTGAGGCAAATAGTTGCGAAAATCTTTTCCGCCACATAAAGGAGTCTCCCCCGGAACGTAGGCAGAAGAGGCCCGGACTCACTCTCTTGCATTTTCCATTCCGGAGACGTCGATCGGCAAGTGCCTCGGCGTCAGGAATGAATCTCGTTTCTTTCGTCACACCGCGATGCTGCTTCGATAACAGCCAGCATGCCTGATAGGCATCTACGATCCGCCAATAAAGGCTCCTGTTACGCATAAGCGAATCCATTTTACGACATCTTCCTAGCACGTGGCTTAGCTAAGGAAGCCTTCTGAATATTCAGAACTTGTCCTTTATATAATAAAATATTTCCATGCATCACTCACGGAAAGGCGATGGACCGCTCACGAAGTTTGGAAATTAATAGCTAACATGTAATGAAGGCGTTGAACGTTAATTAAATTTTTTATCAAGAATAAGAACTTTATGCAAAAGAGGTATACTAAATGAAAAATTGATTCATTGTTTTATATTAGTGAATGTTTTTATATACAAGTTGGCTGACAGGATTTAAATGGGAATTTCCATGTTTTTGGGGACTTTAACGAAATAAAATACAGAAAGTTACAATACGAACCATTCATCCTGTTTTGAACGAAGAAAGGCTGTAAAATTGCGAATTATAATACGTAAGGTTAATGAAATAGGGAAGTCCAAAACCAAAATTTTGAAAGTTAAATATATATATTTATACGGTGTCGACAGAAGTTATAATGAATTTAAAGGGTATTAATTATTTTAAGTGGAATATTGATATATTAATAAAGAATTTTTATAATATAAAAGAAAAACAATAATTTACTTGATCTAAAAATATTTTTACAATAATAATTACAATTTTGATTTTTATACCGGCACTTCTTTCTTCCATTAAAACACTATATATATATATATACATGATACATATTAATTACTTAAACTTAAACAATTCTAACTCTAACCTCAGGGTCGCTTTTATGGACCTTCTAATAGAACAGAATCTACTCGGACCTGGCAGAAACAGAAAACCAGCAAAGAGTCACAGGGGTTATGTGCCGGCTTAGCCCAGGTTCCTGCTCATTTTTCCTTATTGTGTCGTCCTCCCTCCAGATCACAGCTGTCGACTTCCTATTGCCACAATTTGAGCCACAGTCATAAGTGAGAAGATTAGCGTAGGCTATCTCCAAGCGGAATTTCTCACTAACTCCAAATATCTGTTCAAAATCTCCTCTCCAAGGTGGCGTGGATGGATATTGACCAATCACATTAATGGGGAAAATACGCCACCCGATGCCAATTGTCACCAAAATTGGGAACATTCAAGTTGCGACGTTGAGCCTGGGATTTATTACCCCTGGCTCAAATACTGTCTCCCGTTCTTTTGATTCCGCACCGCCAGAAGCCCGAGCAGAGGTGTTGGACCGTTACATAGTGTATGTAAATGAATGATTTTCGAATATGATATATTTCAGGGGAACCCAACGCCGTGCCAGTGGATGCAATGGCGCCAGCAGACAAATTTGTTTCAGCGCACTTCTATTCGAACACTGATCAAAATTATAAATGAACCAAAAAATATCATCTCTTGTTACATGAAAATAATTTTACATGTTAATAAAGGAGGATAGCCACACACTCTTAACACAGGGAAACAGCGACCTTTTTGTCTATTTAGTCTCATAAGTCTTTTATGAACTGATGGCGCCCGTTCACACTCACAGTCACTGGTAACACAACACCAGAGTCGCTTGTTTCTTTCTCAATGTGGTCGTCTAATGCGTACCAACCTCAAAAAAACAAAATAATTATAAGGGACATCAATTATTTACAATAATTAAATTAAACTGCAGCTTTTGCTACTAAAACAACTGTTTGTTGACAATCAAAAATCTGCTAATTCCAAATAGCACCACTCAACCACATCAACAAACATTTGAAAGAGAGACTTCCTGGGTATAAAAGGTCTCAGAAAGGTCTCGGTTTCAACAACGTACCATACTAATGTTAAAAAGTTCATTAAATTTACACGGACATTTAAATGTTATATAATTCATATTTTGTATCTTTATAGTCGCTAAATACCTTGTCGTTTATGCGACTTACAATCAAATTTAATAAAAAATTGAACCAGCTCTACTACTTACATGACTATCACAGCCTACCCAACTATATAACACCACTACAGTGAGAACTAATCATTACAATACATTCATTATTATTGTAACGTTGTATAATTCAATTGATTACTTAAATACAATGATAATATTGCGAATTATTATTTTCTGTAGTTACATCAAAACTATTTTCGCACCACATTTAACATATCAGAATATACTACACCCACTATTCCCCACTATAATATGAAAACTATAAATTAATATTTGATCTCCGTTGCGTTTAGAGAAAAGAAACTAGTACATTCGAATTAACTTTGCCAAGCATTAATTTCAAACGTAATTTAATGAAAATGAAAGATTCATTCTGATACACCGATGAGTATATTTAACATTGTTTGGTAATAGGGAAATAGTTCTGTTCCTTATTATGCTAAAGATCACAATTAGAATTATATTATTTTTACTAAAATTTTAATTTTCTATTTTTCTTTGCTTTAGATGCAATTACCATAATCCAATTTTAAATATATTTAATAGAAATTGGTGGACCAATCCACCCAACTGATATTTTAGAATGTGTTGTAGGTTTCAAAGAGATTGGAAATTACTGGACTAAAAAATTTTCTGGCGAATAAGGAAAAACATTATTCATTAATTTATGCATAAATGGTGAATAGCTGAACATTCCACATTTAAGAGATGATTCTTACTATTGCCGATTGAATTGTATCTATGGAAAATATTTTGTTAGCGTATCGATTTTTTTGCGTAATTTTATTAAATGTTAGCAGAATTATCGTTTACCATCTTCTAAAATTATTAATTGGTTGGTGCTCAAGTGTTGACGTGAGTAGAGTAGCTTATACGAAACGCTCTTCTTTCTCTTAGCAACTAATTTCAAATTAATGGTTTAAGGATTGTGTACCACTATTCTATTTCACATTGTGAATTAAACTAGCTTTATCCATTAGCATTTACTTCTGAACTTCAATGGGTAATCTTATCGTACTAAGAAATTCCGCCTTTATGAAGTGATATAAAGGTTTGCAATCTTCTCCAGGTTTGGATTTAGGAGACGGAAAAAATGTTTCATTGAGTCGTGCTGAGAGCAAATGATGGCCTTTATTAAGGTTCACACCACAAACCTTAAACATGTAGATTTTTTGTTGTTTGCGTAGCGCGGCCTTCTTTGCTACTAGTGTTTGCTATTCTCAGGATTAAATTGCGTCATGTATTCACAGGGCTGGCGGCGGCTCCTTTTAAACTAATCTCAGGAGCCGACGTTGCCTTTGCATGTGGCTTGCGGGTGTAGGCGACGTTAATGTGCGTGCGCGAAATTCATTGAAGCAAAGCTACTCGTAGACACGTCGCGGCCGTTACGCTGTAAACTGTGCGGAACAGAACGGTATCCTCACCACACTGTCATTCATAAAGAAACACTTCCGAGGAACGCAAGGCGATTAGTATAAAGGCGATATTGCTGTGGGGAGGCGAGCCCGACGCATGCGGTTTCTTATATCGACGAGCCTGTTGGAGCTGAAAGAATCGTCAAGCAAGAATCGCCTCCAAGTGGTCCATTCATAATCCGACGAACAAAAAAAAATATTTTTGAATCTTTGTTATTTTTACCAGTTAACCACATGTAAATTATAATCTTTCTAAACAAATATTCTGACATTTGGCCATTTTCTACTAATTTTATAAATAATAGGCCTAAAATAGAACCCTGTAAATTGTAACTTTTATGTTTCTCAACTCTGACATTGACATATGCCGACATGCTATATAACTTAGATAAAGAAGTAACCAATTAACTGGCAGAATTAAATAAGAAAATAAATACCACACTAAAAATATATCACTGCATATTTTATTCGGTTTAGTACTTATTGTTTTCAATTATTCCACCATCCGTATGCTGTCTCAGCAACTACTGTTAAAGTGATCACAGTGGGTTTTAACTTTAGTGTGACCAAGTTCTTAATGGTGTTATCTAGTATTTATTATTTAATTACTTACGGCTGCTGTAGGTGTGAATATTAATAAATCGTTGCTAAAAATGTTCGTTTGGGGAAAGAAACAGAATAGTAGCCTTCGAAATGTGGTGCTATAGGCGAATGCTGAAAATCATATGGGTTGATAAAATCACAAACGGGGAAGTTCTAAACAGAATAGGGGAAAAGCGAACAATATGGAGGACGTTGACTAAGAGAAGGGATAGATTAATAGGCCACGTTTTAAGACACGAGGGTCTTGTAAAATTAGCATTAGAGGGAAGTGTGTGGGGTAAGATTAGAAAAGGGAGGCCAAGGATGGAATGAGCTAAACAGATTAAGGAGGTTGTAGATTGTGCTACTTATAAGGAAATGAAAAGGCTTGCGCAAGATAGGTTAGCATGGTGGGTTGCATCAGACCAGTCTTAGGACTGAAAACCACAACAACAACAATTAGAATACTTTAACAGACGTTAAATGTTTTCATTTCCGTATGATGTAATAAAATTTCATATAAAAAATGACTGTTGTAGTTTCTTCTTATCTCTCACAAAAGTGACGATGAGGCTTACCTTCGGGGGGATGCCTCGTTCTCTCTCTGGTTTCAAGGATCTTAAATGCCGAGACATCTTCATTTCTTTTGAGAGTTGTATATATGCGAGGCGAAAACCTTGGGCATACGTTAAGAATTGTCAACTGATACAATTGTATCAGTCGGCCAATTGCCTCCTAAATCTGGTGGAGATCGGAGAAAAGAATGCTGCGATCCCGCAGCAATCCTCTCCCGTCTTTCTGAAGGGAGTGATATCAGTACCCAATAGCTCGACCTA
Organism: Eucriotettix oculatus; assembly: GCA_034510155.1. Taxonomy (NCBI): domain Eukaryota; kingdom Metazoa; phylum Arthropoda; class Insecta; order Orthoptera; family Tetrigidae; genus Eucriotettix; species Eucriotettix oculatus. The sequence continues at coordinate 79,008,031 of CM067378.1, forward strand.
CCTGATGCAGGTTTTCTAGGTTTTTCCCATTTTCCAGTTGAACCACCGGATAGGAATCCATAAGCTGTAGTCCGGGGCCCTAGTCAACCATTGTCCACCCCGCCCTTTTTAAATTCCTTTCAGAAGCTATTAAAGTGGATTTGCCTGTTTAAGGATCCCCCTACATAGACTGCTAAAAAAATATAAAATTTTGAAGAGGTTGTAACAAGTTTTAGAAAATAACAAATAATTTACAAATCTTGTTTTCTTTATTTTTCACTGTATACTTGCGTGTTTTAGGATATCGTCGATATCTGTTCAATCAATGTAATCGTTAGTTGAATAAAAAACACGATTTATGCGATTAATTTCCGATTACTACAAATTTTCTCAATTCTGTCATTACGCCGGATTGGCCGACATTCTTACTTTTGTCAACAAGGTCCGCCGAACTTCAAAGTACTACTCCATCCAAAAATAAATTATTCTTCATTATATAGGCCGAACGTACCTTTCTCAATTTAGCACTATGGGATATCATAAATTACTTAACTCTTACTTTGTGAACAATTGGACATCATTAATTTGGTTTTCCGGGTGAATAAGCAGCTGTTATTTTTCTGGGGTTTCCAACCGAGTGGCGTTTGCTAAACACGACGTGTCTTCGATATCTAAAACCGTTGAAATCTTCCGTAAGTGAATGGTTCTGATGTGAAACTATGGTCAAGTCAATTATGTTTAGAGATTTGGATGTTTCAGACGGCACTAATTTAGTAGATCAACGGTTGTAAACCCGAGAACAATTCCAGCAAGCGTTAATACACTAAATTTCTGCCATATGAAAAATCCAGATCTCTAAACATAATTTCGTTGACCATGGTTCCATGTCGGAAGCTGGACGAATCTCTCGTCCCAACCGTGTTGAAAGGCGCGGTCGGTCCTGTTATTCATATCGACCTTTCCAGAAACGTGAGCGTGGAAGCTGCTATGTCGTAGGTGTAAGTTGAGGGTGCTAACAAGAGAAGATAATGGTTTAATTAAGACCCTCATCGTCTTGCACAGAGAGCGCTGCACTTAGCATCGCTCGTTTACCACGGCGAAGAGCTCGCATAACTGTTCTAATTCATGCATTAAAGAAAGCTTCTCCTAGCATTTCGCTTGATTGTTTTACGACAGCAAATCTTTACGTATTTTCGAACGACGAATAACATGGGTGGGACGTACGAATTTCATGCACTTTATTTTGCCTCCATTTTTAACGGGTATTAAAATCTAATTGTGGAAGGAAAATAAATATAATTTAATTGGTTTCATTAGAGCTCGTAGATAAGCTGATTTCATATTCTGTATTAATGCGCTTGTATTAGTGAATATGTATCAAAACTTGTACAGTTATTATCAAAAGTAATAATTTATACCAATATTTTGGCGTCATATCTGGAATTATTTCACATCAGTTACGCTCTGTTTTGAAATTTACATTTTTAATGCGCCCATTCCTCTTCTGTATAAAAACATACAATGGAAAAATGAAGCGTAGGAAGAACAACCCCCAAGGTTGTTACGAGTAAACCGTTCGTTTAATTCTAACTAAAGGTCGTACATTTCCATTGTAAAATAAATGCAAATCCTCGGAAATATTTTAAGTAAAGCTTTTCCCTTCTTTAATCGTGGCCTGCAGTTACTTTCATTTTTAAGATTAATTTGAATACAGCGCGTTTAATGAAAGTATTGTGTGGATCTCGTCTGAAGACTTGCAAATCAGGTCGGTCTATAATTTCCTTCTTTTTTTTGCGTACGAATTTGTTTCTCCTCATTATAGAATTATAGGAGTTTCATTCGTTTCCTCATTCTTATGCTACGCGGAACCTTGACAGATATTAAATCCTGAATATTATACATTCAATGTTTAATATTCTTAAAAACTATAATAATCTAGTTTTTATATGAATAATGTTGTTATTCAAATCATGTATTTATTTTAATATATCCAGTTATTTTGAAATTACAAATAATTTTTTTAAATTTATGCTCCGAATTTGTTTTCTTGTTTGTTTCCATAGCCTATTTTGAAATACAGTGTTTGGACTCACTGGTTAGAAAAAAATTTCAGACAACCTGTTTAAATATGGAAAATGGTTTTAGAAGTAAATTATGCGGCTCATAAAATTGGTCCTGAAAACTAATTTTGTATTCGAAAAAAATAGGAAACTAATGTTACCACAGGTGTTACGTCAAATTCGTATACCATGCACTTAGTTTGGTAACGTTTATTTCCTTCAGTTTATGGTCTTGGTAAAGTTACAAGTACTTAAGAGCAGAATTGTATCTTCGTATTACTCTCTCTCTCTCTCTCTATCTATCTGGATATATATATATATATATATATATAATTAAAATATTTAAAAGGCTAGGGATGCCTGTGTGTGTTCTAGTGTTCTCTCGTAGGCGTGTCTCCCCAGATTAATTGCGGGGCTTACTTTTGGGGATACCTCGTACTCTCGTAGGTCTTTTCAAGGTTCTCACATGTCAAGGAACCTTAATCTCTGTTGTCTTTTACAAGGTGTATGTACTGAGGTCGAATACCTTGGGCTTACGGTAACAGTTGTCCGATGATCCTGTTGGATCAGTTGGCCCACTGCCTCCTAAAGCTGATGGAGACGCTGAGAAGGGAAGGATGTGACCCCACGGCAAACTCCTCTCTCGTCATTCGGAAGGGCGTGAGAATAGTTCCGAATAGCTCGACGTACCTGATGCGGGTTTTTTAAGGTTACCCCTGAATCATTTTAGACGAATCACCTTGAATTATAGCCCGGGGACCCTAGTCAGACCTTAGCTACTTTTCTCTACCTTCCACATCCCCCCTCCTCAATTCCTCTACTATTTTATTAAAGGAGAGTTGTTTGTTTCAGGATCACCCTCATGTAGTCCGTTACTCAAAAACAAATATTAAAATTTGTGACACTTTAAGCACAGTGTTTAATAAGTTCTTTGTTTTTATGTACGCTTTGTTAATAATTTTAAATTAATTTCCATTTTAATGGTTTTAACCACGTTTCAGTTGATCCTTATACCCTTATAATAATAATTTCTCCTCATTAACATGAAACTCATCGAAATGTTATTTTAATTTTTATACATATCTTGGCTTTATTTGAACTACGAAATGACAATAAATGATTAGTATTTCTTTTTGAATTATAATTGTTAAAATGGTTGTTATAATCTTATTTATAGTATTTAATACGTTCATTACATATATCGTTAATTTGAAAGTAGAATTATGAACAATTTTTCAGAGAAGATGTGATTGTAAATCTTAAAATAGGAAAGAAATTTAATTGAAAAAAATTGTTACTTCACGTTGATCATTAGGAGAAATTGCGTGCCGTGTAATTGCGTTAAAGCAAACGGATGGAACTCCTTCTTAAGGTGAATTACTTCTGAAATAGTGGCCTTTGATTCCGGGACCATTGGACTGCACGAGCTAACGGAGGAAGATACACAAGAAATTCCTGGTCCTTTGTGGCCCACGTGGAATCACGTTCGCCTAACAGTGCATCTAATTAGGCCTCATGGAATCGAGCTGAAGACACTTTAAACGGCGTCCGTTGTTCGGGTACATGGTGTCGGATACTCCAGCGTATGCAAGGTTGCGATTAGAAACGCCCTCGGATCGTCTTTGTGCTGCGGGACAGTGTAATTGAAACGATAGTGATTCCAGCACAACGTGCTCGATGGCTGAATAGGCTGCCTGACCTCAGAAACTCTTGTTCCCCGAAGAAAGAAGCCTCTGCGAAATCCACTTCCTTAAATATTCTGATCTTTCATGAATACAATTGACTTTACGTTTTCTCCAGCTCAAGACGCCCAAACTGCATCACGTTCTGTATTTTTGTTCGGCAAACAATTACTTTCATTGAGTATTATTCCTTTAGGATTTTCCACGGTATAGAAAGGTATCGAGTTATTTAAGAGGCATTGTAGAGGTGATTATTTGATTTCAACTTCTACAACGCCCAGGATACTTTTCTCTCACAATTGTAATTTATGCAATTTATATATTTATGAATTTTTAAAGCGAATTTGATTATAACAGAGTCCCTGAAATCATCTGCAGAGTTGACGTGTTGGGAGTATATTCCTGCTCTTATTCATTTACATGCACCAAAAATTGTAAAGGCTTTATCGACCGTTCAGTGGTACGGATATCTAATATTTAACGGAGGTTAAAATATATATTCAGCCCCAATGCCTCTACTATTAATCCAGATAACACATTTCCGGCAGTTCTATCGAAGCTCTACTCCATAGTCAGTTGTTTCGTAATTGACTAATAATCATTTAGAATGAAAAGTTATAAGCTCCAGTGATGTATTCTGTTTTACTAATAAGTCACCACAACTTACATAAAAATATTATTTTCAATGTCCAGATGCCCTTGAAATAAAACAGAAATACTTTGGTATATTTGAAGGCCACGGCCATGCTGTAAAGTAATACATTATTAAACACTACTCTACATTTCTTCCACGTCTCATGGAACTCGTCAGGTGACAAAAGACATTTGACTAAATTTTACATAGCACTTCAGCCCCAAATAAGATCAACAAAGTTAATAATATTGACTGGAGGTACTACTAAAGGTCAGACGTCTCGTCGTGCAGCTCAAATAAGTTAAAACTCCATCGTTTATGCGTGTGTTTGCGCTTCTCAGTGTGTGTTTGTGCTCTCTACTGTACGTGTAGCGTTTCCAATGATTTTAACTATATACTATTTAATTTAGTTCTTTATTTAAAGATTATTTGTTACTTGATGTAATGTATGACGTATCCTTATTTCCTCAGCCGAGGACTAATGGAAACAACAATAAATTTAAACTGAACGCGTATTTGAAATTGATGAGCACGTCTGTATCACTTCGACATTAACAGTATATTTATCCAGAGACTTTCTGAAATGATTATGGCAAAATATCTACTTTTGTAATCTAAAATAATACTATTATCAACATCGAAATTATCAGTATTGACGTAGAAAGTTTAGTTATAAGAGTTGATTTATCCAATGATAGTATATAATTAGAGATGTGCTCCTTAATTCTAGTTTTCAAGGTTCATTATATTTGTCCTATACATAGAGAAGGGCAGTCATTACAAGATGCCTTGCATCCTAAATTGCTCGTATAATGCGGATAGATAGCGTCATTGAAACTATTAAAAATCCAGATAATGAATTAGGAGATTTGCAAATTATGTTCATTTTAAATGTTTCAAATATACTTATTTAACTATTGCGTAAAAATTGATAGGAAGGAAAAACTATTGGGTTACTCTAGAGGTTTGGGAGTTGTTTTAGAAGAAGACATCAGTTTTTGTAGTCTTTTATTGACGTAAAAGATCATGGAGTCATTAATCGTGACCAAGATATCAAAAACAGTTTTAAAATTAAGAGATTGGAACAATGGTACGATTTCTTGCAGTGACAACCATTCTGTATACGTAGGACAAACAGAAAGAGTCCTAAAACTAGAACTAAAGGATAAAAAAATCTGTTTTAATTAAACATTGTTCTCAAATAACTTTAATTTGGTATTACTATGAATTTAGATAACGATAGTAAATGTTATTCCAACATGAATTTAATTTGTATACTATTCGTCTCTAAATCGATACAAAGAGAATCATCAATGTCTATGGCCTGTAACTTATTATCATCTTTGTTAGTTTAATTTGGTTTTGACGTAATTAAGTCAAATGTTTGATACTATCTGAAATGTTCCAGGAGAGGTGGAGTGATTTTTAATATTTTAATTTTTAAAAATCTATACTGTCTGTATCTGGCCAATAAAAAAACTTGTGATAGACAAATCAAATCGAATCTATAAAAAACTTGGATTAAAGGATACATTTTCTTTCTGGAAGCTGCCTCAAATTCTCTAGGAATGTTGAACTTGACTGTGTTCTCTATGTTTTATATATTGATATTTAGAAATATCGAATGAAAACGTAAAACTCTTCCTCAGCGGTCCTTGAAACTACAGAAACTTTCTGGCGCGTTGAATACGCAGCTTTGGCCAGCTTTACGGAGATTTCCACATGAGTGATGACAAGAACATATTTTTTTCCCCCGGAGAGGTGTTTTCCGGGATTGCCGACACGAAAGCATCGCTGTCTTCGGGGAAACGCTCCAGCAGGCCTGGAGATGCAGGAATTTATGCAGGAGCACGTGGCATTCCCTACCTTGTTTGATGTCTTCCTTGCCTCGTCGGGTATATTAAACTTACGTTTGCAGTACAATGTTGAACGCACGTTATGCGAGAATTCCAAGGTGCACTTCATGTGGAATCTAATGTTCTTCGTAGTTGCTCTATAGTGCATGGCCGTTGTTATGGCTCAGAGCGTCCTTCTCAGAATCTATTTATTGCCTAAGTTAGATGGAGACGTAGTAAATAGAAAATACTTAAGTGAAATAACGAATGATAAGTTTTGCGCATATACTCTGTTCCTCAAAGAAGACGAATGCAATTATTTGTTTTTAGTGTTTTAAACAGTTACACAAAATTAAAATTACACTCTACCTTTTTTCTAAACGTTACTTCTTTCCCTCCAACGGCTTCCATCTACTCTCAACCTCAACATATTCTCATTAATTTATATCTCTCTTCTACTTTTACGTTGTCCTCACTTAGTTTCATGACCCTCACACTTTATGAATATAATTCCCATTTTGCCACTTCTGCAATCTGCATCACCGGAGTCTGAGCACCTAACTATCGGCTAACTCATAGTACTCTGCATTCGAAAAACACTATGCATAAAATTACCAATTTTTAAATATCGCAAATATTGTAGTGTTAAAGGCAGCAGTAATTAGGATGGAAGATCAAGAAAATAAAGCCGTAATCAAGAAAGGAGCAAGACAAGGATGCAGTCTGTCGCCCATGCTGTTTAACATATACAGTACAGGCCATGAAGAATGTTAAAACAGAATATGGAAAAGGAATTATACTTCAAAGAGAGGAAGTAAAATCCTTCCGCTTTGCCGACGATATTGTAGTATTAGGGGAATCAGAATAAGACTTGGAAACCATAATTGGCATGAACGGAGTGTTGGAGGAAGAATTCATACTAGGATTACTAGAGGGAAAACCAAAATGGAGTGTATTTTGGGAAACAGTGGAATAATAAATTGGTAAGGGATATTTTGATGGAAGTTAAGGAATTTTTCTACTTGGGAAGCGTAATAACTAGGGATTGTATAAGTATATTAGACATAAACAGTAGGATGGCGCAGGCAAAGGAAGGCTTTCGCGAAAAAGAGGAATTTACTTACGGGTAATACAAATATGAATATTAGGAAATCGTTGCTAAGACTGTTCCTATGGAGCGTGGCGTTATACGGGTGAGAAACGAAGACGATAGGATCTGCGGAAAGGAAAATAATAGAAGCCTTTGAAATGTGGTGCTGTTGGCGAATTATGAAAATCAGACGATTAAAGAAAACGAGAAAGTAAAACATTTTTCTTATATGCGATAATAGCAAAACAATATCAATCTGAAGTAAGTAGCTTAATGATGTTCCTTAACTGGCATTATAGCATAAAAAACAATTTTGCTTATACGCTTCTCTACTTGAACGTTTGAATAAAATTATATATTTTATTTTATAAGTTGAGGGAATATAAATACAAATAAAAATAATTTTACTATGTTTAGCGGTTCCTATTCAAATTCTAAATCAAACAAACTACTTAGTGTTTTATTTAGGGAAGTATAACATTATATTACTAGTTAGTTGTGTGCTCTTATTCCGCCTTACGCATATTTAATACTTTCATTTGAAGCTCAGCTTAGCATGTAATAAACGGTCTTGCGGTGGTTTTTGATTGGTGCTTATTCTACCAGTAACTAGATTGGCTCTTGTTATTTACCGGGATAAATGATGAATTATTACTATTTTATATCGTGACTTCCTCCGAGTTCCTATTCATGACGCGAAATTCGACAAACTATTTAGCCTAATTTGTATATTCAGATGGTATGGTAATAAGTTTATCCGGTTTTAGTTTATCCCATTCAATAAGTTAGCGTTTTATTTATATGAATGAGTATGCATTGATTGAAATTTATTGCTAAGAAACACAGGCGAACAAAGCGGACCAGGAGAATCATTTGTTCTGATGAGCCATGGACGCTTTTAAGGTACGCGCACGCAGTCGGACCTGGATCTTGGCTTCCCCGGACGGAAGATAAACTGATGGTTACTACAGAGGCGTGATTTGTTTCGTACGTCGTGGTAATTGCAGAATTTGCCTGCTTTATGGCCGAACAATAACGGATGATGGCCGAGTTTTTTTGATAGTTTAATTACCAGAGCGAGCGTCCGCCGCTAATGTGACGTTCTCGCCTAACTTATCCTCGGCTGGAATTCATTGTCTTGTGCATTGCGTTGTTGTGCAGGCCGCAGGATTTACGAGGCGACTGCTCTCGAAATATAGGGCGCTAAAGGGCCGTACGTCTGCCAGCAGGAATTACGATGTGCGCGGTGAACGATGCTGAAAAGTGCGACGTCGATCAAAACCTCCAAATTATACGCCGGCGACTCTGCCACGGCAGCTCCTGTCATCGCCGCGGACCACATCACGGAGAACGATGACTGATGCTCGCTCGTGCCTCCTGCTCCTGCTTAGCTTCATCAACTACTTCCCAGGGGAGTGGAAGTGGCTCCTTAATATTCATTCCTACCAGCGGAACAGACCTTGTTCTGCTGTATTATTTAATAAGTGCCCTATCTTAATCAAAATGTTGCATTCTGATGTAAAACATAAATGACGTTTAATTTGTTATGATTCACGTGTAACTAAATTTATGAGCTAAGAATATTCTCAGCCCTCATTTAACAAATCGCGTCTATTAACACGACTCTTGCCCACTAACTCAATATTTATATGTTCCTATTTATTTTAACCAGGGTTAGGTTTAAGAATAGAAATATAGACAGTTTAGAAAAATAATTATTTCAGTATATGTCGTTTCGCACATACCCTCTAGTACACTTCCATGAGCTCTCGAAACCATACATCTCCTCCGGTATTCATCATAGCCTTTAGACTTTTTAAAGCCAATAAGCCTAATTTTGCGACTGTAATAGTTTGCTCTAGTATTACTGTTATTCATCACTTTATTTTATATTTGCAGGTAGGGATGTTTATAGCCTTTCGAAATGCTTAGAGCAACGTTCTGTTACTCGGAGTCTTGATTTTCTGACTCTGTAATTCCATACATTTGTTCATAGATGCATTCTATTGTTTCTGGTTTTCCAAGGGACAACACGGATTCCGAGAAGGTTTGTCATGTGAGAGCCAAGTCATTTCCTCGTACCAGGACATTGCCGATGAGGTTGACAAAGGAGGAAGAGTGAATGCCGTCATCATATATTTGGAAATGGCTTTCGATCTTGTACCTCACGACATTTTATTACAAAAAATGTCCAAAATTGTGATTGATAGTCGAGTGGTGTAATGGATTAGAGAATTTTACGTGACCGACAACAAATAGATAAAGTAGGAGAAAAAATTCTCTTCAGTTGCGAATGTTATTATTCCTAGTATACCTAAATGACTTAGTATCAGGCATTAACTCTCAGGTGCTTCTTTTTGCTGCCAACTGCGTAATATATGGGAAAATAAAAACTGCGTTCGATGAAGAATTGCTATAAAAATATTCAGATAAAATAAGAGATCGGGCACTCGTTAACAAAATGAAAAAAAAACTATAACAAGAGCAAGGCAATAAGCTTTTGTAGGCGTCACGTTGAAATAGTACTTAATTATAAACTCAGCGGTAATGAAATAATACAAGAAAGTAACTGTAAGTATTTGGGTATATACTTTAGCAGTAATACGGGTTGGGAATATCAAATAGAGCATGTGAAGATGCTGCTTTTCGTTATACGGATTTTTTTTTTAAAAAAAGGAAGCTGTGAAACTCAGGAACTTGCGTATAAATCTCTCGTGCGTCCATTATTAGAATACGGCTGTATTTGTTAGGATCCGTTCCGAAAATATCAGGTTGTGGCACTGGAAAGCGTAGAGAGGGGTTGGGGGGGCAAAATGTTCTTGTGAACACACTGCATTAGCCTATAGAATAATAATATTGTATTTTAATTGCTAAATAAATATAAAAGTAAGAATATTTCGTAATTCTGTGATTTAGCTGCCTGGAAAAGCATGTTAACTCTTTTTTTTTGTTAATTTTGGGTTTGAACTAATAAATGTATGTTATATTCCAGACATGCACACGCAGTTACAAAGAGTGCATACGTCTGTTATTTAAACTGGAATGCTTATGTCGGATAAATCGAGCCGAAACCTAGTAAACCACTTTACTGTCCGACGTTTACGTATGACTTTTAATGCAATTTAAACTTTTGATTGGCAGGAAAATCTCAATAGCTGCGGTTAAGTGCAGCCTGTAGAACATTTTCTGTTACTCCGCACACGCACTGTGTGACTAGTCCACTTTTGCAGGACTGCTTCGAGTTGTACGTATGGTCCATGCCCCCTTATGGCGTGCGCCATTGCCTTAGTGGGAGCAGTCACGGTTTTTCGTTCCTTATCGTTAAAGTCGGAAACAACGTCTTGCAAAAGCTGTTTGCTCCATTTACCACCTAACTGCTCATGTTATTTCTGTAGTTACAATTGGTGCGGTGTCAATGAACAGTTAATAGTGACTCGTGTAGGCTGCGGACACAAACTTAATCCGGTGACATGTCGTTTGCAGCCATTGAGTTATTGACGCTAAAAATATTTAAATATAGTTCAAATTGTCGTCAGCGATGTGAAAGTAAATAAATATGAATTTAGTTTTATGTTATTTAAAGATTGAGGATGGCCAGTGGCCGAAAGCTTTTATTTTTCATGATGCACTGTTCCAGGTGTTCCTTAAAAATTTTTCATTCTTTTTCTGGCGTTTATGCCATGATAAATTTATTACTATTACTTGAATTCGGTAAGTATCAAATGACTAATATAAATAGTCTAGATTTTTCGCTAACCAACAAATGTAGTAGTATATAACCCTGTGTCAAAATTAAAAAATTAAAATATGTTTGTACATATTAAATACTTTTAAAATCCACCTACATATTAAATTTTTCTACGTGAGTAAAGAATTGACAATATAGCTTATCCGATTTTACATCTGAATCTTGGTGTTTTTTTTCTGAAGTATAATGCATCTTCTTTTTCATATTTGATTATTCCACAACTCTAATTACTTAGTATAATTCTATCACACGGTGGTATGTTAACAATTGCGAAAAATCTTTTAAAATCATTCACCGATCCTCGGCCGTGCTTAATGTTTTGTAACTGCCTCTGTAATTTCATCATGGCGTTAAATCCGGGATCGGCTCATATCTGAAAGGCGGGGAACATTAAATCATGCAATTCGTATTTAGGTAGCAGTGTCCATGAAATTAATAAGCCAGCCATAAATTAGAATCTGGCTGACGTTGAACAATAACCAACATGCATTAAAATTCGCATTATCGCTCGATGCGCTGCTGGTAGCTAACAAGACAACTGAAATATTACACTTAGCTGTGAACTACTTACGCTGCATTCTTGCCTCCGTTTATTAATGCGTCTTCGAATTTAAACAGAAATGTAAGTAAATAAAGTAACCAGTTGTATGAATTACTAGTAGTTCTTGTTGATCAACTGTTGCAGCTATCAATAACCTGATAGAACCTACTTTTTGTAAGTACGTGAAAATAATAGAGCGTGTAGTATTTTCACAATTTTATCAAATTTACAAAAGTAAACATACTAATAATAGATCGATAATTGAGGAAACAGGAAACATGGGCGCTTTGGTTGACCAGGAGTTCTCGATGGAAACAACCGTCACTGGCAGTAATTTTGGTATTTCCGTCCCTTAAACCACACCGTATTAATACAAAGATCACTCAATTCTCCGTATGAGAAATTTTGTAAAACGTTTATGTGACGTAAAAACAAATTGCACAAAGGTTTATTTTCACATAGCATCTTTTAATAGCATTTTGTTCTATTACCTTACCTTATAATTTCGTTCTTTTGAACTGGCCGAAGCTTACAATTACTTATTTCTCGTCTTCCCTTAATTAAATGTACATTAAAATATAATTTCTCATCTATGAAGTTTAAAACTTGTTTGTTTTTAGAAGTAAAAATGCTGCAATAGAAGCTCAGGTAAGGAATGCTTTATCACATTTTCTGTAATTGTATGCTCGAAATATAACAATTCTGGACTTTTCTCCTATACGAAAATAATTTTTACTCTTATTTTTTTTATTTATATTTAAACATTTGTTGGTTAATATTTTTACTGAACCTCGCTATCACGAATGTTAACTATAAAATATTTCTTCAGTATGGCAGTATTGGATTTGTGTGTATATAATGCATAATAAGATATAACAGTCGGCCAACTGCCTCCTAGAAGGGATGGAGAAACGGAGAAGGGAATGCTGCGACCCCACAGCATACCCCTTTCCCGTCATTCAGAAGCACGTGAGAATAATATCTAATGATGCAGGTTTTCTTGGGGTTTCCCTGCATCCCTTTTAGGTGAGTCACGTGGTAGGACCCTAGTCAACCCTTGACTACCATTCATTACCTTCCCCCCTCAATTGCCCTCCAAGGCTATTAAAGGGGATTTTAATGTTTCAGGATCACCCTCATGTAGTCTTTTAACCCCCCCTCCAAAAAATAAAATTAGTGACTATGCGCATATGTCAATCTGCGTAGGTCTGTGACGTCAGGCAGGTTTGAGACAGAATGCAAGTAATCCCCCATATTTCTTTACGTATATTTGTTCACATTCTGCTAGATATTACTCAATATATTAGTCACTTTTGCCTATTTTGTTCTTCAATACAAGCTCCAGGAAACTTAGAAGGGTAAAAAAGAATAAATTTTTTTAAAATATTACTGAAGTTACTGATTCACTTCAATTAAATAGAAAACAGATCTTCAATTATACGCTATCGTGCGAAAGTTTTTGATTTTTATTTCGTAACGTTTGGGATAACAGTAATGTATAATAAATTGACAGAACTGTGGTATTAAAAATACTTTTAATTTTTCTGGTGTATGTAGGGTTCAGAAACAGGAAAGTTATACAAGTAGAAATGTCTAAGGATAGATTTCATAAGTTCCACTGATTAATTACGGAGTTAATTTTCAAGTTCGTCCCTTTACTGATTCACGTCGTGTCTACTGCTATCATTTAATAGCATGATAAACGTTACTTGGATTAATTACTAGTGTAACTTATATCAGTAATAATTAGTGCCTCTAATCCACTGTTTGATTGTGTCATGTACCGTTTACTCTCGAGTCTGTAAATCATCCGATTTTCGTGCCATGGGTACTTTAATATAAGATAGCATCAATAAGACGAAAACGAGGAACCTGGGAGCTGTGGGAACCCCGAGGATTCATCCAAGCGGATCTGCTCCTCCTCCTTAAAAGGTTTCGGATTAACGACAGAGTATGTGACTACTAATCTCCACGAGAAATTTCAGCACTCATCCATAACGTAAACATACTTTTCTCCTCTCAATTTTAACGGTAATATTTTTGACTCGAAGCTTAATCAGAATTTGTTTTCTCTACTTGTTTGTTTATCAAAATTAATTTCTCCACTTTTTAATAAATTATTACTGATATATTAAAAGTATCGACGTTTTAAAATAGAGTTTGACGCAGGTACTTGAATAAAATTATTTGCAGATGTATACGATTTAGTTACAAAAGTGATTTTTTTCTACATGCCATACAATTTTTGTTGCACTTTTCTACAATGATCATTTCTTTCTTATGAATGTTAGTCCATTTATTTCGTTTTAAACCTAATTTCCTCTCAAAGCCATGAAAAACCACAGTTTTTGAACCTTTCAAATTAGATTTTTCGCTTCCTTTAAATATATGCAAGGAATTAATTTGTCCGCGTGACCTTTTTTCACGGGTATATTTGACGTCCAAAATTTGTCATTCTGGAGCGATCAGGTATTGCTCCTCCTATATTACCAAAATTAGGCTAATTTTTCTCTACATCGCCACAATGGCTTTAATCTCTTTGTTGACCTCATTTTTCGCCAGATCCTCCAACTTTCCTGAGTAATGTTGGCCTCAACGGAGAAGGAGATTTCACGTCTATGACTTAGCATTTGGTCGAGGGCAGTGCACTGGCGTGTTTGCACATTCTCGTCGGTGTCTTGACCCTCAGTTGAGTGATAAGGTGCGGAGTTATGCCGAAGGCGTTCCTAGCTAACAAGACAATCGTACGTGTAACTGTCAAGAGGTCCGTTCGCTAAACACCTTTGGTCCGATCATTTCTTCCGCTCCACCTTCACAAAACTTTTCGAGTAACCTAATTACTCAATGTCGGAAATAATATCTGACACAAAAAATAAGAAAATTAGAATGGAAATTCTATACTATTGGGAATTAAGTTCTGTAAAATGAATAAAGAAGGGGAGGGACGAATTTAATTATTTAAAAAATTAAATTAAATTGGGTTTTAAATTTATTATTATGTTAACATAAATTCCTTGCTGATCCTGTACTATTCTTATTATCAGAAAAAGTGGGATTCACTGGCAATTTAAATATTGAATTAACTTAGAGTATTCTCATATTTGAGATTTATCACGGTTAATTACCGTTGGCAACAACGGGTAGCAGAGATTTCGCTTATTATGACGAATTTGTTTTTATTCCTCTTCCCGCTTTTGGACTCTCGTGCAAGTGCGAAGCGAATCCTTCCTTCCGGGACTTTCTAGTGGATGCTAAAGGACAGCATTTTGTGGCGACCCTTCCTCCGCATGGTGTTATTCGGCAGCCAGAAAAACGGGAGATTTCACATCTTTCTGGCAACGGGAAAAAACTAGTTTTCCGTTCTCAGCGAGGACGTTCATGTCTTAGCGGAGTTTTGGCTGGGATATCGTAATTTCACTATGCAGATTTTGTTTTTCTTTCTTCTAATTATTGAAAAAGTCTTCTTATCTCTTCTGCTTCAATCGTACTCTAAGTTGGAAACAACGGATCCCTCCCCCCTCTCTCTCTCTTCCGAGTAACACTCTTCTTCTCTCCTCTTCTACTTACGCTTTCTTTAGAACCACACTACGATTCATCTCTCCCTAAGTCCTCTTCCACCCAACTTTCGAGCAACACTGCACCTTCTCTCCTTCCTCTTTCTTTAAACTGCAATACCTTCAGTCCCGTCTATGAAAAATGCCGTAATGGAAAAACGCCACCCCACGTGACGTGTCCTCACCAATAGCCATTAACTTTTTTTCAAAAGCTGGATCCGCTCTTCCGAAGGAAGGGGTAAATCTTTGGAAACTTCCATGGGTCAACGTCCCCTGATGGACAAAGATCTTTAATCCCCTGCATCTAGGTAGCAAGCGCTTTTCGTTGCTATAGTCTGGCATAATTCTAACCATACTTTTTTGCATCTTCTCTGCCTGTTTCAGAATATTCTTATTTATTTTCTGAATTTAATGCGTCCTAAAATGAGTTAAATTTGGGAGAGTCCTACTGCACTACAAGTTACTTCAATCCACTAATTGTATGTTTTAAAATATTTTTGAAGCTCGAATTTTATTCTGAATCTCAAATTCACCATTTATTTGAGACGGACAGTGTCTAATAAAGTATATTTAAATTTCCACTTTTACCATGATTTTTATTCAAACTTACAACTTATAATTTTAATCATAAGTATAGTTATTTCTACTAAGGGTCTTTATAAATGTTTGATACCAGAAAAATATGAGTTCAATCGTACTAAATCTTTCATATACATTACGTTACTTAAACTGGAAGGCATAAAGACACCTGTTTGAAAATAGAACGTAGCTTTCGATCTTTCAGGTTCAGTGAAGAGTATGAAATCTGTATACAATATACAACTACTTATATTATTATACGTTATTGGAAAGCTTTGTTTCCTGATTTATTTTAGCACAGACGTTTATATGATCTTCGAACTGCATATTTCCTTTTTCATTTTAATTTGATAATCCAGCTTACGAGGGTAGTGACATTTAAAGTTTTCGTTTACGGTCAAAACGAGTTTCACGGACTAATTTTATCACAATCGAATTAAGTCTCACAAAATATGAAGTTAGTGACCCTAGTCTCTGTTCATCCCGAGACTCTTATCAAGCGCACTTTTCGGCTTACGAACTGTCGCTGGCGGGGTTATTAACGTTACCAAGAAACTCCGCAAGAATGAGCGTCTTAATTACAATCCATTAAACCGCAACCTTTAAGAGAGCTTTTAACTCAATTAGAGCTGTCCCGAATGCTCCAGAATTTTTTGCATAATAAATCTGATTTAGCGTTCACTCGACACACAATTAAGTTACTCTAGCAACTCAGACCGTCTATGTAATGGCAGTTAACTCACTTCTTTATAACTATTTAATGTGGGCGAACTATATAGTTTTTTTAAATAAATTTTTTGGTTGCTTCAAAGGACAAGTTTGTAGATTATAAACTCTTCCATCAATAAATAAACAATCGTACGCAGAGTTCAGGGCACTAAATTTTTGGGAATAAAGTCTGTTACATATCAAACTATTTACACAAATTTAATCAATACAATTAAAAGTTGTCGTTTTAAAATGTTAAATGACCAAATTTGCGAAATGACTTATATGACCATTTGTATAAATATTTCTTCATTATCAAGGTAAAAAATAGGATTTATAGATAGGTAATCAGACAGAATCCCGGTAGTTCGTTACATTCAGTTATGTGTCTAGGTAAACAAGCCCTAATCAAAAACTGCCAAGTAAAACTATTTATTCAAAGCTTTGATTAGGTATAATGACCAATATTATGAACATTGCTACGAGATAAGTAGGAACAAAATGTTTCGTTACACACTTTATATAATTCTCATCTTTAAGGTAACTTACATGTAAATGAAACTAACGAGTTGTCTGCCAGTGTGAATGAGAAAAACTGAAAAGTCATCTGAACAGATTTGATTTAATTTTATTATTCTCAAAGTACATTTCCGTTTGTCTAGATTTTATGTAAGATTTAAGTTTTAGAAGGAAGTCAAAATTCGCTGGAATAATTGATTTCGAATAACTTTGCATTTATAAAAATTCTTCAAATGTAATTGGTTGTTCTTAATAAACGGGACGGCTTAATTGTCTTTGGATTAATAAACGTACGAAGAAGACGAATTCCAATAAAACCTTTGAGTTCGACCTACTTTACTCATACATTGTAAGAACTATTTTTAAGTTAATTTTCCTTTATAGACCACTTGATGGTCAGTTTCAGACGTGATATAAGTATAAATAGAAACTGTATCGCGCCTTGATTTCTTTTTCTAATCATTCAGACGCAGAGAGCCAAATAGTAAAACATTATGAAATTCAATCCTTAACTAGAATCATTCGGTTTGGATATATTATGCTTACTGTCAAAGCGAGCAGCTTTCTTTGAATAATGAAAATCGTGTCCAAATATATTACCGTATTGTTACATTTATTTTAACATATAGGGTGGGTTTGTCGGATGAAAATTAAAGAGTAATTAATTAAATAAATGGGGAATTTATTAAACTATCAATAATGAAGGAAACATTTACAGATCTCTTAATAATCTCAGATTAAGCCGTGGACGATACCCTCCCTCGTAGTCAAGGATTGAGAAACTTCACAGCGTACCTTGTTGGAGCGTAGCGTCCCCTCTCTGCCAGCTTCTTCGTACGACGCTCTCCTCAGCGTTGAAGGTTGACGTCTTTCAACGTCCGGGAGCAAACGGTTCCCTCCCATCTTCTTCAAGTTCAAGGAGAAGAATGTGAATTCATACATGCTCACCGCCGTGTGTAGAAAAATCAAACTAGACCTTCTAATAATTTTTCTTCAGACCACGAAATCCCATTGTTTTAGGCAACGACGTTGCATTTAAATATTTCGGTTTCTTACTGCTTCTCTATTCTTACGCGAGCGTGGTTACGGAAATTCCACGGTTTATATCCCTATGTGCCGAAATGCCATTCCTGGAGATTAGTGACGGCATAAGGTCTCGACATGCTGACGCCTACTAGAGTTCCCAGTCTTCGCTATCTTTATACTGAGAACTTAAGAAATATCAACTGTCGCACTACAAACATAAAGTCTGAGGACTATATAATTACTGAAATTTTTAACACCTGATTGTGTTCAGGAATCGGGGAAGGAATGTTATTTTATAAATAAATGTGGAAGTAATACTTTCTAAATTATTTCTTGTGCATTTATATGCTATTACGTAAAAAATACAGATTTAATATCACATTTTCAGATTAATGATGTCTCTGAACATTACCCAGTAATATTGCAAATATTTACGAGGGTTTTATATTTTAAATTTAGTTGCGTTATCGTAGCGTAAATTGTAACAAATTAAAATTTACAATGTTCCGATACAGCAGCATGCCAGGTATTAGGTTGGTTGGGAATGCAACCACGCGTACTATAATTTGAAATTCGTGGCGTAATGTTGTACAAACAATGTGTGGACACGAGCGTAAAAAGGGATTGATAGTCGTTAGCTAATACGAAGTTATTAGATGTGATCCGTAGTTCACAAAAGGAAAACATAATTTATAATTATTTGATTTGTCTGGCATTAGTTCATGATGGGAAACCTTATTTCAAGGGTGAAAAAAATTAATTTTTTGTTCTCTGATGGGTTTTGTTATATCAATGAGATACTTTATATAAATATATTATTGACAATACCTTTTAAATTCCAGTTTAAGTTATTTTAAAGGTATTGGTTTTTAGAACAATTTAAAAGTCTGTTACGAAAGATCGAAGGCTTTCCCGCTGAATTTAACACTTTTCGGGTTTCCACCCGGGTAATATCGACGAACAGCGACGTTTCCAGCCGGGAAGACGATTACACGGGAAAGCCATTGAAGCGTCGTTGTTCTTAGATTTTACCCGGGTGGAAAATCGAAGCTTTTCTTCAATTAGAAGTCAATTGCATGGTTTTCTTTATTAATCTTCCATATTATAGTTAAATATTTTCCGGTAACTGACGCTTTGAGGAAAACAATAGGCGTCTACGATATGCTTATTTGTGATTTTACTTTCTCTTTGTTGCTTGCCCCTATTTCTCCAAAAAACTATAGAACAAAATTCATCCAACTATCTCTTGCTACACTTCACAAAATGGCCGATATAAAGGAAAACCCTGGCAGCCCATTCCCCTAGCATTTTATGTGACGTTCGCCAACCTGTTAGGAACGCCATCTCCTTTACCTCCCGTGGTCTAAACAATATTTTTTTAGGACTAACATTGGGTATCCCACCGGATCGCCATATCTTTTGTTACTAAAGAAAATCATTATTTTTTAATGTCTGGAGGATTTACGACGGTGGGCTCTTTGCATCTACTCTTAAAGCCAATTTGGATTTTTTGTCGCCAACGTGGAAGGTATTCGATCGTACCCGAAATATGGATATTATGATTACGGCGTAATATTAGAGTTCTAATATAATTTTAATATTTCTGGTAGTATCTAGGAGAAACTTTGATCTCCATAAACTCTAATAAAATTTAGTCTGAGGCAACCATCCTCGTGAAATCTTAACTTGACGTAGATAAAGGAATCCAGTACTGGGATGTATAGGGCTAATTCAGAAATGTAAAAATAGGTAATGTCTACATTTGGGAAAACCCTGTTTAAAGATCGATGCTTGGAAATGCTAACGTTTGCCATATTACACTCCAACTCTGTTCAGGTTTACTTTGGGAAACGTAATGCCTGTCCCGTAGCAGCGGCTTCTGTAACACAAACTACGGGATAATGGCATCGGCTTTTAAATACTCTTGCATCTGTCTAACAGTTACAGTTAAATTAACTACAAATTATCCTGCGGACGCCACAGCGACTAACAACAAACACGGCCAATAGTAAATTCTTTTTATACACTGTGTGGGTGAGTTCACAAAAAGCATTGGGCAAAAAGATTCTTAATAATATATCGGTGTACGTTCGAATTGATGCAAAATAAATTGAAGTGCGAGCAAATTGAACGTATATTGTAAAAAAAAGTATGAATATAATAGCCCGAAGCATTTGTTGGCAGCCATTCAGCCGCGATAACACCTATAAAAGTGTGTTATTCTCTTTTTCTCTCATATTTTATGTGACCCAGTTCCCCGTACAAATAAAAGTACTCTGCACCCATAATACATAAAATTGCTTCAAATATCACACGTACATAATTCATAACTGAAAATAATTTAGTTTCCGTGGTTAGTGTATGGTCTAATTTCTGTCGTGAACTAGTCTATTACTACTGCGAGCTCATTTATTTGCTGTAATAAAAATACAGCAAAATAATCAAAAATATTTTTAACTTTAATAGACCTGTGTTTATTTAATGGTAAGCTCGTACAAATCATGACCGTGACTGCATATTTTCCCGTGGTGATTGACCATCCTACCGGCATGGTTGTTTTTGTCACAACGTCCAATCACAATTTATATTTATTGGGACATATGTTGTTACAGTGTCGTTGTTTAAAAAACTTCAAGCGCAAAGTATCCCGTGCATAGTTAGTTATAAACAAACGAATGCAAATTAATGAGCCGATGTTTTAGTCTTCCCTTAAAATTGGTCCATTTTTATTATTTTACGTTGGTGATTGTTTTGATACCCTGGGAGGTTCATTTCTTTGAAAATATTTATCTATGGGTGGCGTAATTTTAAGAAAAATCACTTATTGAATTAGATGGCGGATGTGGCATCATAGAATGAAAATGTGGGGAATTACTAGTTTAAAATAAGGAATTATTATATAAAATGGGAATCCATTAAATTTACATTTATTACTTGCCAATATACCATAATGTAATAAAATTCAATTTACGAAGCAGGCCTTTCTTATGATTAACAATACATTCTTTATACAATCATTACAAACATTAAATTTATTACAAAATAACATTTAGACACGTGATATCCATTCTCGTTTCGTATTTAAGGGCCTTTTCACGGAAAAATTTTTATAGACAATAACCCTAAGCGGGATTTAAAGTACGAGGAAATCGGAAGGAGTGTTACGAAAATATTAACTATTGTCTGGAACTCGCCGCTCGTTCTCAGACCTCGTACCGGCCCCCTCTCGACTTCCTTGTTAGAAAATGAGCATCTTGCTCATTTAAGCTTCTTATCCACTGCCGCGGTCAAGAGAATTCCACCCTGAATCACCAAATTCAGAACCAGTCAAAATATTGTGAAATAGTCTCTCAATCCTGCTCTTAGTATCACACGCTGTCTTCGCATCAATCACATACCCATATAGACTATTGCCAATCGCCAATGGCCAACTTATAATTAGCCCGATTCTTAATGCTTAATGCCTCAAAAATTCATTTGCCTCACTTTTCATAACATTTCATATCTCCATTATTTCATTTCTTTCGATGGCGGGGGCCCGATCATCTCCAATCAAAACTTTTTATTTTTAGACTTTGGGTGGAACCATTCGCCCAACGCCACCGATGTTTTGGAGAAAATATCATGTCTCGTCACAGCCCGTTATCACGGAGTCTGACTGATTTTAGAAAACCCCGACCGGTGCCAAACTGTATACGTTTTATTACCCTGTCTTTATCAATTTCTTTCAAGCCAACTGCCTTAGATTTTGTACCGCCAAATTCTGTATTTCCTTGTGTTCTACCATTACAATAGAAAATATACATATTATTCGTCTTCCATATCAACTATGGAGTGCCGTTACTTCCGGACTTCGTTCTATATTAGTCCAAATATATTTGAAATAGTATTTAAGTAAAAACCGAAAAGTTTTAAAATTTATCGAAGATTAAACTATTTTTTTTCCATTATTCTACAGCAATTTTGTGATCCCATTCAGACGAAAAATTCGGATGAAACTGTCCCATGCTTTGAAGTAATTCATAAACTCCGTAGCGTTGCGTACTAGAGTATAGGAATATATACATGCATTTTTACACGTATATTCTTGATACGTATATAATAGATAGAACAATGGAAAGTGCTGTATTCGTGTTGGACAATCGTACAAAACGAATCGCCTAAAAAGCTGTGGTCGCCATGTTTTATATCTGCACTAAGTCGCCAAGGAACGTCGAAAATATTAAGAAGCTATAGGTAACACGCAGTCGTGTTGAAATTAGAATGACTACGCATATACGTGATTATAAAGATGATAGAGACAGGAAAGTACAATAGGTACTTAAACAGACAACGCAGAGGGTTCTGGAAAATCCAATATAGTCAAACTGAAACACGCAGACTAGTTGTGATGTAGATTGAGCTCATCTGTATCTCTGGATCAATGATCTTCATCCAAAATATGAGTCTACAAATAATAATATGGTGACTGGAGGCCAATTTGCTGTCTATAATATTTTTAATGGGAAAATTGTTAGTAATTTTAAAATATTTAATCTGACTATCAACACACAATTGGAAAATACCTGAAAAGGTTCATATTGAAGTAAACTTATAAAAATTAACAAAATATTTATCAGGTATTAAATTCGAATTGCCACCAAGCTTCTAATAGGTATGTTCTTGTGGTTTGCTCAATCACAATTTATACATTTAAAGACTTGTAATAGCAAAGCACTGATAAACCACAGAAATTGACTATTTTTTTCAAACTTTTGCCTGGCTTCCAAAGATAAAATTCTCTAGTGTGGTCCAATTCTCAAGTGAATAGTTAAAGTGATGTTGAATTCGTTTCGTGGACGGTTCGAAAGAATACCCGAGTTGTAGCTTTGTGCGCTTGAGAGACCCAGAGCGTCAGTTAACCTAGGATGTTTGGCTGCTCGCTGTGGAGTCGGACGTGCCGTTGCCCTCGAATTTAGAAATGGTTGTAAGAGCAAAGCGCAAAACTAATCTCGAGTAAGACACAGAACAGTCATTGCTATGTGGATTGCGGCTCTGATTGGAAATTAAAGCAGCGGGCCTGAGCGGCTCGCTGATTATCTCCAGGCTACTACCTTGAGGAATTATGGCCTTAGAGCTCGTGACGCACGACTCTGGATGGACACACGCCAACTCACCTATCCTAAGTTCATTACGGTTGCTGCCTACGAATATTACTAGTGCTTTACTCGCAAAAAATACTTGTGTATATGGAGAACAGACATCAGTATTGGTCACCCTTGGCACGGAGGTTTTCTTAACGCCATCGTTTGGATGCCGACCACGAATGTATTACTACAGTCTGCTTCAGATATACGTCTTAGAAACGTGCAGATTTTTTAAGATACTAGTCATTTGAATGTAATGATTCCGTTCAACTCCTACTGATCTGCCCTTCATCTCAGACCGTCAATCATCTGATTTCATTACCATTTCCTACGTCTTCATTTTCTATTCCTATAACTGTTCCTGTACCCACCTGCGCACTTCTCACGTGGGAATAAAAAAATAAAATTTGTTTTCACAGAAATCCGCTTTGTACTGCTTGTTTATCTGATCGTTAATCCTGTGCAAATAACCATTTCTTTATGTTTAAATAAAGACTCAGAAACGGTATTCCCAAATTGAAGAAATGATTGGACGACTGGATGCTGCAAAATAACCCTAACTGGTATCTGAAATACAGATTGTACACACATTAAATTATAGTCAGAGTGTTGATCATTACTTTTTGGAATACGTTTCTGTTAAGAATGTTTAATGCTTACTTTATAGAAGTAATATAAAAACAAAAAGTTTGCAATACTTTGTTTCTATGAACAAATAAGAAAAGTGCTTGGTGCCAAATTACAAAGAGCACTAAAAATATTAATTAATCTATGGTTACCATCGGCTACTTAGCTCTTTTGTATGTACAGAAAAATTTGACTTCCTTCTTGTCGCCAGAACCAGCCATTCTAGAATTATCAAGCCTTATTTTACAGAAATCTGTTCTGTGAAGAATTTCCAACGACTTAGATGTCCAAAACTCGTCGTCTTTTCTAACGGCCAGCTTTTCTCCAACTTCTCTCTCAATCGAACTTCCAAACAACACTTTCAACTTCCAATAATGTCATAACTTATATAATTATCTTCCTGCTTCCAAAATAATTTCAAAATTCGTGCCCTGCAACCTATTTGTCAGCCTCGTAAGATCTCTCTATCACCAATATATCAATATTTCTTAGGATTTTCTTCCACCAATTAAATTTCTCCCTACCGAGGTTCACAGGCTGCTTTTGAACTACCTGGTATCACGTTACAAATTTCAACTATCTGACATTGACGATAACAAACATCTATTGCCGAGTTACACGACTGTCTGTAGTGAAGCTTCCAGATAACCAGTACCTTTCTTCATTGGATCAGAACGGAGTCGTAAATATTTTAGAAATTTCCCACAGTACACATTCATGCAACATGAAAAATTGAAATCGTAAGAACTAAATGAATATATTATGCAGATATCGGCGCTGTAATGAATATGGAGGGGGGATATTAATTATTTTAAGTGAAATATTGATATATTAATGAGTTTTTGTTATATAAAAGAAAGACAATAATTTACTTGATAAAAAACATATTTTACATTAATGTTACAATGTTGCTAATTTCAATCTTTATGCCGGCAATTCTTAGTTAAATAAATTTGTAAACAAAATTATACAAATAAATTCCTTAAAACTAAACAATTCCATCTCTAACCTCAGGGTCGTATATTATGGGATTTCTCATAGAACAAAATATTTTTCACAAAAATACTCCCACCTGGCAGTACATAAAATCAGCAGTCACGGGTGTGAATACAGTGTCGGCTTAATGAATATTCAAGCTCCTTTCTCCTAATTGGGTCGTCTTCTCTTCAGATAACAGTCGCCGCTGCTATTCTTCCTGAACCAGGAAGAATTTCAAGATCCCACTTATCACAATTCCAACCACCGGTCCAGTAACCTCTATCTGAATCTCTCACCAAATGTCTTGGCATCTCTCTCGTCTCACCTCCCTCCAAAAAGATGTCCAAAAATCTCCCTACAATCGATCTGCACGCCTTTTTAAAATCTATTCCCCATTTCTTTGGTTCATGTGGCAGGGATGGATATTGAACAATAACATTTATAGTTACATTTGGAAAAACACAATACCCAACTCTCACCAAAATTGGGAAACACCCAAGGCGTGACGTGAAGTCTGAGTTTTATTGACCCTGGCTCAAATGCTGTATCCTTTCTTTTGACTCCATACCGCCAAAAGTCCGAGCAGATGTTTTTTACCGTTACAGAGCGTTCCGATTCCCGTCTTCTACACTTAATGTGTGTTGTAAATATTTCATCTAGAAATGGGCGGATGCCCAATCGTAAATAAATTTAGTCGCTTGTCGTATATTGTCAGGCTATGGTTCCAGATATCATTCCGAACATAGTTCTGATTTTATTTTGTAAATAAAATCATCGTGACACAGAGCTTCATTGTGCTTCTGTACTCATTAAAGCAATTCAGAGAGTCGTACTGTAGTATTATTCACACTTTAATGGTTATATCAAGAATCATTATTTTTAAATCTATCCTAAGTCATTGACGAGTGCAAGTCTAATGTTCTTGTTCGATTTGACACAGTTAGTTGGTCTGCCGTTTACTAGCTCTCGCGATAGATTGGCCGTATTGAAACACGGCCGCAATCTCAGTAGCTTCATCCACATACACACACACACACGTGCTTTTCGCCTAGCTCCCTCCGATAACATCTCTCATTTCCTTTTTATAGCCATACGTTATTCTTGGCCCATATTTCTTTCACTTTAATGTGAGCCATTACGAGGGTCTATTCTACGATGGTACTTGTGTTAGGCGGTCATCACCAAAGACATTTACAACGAGCTGCAGCAAGAAAAAAAATACCAAAAAAACATTCTAATGTTACAGCCAGTGGACGTGTTTTGCAAGTAGCTTATCGCTTTCAATAGCCGCACACTACCAGCGTTCGGAGCTGCTTTTAGAATTAAAAATATTCATCAGAGGACGCGAGCGAGGATTAGGGAGGAGGACGCGTGATAAGAATGTCTAGGTAAATTTCCCCAAATATTTTTTAACTGAAGTAACCTACAACATATAATGTCCCATCTTTATTTAGTTTTAATATCACATATTAGCAAGCAGTATTAAAATTAAGTACACAACAAAGCGGAATTACCTGAAAAAGTTTGAAACCTAATTAAACGTATTCACTGCCATCTACTACTTAATAGTTCAATTTGCCTTCTATTATTATTGAGAAGTATTTAGTATTAGTAATTCCTATAAATATTTCATTTTTCCTTTTCAATGTAACTTTTGGGATTAATGTTCATACATTTTAAATTTAATAATTTACTTAAGGCAGAAAATTGACTTACTTGACTATAATCTTGCATTGAAGAAAGGTTTGTTTTGAGTCAAATTTAAGAAAATTGATGGAATACATAATAAAATTAAATTTATATTCCTTACCTCACCCGAAATTGATTCTTAATATTTAGCATTTATAATTTTTGTTGCTGTATTGTTAATTGTAAGGGATTATTTGCACCTGCGTGAGCGTAAGGCATAATGAAAGAATAGTTCGTGAAATCTACATTGCTATGTTCAGATGCGCAGTAGGGAAAGCAGAAGGGGAAGGGAAGTATTGTAGCTTGAGAAGGAACTAACACTCCTAGCGGCCCAGCGAAACGCTATTATCATAGGTTAAAAACACTCATTGTATTCATACGAATGGTGACTGGGACAACGTTGTTTTAACGCACACTATACTTCTTATCTATTACATTTAACGGATGCGTTTATTGACGTACAACATATCAAGAACTGACAGCAATATATTTACTATTGCCAATGTTTTCAGGATTGCTTTTACAATACCAAGTTGCGCTAACAAAGCCCGGAGTAAATGTGAGATCCTTCTGCCCCCTCCTCACTACGGGCCAAGTTGTCCACTGCGCATCGTATTGACACACGACTGGCTAAATCTCCCGGAAATATGATATAGTATTATCATATTTGTATCCTCTTAAAGTTATCTGGCTGATAGGTTTCCTGATTCAGTGTATGAATTTTACGCGTACGTTTCTATTATTAATATTCATAGGGAAACCGAGGGAACGTTTTAGTCATTTAACTTGAAGACATTACTAATATGTTCTGAAACTTCGTTGTGCTCATACATAGAAATAATATAAAAATGTTGATGGCATGTTAGTTGTTAAAACTATCTGTTTAATGAAAATAGACTAAAAAATATAATGTGAATTATTTGAAGCTGTATCGTCGCCGGTTATATATATTTTTGCCTGGTTGTTTTTTAACGAGCCTAACGTATTGTAGTATAGGAAATTAATTTTTTCGGCTTTAGTATTGAAACTGTAGTTTATTGAGTTAAATATATATAAAATAATCCATTCGTTTATTTACTTTACTTGGTATCAATCATCACAATATTGACGAAGTGAATTAAGCCATTTTGAAAAATTAACTGTGCATATAAAAATAAACAAACGTATATGTGAAAGTAGTCCTTACTGAATAACGCAATTTTGCTTCAAATGTACTGACTCGTGTCCACTAAAACTATCATAAATAGAGTAGATGCAATGATTTGAAGAGTGTCATATAAGAAACATCAGAAAGAATTTTTGTGTGAAATATATAATAATTTTGTTTCAGGGATATGTATATGTGTCTGTATCTTGTGGGCTATTTTTACATCATGGTAATTTATAATAAATAAGTGCAAGTGTCATCTCTCAATGTAAAAATATTTGACAAGCGTTCTAAGTGGAAAAAACCGTAAAATGTTCCTTCACTTATGTTTTTTTGGCTGATTGTGTGTGGACAAATTATTGGGCCGGCCGTGTGATTGCTGACAGTGGACAGAGGCGGCACGGATTACTGCACGCTAAATCCGTTCGATAGCGCTCGTATGCTATTTAATTAGGCTGCTCTGGAGCCATCCTTCGTCCGTTTAATTAAAGCGCCAACTCTGTATTGTTAGGTTCCTCATTACCCTGAACTACGACTGGACGAACGCACGCAACAATGTTCGCTGGGAGGTTATAGGTGAGGCAAGCTGAAAATGGCTCGCCAACGGGTCTCCGACTCGGAAAAAATATCAATTTCATCAAGGAATTTATTAAAATTTTTGTTAAAAGATATAATTTATTACGATGATAATTTTTTCCCTTATTATGTCACTTCAATATACCAAAACTATATTTCAATTTTGATTTCAAAAGTTATTTGGAAGAAACTTTCGCAATTGCCATATTCATCTCCAAATAAATTACATTTTTTTTAAACATTACAAAATTTTGTAATTTATTTTGTAGATATAAATTTTTTTTGAATCATAACAAACCTTTGTAGTTTATTTTGTAGATGAATATGGCAATTGCCGAAAGATTCTTCCAAATAAAGTTTTGAAAGCAAAATTGAAATGTACTGTGGGTCTATTGAAATGACTGATAAAAATAAGGGAAAAAATTACTATCATAAAAAATAACAATTGTAAATTACTTTGGATAAGTTACATCGAGTCACGATTGTAGTAATTCTTGAAAATCACCATTTAAACAAAGTGCCTGTCTTGAAAGTGTAAGCAGAACGATTTGTCAAGCGTTATTTTATAAGAATATTTTAAACTTAGTTAAGTTACGCATATAATATTGTTTTTTATATACTAATAATATTAAAAATATAGTAACTAAAGAGCGTATTTTTTATTTGCAACCACCTATTAAAAGTAAACCGCGATCTTACGAATCCTGCTTGTTTGTTACAAGAAGAAAGACTGTACCGTCAATTTTGTATAATTGATTGCGACTGCATTTCTTCTTTCGTTTTTATTTATTTTTTGTTCATTGATTTCTTACACTGATATTTTGACTAAGGATATAAATCTTTTTGTCTTCATATGATGATTGTACCTCGTACATCGGAACTCCTAAGCTATTGTATTGAAAATTTGGCTGGAAGTGTCTCCAGCGTTTCTACACAAGGTTTTGAAGTTGGAGAGCAACTTCGGTTTTCAATTCGTCTTTGTTTCGGGCTGCTGAATGGCATGACACCAGCATAGAGTAAAATGTAGATGGAGCATCAAGAGCGGAAGGAGGCGGCCGCTTAGATGCAATGGGCAATTAATGCGCGAAGGGCGTTTGTGTCCTAAACGTGTTAATTGCCTCGGCGCTCTTCCTGCTGGGATTTTGCGGCCCTTTTCAGGCCGCAGCTATCCATCACCCTTCAGTCAGCCGCCATTAATTCGCGCACAATGAATTTTATTGAATGGGCGGCTAGTCACAAAAGAAAGCTTTGAATGCTCAGTTTAGACAGTCGGCCCCGTTGTATCCAGTTTGACATTGTTTTTGCGGTTAAATGTTTAAACTTGTTTTGAATGGGCGTAAAATACGGTGCATTCGTGCGTTACACGTGCCATTTTTAAATCGACATTTTTGCCCTGTGACGTTGAGAGATCTCTTCCGTCAGCCGCTACTTGCATCCACATAAATTATCTTCTCCGTACTTGCACATAAATAAATAAACTTGGCGTGCGATTTATGAGGACGTTACGAATAAATACAACAATCTTCGAAACTGAATTTTCGAAAGTTCCGCAATGCTTCTAGAAATGTGCTACGACAGACAATTGCATTGTTGAGGATAATTACTTTTGCATATGAATGCCCACAGCTTCACCGTTACTCGCGTTTGCTCTGGCGCTAATGCAAGCCGAGATGCGGCAGCGCCGTAAGTTACGTCGTGTGATTGGCAGGAATTGCCGATGAGTCTGACACTCTGCAGCACTTCCTGCCAGTAAACCATCTTTTACATTCACGTAACTTTCGTTTACTTGCCGCTTAACCACTTTGACTAACGAATATAACTCAGCAATTTTATGTAATGCATCATCGTACGTTTAAAGTGAAACTGGCACGTAATACATATAATGCAAGGAAATTCTACTATTATTGAAGATGGCTCAAGTGGATAATTTTTTTCTTTCTCAACGTATTCTGTCAGTGTCCACAGGTGCTGCTCTGTAATCCCCGATTAGTCTTTCTAAAAATATCAACGTCATTATCTCCTCTCCGTCTTATTTTTCACTCTACATTTTGGATTTAATATTGATAGTAAATTTCTTTACTAATTCTTCATTGTAATGGACCTGAATATTTTCTTATCAACAACTGATAAATCAACATTTTTCCCTTGTAATAAACTGCGCGTTTTATGTCTGTATAATTTTAATTGTTTTTGAAATATTTCCACAATGCCGAAGTATTTGCATTGCTGAATTTTCATTTATTTTATTATTGTAAAAATAGTATTGTAAAGGGAGCTGATGGAGTTTTAATGTAAAATTTCAAGTTATATGAAAATGTGTTTGTCTCTCGGAATAATAGTATCTATCTATAAGTCACGAGAAAAAGCATTTCGTTGTGCCGAGCGCAATTGTTGAAGCGGAAGGTGGAAGGGGAGTATTATTGTACGCCCACGTATTTGTTGAAGAATGACTACTAGCGCTTTAAAAAAATATTCTACATATTATTAGTAACCAGATGTAGACTGCACCCAGTTCTTGTAGTGCGGTATGTGGGATTAAAATAAAAGGTTAATTAAAAGATAATGGGAAATTTATTTACAAAAGAATTTCGCTAAAAAGCATTAATGAAGGAAATATTTACTATCAAAGAAGGAAGGTTTTCTCCGCAGTAGTTGTTGAATAAAGTATTCTCGGGATTTCATCCGGGTCAAACAGCGATCAAAGCGCGACGAGCTTGAAGATGACGTCGAAACGTCGAGCTTTGATCGTTGTTTGACCCGGATGGAATCCCGAGAATACTTTATTTAACGAAATATTTACTGTTTTTATTAGCATTCTCATGCTTTGGTTATGAACCAGAAACAAAAGAGGTGAACATTTCGTGTTTTTTAGATCACAGAAACATTTTCAAAGGTCTTAATAATTTGAAAGCTAGGTTTCTCTATATTATATTATTGGCCTTATAGTGTGTTAAATAATTACAGGTGCATGCACGATTTATATCTTATAATATTTCCGAAAAGTACTTCGTACGTTTTTTGTTCTTAATCTGTTTTTGAATAAATCTCTTACTTAACCGCCACTCACAAACTGAGCCAACGTTCCAGAACGACAATTTTGACGTAAATTAACGGCAGTTTAATAGGTAAGGAAGGATCTACATTCACTTTGTCAAACAGAGATGTATTTTTCTTAAAATTTATTTTTCCAGTAAGGGCGAATCCCAACGGGAGCTCATCAGTCTGAGTTGGTCCAAGTTGCGGAGTTTCCTGTAGGGCAAACACTTGTTCGTGGCGGATGCTTCAAGTTTATCTGCCCTCTAGAACACATTGCGCGCAGCTGTCGTCCGAAGTTTCGTTCATCCCACATCCAAAGGTGACGGGGAGCGCACAATTGACTGCTTTCAAAACTGGAAAGAAAGGGAAAACTCCGATGACGGCACGAATTACATGCCTACTTCATTGCGTTTCTGAAAAAAAAAATGCATCGACTCGGTATTCAAGAGCTAACCCAAATATTCCAGCGTTGGTTTTATTAAACAAATTGTGTAATAATATGGAAGGTGTTCTGTAAGCGCATTCTTTTTGGTTCGCGAAAAGCGGTGACTCTGAAAAATGTTTTTTTAAATTACATTCAGGCGAAATAATTTCTGATTTGTCTTGGAAAAGAGTAATTTTGAGTAAGAAGAACGATGACGGTTAGGAAAAGCGAAAGGTGTGACCTTTAATCAAACAATTACATTGCTTGAAATAATAGGTTTAGCATGTAGATTTACCGCAAATGTATACCTGGGGGTATAACAATGGCTAACTATGTTGTAACAAAACTAAACATCTAGCATACACGGCTACAGATTTCAAATTTAAAACGGACAGCAAATCCCAATCCACCAGGCTTTTGTGCTTTTAGGATTATGATCGCATTTTCAACTCTGAAGACGAACAGGGTTTCTACTCTTTCACCCCCCCCCCCACTTTTTCAAAAATATTTTTTTCTCTCTTTCTAATCTTTTGTTTTTCTATTTGCGTCCTCAAAATCCACCCAAGTTGCCCTATTTTTATTATTTTCACCACCCTGCAATTAACTCAAGAAAATACACCACGGGCAGAAGCAAAGCTTTGTGTCTTAAAATGTGAAATCCATCTTGCAATAAAATTGAATGCAATTTATTATTTATTAACTAAGTTATGCTCCACGTTGGTGAAAGCCAGTTGTAATAATATTGGTCTAAGGGAATCAATTTTTCGTTCACGCTTCAAAGGAGAAAAGAAAAAGATTTGTAATTTAATCAAAACAAAATGAAGATTTAATAAGTTAACAATAGAAATGAATAAAATAAATTACAATAAATAAAAACGACCAAAAAAGTCAGCATTAAATATGTTACTATTTATTCACAAAAGCGACGTTTCATCTCCTTTTCAGACTTTATCAGGCTTACTACAAACATAATATTACAATAAATTACTTCAGAGTTCTATGTTACATTTTGAATTTATATATGAAAACATAGTTAAAACTTACAAATTTAGCAATACATCCTATTTACTTCTTGACTCCCTCAGACGAAAAGATTATTGAATTTTGGTCGTTTTTATTTATTGTAAATATTTATGTCAGAAAAGTATTACGTAAAATAATTAAAAATGAAAAACAGTAGAACATTCATAGATATTTATTGAAACTCTTCGTCAGGTCACCTGTGGGGTGAACCAATATGAGCTCAACTAATAACTCGAAAGACCAACTCGACTCTCGCTAGCGGTCCGCAGATGAATGACTCTCTGCACCAAACTTCTCTCCATTTCACCTAGTGTGGCTCATAATTCTTCTCTTCCCTTTACTAATAGTCAATCAGGTGCAATTTTTAATAGCATTTATTGGCTGTAATTTACAAAATCGCAGCCAACAGGAAACTTGCAGCCGCCGGATGTAAAAAAATTTACTTGCACAGGTTTTACGTTCGTTACGCAGTAGCAGTTTCCAATTAGCTACGCGTTGCTTTTAACTTGAAAGACTCAAATTTTTCGTCGAGTTTCCCACGGACATGCCTTTATCCGAGAAAAGGGTCTTTTACTTATTGTTTCAAAAAGGGTCTAGTGTTGACCGTCAGAAATTACTACGTACACAAGAAGTACTTCGCAGACCTTCACATGTATTTTTTATATATTGCAATACAATCCCCTTTTTAGTGTCTTATTAAAATTAAATGGATAGACTAGAGGCCGAGAAAATATTTATTATAAACTGATGTAATGTAATATTTTTATCATTCACTTAACCTTCGTAACCATTGGTTCAAATGCTCGAAATTTATATCCTTTAAGTCACTATAGTTTACATTTTAAACACGCGAGCTTCCCACGTATGTTTCGTATAAATATACTTAAAAAATTTACGTGATCATTTCACTTAGTTTCAGAATTTTTCCTTAATCTATGTTGAAAATAACATTTCATGAAAATGTATGAGTCAATAATGGGCTTGGCTGTAATACAATGTTGTAACGTAACACGAATGGATTTATTCTACGAAATCTGCATTTATATTGAAAATGAGAGACGTATTAAATTTATAATTCTGTTGAGGAGGTGAAAAATCGTACTGAAAATAATGGAGTCATTAATGTGTTCAATTTTTTTTGTGCAATTCTACTGGTGGTCTTTGGGAAGAATACGGCTTGTCGTTTTTACATTTTCAGATTGATTATACTTCGGACTATTATTTAGACATTTTAGTTAGTCTTAATACATTTACAGTCATTGAAGCTTCGAACAATCCCCAGCCGTGGCTGTTACCAGTAATTAAAATGTAATCACGCGGGAAACTGTTTAGTTGATGTAATTTTTTGTTTTTTGAGAAATTGAATTTTCTAGATAATTATTTTTCCCTATTCGTATTTACTTTTATGCGTACTGTTAATATTATATTATACACTTACTAACGTTTGGAATTTTTATTACTGTAATTATATAGTAATATTTCTTACATAAATTTGTACACAAAATTTTAATTGTTATTAATTGATAGAATATCTTTTAATTTTTATGTAATAACGTATCTTATTTCTTCATTCGAGGACTAATGGAATTATAGTGAACGTTTTGCATTATACATTACTATTGCATTTTTCCTATTTAAATTAAAATATAATTCAACCATTATTATTCATAATTGATTAAATATCGATATATATATATATATATTTGACAAGTACGTTTTGTTATTTAAAAATAACTGCAGCTCGAAAGCTAAATAAGAGAAAATATCCAGTTCAGTATTTTCATTCCTTTTTTACCGCCTCTGTGATTAAGTCCACGTAAATAAATCCTTAGATTACAAACGACCATGTAAATATAGAGAAACTGAAATGAGCTTTGCAACGGAAATTAAATCCTTGTACAATTAAATCACTGAAACAATTACGAATATTTAGCTCTTTATAACTTTTTTATTTGTAATCGTTTATTATTTGAAACGTTGAGATTGTGTTGTCTCATATTATGAATGTTTATGCAATGTATTTATCTGTACACACATTTGGGCATTTTTACAATTTTTTTCAATTATAATTATAAACTTAATTTTTGGCCATATTATTTTTTTCTCTGCCATAAAATAAAGAGATTAATAGTAGTTATGTTTTAATTACTATAATAAGATCCTATTCTTTTGATAAGTATTATCACTAATTTTAATTTAATTTAAACGCCTTTTTGATTTTAGCACACTCTCACGGGTCACTCCAACAAAGTGATGGCAGCCAAATTTATGGGAGATGCCATGAAAGTTGTGTCTGGGAGTTACGACCGGACCCTCAAGATATGGGATTTGCGGAGCAAGGCCTGTGAGTATTACCAGTTCCTTTTCTAAAATAATTTATTGGAGTCATAATAAGTAGCAAATATGCATAGCAAATTGCTATTTATAACATGATGCAGAAACATCACAAAGTGCTCATACTATCCCATTTTCATCCACGTTTTAAGCTGTATTTTTGTGTACGTTATATTCAACGTATCTATAATTGGAGAGAAATAGGAAGTTGTGTCCAGATACGATGCGCAGTATTCTACATGTTGATGGCGCAGCTCAATTTTTCACGAACATTGTTTTGGGTAACTTTGATGAGTGGAAACTATTCTTAAGTTGAAACATATATGTTAAGCTCTGTATATTCTGTACATCAAAAATGTCTACCCTAAAAGTAAAGGCATCATAAGTATGAGATATATTTCTGGTTTTATATGCCGTTCGTAATAATGTAATAGATATTTTTATACACTCTATTGGCTACAACCAACGGCTATGCTAGCTGACGCCAATACTCCCCCTCCTCTTCGTCTAGTGTGCAGTTCTCACGTCATGGTATTTGTCGCGACCTATACATGGCTTATGTTACAAAGTATGCACTATTGATTATTTATAAATATAATGATCTAGACAATTCTTATATCCTTCATTTTTAATAAATAAAAATACGACAACAAAAGTCAGCATTAAAATATAACAATTTATTAACAAAAGCGACATTTAATCTCCATTTTGAGACTTTCTCAGACTTACTACAAACATAATATTACAATAAATTAATTCTGAGTTCTATGATACAATTTTTAATTTATATATAAATAACATGGTTAAGAACTTACAAATTTAGCAATACATCATATTTCTCATTGACTCCGGCAGTCGAAAGTATTAATGAACATGTGAAGAATTTGGTGTCGCGCTGGACCATCTCCAGCGACAGTTACGGCCGAAATGATGTGTAACAATGAGTTCTTTCGACAGTTAAATTTTAACAATGTAGAATAATATTAAGCGTTAAACTACAACAACAAAAAAATATCGTAAATTTGGTTCAAATTATTCGTGTCATTTTTAACGTTGATTGCACCTGATATACAACATTTCACTCATAATTCTCGAGAAGTAATTATTTTATTAATCTAAAATTTCCATATTTTGCCAATCGAAATTGTGATTATTAACAAATGTGTTTGGACACAACTGTGTACTTTTGAATGTCTAATTTGATGTTGTTTTTATGTTCTTAAAGCGAGGTTTTAAAGCTCTTTTAGTTTGGCCGATATATAATGCGTTACAATCTTAACAATTAATTTTATAGACATTGTCTTTTCAGAAAGCTAATTTTTTCTTTAATATTTAGAAGGAAATTTCAATTATTTATTGAGTCAAGGAGAAATATGATGTATTGCTAAATTTGTAAGTTTTAACCATGTTGTTTATATATAAATTCAAAATTGTAACATAGAATTCAGAATTAATTTATTTTAATATTATGTTTGTAGCAAACCTGTGGAAGTCTCAAAATGGACACGAAACGTGTCTTAGAGTATTTGGTTTGTTTAAAGAAACGAAACTTTATTTGTAATAAAAGCGTTTAATTTTATTTGGTCTTACCAGACGCATGTATAAATTAATATTAGTTGAAAGTCCTAATATTTATGGAGGATTTGGAGTTAATGCCATTTTATGATTTGTTTCTATGTAAATATCTCTAGTTGAATGTTAAGGGAAGAAATCATATTTTGTTTACTAATTAAGAGCCTATTACCCATTGACTCACTTTCACAGTCGTTGAGATATTATCTATAATTTAAACAAGTTGGTAAGAATTACTTCAAACATGGATTCAAACCGACATTGGATGTAATCTAATTTTTATATTGCTGATAAGAATTTTGTTTTTCCAAGAAGCAGTCCAATAATCTATAAACATCTGCTGATGTATAAGTGGACTCTCTGAATGGAGTTCCACTCGAGTCTGTTCCTGGAAAATTTATAAAGGTTATCATCAGTTTTCGATTCGTTAACATCGGCTTCCCAAATCACAAGACTCAAGAGGAGTGATTACGTGGAACTCTGTTGAAATGGGAATCACGTTATTATTTGTAAAAGTTAATTAACATTTTGTTTTCAAAACTCAGCTATTTACCGCTGCTCGTCTCCCGTAAGGTTACAAGACTTTAATACACGTCCCGATCGATCCCTGACATTTATATGGACAATAAACGTAGTTAAAGCAACGCGAGGAAACATCCACTTTCATCATTAGTTTTACGTTGGCGTTGTGACTATTAAACAAGGTTTACTTTTATGCGCAGATATCTATCATTAAGTGTAATTCGCTTGAAATTGCTCTCTCCGTTCCATGTTTATTAACCACTATCCAGATATAGCTTCCGATAATTTTACTTTGACACAGAACTTAATAGCAGCCCATTTTAGTTGAAATTTGTTTGCTGTGTATTCATACGCCACAATAACTGAGGAGTAGTATAATTAAGAAATTATATACATATGGAACTGAGAATTTGAGTTCCTCATATTTCCAGAAAACATTATTATATTTTTAAAAGGTTTTGTTTCTGTCTGCACTAAATTTCATATTCTCAACTCCAAATTTCTTGAAATATGTAGATTATACACGTTAATTATGCTGAATGGAATGATTTTATTTTGTCTTCCCCTTAAGTTCTGCTTTTTATTTCCTGACACTGGCAAATCAGAAATGCTCTCGATAGGTTTAAATAATTTATTTAGTATGGCCATCTGTTGAAAGAACTGCAAACTGATGGACGGACTTGCCATCGCTGCTCATGCCATCTAGCGGGTAGGCTTCAGTTCGCCTTCTGGTCTCCGAAAGGAGAGAGATTCTCAGGACTAATAAATTTCAAGATATGTCGAATACCAGTAACAATTCCCATTAAAGAAAACGATTTTTCTAACGTAGGAATTGAATCCCGCGAAGAT
Organism: Eucriotettix oculatus; assembly: GCA_034510155.1. Classification (NCBI taxonomy): domain Eukaryota; kingdom Metazoa; phylum Arthropoda; class Insecta; order Orthoptera; family Tetrigidae; genus Eucriotettix; species Eucriotettix oculatus. The sequence goes on from CM067378.1 coordinate 79,045,889, forward strand.
TTCATTTCAACTTTCGTGTTACCAACTTGAGAAAGTCGGAATATGATTAATTCAGTTTCAAGATATCCTACCGTTCTGTTTTACCGTATTCATTTTCCATTCGTTGTAAGTATTGGCCATCTTTTGGTTTTTTCATCATTGTCCATTAAAGATCTATTTTCATAACATGTTCATTGCATCTTTTACATTCTTTAACGCTTCTTTAAAACCTATAATAGTTTTCAGTTAACATAAATTTTTTGGGACATTTTTTAATATCCTATGTTCATAGAATAAATCAAACTTAAAGTAACTTACAAATTAAATAACACCTAGCTTTTACGTTAACCTAAAAAATTCAATGATATATCTTGTTTTATACAATTATGAGGTTGTAATAAAAATGCGTCTAGTCATATTGGATCAAAATTTGAAAATTTTGTTGATCGATAAGTAGAAGGTTACGGTTTTAATATAGAATATGAAAGTTTATAGCTAAGGAATCTAAAGCTGAAATTTATAATTGTATTTTATATGTAGTTATAAAATTTAAATTTTCTTTTCGAAATTGGTTGGCTTTATACATCTTTATATAAATATCTTCTGAACACTTCATGATATCAAAATGAAACCTATACAAAATTTTAAGTTAAATTTCCCGTTTCATTTACTGAAATTTTTCACAGTTAATCACTTAAGCCGTTTCTAAGCATAAACAGATGATGAGTATAGGTTACTTTGGAGATTTTAACGAACGTTTGAAAATAAACCTTTACGTATAATTAATATAAGTATATTAATATCCTTATCAAACTGAAATATGCACATATATTTAAGTTAAATTGCCTTTATCAAACCCTAAAATTTTAATTGAAATCCGTTGAGCCATTTGGGAGCCAATTCGAGGCAGAACAGATAGACAGTCACATCCTTTTTATTTATGGTTATAGATAGGGAACAAAAATGTCACTCACACTTCTTAAATTTCTTCTAGGACACAAATTTCTTCAATGAATTTCACAATATATTAAATTATTACTATTTTGTTAAAACTTGTAAATTCTGACGGTTGGCACAACGTAATTTCCGAGCTTTATCGATAAAACGACGGCCAGAAAATAGGTTTGAAGTTTATTTTACAGTCGACTTCATATTTTATATATTTTATATTGCGAAAATTGAATTGTCGATTTCCAGTTGAAAGTGAACTAACCTATTTGTTTAATACATTCGCTATTCATAATTATTATGAATAATGAAATTGGTATTTTTGTCAACATTACAAATACTGCACAATAATATAGTTCTCCAAACAGAATGTTTAATATAGAAGTATCTTTAGAATTTATAGAGAAGATATTATTAAACAAAATTCAGAGATATGAAACCTTACAATAATGTACTGTTTCATTTATTGTTATAGTAAGGACTATTCATTTACAGTCTCAACTTATATTTGAACGGCTGCAGTAAACTATTTCAGGGCTTTTAGCACGGAAGCGTCTAGGACTGAATGCTAGTAATTTTGTGTCTTTAACATAGCTGCTGACAGTTTGAAGTCTAGTTAAGGAGTTCTCAACGTAGAGAAAATGCTTCTCCCTATCCGTTATACTATTAGCATATTAACGATTGTAAGATTCCCGTCAAAAGAGCCTGAGAAACTAAACTTTGAGTAACTTGTAGTTTAATTATGTTCTCGCACGAAACAAATGTTAAGAGCGGTTTTAAATTCGCATTTAGTTGTTTCTTTGTGAGCACGGGAAGTAGTAGGGAGTAGATGCACTCTTAAGCCGGGGCCTGAATCTGATTACGGAAATACTTGAAACCACCGTTACCAAGGAGAAGAAAAACCTCCCATCCCTCCAATTGTGTGATGGCATAATCCGTTTGTTAGAAGTTTTATCAGTCATGAATTATCCCCTGAAATTAGTTTAAGTAAGCTCTTTCATATTGAAATTCTCGACAAACTGTGCAGTATTGTGTTGAGAAGTTGGAAGGTTAAAGCGTGCTAGTCTTTAATAAACCGTAGCTCCTCACTTGAGGACTCGTTGCTACTGCCGACGTCCTTAATTAGAAAGTTGCCGAGCTCACTAAGGAAGCGGGACTACATTCCCAGCAATGGTAACCAGAAGACATTCCTTTTGATTAATTGTCTTAGATATACTTACATTTCCTCCCTTATTCATCATACATTCTTATTTGGCAATATAATACTTTTTACATCACTGTGAATTTTAAAACATTGATATTATTCAAATATTAGGTGACTATCGAGCTAGCAATTAATTACAAAATCAAGCTGTATAGCGAAAGTAAAACACAGTAAACTATTAAGTTCAGCAGAAATAATGCAATATTTGTTTCGAAAATTTTATATATATTAATTTTTTTTCTCATTATAATTGGGACTAAATGTCCCTAAATTTTATTTTGAATATTTCTGTGGTTTATTATATGAATGCTAGAAGTGCTTTTTTTTTCGTGAGACAGCTTACGTTTTGTCTTTGTCGTCATCAACTTACGAAATACTTTTGAAACATCCAATGTTTCAAATATTTAATTATTATGACGTTACATATATATTATGTGTCATCTTTTTCTTCAAAACTTCAATTTTTGGTGAAATTTGATTCCTATTATGAAATAATTTAATTCTCTTAGTGTTTACCTTCCATTGAGTGTTTTCTTCAGTCTTCTTTATATCTAACTAGCTGGGACCCGGGGTCGTACGTGTATTTGCTTATATTTGCTCGGCACGTTATTTAATTCGTCATCGAAACATGACAAAACTGGTATCGAGCCAAAACTGTTCCTGGTACAACACCAAGGCTAAAAATATTTGCAGTACTCAAACTTACGCCGTCCCATCCCCCGGTTAGTGGACGATTTGCAATTTAAATCAAACTCAATGACTCGCATAGCACCTCCACCCCTCGTAGGTGCTGAATGGGGTTGAAATTAGACGCAAACAAATTTAGCAAAAATACCATAAAATTAATTGACACATAAAAATATGTATATTTGAAAGAAATAACTGATGTTCATTGATATTTAAAAACTTCCGTGTCTTACTTACAACATTGTTGATTTTCGGATCAGCAATAATGAATGTCATAATTGTTCCATATATTAATGATAGTATGCTGAAGTTTGTTTTACTATCTTCTATCCCTTCTTAGGGGATTAACTATAACTTGAGTTTGGTTTTTTATATCAGAATTGACCTCAGCGGCTAACATTACACCGGATTAGAGCGCTATCCTAATTGTTTTCTTGTTATTTTTATATGATGCCCCTTTACCCCCTCCCGTAAGAATATTCCCCTTCCAATATGGATGGGGTTGAGATAATACGCTTGCAGTATCGGAGTACACACTGTAAAATTAATTTAAATGTATTTATATCATGAAAATATTTCCCGTTTTTCCTTATTTAAAAGTTTTCACCCTTCTATTTCCGCCCTTAGAGGTTGTACCAGAGTCTCATCCCAACAGTACTGATTTCAGGGTCGCAAAGAAAACATGTTCCAAATTTGGTCGAGATTGGCCCACTTGTTTAGATTTGTATACGTAACGCACACACACATACAGGCAATTTTATTATTGGGATGTCGAACAAATTTTATATATATATATATATATATAACTCTACAACCTTTGTTTTTTCTATGTGTCCTAGTATCTAAAATTTTTGAAAGTTTATAATTCGCACTTTAGTTAAAGTGTACCTTTAATAACTTAAATATTTCATATTATTATAATATTGTACTTGCATATGCCATATGAATGTTGAAATTACACTAATTTGTATTCTGTAAATGGAAATCATATAAATCGAAGTACTCTAATCCGAAGATACTCCCAACTTTTATTATGTCTTACACAGCGACCCAGTGTTTCATTTCGCTATTTTTCTTGCGACTGTTGTATATAGTACCAGAAATAATGTAAGAACAAATATAATACTTATCATTTGTTCCCTTTAATTATAATAAAATAAACTGGTCAACATATCAGATTACAAGTAATAAAATCAGACGCTATTAGAAAATGTAAATGACAGGAAACATTTTATTCGTACTTGTACAATTCATCTGTACAAAAGTTTTGATAATTGTGCAGCTGATGAGGTTGCAAAGAAAAGGAAACAATGGTTGTACGTTTTTGTGTTTTATTAGATTGTTTCTGACTTGTTAGCAGGTTTCAACGGATGTCAGATAAATATAACAATTTCTTAAATTAGGTTTCTGTCAGAGACATTTTTAGCGACTACCATTCCAGCAATAAGAAGTTTCGTGACCTATGATGCAATACTAGCGAGAGATATGAAGTGCCAGTTGCCGTACGTGTAAGATAAATTTCTCCCTCGTGTTCATCTTCTAGGCAAGCATCAGCTGACAGTTTAGCCGTGGGAGTAGAATATGAAGGCGAGACCTACTAAAAGTTACTCGTTTATCCTGACATGTAATGCATCTCCTTTAGATGTAATTTTAGATGCGCTTTTAAGTTTATACGCTACGGATGTTTATCCCCATATCCAATATGAAACTAAACGCTTTATCAACACTCAATTCCTAAATTGTTTGTAAGAAATCATTTTTATGATGTGAGATCTGTAATAAATTATACTGGTGATAATAATTAATTATAAATATTCAAATTGGGGCATTCGAATTTTTTTTGCAGTTTTCATGTTTGCTTTCTTCTTAATATAAGCGTCAGTTACTTATGACAGAATGAATTAACTTACACATGTATGAATTCATCGTTTCTTAATACCATAGAAACTTGTATTCCCATAATTTTTATTTCTCTTCTTATACGTAGTTCTGTGATATTATATTAAAAAAATAACCACAACAACGTGGTCCTTTTTTACATTATTTCAAAGTCTCATTAACAATTATAGTCATTAGGCACTTCCATACGATCACTTTGCAACATAAGACAATTATGAAAAGATTCTAACAGACTATAGTCATAATACCAAGTGAATATAAACAATTTATATATTTTCTAATTGCTTGTTATGAGTCACGAACGTGAACAGAAATTTTATGGCTCTCAGAGTGGACGAGTTCCGCCTCTCTGATCTGGTGAACACCTGGGGATGCATTATCCAAATCAGGGTGGGAGGTATATAGTATGTGCCTTATCGTAAGTATGCCATCAAATCTACTACGAATAGGTCGAGATTTCCTCTTAAATATGTCAGATTTTGTCAAATATGTCAGTTTGTATACGTGTAATTTTTATTCTTAAAAGTCATAGGAGTTAATAGAAGTCAAATAAAATAATTCTAATTTTACACTTATGACATTTCTTCGTACTTACTTCTATAACAACGATGTGCAGCGTTCATTTTATTGCTAATAGTAAACCTGTGATGCATTTATATATTTTATTCGAATTCAATTCGTAGTAGATACTACTTCTTTGTTATTGTTTAATGTAGATTTATTGTTGTTTCCATTAGTCCTGGACTGAATAAATGGGATACGTCATACATTACATCAAGTAACAATTATAAGAACAATAAAATACCATAATTAAGTCTTTAAATGTATAAGTAGAATTAACAGGATATAGTAGAAAGTAACGGAAAACATGGCACGCACGCATGCACATGCATAAACAATGAAAATTTCACTTCTTTAAGCTGCATGACTGTGAGTCTGACTTTCCGCAGTAGCTCCAGGCAAGACACGCAGCAAACCAACAAAAGAGCATAAAAAACTAAACGGAAAGTTTTGAGTTATGTAACCTAACAAATCAAAACACTCGATTATTTTGCAGGGATTTCGATTTCAAATATTCGGGTAACGATCAAGAAACTCCTGTACAGAGAAAAACACACCATTTAAGTTTTACATTGATTAACGAAACTTTTGTAGTTATTTCAGTTCTAAACCTCTTGAGGAAGGAGTTTATATAAATTATCCCGCTTTATGAAGAATTTTCTTTACAGTATTTTAATAAAGAAATTATAACTTTTCAGCTTTGGATAAATACTTGTAGCCATGTTAAATGATCCATGGCACATGCAACACTAATGCTCCGTTTGATTCGGCTTCCCACGTCTCACATTTGACAACCTGGCTGCATAGTTTGTAGGCGAATGGAAAATCAGGACAGACTTTTTTATATTTATTATTTACACTTGTACCTCAGCAAAGGTTTCTTACATTAACGTAAAAGGTGTGGTGATAGGAAGAAGTTAATTGTTAATCTAATTCATACAACATGTATTTATAAAAAATTATGCACATTTTAATGTTTGCTAGGTTATGTAGAGGTCTAAATTTTCGAAAATGAGTAATATTATTTCTGAGGTTTGATCCACGAGTGCTACAAATGTTTACTATATTTATCTGCCATCATCGGCTTACTCAATAATTATGAAAACTGCCATACATTAAATATATGTAGATGACATATTTTTATGTAATAAATGCAAACTTTTCTGGCAGAAGTTTGATTTAAATTATGACATACAGAGTGAAATTACCCGAATGTTTACATTACATTTTTTCTTCTGGGTCACTGCATGTCAAATCAACCCCCCCCCCCAAGGGCTTCACACTCGACTCTTCCAAATCTCATGACATTTTATAAGAAAGTGAACCCCTATCCAAATTTGAAATCTGAAATTATTACACTGGTTCTGAAGTTACAAACACATCTTCAAAGGGCGGTCACCGCCTTAACGCGCACGCGTAACATTCGAAGTTTGCTTTCTTTATATTTTTAATATATTCTCGAGAAAATGAAAAATTTACCTATCTACATAAAAATATTTTTTCCGAGTTACTGTTTAGAGTTTTATTCTTCATTGGTCCTGTTTTAGGTGTGGAGACGAAGTTTGCTGGTTCTAGTTGCAATGACCTGGTGACTTGGGATGGCTCTGGAGCCACGATCATCAGTGGTCACCAGGATAAGAGAATCCGCTTCTGGGACACCAGGGTACAGACGTGTCCCAACGACATAGTACTTCAAGGCAAAATCACGTCGCTGGACCTTTCCAGAGGTATTTACCGTAACCAACGTCAAAACTTTCAAGGTCTTAGTGGTATAATCGAAAAAATAACAAAATCTGGAATTTAAGACATGCACGTTTGCAGGCTGACTGTAGAAAATGAACGAATTAAATTAACTTCGGCAGAAACCTTACCTTAATCTGCAGGTAATGTTATCTTGGTACAAAAAATTGTCAGTAAACTGTTAACCGACATAGTGGAAGATATTCTGTAACGAGTGTTGAATAATCGAGCAGAGAACTGCAGTTGCTTGTAAACAAAGGTAGGAAAGACTGGAAACAGAGAAGAGACGAAGGAAAATTGGTGAAAGTCAGACCCTAGTCGTCGTCTCCCTCGTGTATGGTACAGAACTGAAATATGAGTAATACTTTGAAATTTATTAGACAACTTCTAACTTTAATCAGTCATTTTCTCCAATAATATAGCGTCAAATTAGTTGTTCCTTATTTAAAATATTCATTTGATATTCAACATTCTTTTTGGATAAATACATTTAAGTTACAGGGCTTAAAAACTTGTAGGTTATGTTATCGTACGTTGCAAGGTTAAATGTCAGACTTTTAATTAAATTTTGTATATTTATGATGTTTTGAAATGTGGTGCTATGGGAAATGAGATAGGTGGATAGAGTAACTAAACACAAAGTTCTAAGCAGAATAAGAAGAGAGAACAATATGAAGGATTTTTACCAATTGAAGGGATTTAAGACTTGAGGGTCTTGTAAAATTATCAGTTGAGGGATGGGTGTGGACCAAGAACAGAAGAGGGAGGCCAAGGAGATTGGGGGTAGGATGTGGGATATGATAGTTATGTAGAATTGAAAAGGTTTGCGCAGGATAGGTTCCACCAGACCTGTTTAAGAACTGAAAACAACATCATATTGTTTTTATTTAGGGATTTCACGTTAAAAATAAATAAATAATAATACGTCCAAAAAAGTCAGAAAATAAATGTAATTATTATATAATTGATATAAATACGTTTCATCCAACTTTATCGACTTCTTCAGGTAACTATACATACTATATATATTAATCATATTTTAACAAAAATTTTATGTATTCAAAATAAATATTTATTTTGTAATATTTTTGTGGGCAGATACCTGAAAAAATCCACAAAGTTGGATGAAACGTTTTGTTTATATTAATTAAATACTGATTAAATTTATTTGCTGACTTATTTCGCCATATTTTTATTTATTTGTTATTAAACTTATTGTCAGAAAATATGAATTTTTTATTTCCCATTAATATTACTATAATATTTTCCAAATTTTTACTATTCGCCGAAGAGGGTCTTCTTACCAAAAAATTTTACTTTCTTTGTATTATGACGTTTAACCAATAATATTGACCAATTTTATATATACCCTAATTGTGATTAAAAAATAATTTTTTATTCATGGAGCCAATTGATATTCGTGTGATTATCTTCTTCAAAAGTACTTTAGCTTATTTCTGTCAAGTTTTGTGCTACCCTTGATATATTTTCCCAGTTCGTTATTTTGCCAGAAAACGTGAAGTAGTTATTGCAGAAAACCGGCAATTAGGGTTTACGTTTATTGTTGTACCTCCACAGCAAAATCCTCTCTCGTCTTCAGAAGGGCGTGGGACGGATACTTTGAGCCCGACCTTCTTGATGCAGGTTTTGCCGAGTATGGTAAAAGTATCCAATGATGACTTCATAAGTTCGTGTTGTATGTTTTAAAGGGGCGTTGCAACTATTTGGATACTACCTTGCAGCCTTTTACGCTTAAAAAGCGTTTGTATCAAATAATGATTTGTCAATTTCTCCATATATTCGATTAGATAATTTCCACCCCCAAATATTTATTATTGTAGCTATTATTTTTTAAAGTAAATTATTAATATAATATCAGGGGCGCAGAATATTTTCTGACAACTGTAGTGCCGCATTATCGTGCTAGTGTATTTATATTCGTTAGTGAGACCATGTCAGTATTTTCGTGTGTTTGGTGTAAAGGTATTTTATCCATTTTTTAAATTTTTGCACGCTTAAGTTTTAGATATTTCCAATGTTCCTGGCTCGGGAACTGAATCGCTGTCAAACCAAGTATTTCGGGGCCAGTGTTTAAACGCACTTTTGCGGTTGCTGCATCGGCTAATCCAACAAATGGCAGATGCTTTATCTGCGTCCTTTGAAATTCTCTTCATCGTTAATCTGCCCGTTTATCCGCATTTTAACGTAATTCAGTAGCGGCTCTTTGTGGATTTCATGCGTTGAGGAAAATGTACAGTGTTCATTTCACACAGAATAATTCTGTAAAATTATTGGGCTTATTTCCATTATGTTTGAATTGACATCGTATTTCAAATGTCGACTTTTTGTCCTGGGTTCGTTGAATACATTTCACATTGATATTTATCAGTGACGATTCGTAATCGTTGTATTTGTCTTGAGATCGTGTTACTCTTAAGGTTATTAAATATTAATTTTGTGGAGTACCTTAATTTAGCGATATATTATTTATTGATATTGTGAAAATTATAAACTTGTGGCTTTAGAAAATATTTATTTTACTGTCACAAGGATTTTGTGAGCATTAATAATTAGTATAAAAATCATGAACTGTGCATCCTACGATGCTGATATGGTTTAATATATAGTGAACAGGGTAACCAAAATACGGGAATTATAGATTAGCGTTCCTACTAACTCAAGAATCAACAGAACATGAGTGAATGCGATATAATGTCTGAAAGGAGTAACACAAATGTTGGCCCCTTCAAGATTTTTTGATACATCAACCGGAAATGATGAGATCAACCAATTCATCTTTAGGAAAAGGCATTCAGGCTCATTATATTCAGAACAGAATTGAACAAGAAACCTTTGCTGTATTTTTTCCTCTCCATATTTCAGTATTTTCTCTCCACCCTATTTAAATAAATGAAAGCTGCTCCACTTTCCGGGCTATTTTCAATACCTTATAACATTTCAGCACAGTTTCCAGCTTGAACAAATGACTGAGCTAGCAATTTCGTACTTCAATTCCATCCGGCTACCGTCTGTCTTTACCTGTGGATAATTAATCATACATTGCATCCAGTAGATTTCATTTTGATATATTATGTTCCATCATTTTGTTTTTCCTTATGTGGCACATTTATAATAGCATGTCTTAACTTAATTTTCATGAGCAATTAAACATTATTTGCTTTACAAGTATTTAAATGCAATTATTGATTCAAAATTGTTATCAGATCATATTAATAGCCTTCAAAAAATAATATTATTTGTCGGACGTTTTTGACCTGCCATTTTTCCACCTATTTGAGCAGAAAAGGATCATGGTTGACGTATAAAAGTCGGCATTACAGTATAACTATTATTATGATACCTACGAATTTGTGTCGTCATCATTGGATACTTATACCAATATTCATAAATGATGATAAAATCTGTTTCTAATAATCTGTATTAATTACACCTGTTTATGTTTTACCCAATATCTTTAATGTTTCGCTAATTATTGCAAGGCTTATATTGTTTTGTAAACTATATCGAGCCATATTCATTATTATAGATGAATTGTAAATATGATTTTGAATATTTACAACAATTCAATAATCCCTATATAGCTTGATAGAAACAACTTTTGTTATTATTAATGAATATAATACCAAATGATGATGTAGAAAGTTCGTGTTGCATACGTCAAACATGATAACTTCCTGATCAAATAAATTGAAAGAGACCAGTTAGGTCGAAATATACTTCCGATAATATCAGCTTTTTAAGCTATTTTTCTCTAAATTTTATTTATATTTATGCAACATTTTCAAAGTTCTATAATAATTGTTGAAGTGGCATATTATTGGTATTTTCATTATGACCAAGTGCTTTGTGAAATAAAAAAAAACATTGTATGTTCTACATTTTGGGTTGTTAAGTGAAAAACAATTTTATCGATTGTACCTGAACAATAACAAAGGGAAATTTGAATCACACCACATTAGCCAGTAACATGGCGGCCTCACCGCTGTTTCAATTATGAAAATAATTCACCGATCGCTCTTATTACAAAAAATAAGTGTTTATTGCTTTGCTCTGTGTACGTTTTCAGGTAGGAGCTTCATTTGGTGGACCACGCACCAAATTTGGAACAAACCGAATCGTTACATTGTAATTAACAAGAAATAGTTGAGGCAGGGAAAAAATTATTGTAAATTGAAAACTGCGTGACGTGACGGCTACGGTTAATCAAATTATTTTATATTACTGTAATTGCTTACTTTGATACGTATGATTTTAAAGTGATACAACTGGGGGAAATATATACCGGCGACTGTAATGTCTTATAAGTGAATTTTTAATTTCGGTACGGACGCTTGGAATATTTTTACAAGGAATGCTCATCCAATTAGGAGAGAAGGTTAAACCAGAAATAATAGCTGTATATCACTGAAGCTTAGAAAGGTTTAATTAAATTTCAACAATAACGCGCTTGTGTGATTCGATGTATGAAGCAGTTTTGGGTGGGCTGAACTGAAGGAACGTCACTATAGGAGGCTGAATCACTATTATTATGAACAATTCATTCACAATTTTTTTAATCAAACCAATATCAGATCAAATAAATGTATTCCGTTTACAGTGAATACGTATGGGGGAACAAAATTGCGACGATGCACCAATTAAAAGAATGTGCAAGTAATGATGGAAGTTTTTGTTCAATTTCTATCCTCTTGGGCAATGCTTTGGAAATTCGCTTGCAAAATGGCGCATCCTCAACAAAAGACGGTCCGTCCCGTGCGAAGGGAGCAGAGATGAATGCGGCCTGTTGATTCAGGTGTTTTTCGGATGTCTGCTGTGGCACATTGATCGCAGCATCCCAGCGGGGGTTTGTTGGTAGTTGTGCCACGTGTAATCGTGAAGGGGCGTGAATAATTCCATTTGCCATGTTTAGTTGTCGGCGCTAACTTAATTCTTTCCCGCCAGTACGCTGCCAGTTCTGCAGCTTCATTGGAGATTAACTGATCGCTAAACGCATTTGCTCGTCACGGTGACAATTTGCGGTTAAAGCGGACAATTCGTGCGCCGGAAGTGCTGCCAATAACAAGGCGGTCCCCGCGGAAATTCAGATTTAGCGGCTTGTGAAAGTCTTCTAGCGGAAAGAGGCTCTTCAGGACCCGGCCACTTGAAACAATGCACTGGAGCTATAAAGTGACGGTTTGGTAATTAAGTTCTTTCTGTATTGTGTATATAAGTAACATTAATCAGATGCTCCATATCATGATAATTTTGTAACTTTATTTCTGTTCATCGACAAAGGTTTACGCTCTATTTTTGTTTTTAGATATATGCAGTGGCATTCTACGGCCATCGGGACAAACTTTGGGGGTGGTACAGTTCAAAATAATGCGTATAGGAATGCATGTCAGGTCTCACCAAAAACATCTTGTAGGGGACTTTTCAAGAAAACTGGAATACTGACTCACTTGCCAGCATATTCAATCACTCATGTTATTTGTTATTAATAACAGTAACCTCTTCACACTAAACTCAGATATACATGACTTTGATACCAGAAGTAAAAACATTTTACACGAGGAAGGGAAGTCTCTAACCGTAATACAAAAGGATGTACATTACAATGCTATTAGCATATTTAATAAACTTCCCACCTCCATTAAACAATTAAAAATAAATCCAAACAAGTTCAAATATGAACTAAGTTCTTACTAAGCCACTCCTTTTACTCTTTGAAGAATTTATGGAGCTGAATGTATCATAGGGTAGATATTTATAATTATGAAAGAACATTATTAGAACACTAATTTTTTAGTATAGGACGTAAAAATATTTATCAGTTTTATATATATGGTACAAATTGTATGTCTTCTGTATAGAACTTAAGAAAATCTTATTATAAGTTAAAAATTAATGAATAGTTACAGTATATTTTAATATTAATAAAGCAACATATGTAAAATCTCTGACTCGTTCTACATCCTTGAAGATTGTGCTTCTCTATAGGATTTATGGAATATGATTTTATACTTATGGCAGCTATTATTGATTGGAAATAGTGTGACGAGAGGGCAGCATTGTGCCTGGTCAGCTGCTCTGCAAGCGTTCGCAAAATATTGTGACATCTTTGGAACTGTTCACAAATCCCTCCTTCCGCTGTAGCATGCATATGTTCGCAATTGAGACCATTTATTGTAGTAAACATTTCTTGAAAGAAGCACTTCTTTTATCTTTTTATTAAAAATGGCATCAGAATTAGCGACTGCGGTTTGGGGGAACTCATGATCTGTAGTTTCACAACGTGAAAACGCACACAGAACATGATGAAAATAAAGGATGTTTTTCTTTCCATCCATATACAAAAATATGATGTTGTGGTTTTCAGTCCTGAGACTGGTCTGATGCAACCCTCCATGCTAACCTATCTTGCGCAAGTCTTGTCATTTCCTTATCTAGGACATCCCACATCCTCAGTAACCTGCTCAGTATATTCAATCCTAGGCCTCCCTCTTACGTTCTTACCCCGCACATTTCCCTCTAATGCCAATTTCACAAGAACCTCGTGTCTTAAAACGTGACCTATTAATCTATCCCTTTTCTTAGTCAACGTCTTTCATATCGTTCGCTTTTCCCCTATTCTGTTTATAACTTCCTCGTTTGTAATTCTATTTACTCATCTGATTTTCAGCATTCGCCTATTGCACCACATTTCAAAGGTTTCTGTTCTTTTCCTTTCCGCAGCTTCTATCGTCCACGTTTCGCACCCATAGAACGCTCCGCTCCGTACGAACATTTTTAGCAACGATTTCATAATATACATACTTATATTACCCGTAAGTAAATTCCTCTTTTTCGCGAAAGCCTTCCTTGTCTGTGCTATCCTTATATTTATGTCTCCTATACTTTTACTATCCCTAGTTATTACGCTTCCCAAGTAGCAGAATTCGTTAACTTCCGTCAAAATATCCCTTCACAATGTAACAGCCTTTCTTATTCCACTGTTTCCCAAACTACACTCCATTACCTTGGTTTTCTCTTTATTAATCCTCATATAGGTTTTTATTTCTTCTCCTTGCAATACGATTCCTTTTCCACATTCCGTTTTAACCTTCTTCATCGCTTCTTCTATATATAAAAATAGCATGGGCGACAGACTGCATCCTTGCCTCACTCCTTTCTTGATTACGGTTTTCTTTTTATGATCTTCGATTCTTATTACTGCTGCCTGTCTTCTGTACGGACTATGTATAAGCCTCCTTTCTCGGTACTTTATTCCAGTGCTCTTCATAATCCTTAATAGTGTGTTCCAGTTGGCATTATCAAACGACGTTTAAATCTACAAATACCACAAACGTAGTAAGTTTTATCACCACTCAAAGCTTGTTTATTGTAGGATCGTATTATTTTGTTTGGATGGGTGGATCGATTATACACTTTGGATTCGTTTATGAGGATGGATATTGCACACACATTTTATTCATGCTGATAATACGGTCTCTGATGAGTCTCGGTTCTCACCACTAGGATGTACGGCAGCACAGCTCTCGGTACGGCGCCCCTCACACAGTTATCGCTTCTTCTGAAATACCATCGGCATTTGTGACCACTTTACCTTTAGTCTCAGGCGATAACTCTGTAACAAATTAACTCACAAACTTAAACTAAATTCATCGTATACGAATTCGGTTTTTAATAATACTGTAGAGCTACTGATTTGCTACCAACCTACAAAAAATATACTAAAAGGATAAAATTTAGCTACGTATGATGTAATATATTTTAAATCTCTTGTATAATTCGTATAACTAAATTTAATACCAATAAAAAAATCACAGATTTTATCTTTCATATTAAACTGAACGAAAGTTATTACAAGCAATCTTTTAAAAGCTTGAAAGCGACTATAGTGAATGAATTTTATAAATGATTTGAATGATTCTCAGTTTATCAGAAGAGTCAAATGTTTGAATTAATTAATAATTATATTTGTACTTAAAAAGTTGGGAGCGTATTAAACAGTGATCTTTTTCCAACACTGCAGTGGAAAATTTTTAAGACGTACACAGCTCCTTTTAAAAATAAACCATACGTATTGAAATTTGTAATTCAGAGATATATTATCTGTATTAAATATTAATATTCTGATAATCCTGTATTAAATATTTTTATTTATTTTTAGTCTATTAAAGAGTGGGAATGGAACTTTGCATTTCGTTAAGTAAAGATAATTAAATATCGAATGTGTTTAAAGTCTTTGTTAAATGGTTCCTGAGACGACAGAACGAGTTATTTTAATAAAAACGTGCACAAATTAAAAAGAAAACTACATCATTCTGTTTGTAACATGTTACATTGCAAAATTCATGAATATAATTCGTCATTTCGCATTTTTTACAATTGTAGCTTTAGCGTTAGTACCTATGGTAATAAAGATTTAGATAGAAAATTAATGTGGATATGTGAAATTCTGAACTCCATATCGATGTCGCTAATCTCGGAATTTTTAATTACTACGAGTATAAGAAAATTACTTTACAATAATATTTTCTATATTTCGATTTGTTAAGCTTCACAAGGGTACTTAGTTACTGGAAGAAGTTATTTGTGTGTGTTTTTTTCAGAATCTGACGAAAATAATGATGTAATGTTCCAAGTACGTGAACATCATTGTAAAATATGGACGAGATTTTTTTTATTTTAACTATAGTTTTATAGCCTATAAAATTATCGTTTTTAGTGCCATTCAGTGGAATTATATCAAGTCTGAGTCATATTCATGAGCCATTAAGTTCAGTGCAAGCGAGATTCTTAGCTAATTGCGTATCTATGTAATGGGCTACATTCCTCGTAGGCCCGTTACAGTTTGACTTCTCATTAAGCTGGAATGTACTCCGCTAGATGCTTGCCGATCCCCATTAGGTCTGTCACCGTTCTCTTAGACGAAGAAGAGGATTCTGTTTAGCCCCACGCGTAGTAAAACAAGTAGTATAAATGGAACGGGTTGTTTATTGGAAAGAATAGATGCGAACTATGAATCAGTAGCGAGCAGATTGTCTTTGGGATAAGAATTTGCCTATAGTAAGATGAGAGCATTTAGGGGATTACATCAGTCAGATAAAAAGCATCATATGTGTGAAAAAGTTTCAGGTCGATAGCAATGGAATCGAGTGAATGCTCTAACAGGCTAATGGAGTGTAATACTCAGCTGAAAGACAAGGGAAGATTTTGAAGAGGGAATTGACCAATCAACTTCTAGGATATGAGAGGTGAAGGAGAACATTTAGAGATCATATTCTGGAGAGAGAGGTGTTTTATTTAGCCAGTGAAATCCAGAGAACCGTCAACGTTTATCAGTCACAAAAAATTTTGTTAATATATTTTATTGTACCGGTTGATCGATCGGAACTCAAGGAGTGACATCGCTACAACGGATTTATTTACCTGGAGCCAAAACCTCGTCGATCTATTTACGTAATAATAACGATTTGGAGGCTACAGAAGAATGATGAAAATCAGATGGGTGGATAGAGTAACTAACCAGGAATTTCTAAGTAGAATAGAGGAAGAGAGAACCATTTTGAGGACTTTGACCAAGGGCACAGGTGGGGAAAGTGCAGTCTCCAGGAGTTTCTTTTGCGACCTAGGAACAGTGAAACCTTGCTTTTCGTCGATTATCCGTGGATTAATCCGCTAGAAACACTATCTGAAAGAGCTTGCGGACTTATAACTTTTGAAAACTTGAAAAAGTAATATTGCAATTTAGTCTGCACTGATGGTTCAACTTCCAAGAGAGATAAAAAAACTACATAAATGGTTATTTGAGTTACGGGAAGATAAACATCTCAAATCCCTTTTTGAGCTAAAATCCTGCGAGACAATGCACGCCGTCTACTTTCCTGCTGTGGAAGTACAAACTGTTGCGTGCCAACATTTCCTCTCATGACAAAAATTAAAATTAGATTGAGAACGAAAATTTTATATTCTCATTTGGAGGATCATTTAATGCCAGGCGTTACGAAATTGAATTATTTCCAAGTAAGCTTAAATTTTCTACCGTATTTGCAATTAGTTTACGTATTTTTGCTGTAGTGTTACTATTATTTTTTTATCGTGCATTAATTTGTAAAGTTATTAATACACATCCACAGTAGTCCAAAGCCATTTTGAAACGAATAGTAGTGCATAAATCGAACACTTACTTTTTTCTCTCACTTGCAAACAAAATAAAAGTAAACTAATTATAACTATAATACACGCATATATACAAGCAATTAAATTAAAAATTAAAAAAATATAATTTCGTCTTATAAATGGTTAAATATAGTTTCTTATTAAACAATTATGTTTTACCTAGTTATTTCCCTTATGTGAATATATTATTCTATATTGAAACTTTTTATGTTAATCAAAATATAAATCACTTAAATGTTTTTGTAATACAACTATAATATTGAATAAATCTATAAAACGTACAAATATATGATAATTTCATAAAGGCCTATATATAGGCGACCTCCTTTATTAGTAATTGAAATGTGACCTCTAATGGTATGAAGGTTCACCACCTTTAACCAAGAGAATGGATGGATTAGTTGGCCACGTTTTGAGACATGACGGTCTTGTAAAATTAACATTAGAGGCAAGTTTCTGGGGGTAATTACAGAATAGGGAGGAAAGGATGAAATAGGCTACGCAGATTATGGAGGATGGAAAGCCTTCGCAGGATAGGGTAGCATGAAGGGTAGTATCAGACCAGTCTTAGGTCTTACATCCACAACAACAATGTTTTGGAAGTTGTTATTGAACCCAAATAAAATAATTATAACAATAATTGACCGGTCTGTTAGCACGTTAGCGTGACGTGTAGTTTGTCGTATATAATCCAGCTTTAGGAAACGTGATGAAAGTTTGCGTTAGTTTTTATTAAAATAAAATCCCATAATAATGTCTGTCATGTTGTTATTGTTACAGGCCAGTTTCTGGAAATACAATTTGATAGATATGGACTTATTAAAAAATATAATATATATATATATATATATGTGTGTGTGTATAGTACCGATTCAGTGCCTGAAACAAATTTAGCTAATTTTATTTGGATTTATTAATTTATTTTTATTTTCACTAATTTATCAGTTTAAATAAAATTACGTATAAGAGCATACTTCGATGTATTTCATCAAACTCCTGCTCATTAATATTGAAACGTGGAGTGGCACTAGAAAAAAAACAAATTCACATTTATAAACAAGTTCATTAAGTGTTATTATCTATTTTTCAAACGAAGTATTTTTCAGATTAATATCTGTTACTAAGTATTATGTTATTCATGATTTTTAAATATTTGCGTTTCAGATGCAAATTGCCTCCTTGCTTGTGTGAGAGACGACAGTCTCAAACTTCTTGATCTCCGGATGAACCAAGTGGTGAATTCTTTCTGGTGAGTTACAAAAAGACTTAGTTTCTTTATCGATTCATTTTGTTTTGAAACTCCTGACATCCTTGTTTCTAGTTCAATAATTAACTTTTATTTCGAAGAATCTGAAGGAAAATTTGTTAATTCCCTGCTACTTATACCAAATTTCTTATATAACGCTTTTAAATAATGGTGGGTAGATGTTGAAATGGAGGTATTGACGAGTTTTTAAATAGTTTTCTGACTTTCAAATTTACAGTAATTAAAAAGACGATCAGTAAGTCAGCATATAAATTTATCACCATTTATTCTAAAACGACGTTTCGTCTCCTTTTCGAGACTTCCTCAGACGTAAAATTTAGCAATTCATACTGAAGGAGTCAATGAGTAAATATGATGAATTGCCAAAGGTCTTCGACCCCAGTAGATACACCTCCTAAAAATAGATGAATTTCCCTCGATATGAGAGAAACTGAAAATAAAAAACAGTACGAGGCATTCCCAAATATGAGCCCTGCAATAAATATTGGGAGAAAACTCCCACAGACATATCTCCAATACCATGCTTTTTGTTTCTTATTTTGGTTAGCAGGCTACATGAGGGTGATCATGAAACTCCCCTTCAATATCATTGGAAGAGCATTTGAAAGGGGGAATGTGGAAGGTAGAGAAGGGTTGACTAGGGCCCCGGCCTATGCTTTAAGGATCCTACCTGGTGTTTTACCTAAAAGAAACGCAGGGAAAACCCTAGGAAACCTGCATCTGGTAGGTCGGGCCATTGGATCCTACTCTAACGTCCTTCCGAGTGCCTGGAGATGGGTCTCCTGTGGGGTCACAGCATTCCTCTCTCCGTGGCTGCACCAGTCTTAGGAGGCAGCTGGCTGACTGATCCAATGGGATCAGTGGGCAACTCTTAACGTATGCCCAACGTTTTCGACTCCAGTATATACACCTTCTAAAATAGATGAAGGAGCCTCGGCATGGGAGATAATTGAAGAAAACTTGACAGAGAGCAAGTTTAAATAATTAAATATGGTATTAAGTAACTGAATCTGGTTTTTTTCGATACCTGTTGATTAGAAAAGATTATAACAATGTATTTATCTGAAAATAAACCCACACAATCATGTCAGTGTTGTCTTCGCGGCCTTGGTAACTTATATGCAGGCGCCATTGTGCATTCTTTTGCGAAGAAGAGTCCCAAGTTTCATTGGCTGCTAAGTGAACCGCGTGGACCGCATTTAAGCAATTCGTTTGCATTCGTTGTGTGGCCGGTAGAATTGTTGAACCGTGTTGCGATTAGTGGCTCCCGCGAGGTTAATGGATCCGACGTTTTGCCCTGCGAGATAGATTAGGCCATCTGTGCAGGGGCCTGATAAAAACCATTGCCGCTCTGGCCTGATCGCCATTAACGACGGGAAATTCGCCAGTTACGGGAGCGCCCTTTAAATTAATTGTCTAAAGCTCTACGTTGATAAAAACGGACTTTGCATGTTGTTCCGCTCGAATTTACACGGCCCGCCGATTGTGGTGGATGTATTGTTTTTTGAGTATGGCGACGAGGAGACTCGCGCCATTGTTGTGCTGTGGTTTTGCATTCGCAACGGCAACGCAGCAAATCTTTACTGACAGATACCGATGGCAAGCATGTTTGTACTGGTTACGTATCATGGAACACACAGCACTTTATTTTGGAAAATTGTCACTTTTGATTTCCACCGGCAGTGTTATGAAGCTCACAGTTTTTCCAATGACATTTTTTCCATGCTCGTGTAACATCTCGCATTAATCGTATGCGCTGACCAAAATAAGTCGATAATTCCAAACACTACGTACGAATTAATCGATACTACAATCTAAAATTAAATTCGGACCAGCGTGCTCCAGCAATTTTAAGGAAATTCGTTCAGTTTGAGTAATTGGTCCCCGTCAGCCCTGGTTAGATCAATGTTCTGGGAAATAATAATGATTAAATACGTTCTTTTTCCAGTTCTGACGACTTCAGGGTTGTTTGCGACTGGGCACGTGCAGCTTTCTGTCCGGACGGACAACACGTAGCAGCTGGTTCCATGGATGGGTCCATCATTGTTTGGTCCATGTCCACTACTAAAGTGGAACACACGCTCAGAGAACACTCGTAAGTATTAATTTACAATTAATTAAAGGAAGAATATCCAAAAATCAACAAATTTATGTTCTCCTGCATCTCAAAGTTCTGAACGTAATCTAAGAGACGTTGTAAAATTTTTTTAATGAAAATAAATTAAATAAAAATTAGTTAAATAATGGTGATAAATAATTTGAACGTTTTAATATGATAATATAATTAACTTTCTACATATTCTTTACATATTACATCATAATTATGCGCTTTGTATTATACAACGTCTCACAATTAGTTTGATTATACTATTGATTAATCTAGTGCTTATACTTTTTAAAATGAAGTTGATCAGTTCTATCAGTTTTACACATGGCCTTGAACTGAAGAAAGTATGTCTATATAGAATTTTCTTTTGATCTGGAAGTTATTACTGGTCATTTGATAGCTTTGTATTAACTACCAAAATTGTTTGACAATGAATATTTCATTCTTTTTCTTTCTATTTCCATATACTAAATTTTATTCTTGGAAATAATTACATTTAAGTATTATATTAGTGCATAAATTTGGATTCACAGGAACATGTATGCTGCACATAATTGGTACTTTTTATATTTAGTTAAAATATCTGATGACTGCACATGTTTTATTTAATTAAGTCATTAAATCTAATATTGAATAATTCTAATACCTATGGCAGTAATTAATACAACATGGAAATGTTTGGTAATCAACTTTCTAGAGAACAATCCTCTAAAATGGTATGTAACCAAAAACAGAAGCAGTAAATAAATTACATTTACATTGATTATAAGTTAATATTTAAAATATTTAGCTTTTATTTATTGACTAGATTCCTTTAATTTTGATAAGAAATAACAGCTGTACATTTGTGTTACGCTAACATAATAAATACATGTGTTAAAATTTTTTCTATATTCCATAATTTTGATAAACTAAAAATATAAATGATTTTTTTGTGAAAAAATTAATTTGTTTTGAGTATCTACTATGTATATAACATTAATTAATTTAAACCTCTATTACCAGTATTGAGATTTATAAATAATTCCTTGCATACCAAGTATGTATATATTAGTTGCACATTGAAGAACATTTTAAAATGATATAATTTTTTTAAATTAATTAAAGATATTTATTTGTTAAAAAATTTTATGTGCTTTCTTTCACAGATCTCCTGTCATTGCATTGGCATTCCATCCATATGGAGCTTTCATGGCAAGTGTCGATAAGAGCAAAAGAGCTGCCATATGGGCAGATATTTAGCAGTGAAAAATGTGGAAACATTGCATTAAGTTTCTTGTTATTGCAGATATTGATGGTGATAAACAGCATATTTTTAGACATAATTGTGCTGCCAGTACTATTGAAAAATATTTTTATATAGTATTTTCTGTTTTATTTTTAAAGTTTTGCTAAAATATATACCTGCTGTCAAAATATTTCATGGTCCTATGATACAATATTTAAGCATTATATTTTTCAGTTATAAAACAAAACTAGTTTGTACAATTAATAGTAATTAAATATTATATATATTGAATTTAACAGTTTTTATGATAAACGTATTCATTTATAAGCTATATATATGTTATATAGCATTGTCTTTAAATCATTAAAAATGTATAAACTTCTACAATGTGTTTTAATCTTAAAAATGTTATAAAAATTATGTAATGTATAAATCATACTGCCAGTATTCACTAATTTCAAATATAAAATACTGATATTTTATGAGTCAGATTGGAATCCATACTCTAGTGCTTGTTACCCATTAAAAAGTATTGTAATTTAATGGTTAAGTACAACTTTGTTGGTAATTTGGGTGATAAAAAATTATCTTTTGGTGAGTCAATATATAATGTAGATATTAATATTGAAAAAAAATACTCCAATCTGTTCATTATGTTTTCCATTGTGCCATTCACTATTATTTCTGTGATATAAGTAATTACTTATTGATAATCAAATTTAGGTATTAATAACTGTCCTAAGTATTCTGGTGAATGTTTTAATTTCTGAAAATAGTAGCAATTTGTTTATATAATTTTGTCATTAATAAACATTGACAAATATTCGATCTCATGAAGGAATAAAATTGGAGTATATTGGAGAATAGGTATTGCAGTACAGAAAATATATGTGTTATGTTACTAAATTTGTTGAGAATTTATCCAAATTTTTTAAAAGGTATTTTGATATAGTTCATATTAAAATCACGATTATTATACAATTTTATGATTAACTTTATTTCCAATTTTTTCTTACTGAGTAAATAAAGTATTTACTGTACAATTGTAATAATTACTGAAAAATAATATTCAGTTACTTTGGAATTTAAGCCTAAAATAAAACGTTCTATTTGTAAAGATATTTACATTCTCATGTGTATCCCATTACAACGTGTAAAATTATCAAACTCATAGAATTTTTAATTATAACTGAAAGTATGTATTATTATTTCTCAGGTTTTCAGTTCCATGGTTGTGATCTGTGTGATACTCATATTTTGTTGCATCTCCTAGAATTTAGCTTTGTTTTCTTAGTCTCAAAATATGTAATAATAAGTCATCATGGGATATATTTCTTGTGTGTGTAATGCTATTGAAATGTGAATTAGTTGTTGGTCATATATATATATATATATGATACATGTGAATAAGTTTAAATGAAGGGTTGATTTGGGGAAGACACAGACTAAGTAATGAAACATTTTATTAGCACAAGAAAAGTTAATCATGTTTAAATACAATCCATTTAAATTCATAAAATTACACTGTATTTATAATTTGAATTAATGTTATTTGTTTTTACAATCCCTGCAAAATAGATGCACTTCCAACAACTGATTTTATTCAGAATGGTGGTAGTGGATTTTGTCGGCCTTGTGGGATATGTGATATAATAGTAGTTACTAAGTTGTAAAAGGTTCACAACATTTTGTATGTATAGTTATATAAAAATTATACATTTATTAGCATAATGATTTCGAATAATACCACATCAATTCCAAATTCTCCACGATCCTGCAATTTTCAATTTTGACAATTTCATGAGTGTAAATTTTTATAGTATGTGAAAAAATTGTAGACTTATTTTAATTCGTTTTAGGGAGACATTAATATATAATATAAATGGCGAGTGGAATGTAAATGCAACAACAAGAACTGTTAGTTTAATGTTCATGAACTTTTGGATTTAATTAAATATTTATAAAGTTAAAACAAGTGCCTCTACATTACGATGTACTAAGTAAATCTGAGCATCAGTGAATTTTTGTACTCTCATCTCATTCTTCCTGTCACCAATTTAATCAATCTAGTGGTTAATCCAATTTTGTGTATGTACTGGACTGCATATTATGACGGTGTTTGTGGAATTTCCCTGAGAATATTATAGAAATAACCTGCTTTCCTAATCGATTCCTTTACGTATGTAAATTCTTCATTGTGTTCGTAAATATTACCTATTAACGTCCGCAACTGTTTACGTAAAACGATAAAGAGTCCAGGGACAATCGTCGAATTTCTAAAATCTTCTAAATATTTCAAAGTATTGACTTACAATAGCGTCCAAGAAAATGGTCTCCTTAGAGTAATTTTGGCCATAGTGAAAGCTAGTTGCGTTCTCCGTATCGCTTACTGTGAATCTATACAACACTTCTGGCAAAATATCTTAAGCAGCAAATTTAGCAACAATTTTTTTCGTGTTGTCGGCCTACATTTGTCTTCTGTTGCAGCATCTATAAGTTGGGGAGAGGGCAGGTAAATAACATATTTTTTAAGTTTATATATTAGTTGGCTTTAGTGAAACTAATGAACAACACAGCCAAGTAGTCATAAAGAAAATTTTTGAATATATTAAACATTTCACGACGTGTAGTTTATAAATAAATGTATATAAATTATTTATCATGAATTTAAAGAAGTAATAAAAAATCAGTCTGCTTCTCGTACACACATTGCAACCGGAATGACATCTCCTAAAAATATGACGTGAACAGTCATCGAAACGTTGCGGGTTTCTGACGAACTTCCCCAACTATAATTTCCGAATAAATTTCATACTCTACGTCCACCAGTAAAAACTTCCCTCTAAAACTCTTATATGTGATTTAATAAATTAAAATATTTAATCGTCTAAAACTTGTTCTGACACGACAAAGGGAATGCTCCAACCCCACGGCCAACTCGTCTCCTCGTCATTCGAAGTGGCGTGAGATTAGTACACAAAAGCCCGACCAACTTGACAAGTTTTCTAGGGTTTTTCCTGCATCTCTTTTGAGTGAAACACCGGGCAGGATCCTTAAATTAAAGCCCTAATAAATATTTGGTTACCTTTCGCTACCTTCAATTCTCTTCATATGCTATTAAAGGGGAGTTGCCTGTCTCAGGATCACCCTCATGTAGCCGGTTACCCCAAAAATTATTGAAATTGAATTTTTTCTCAATCAAATTTTCCTAATAAAATATTGTCTTTCATTACGGCAAACAGGGGAATGGGGAAGGAGAGAAGGGGCAAAAACTTCAGTCCCCCCTGACGCTGGTGGTTATTTGATGTCAACAATCGCAATCTTTATGAATAAAGTAATTACATTATCTTACTAAATTTAAATAAAACACAAATAATGGGCAAGAGTCAAAAATAAAATCATTTAATTTGAAAACGCTCCTTCCCCAAACTTCAAGGACCACCTCAGGTATTTAATTAAAACATAAAAAGTATCATGCTGTTCATAATATTTTAATTTGAACTGAGGAGGTCCCAAAAGTTTTCTAATTAATTAATTTAAAAAATTAATTTTCAAAATTGAAATTTTAAAATTATTTACAAATTTAACACAAACTATGATTCGTTTGCCATTTGTTGCTCGAAATTGTTGTGACAAAAATATTGATACAATTTACGCGCCTTTATTAACTTAAATTTATATTTTATAATAATTGGTTTTTGTTGATGTATAGAGATACAAAAGTATCTCTATCATTTTAATTGTGCTGGATATTTATTAGAATATGTCATTGTTGTCAAAATTTGTTTTCAATTTTTTTATCAACTGTCTTAAATACCGAAGAAAATTTTTTACATTTCCCTCGTTTATGTGTAGTAATTAAAACATTAAAACACTCTTAAAAATACTAATCATTCAATCAATCCGTTTTTTTAAGTTTTCCGTGCAACGTTATGCTTAAACGCAATCGCCAGAATCCGACGTGTATTGAAAACAATTGTTAAAATGCTGAAATTGTTCGATCAATTGTCACCATGCTAGGTCAAAGTTGTTCAAGTTCAAGCAGGCCTTTGTTTTTCTTTTCTTTTTTGGATTGGAATGTATGTGTTCATTAAAGTGGCGGTAAGGGATTCTGAAGGCCTAATACATTTTTATTTCCGACATAAGTTTTCCTCCTATCTTTTTCTTGCTAAATAATTATGTTTTTTGTTCCTGTTGCTAGATGAAGTTCTGTCGAATGTCGGTCGCCCGATTCACGTCGTTTCTAGTTTGAGGGAGTCGCCGCCAACTTGGTGTTTGCTCGTTGCCCGGCAGAGATGCAAGTTGTGTCCTCTGCGAACTTCCCTTTTTCCTGTTGTGAGGCATTGCGGTTGAGAATCCATCTTGGTGTCTAACTCCATAAGTTTACCACGGAAGTTGCCACTTATCCTCTCACGGTAGGAAGGGAACCACCGAAGAACGGTAAGCAACTTTTGTAAGCTTCGAGGAAGGTAAATAAGCCGGACATCCTTTTCCGTAAGAAGTTGAACAAAAAAAGACGCACTTTCTTGAGGGCATTCTTATTCTTCACTCTGTCGGACCGAAAAGTACATTTGCCCAACGGTGACATATAGCCTTAATATTTTTTGGTGAAATTATAGCATTTTGGCGTAAAAACAGAGGCGCATGTGGCCTTAAATATTTGTGGAATCATAAATACTCTAAACAACTATGTTAAATTAAAAATGCCTTATATAACGAAGATGTTCCCTATTAGGAACCGGATAAACATATCTGACGTACCAGCTCTTAAAAAAAATTCTGTCTGGAAGGTAATTTTTAAGATTGATGAAGTAGTTTTTGAACCTTCTGCTGTATGATATAATAGAGTACCTCTTTTGTAATTTATCAAACGAAAATTCGTAATCTATATATCTAAAAACCTTTGTCAGTGCATGAGAATGCATTTCACAACTAAAGGCGTACAAACTACTGGACGGAATTCGGCAAAATTTGACACGTTTTTCTCAAGGCCTGAACTTCCTATGATCTTTAATTTTTTTATATAAAGATACTGCCGTTATGTATGTGAAAAAAGTGAAAAACATTTTATGTAAAAGTTTACGTGTCGCATACACAGAACGAGATCTGCTATACTCTTGATTAAACTGCATCAACTATAGTAAAAACCTTTGTCAGTGCGTCCGTATGTCAAATCTTTATATGCATTGAAACTACAGTTCCGAATTCGACCAAATTTGGCACACGTGTTCCTCAGGGCTGACCATTATCTTTAATTTTTTTTAAATATACTGCAGTTATACATATGAAAAATGTGAAAATGTCAACAAACCTTTGTTGGTTGCTCTAGGGTTGGATCAAGCAAAAAAATATTTATGCAGATAATGATAGATCTATGAATATAGTGTACACTCAAGCTCTGTAAATTTATCTTTAATTACAATCCTGCTTTATTATTTACGTGAACCCCGAGTAGCGCTGTGTGCTTAACCTAGTAGCCCCTAATAGCAGACGCGAAACCCACAACATCGTAATCCTCCAGACATTTCAAAATAATTGTTTGCTTTGATAACGATGGTTGCTCCGACCTGGCGGGGAATCCAGATTGGGTTAAAAACGTTATTGTATAGCCCAGGTGTGGTAAACGAGACGATATTTTTCAGATTTGTGGCGTCGGATAATATGCGAGGGAAGAAGGTTCGAGAAGTTATTTTCTTCACCTGGGACATGTTTTGACTGCTTTCGACCAGCGTGGTGCAAACTTTGATGTCTAAAATCACTTTCATAGAAGAAGAGGCGAACAGCAAAGGAAATTCTGATTTCGTGAAGGTGCCGATCATCGCTAATTATTCGACTAGAATGTGGAAGATTATGTACGCAAATCCTACATTATTATTTTATAACATTTAGTATGATATGGAATTCAATTATTTTTGTTGCTCTTAAACTTAGATGCGTTTCAAAAAGCCAGACATAGAATTATTAATATGCAATAAAATATTGACTAGCACGTTTCATAGAAAACATGTAATATTTAAAGTCAAAGATTAGTCATCTATTTATGTAATTTAAATACATTTTTATTTAAAAAAAATCACCGTGAAGGTATCTTACATCACACGTAACTTAACGTATAAGAATATTCTCAGACGAGTTTAGGAATAGTAATATGTCTATTTTTCATAATTTAACTATAAATAATCCTTATCTATTGCATAAATTTAAGCTTAGTTCAGACAAAAAACTGAAGTATTAAAATAATTTCTTGGTAACTAGTTCATCTTCACATCGTAATTTGAAAACTATTCAAATAAACCTTTTTTCAAAGCCCTCAAATAAATTAGTGGGTTTTTCGTGTGTTGCGCTTGCTTAATAAATAAAAATTTTGGAAAAATTGGCCACTGTAATAGGTTCCACATCTCGGAATACAAGGTTTCCTTTTACTTGGTTATAATTCACATTATTTTCATATAAAACTAACTATGGGGACTAAAATGTCATAATACTGAGGGTTCTGAAGTTATGTAGGAGAAGCTAGTTTATTAAGTGCGGAGGCAAATTAGTGACGCTTAGTAACGTCATTCTACGCTACAAGAAACCTACACGCTTGGCAAAATACTAAATTATTTTATCACTTATTTTACTCAGAACTTTTTACGATAGTTATACTTTACGAAACACCGTAGCGAAGCACCGCGGCATTATCGAATAGGTATCCGCTAAGAAACGATATTTTTGGTGCAGAAACTCCAGTCCCATAAACAGTTAAGATAAGTCAATCTGAAGCACCATACTGGCTGGCGGCCATAAGAGCACACATATAAGGCATCAACGGGCCTCAAAGAGTATCAGGTTTTTTTTATTTGGTTAACAGGCTGCAAGAGGCTGATCCTGAAACAGGCAACTCCTCATTAAAAGCATAGCAAGGGCATTGAAAATAGGGTAAGGTAGAGAAAGGTAGCCAAGGGTTGACTAGGTCCCCCGGGCTATAGATTAAGGATCCTACACGGTGTTTCACCCAAAAAGATTCAGGAAACCCCTAGAAAACCTGCATCAGGTAGGTCAAACTATTGCGTACTATTTTTACGCCCTTCCGAATGACATTTTTGGATTGTTTTAACCATTCTTCAATAATAGTGGAGACGAATATATACATTAGATTATTTTTCCAAGTTCACACCTAGCATTCTTAAATGAAACGACATGATGGACTTTAATAATTGAGAATAAAATGTTGCTCAACTATCTGGGAGCCGGGAGATTTATTTATATTAGCCTTGTGAATATAAAAATTCGACATTAATCTTTGGGTAAACATGTGATTTAATTGGCATTAATGATTGATGGTCACGCAAATGGGGATTGGGGGTTAGCTACAAATTAACCAGGAAGATGATTGACGGTACTGTAACTAAGTCAATAATTTCCCAGGTGCGTTAAATATGTATCGCACATTTGGAATAAACCGGATCACTAAGGTATTGGATAATTTACAACGTATTTCAATTGATTTATAATTCTCTTGTACCCTGTGATGTGTATAAAATACATACGGTAATTTAAACAGGTAAAAGGAATTGAAAATAAACCCAGTACCTTGCTAATATTAAATTTGAGGTATAAAATGTATTAACTATGTAACAGAAATATTTGAAACTTTTACCTTGTATGTCTCTTTTATTTAAAAATAAATATTAATATTGTTTGTTAAGTTCTTCAATTATAAAATATTAACTTTTGCCGAAGGGAAAGCAGTTCACAAACTGAAGAAACCCTGTTGTGTTCTTAAATTCAGTTTTTAAATACATAGTTATTCGTTGGAAAAGTACCTGATTTTACAAAGTGAATTCATAATCGTTACAATTTTTGTTGTTGCATAGTATTTACTGTCTACCGTTTCCATTTTATTTTTGTTAATAAAGAAAGTTTTCTCAGTAGTAAAGAATTTAAATGAGTGAAAGATATTTTCAGGGGGTCTGAAGTTCGATTCAGAATTGTTCCTTTTACTGACAACGTATTCATGTTCAAGGAGCATATGCATTGGGTTTATTAATGATGAACCACACAATACTAGTTCCTTGCGTTCTCTGTATTTTAATAATTAGATAAGGATAGTGCTTTAATATAATATTACTAGCTAATTTTATTATTTTTCTTACACAGTGAAGTAGCACTATCCTTTGTAGCGCATTAAGACCCTCCCCAATTTTAACTCTAATTTATAGAATTTAAATTATATAAAAATCAGCAAGATCATGTCGCTGTCTGCGTGTTTATAACGGTAAACTTGTTTTGGGCTGAAAGAGCATTCACCTTTAAAAATTTCCGAATGACGCTGTTCTCTGTGTCAGAACTCACCAGGATTGGCAAAAATCCGTCACGATGAGGTATATACGGAGCTGAACTAGTAACGTGGGCAGCCTAAAAATAGGCAATAGGTTTAATAACATTGACAAGTCGAGGAAGCAGGCGGAGAGAGGGCGAGGAGATAGAGATGGAGAATTGATCAGGAGGAGAAAGCTAGAGAGTCCAATGGGATTTGGAAAGGGAGGAATAACTTGGAAGTTGCAACAAGAGTTGAATGTGAGTTGTTGCTCTTTAGTGAGAAAGAACTAGGAAGGGTAGAGGAAAGAAGGGGGAAAAGTTGAGTTTTCCTCAATACCGGCAGTACGAGTTCATCCCATTATATGCGGGCATCACCAGGATCAACCCGAAGGAAGAAGGAAGTTCCAGTCGCATAGTAACCTGCATCTAGACGCCCATGAAAACAAAACAGGTTCATCCAGTGAACGGAACCTCTACTGCACGTGTTCACCCAAAGAATAATTAGCCCACAGATTTTAAAAGCATCCCCTTTAATTTCCTTATTTATTTGTAATAGCGCGCAGTAAATAAAAGTCTCATATTATATCCTAAAGCAAGTAAATCCATCAAATAAATTCAAATAATACTCCTAATCATTTACACCTTATTTAATTATTAATCTATAAGAGTCGCAAGGATGTGCGGTCCATCATTAATTACTCAAAGCATGTGGTATTTATAACAGCAATCTCAAGTTCATAGAAATTGTTCTTTTTTTAAATATTGCCTTATCTGATTCGCACAAGGCACGTGCACATTATTTTACAATAAGACGGGAAACAAAATGCAGCTGAAGAATAATGGTGTGGTAAGATTCTTTATATGTCTGTTTGCCTTTGACGTTTTTTTTCTCGCAATTTTCTCTTTTGCTGTTAGAAGGTCGAAACATAATCACGTGATTTTGACTCCTGAAACTTTCGTTCTTTTGTTACGTTTCACTTGCATTCGTCGTCATATGGTCATTTAATGTCTTGGTTTCCTCTTAGTCTGCCTCCTCCTTCGTCGAGGGCTATGAAAATGTGTTAAGAAGTATCAGTAAAATATCACTTTGTAAAATTTTGCTTCATTACACGACGTGATTCAAAGATGTTGAGCTCCCCACTCTGCGGCGTTGTTGTGTGTTGGTCACAAATTACTAGTGAAGAGCGATGACGGTATTATGCTTGTAACATGCGCGAATACATTACCGGCCTTGGATCAGCAAGCCACGGGTGGTCAGCTTCGTCCCGCTAATGTTCTTGATGATTTATCGTCCAGAATGCGATATATTGTTCCGCAATAAACGCTACTTCCTCTATCACACAATCCAATCCATCCAGTATGTTGACAAACCTCTACCAGAAAATAACTTTTATTTTCATTAAAAAAATTTAATTGTATTTATTTAGTCTCAAATATATATTTTATGCGCTCTTTGTTAACTGGCAGTGTCAGAAAGCCAAAACTTGTTTGATTAATACTAATAAAAAACTAATCCCTGTATATATAATAATCTTCGTGAAAAGCTCGGATCACCTTTAATACGCTCGGCTTTGCCTTTGTCAAAGAAATCACGCTACAGAGAGTACACTTGAGTACAAAGTCGTTAGTGTTACTTCTACTTTTATAAATTATACACTTCCATAAATTAATCTAGTTTATAAAGTGAAAAATAAAAAATCATCAATGAAATGAATTTCAAGTATAAATTTAACTCCCATTAAATCTAGCAGTGTTAATTCAGTAGATTCTTAAACTGCTTTATGACTTGAAAATTAATATTTGAAACCAGAAAATGATAGAAGGATGATGATAATAAATACGAAAGATTTTCTTAAATCCCTTTTTTGGCAGAGGGGGGAGGGGGGTTGACTAGGGTGCTCGGGCTATAGTTTAAGGATTGTACCTGGTGGTTCACCTATAACATATGCAGAGAAAATCCTAGAAAACTTACATCAGGTACGTCAGGCTGTAGGGTACTATACTCATCCCCTTCCGAAGTTTTCTGTGGGGACGCAGCATTTCCTTCTCCATGTCCCCACATGTTTTAGGATGCAGTCGACTGACTAATACAATGGGATCAGTTGACAACTCTTACCGTGTGCGAAAGGTCTTCGACTGCAGTACATACATTTCCCAAAATATATGAAAGTGTCTCGTCATGTTGTCATGTTATGTGTGTATTTTATATTTTTAGAAATTGTATGCATTTGACATCACAATAAATTTACACAGTTGTAAATTTTATTTATATATTCTGTACTATTAACAGATTCCAGCAATATTTTACGCAGCTGGCTAAGGGAAAACTATTAACCAAGCGACATTTACAACGATGGTGGATAGATTATATTTTCAAATGTTTTTCATATGACCTGAAAGTATTTTTGTAGCACGGTGTAGTGTCGCAGTTTTGGGCTCACTGCCACAAGCCTAGCTAGCAAAATAGCTTTATTGCGCTTGGAAAACACAGTCTTGATTTACCGTCGTATTACATATTCATATATTCACTAGATTTAAGCGACTTCTAAAATTGACAGGCCTTTTAACGTCACCACGGATAAAGTCAATTTCAATATTTTATGGTTATGAGCGTGATGCAAATCACATTATCGTGTATCGGCATTTTCTTGGACCTCGTCCACGGTTTCACAAGTGTGTTATAAAGGCTGTCTCTCGTCGAAATAACGACCTTGGAAATCGATAGTGTTCTTGACAGCCATTTACATTGACATGTGAGGAGCAGGAGGCTCGTTAGCGACGCAGCGGGAAGCTGCGAGGGTCTTATCTGTTAGGGAGGTCTTCAGCACGTGGCTAGAGGACCAGGCACGTGGTCTCATGCCCGTCCGAGCAATGCGCTGCTCTCAGTGGCTCTTACAACCAATAAACATACGAAATTACAAGTAAACAATCTTTCCTCATTCGTCTTCATTTATTGGAACAAGCAAGTTGTTTCAAGAGCTCCGTAGAAGTGCCATAGTTGTTTACCTACACGAGCGGGAGTGCCCCAGCGGCCTTCCTGCGACGTAAACTGCAGTGATATATTATGAATCAGTGCAAAAGTTTCTACAATATGCGATCCTATGCAAATGCAGCTGCTTCAGAGCAACGCCCACACAGGTCAGACGCACTGGTCAAGGACTACATCCCAGAGACACAAATAGATGAGTACCTAAATGCCTTATCAAAGATTTAATACGCCTTAAGAATATCAAATAACAGAATATGCATTTTCTTAAGTAACAACAATGATTTATTAGAACTGACAAATAAGTATAAGTAGTTAACCAAGAAGTAAATATTAGGCCACCATTGACAAAGATGATAAGAATAATAGTATCAAATGTGAGTGGTATCATTCCAAACCATTTGATTTCAAATCAACTCAGTAAATACTAAATAATTTTAAATGTTAAAATAACTGTATTGTAGGCGAACACTTCTGACAATAAATTCGAAATAATTTATCTTTCCGTCGAGCATTTTTCCTTTGATCTATGATCTAGAGATTCTGCATAAACTCCCAGAATCCTTATTAATTTACTTTGAAGATACCAACGTTATAATGTATTTAGCTCTAGAAACTGAAAACTATTTTGTATGCAAACTGGAAGGCCACTTTGCTGAAGAAAAATGAGTCAAATTCTACCCAAACCCTCACAAGAGTAGAGAATTAGAAACCCAACAATATTTTTTGGGTTAACAGGTTACATGAGGGTGATCCTGAAACCGGCACCTCCCTTTTAATAGCATAGGAAGGGAATTGAAAATGGGGGGGATGCGGAAGGTAAAGAATGGTAGCCAAGGGTTGACTAAGGCCCCCGTGCTATGGTTTAAGGATCCTACCCTGTGTTTCGCCTAAAGAGATTCAGGGAAAACCCTAGAAAACCTGCATCAGTTAGGTCGGGCACTATTTTCATGCCCTTCCTAATGACGGGAGACGACTTTGCTGTGGGGTCGCAGCATTCCCTTCTACATGTCTCCACCAGTTTTAGGAGGCAGTTGGCCGACTGATCCAATGGGATCAGCGGACAACTCTTGCCTTATGCCCAAGGTATTCCATCCCAGTCCATAAAACCTCCCAAAGTAGGTGATGGTGTCTCGGCATGTGAGAAGTTTGAAAAAAAAACAGTGTGCGAGGCATTCCCGACGTAGCCAGGTGAACCCCGCAGTCACTCTGGGGAGAAATGTTGCGACAGAAATCTCCCACAGGCACCTCTCTTTTTTGGGAAGGGAATAAAACATAAATGTCCCAAATATAAAATGTACAGAGACAAGTGTTTGTGTGAGAGAGGCGAATAATATCAATAGAAAGAGATCATCTTATTTTTTCGTTACTCAAATTTTCTATTCTTCTAATAAAGTTATTACACAGAGTATACAATAATCATCTATCAGCAACCGTCGAAAAAATATTAAACATACCCGTCGAATAATATTAAAAGAAACTATGAAGAAGTTATAGAATCAATAAAGGATGACTTTTAATCAAGTAAACTCATATTCTCCCTAAATTTCTATTAAATCAAGGATCTTTTTCTCAACATCTTTGCAACAAATAAACCCTCAAAGTATCATCCAAGACTACAACATCTCAGCAGATAAACTGATAGAAATTGTGCTATTACAACGCCACTTGATTGGTAATTTGAGGATAATTCCATCAGCATATACTGCTAATTCTTCATGTCATAATTTTCCACATGAGACTCAGAATTCACTGGTAAAAACATTTTCTATATTCAACAGAGTCAGCCTGATTTATTTTTGTTTGCAAATAGCAACTGGCATTTTTGTTTTGTTTCATATTCAGGAATCCTCTTCATTTTATTCTCTGGTTTACCTAGGAAAACTGGGAAAAATAAATATTCATTGATATTAGTTTGAAGGGGTACCTTTCCAGAGGCCAACCAAGGTGATTTTGATAAAAATGTACTTGTATCCTTTTATAATGCTAATAACGCCAAGTCAACTTTGCTTGCAAGTCGTTAACAACTTGCTTGAAGTTGTTTCATGAACGCTAGTCGGGGAAAATAGATCTTAACATAAATACAGCGAGAAGTTAATGCACTTTAGTGTGAAGGCCGCACGAGCATGGCTAATGTAAAGGCAGCACAATGGGAGTGCGAGGCGTCGGGCCGTATTTCACTTAGAGCAGCCATTAGCTGATCACGAAGCAAAGTTCAGCACTGCTGTCTCGGAAACGTCGCTCCGATGAGATTTGTAGCGAGTTTGCCCAAGTTAACAGCCGCCCAGAGGGAGCAAACATGTGACGTCGCGACCATCTGCATGGCGGCAACGCGGCGTTGCGAAAAGGCATGGCTTTTGTCTTTGTGGCTTTACGGAATATGCGTTTGTAATTGAAAAATAATGTAAAGCCACCCTAAAAAATTATATATAGGACAATAATATTGATCTCTCACTGTTTCTATAATCATCTCCACAATATTCATGCAAATAAATGAAATAAAAGTCATAAATACTAAGTTCACATGAAACCTCTTTACATTTTTTTATAACTTTTGTTGCTGCGAAATTATTTATTAATTGCTTGCTAAAATGTATTCTTTAACTTCAGTTGTATGAAATACCCGTATTTAATTTTTTTGTTGTACTTTTCTCTATATCCTACTAGTATAAAATTTTCTAGTTTAACAGTTTCTATGTTTAGATTTACATGTTTCTTTGGACTACGTTTCGGACCAAAATATGACCACTAGTAAGTTCATTTAAGTCGCCTTAATGGTTGGTAATTTCATTTAGCCAATAAGATTTATCCAGTTTATTTTGAGTAATAAATTGTTACGACACTAAAGGGGGGTGATAATATAGCCGAAATGTTGCAGAGTTCTTTTAAAAAGAAGTTTAACTATCACTACCCTTATATCTGAGTGAAGCATGGTTTTAAAAGATGAAATATGACGGGAACAAATACGGACTGATAATCTAATTTATTTTAAATTATTAACTCATTTACAGTATCAATCAAATAGTCTCAGCACCTGAGAAGCCATTGAAAGCAGGGGTGGTTTATGCTCTGTCCCGATATACAATATTTATGAATTGCAAATTGTTTAAGAAGTCGTGGTGTCTGCTAGCTTGGTGGCAAGGAAGTATACTGGCTTAAGGATGTAATTGAAGATCTGTCTCTCAAATATTTTCAGACTAACGGGTTCAGACTAACTATCGTGTATCTCCTTGTGCTCCTTAAGCAGACCGAGTCTTTAACTACACAATTAGCTTGAACTCCCCGAAAATTAAGAAGCGTTACAATCGGATCAGTATTTCAATTTATGCCTAAGCTTGCGTGAGCCCTCAGAAAAACCAACGTTTGCGAATCTTCGAGCAATAAAATCCCTTTCCTACGAAAACTGCAGACAGCCCATTTGTTACCAAAATCACCTGAAAATAAATAGTGATTTTGATATTACTACATTTCACTGCATTAAAAACCGTGCATTAAGTGGTACACCATTATTGTTTGTTCCTTATGTATTACTTTCAGTTATGGCAAAATTAGTAAAAAATATAAAAATGAAGAGGAATTTTTTAGACTATTTATTTATAAATCAAAAAATACAATTTTATATATATGTATATAAGAATTGAGAACTAATCCAGCAGTCTGCTGTCTTCAGGTCGATTGGTCTGAGTATATTCAGACTTATATTGGGTGTGGTACTCACTAATGGCTGTACCAATGGATTTGTATGAAAATCCTGCCTTATGTGATGCTTATTACTATTTTCTTGAATACTTTCAAGAATAAACTTTATACACTGGACTCTATACATGGTTGCATTACAAATTAGATGGCGTCAAATAAGTATATTTGATTGGACCAATTGAATTTTTAATTTTTTAATTTATAGTTTAAAGTCGTTTCGACATCTAGGTCAGTCACTTGAATTTTGTTGATACTAGATTTTGCCATAGCTCTGTACCGTGCTTGAAATTGGTATAATGTTTTTTTATATACCCTAGAAGTCCAGTCTCGCGTGTTAATGTTGGTCTTCAACCTAGTAGCCTTTGAATCTTCCTCCTTTTAACAACGGGTTTTTTATAGAGTAGTTTACTGTCAAGATGTGTTCCTAGATATCGTGTGGCATTGGTTCTTTGATGATGTAACCAGAAGGAAATTTTTTCCACTCCCCCTCAAATGTGATTTTGTTGCTGCATTTATCTTGATTATCTCAATTTCTAGCTTGATTGTTTCTTAAGTATGCTAATGATATCTTTGGATCTGTAAGTTTGTCAGAATAACTACCATCAGAAAATGTTCCCGTTACCGTAGTCGTCGTTGTGAAATATAATGTAAAAATCTAATACAATAACAGGACAAGAACAGTGCCTTGTGGATCTCCAGAAAGAATATGATAGAATTATGATGTTGCTGCATTGACTCGTCTTCTGAAGTATCGCTCACTTAGATATTAATATTATAGAGGTAGGAGGCTTAAGACTTTTACGAGTAGTCCATCGTGCCAAACTTTATAAACTTTTTTCTGACATCTAAGAATGATGATGTGAAGAATGTCATAGTCAGAGGGGAGAAAATTTTAATCACACATAATTTCAACGAGTATTTTTATACTTGGTGAAAGATTATGTGAGATTTACATGTTTCAACAAATTGTTTCATGTCTGGTTAGAATTTGGAAAAAACTAGAAAAGAAACGCGTTGATATCCAAGGATTTAATGAGCTTTACAATTAATGTATAACTTTTCAAATGCTCTTAAAAAATGAGAAGGTAATATAATTATCTGTTAGCATGGTCCCTCGTAATAAATATTTTACACGTTATTGACGTTGACGAATGTATCAGACAGCGTTTATCGATCAATCTTATTTCTTTTGACAGAGCGCGTGGCGGGCCCCCTTAGCGAATTTCGATTATCCTGACTCCAAAGGAAGAGGAAATGTAGCCTGTCAACCATATCAGGGCTGCGAGCAGTTCATTATGGCGATAGCTACCAGGAGCGTATTGATCAGCTTCAAGGGTCCGTATCGGCTCCCCGTGATGGTACATTCTCTCAAGAAGCACCGTACCAGTTCAGCCACTTCATAAAATAATATAACTTATTTGTCACTGAATAAAATTTCTCTGCCGTGCTCTCTCCGCTGAAAACGGAAAACTGTAAGCAATCTGAAGGCGGAAAGCTGGTGGGTACTGTAATGTGATTATCTGCTACTTTCTTTCTCTTTTCCCTTTTTTTGCGTCTTTGGCCCGCGCAGTTTGGTAACGTAACAAGTTGCAGCGACAGTGGGAAGTCCATGACGCCGTAACCTTAATTTAAGCGGCACATTTCGCCTTCGTTGCACGTACAACGCGACAGCGGTGCTCAGAAATAGAATAAGCTTCGAGGGGAAGCTTGCTGTTGCGGTTCCTCCGCAAATGAGGCTTTTCTAACCAGTTGCTCTCGCTGGAAGGCAAATATACAGTCACAGGTTTTCCCCACACTTCAGTGTGCTATCTTCCAAGGCGGGATAGAAACTGAAAACGGCCCCAGTACGTAAGTTCGTATATCTCTGTACGCTTCCTTGCAATACTTTGTTAAATTTTGTCTGCTATGCTCATATTAAAATACTATC
The DNA here is from genome assembly GCA_034510155.1 of Eucriotettix oculatus. Lineage (NCBI taxonomy): Eukaryota > Metazoa > Arthropoda > Insecta > Orthoptera > Tetrigidae > Eucriotettix > Eucriotettix oculatus. The sequence goes on from CM067378.1 coordinate 79,084,610, forward strand.
TATATCCGCGACTACGTTCATTCGGAAAAAAGATCTTTTAATATTGCTCCAAAAACGAAATAACAGTTCCAGAATTCTGATAAAATTGAATTCATTTAACATATAAAAAGAACGGTATCATTTATTTATGATCACTTCAAGGCAAACCTTATAACTCGCAGATGATTTTGAACGGGCTTCGAGGTCAATTTGATACAAACTTCTAGACTGACAAAAATTTCAATAATATTTATTAGTATAAATTATAGTTATTTATTTTATTTACTTTTAAGAAAGAGAAATTAATAAATATTAAAATTTAATCCACGCAACAAATAAAACCAATTTATGAATACATCGTATCGACGATCCAAAGAGGTTTATGATTTCTCAGGGAATTAGCTCTCTGAAAACAATAGGATAATTACGGCGTGAATCCTGCTACAACAGAAGATGGAGGATTCTTGCCCTCCCCCTCTCTCTCTCATGCTACCAAAATTACGCTTATAAAAACACAGTAAGTGGAATGAATTGTATGGGAACGCATAATAAGACTTGTAACACGCAGTTGGTTTTTTTGAAGCTTTTTGCGCGGATATTCAATGAGTTTATAAATATTTACAATAATATCTCCTGAACTCTACAGGATATCGAATTGATACACAATTTAAGTTAAAACTCCTGTTTCACTCCCTGAACTTTTCATTGAAATCCGGTAAGCCGGTTCGGAACGTAGATCAAGAATGTGGGCAACCTGAATTCACTTTTTGAGAATTAGATGCGCGTATGCCAAGAAACCTTCCCGCATGATAAATATTATATTAATTAATATTTATATCTCCTGCAATGTATCGAAATGAAATATGCACGAATATTTAAGTTAAATATCCTCTTTTTAAACCTTCAAATTTTCATTGAAAATGTTGAAATACAGACATTTTAATTTTATTTATTGGTATAGATTTTGGAATATAATAAAGTTTCAATGATATGTAAATCTTCGAGATCACCTTCATAAAATAAAATAAACAGCTAATAGTGAACCCAAATCACGAATATATATATATTGAAATAACTTATTACAAATTTAAAGATGATAATGAAGCAATTATTTTAAAAGCCCCTATGCAGAAGCATCCTACAAAGGTGTATTAATTTTATTGAGACTGTAATTAATCTGAGTTTACATACAACTTTATTCGGACAATTTTTCTTAGTATTTAGTGTATTATAAATTATATTTTATATATTTATTATATTTTTATGTATATTATAAGTTATAAAATGAGTGACATCTGAAATTCTATTCATTCCATTTTACCTGGTGAGGAGAGAGAATTCCTTTAAAAATTCGTGGAAGTAATTTGAATAATCTGATAGAAATGCTCGCATTTAAGATGATAAACCTTTTTAGGTAGGTTTTTTGAACTCGTGAATATATGTTCTCTTCGTGGAATTGTCTGAGTGTGTACACAAGAAGGTATGTAAATATTGGTTTGCTTCACTAATACTAATTTTCTGCTTAAAATGTTTTTAAACCTGTTGAATGCAGTAATATTTCTGTTGATCTGGTCCCCCGACACACGTTAGTAAATAGGTCTTTGAGATTGTACTGTTAACCTCTTAGCTGTAATGTTGAAAAAATATTACTTTGTGTAATTTAAAATGGGATGTGCTTCTATTAACAAGATTTTGCAAAAATAACAAACGTGTTATAATAGTGTATCTGATAATTAAAATAAATTACTGAATTTAAATTAAATGAAGCTCATTTGTTGTTAATTATTATTGACGCATCTGTCATATAATAATAATAATTAAAGTACGGGTTTCAATTGTAACAAATTAGTTTTAGTTACATTCAGATTTTTCAGCATACGTTTATAAATATGCGGTACCTGAAATAAAATTTTATGTACTCAATTGTATTCAAACAGTTTAATTCACAAAAATTAAATGTTTACCCGTGCAGTTCTTATTTTATAGATTATTGTATTTTATCTCCCTCCTATGTTTGCTGAAATAAACTGAATTGAATTTACAAGATCATTATTCATTTGTATATTCTGTACGCGCTCATATATATGTATATATATAATACATATGGAAAGATATGTCCTACAACATTAATTGTGCTCAATGAAAAAATAAAATAAAACGCAGAAATGTTAAATTATTTTATTGCATTTAAAATTTAACTGTACGCGTGAGGGCGGAACAAGTTTATAACTAATACATATAAATATACTGATGCGACTAGGCTGTTTTACGGATACGCAAAAGTTCATTCTGAAATTTCAAAAGCCCCTTGGGATATGTAAGCGATAACTCTGAGCCAATGAAAATTATTACACAGATACAGCAGAAAAAATAAATAAAAATGGAATCCCTTTCGTGCAGGTAGCTCTGTGTTACACGTTGAACTAATCGGCTTTGATCTCACATCTGAGTTCCAGGACGTCTAATGACTCCAACGTTGTGGACATTTTCTATGATAGTATCAGGAATATGCTCAGAATATTGTTCTTGATTTGTATAATTTTAATTGTACAATACAATAATTAATGTTTACCAATGTTTTCTCAAAAGGTACTGTGACAGTTATTGAGTTCTCTAATGTGAAGGTATAAATTAATTATTTGCTATGAATTCGTACTAATTAATTCGTTCTTTAATGTGCATTCCATCCTTTACTCCGATTAGAGCAGGGGAGCGCTATCTACCAAGAATTATGAATTTATGAGTGTCACTTGGTCAGTTGATTCACTTTGTTTTCTTTTCTACATATTGTAATGATAGTTTAAAATAATAGTTGATAGTTTAATACTTAAATGGAGCACGTACAATTTCAGGTAAATGTGTACTTATGAACCCTACTTATTACGTCAAACCCACCAAGCCCTGCCCCTCACACTTGTTTGTTACACGAATGGTGTCTAAATTAAAAACATTTTAATAATAAAATATTTAACATTAAATACAAGAGACTGGTCAGAATGAAGGAAAATGGGCTAAATGTGATCCGTCATGACCTGGCCGCTTCCCGCCCCGAACAAACTACGCCCATTACTTATGGTAACTTCACAATTATTAATAACGTCATTTACTTAGAATATTTAATATATAACTTTTAACTATAAAACTATTTGTAGCCTTACGATTTTCTCATTCAAATATTCATTATTGGGTAAAAGATTTTCCTTCATTCCATACAGTTTTAAAATCAATTTAAAGAATTGAAAGAAAGAAAATTCGTGAAAATGGAAATCTCCTCCCAATGTATAATTTCATTTCATAAGCGTGAATTTAAAAAAAAATTATTAATAACTATATTTTTTAAAAGTCCCATCAAAAGCCAAGGTCAATAGAGACTACTTAATTATTTTTGGGGATATTATCATCATTGCAAGGGTTATTCGATATGGGAGCACAAAGACGCACACAAACAGCCTAGCTCTTACCAGGAATCGATCCCGGGACCTTTTTGGTACGAGACACTGATGCAACCCACAAGACCACAGAGGTCGGCGATAACTGTATTGTCTCTGAATAAAAATAATTTTGTTTAGAAACATTATTCACGCGTCTTTAAGTAGGAGTTAAATTCTTTTGATTTTTATAAATATTTGATGACGGAATATTAAGTGTGTGCTACAAATTAGTTGTAAGTTAAGGAGGTGGATGGCAATAAAACAATATTAGCTATTTAACACGTGACATAGTAAATTTCATCGTCTTTGCTACCCGTAGTAATTTACATATTCACATTAGTTGTCCTTTATGATGGTCGGATATTACTAACAGCCATTAACATAAGTGTAGTCGTTTGTCTGATAACATTCAGTCACTGAAGGGTTCACAACATGAAAATAGCATAAGCTTTATCCATGACGCAGTTTTCGGAGAAGAGACATGAATAAAGAAAAGTAGTTCATTTTTAAAAAAATCTACCCCTGGCTGTGCTTGTTGATGTAGCTATAGATACGTATTTACCGAAACGGAATTGAGAGAGGAAGCTGACAGATCAATTTCCATTAATGTCGGGTATTAAAGCTTAACTACAAAAACACAAATTACCGCCATATACACAGTGGCTGCACCGCACTGGTCTATGGTAATTAGCAAGGCGATGGATTTTAATGGAATATTAAATCGCAGCTGAATGCCACCGAACTTTGGAAGCTGTATTTAACACGACAGAAACCTAAGAGCGTATGGTTGATACAGTGGGTATACATTCTCCTAGTATCGGAGAGAAACAAATAAACATGGATTGGGCTAACTTGAAAATTGAAACGTATAAATTTTCTTTGTATATTTTATTTATCTAAACTAATTTACAATATTAAGCATTCTGTACCAGTATTCCATAGAAAACAGTTCCTGAGATGTTGGCAAGGCAACTCCTGGGGTAAAGGCGACAAACAGACAGTCATAACCATGAAGCCTGACAGGCGCTGGAGGAGTCGCAGTCCTTTATTTGAAAGGATTTTGCGACACGGCAAAAACCCAAGGTCAGTCAATGTCAGCAAGGTACTTTGCCCAAAAGATGGTTTTAGAGAGGAAGGGAAGAGACTCCAACCCCATTGGAGGACCTGGAGAGACAGAAAAAGCTAGGAGACCAAAGATGTTTTTAGGAGAGGTGAGTCCGAAATGAATTCGGAAATGCATTCGAAACGAGAGTCGGAGGTATGAGGAGCTAGCGAAAAGTAAAGTCGGACTGGCTGGCTTTAAGAAGTCAGAGAGGAGAGCGATCTGGCCCCCAAGTATCACAAGAATACTAAAGTGGAGACACGTTTCCTGAACCACATCAGAGGCCTGGCGCTTCACATGCCACCCGGAAGCTGCCTTTGCGTTGAATCCAGCATTGCCGGTCAACCAGGAAATTGGTGGAGGATGAATGCAAAGTAAATAAATTGGAATAATCTCTCGCTCTGCTATGCGTATAAACACGAGATAAAGCCCTGATTAAAGTAGATTAATTTTACTAAGGTCTCTTGATATGTTATATCTTTGGTTGGGGCTCAGCTGGGAAAATAACATTCAGCATTAATTAATTTCTAATATTGTAATTTGTTGAATCTTATACATTTCTTAATAAGAAAGCTGTTTTAAGTGTCAAAGTTAAGATTTATTGGCGCCCACACATTCAAATATATATTATAAATTCTTTGATATATTTATAAACAAGAAAAGAAGTAAAAACCACATCACAGTATCAATCGGCTTTTTAGATCCATTCTTGTGAACAATACTATTATGTTGTTCTTAAATCGCCTCTTTTATCGCATATTTATTATAAACTTTAGTATTTTAATTGCTATCTTCCTTATCGCAGTAATTCTTTATCCGTAACCATGTTTATTCTTACAATGATGAGCATAAATATCCGTCCCATGCCGTGATTCGAACCCGGGAACTCTCTGATGTAGCTCGGCGACTGTATATGCTACATCACATAAGATCAGTCTTCGTAATTCTACAAAGTCAATAATATTTTGCTTCCAAGTTATACTAAAACGGTTGAGCGGTCAGCTGATGGAAAAGAAAGAGCTGGAGTAAATAAATGTCAGTGGGAGATGAACGTCTGAATCGCATTTGTGCAATTATTTTTCTCGGCACTGACTTTCATTTCTTGGTTTTTTGTTCGTGCGATGGTCTGATTTCCCCCTCTAGCCATCCTTGTGTTCGATCCGGCGACCGTCTTCCAGTTTCCGCGTTCTCCCTTTCAACGCAGATCTCCGGGAGGAAATTGATAGTCACGGGGAAGGAATAATTCGTCCAGCCAGGTGAGGACCGTCATAAGACGCTGCAGACGTGATCACCGGCCTCGTAAAATCCGCAGCAATTCTGCCCAGGCACTTGGGCAAGTTTACTGCGAGCGGGGATAATAGACTCGCTCAGGAAAGGAGCACATTGCCAGATAAAACCACGCGAATTACGTCCTCTTGTACCAATTCCTCTTTTGCAACCTAAGCTCTCCTTTCTCCTGTTTAATACAAAATTAACTTTGTTCATCCTCCCACTCTCTTTATTACCGCAATAACACGTGAACTGGAGACTTAAATCTGAAGGGGAACTTTGATTTCCGTCAAACACTTAAATTACATAAAAAGTTTAAAAAAACATTCACATTCTTACCCGGCAACTGTCTCTAGATTCCGGCATAATACATATTTACATTATATTTATAACCTGATATCAAGAATATGGTAGTAGCATAATCCTGAAATTAATCCAGTAAGTTCACATTTATCGATTGGAAAGAATACTACAATCAAGGGCAAACATTTAAAATGGTGACTAAATAAAAATAATTATTAGACAACAAATTAACCAAATTACTTACACAACGTTTCTGTAATTCTTGTTTCGTACATCAGGTGATTCAAAATACGGAAGAAAAACACACCACACAAACCAGTTAACCAATGTCTCTCCTGAATTAAAAATTTTAAAGTCGGTAGTTGTAAAAATTTGATTTTTCTGCCAAATTCGTCTAAACGTTTAGAATTATAGTAAGCAATACTGTGAAACGTATTATTATAATTTAATAAGTGAACAACTGAAAAAGACAGGATTTTAGAATTGGAGACTGCAATTTGTAGAGAAGTAAGGACTTACATAACAAGTGACTAAAAATGAATAATTTATTACAACGTCCTCAGTGAAAAATATTTTCACTCTAAGTGTTCGTCCATTTAAAATTCCAAAAGCAAAAGACTCATTTCATCATGTGGAAATTAAGTTACTCAGCATGGCATAAACTCAAAAATACGGAAACATGGAAAGTTATATATATATAATTCGTTTATATTTGAATTTAAGTATTAAAATATGAATAATAAAGACTTAAATTTTGAATATTTGCAAATACATACAAATTATACATTAAAAGTCCAAGAGAGAAAATTTTACTTTTCAATGACTGCCGCAATGTGATTTAACAATTCGTTGGTTTTGTAGATCGTTCAAATTTAAACGATGTAAGTCAAAATAAATAATGGTACAATCCAAACAAAAATTAAATAGCTATGACAACTGGTTGAAGTAAGTCATATCTTTACCTCAAGAAGTTCCGAAATTGTGTGATTAAAAATATAAAAGGTACTGATTTTGATCTGTATTTGTTAATCTTTAACTTTCGGCTGCTTTTTAACTGACAATCTATGTTAGCAGCAATTTTTCCATAATAATATTTGTCCTTTCAGACTGTTAAATCCAGGCTTTAGATTAACCTTTTCAATTTACATTAGAGTGGATTGGAAATTAATTTTCTCGAAACCGTTATGAGATGTAGGAACCCCTTAAATACATTACTTTTTTTACATTCATAACTATTTAATTATTACATTTCGAGAGTTAAAACTAATTATTTAAGCCAACTGTTTACACTATTATATTCATGGAATAATCACTGTGGGTAAATAATAGAAAAGAGAAATGAATTAAAAATGGCAACATTACAGCTGGATACTTAATGCTCACTATTCGCACTTAAGTATTAACGTCGTATGTATATTTAATTGTTCCGCAAACAGATTTATTGAGTGCCTGTGAGGAGAGGCTAAGCAGGATGTTTGCCTCGCTCTACAGTTTATCGCTGAAGTTTGCTTACGATGAACCTTCCGTCCCAAAGCTGACCAGAGCTTCATCTCGATAATGAGCGTTTGTATTAGGTGGTTAATTTTCGCACCTTATTAATCAGTGTCGACCCGAACTTTCATGGATGAATAATGAATTATTTAAAAATTACACGAAAGACCCCAATAGAACTTCTTTACATAGTACTTACTTAATAATAAATAATATTTTCAATAATTTCAATAATTGTTCTTTAAAATTTAATTAAGAACAAATGACTCAATAAATCTGTTTATTAATTATGAAATAATATTTTTGGTACCTGACTTATGGAATAAAATTTGAAAGATTCTCTCAATTTCTAGTCTGAGATTCCTGCTTCTAATCATCAATAATTTGATGATAGTAAACAGAAATTTATTGATTATTCAATTAATATTTTTCAGCAATATGGGTTTTTCTATGAAGCTCTGTCGTTGAACATAAAATAAATTCAGATTGTTGCCAAATCTAACTAATGTTTATATTCTTTCTTCCATATAAATATCTATGCGCTTCCAATCAAGTCCCAATTTTATATTAAATAATAAACTATTCCCCGGAAAAAAGCTTTTCATGAATTACAAACATAAGGAATGATTAAGGTGAAATATTTAATAAATGTGTAAACAGTTTTTTTGTGCGTAAGTAAATCCAGTACTTTATCAATTTAAAAAAAAGATATTCTAGCAATTCCTTTGTAATTTTATTTATTTTTTCCACTTCAACATATTTTATTTATTTAAAAACTAGCTGGTTGTTCCGCAATGCCCGGGAATTCACATACATTATCCCGCTACAGTATTTTATTCGACAGTAATCTGATGAATGGTTTGGGAACGCCTAAGGGAACTCACAGTGTGTTTGCGCAATTCACGGTACATAACTCACAAGTCGGCAGCGTTAACCATGCGTCTTCTAGTTTCTGCTTGATCATCCCTTAAATAGGCTTGATTGTTCCTAATCCTATTCAGGGGTTGTCTAGCTTTGAATCTAGCCAGTCGCTCATTGGCTATGCGTCGTCTTATTTCTACCGGATCCCTCATTTAAAATAGGTTTATAATATTTAAATAAAACTGGTAGATTTCATGGAAGCAATTGTTAATATTTATTTCGATGACCTAAAAAGTACTAGAAGTAGTAATCATCCGTCTTCTTCCATATGTTACGGTTACAGAAGTATCAAGTAACACTCATCTTTAATCACCTTAAACTACGTAATAAACATTAATTAAATAACGTAATTATTATTAGTATGAGATACTAAAACGTGGTTTCTTTGACGAAGCTAAAGCCGAGCGTATCCGTGGTAACCGGGCGTTTCACGAAGAGCGTTACTGAGAACTATTATATATAGTGATAAGTTTTTAAATCAGACTTTAAAGACTTAACAATAATGCTCTTTTAGATAATTTATTATACAAAAGTATTCGTTTAAAACAAAGTAATTTTTTATTTTCCATTAACTACAAAATATAATTTGGGAAACGTCAAAATCAATAACTAATAGGATTACATATATAAAGAAAAATAGGCGGCCTGAAATAATTGATCGCATTTAGCAATATTATTTAAGAGAATTGTTTCTGTATAGTTTAAACTGAATAATACTATTAATATTCATTTAAATTGTATTTTTCGGCTACCATTTTACAACCATTGAGTTATTTCCCCTCAATTTGATTAACTTTTTAGGTAATTTATTGAACGACAACAAGACTTTTATCAAAGGCTCATGTAAAATTAAAAAAATTACTTTCGCAAGGAATTTTGGGATCACTTGCTGTGAGCTGATTTTAATAGAAATTAATGGTAACATTTGTTACCCGGCTGGAAAATTTACCAGTAAATTTCCTGCGATTTTCTTACGCTACATACTCATGTGAACTTAGTATAACATTCAGGAGTAGTCAAATCTCCAACAATTTCATGGCACGCTGCACTCTTATGTGATACTTTTCGTAACGATGGCTCGCTTGTAACTTTTGTCTAACTCTAACACCTCATTCAATTTAATCTCTACTTCACTTAATATATCTCCGCCGCATTTCTACGTAATTCCCTCAGGCTTCCTTAATATTCTTCAAATAAGACGTCTTCAAACATTACCAACAAACTCCAACATCAATCTGTAAAAAACGGTTTCCTCTCAGTTCAAAATTGTTTTAAAAGAGACTCTTTGATTTCATAAATATTTTTTGTGTAGAGAGGATAGACTTTCATTAGAAAATCCTTTAGTAGCCATTGTCCAGGTGTTTCACTATGTTCTAAATATACAAACCCTAAGAAGCATCAGCTAGCATCCATACAAATAATTTGACAGCCGTATTTACGACCTTGCCAGATTTCATTTATCTTCTTCCTCTAAGATAATTTGTTCCTTCTCTCAAAATTGTTTAAACGTGAAATAGTTGTCAATATAAAAGTTTTGTTCATCCCGTTGAAGTCATTTCAATCGGACGGATAGTAAAATCCTAAATCAGTAATTTTTTATAATTCAATACTTAAGCTGATAAAATGATAAATATGCAATTGATATTTTAAATTTTTTAGTATTTTCACTACGTTAAATTTAAACGCACCGCGTACGTTGCCGTAATTCCAAACACTTACCGTACTTGCTAATGGAGCAGATTTGTTGGTTGTAATTCACCTGCACATCTAATAAACTCTTCCGCTTTAAAACGTACATTTTATGTAAAAGTTCACTTACTGCTCGCAGCTAATTAACATTTATCGCTTCATTTGCTTTGTTTAAGCGTGCCTTTGCATAATTCACTCATATATTTTCACTGCGCGTGTCTTTGAGAGAACACGACAACCACTAATTTAAGTTTCTTTTGTGTAGACTTTTTATTCCGTGAGTTACATGTGTAAATTAAAGAGCTTTTAGGTTAAATACGTTTTTATCTTCCGAAAAATATTTTAAAAGTACTTATGTTTTTAATATACAATTTCTGATGTCTTTATGGAAGGATGTTATCCACGTGGTAGGAGTTTTTCTGAAACATTATAGGAATGGAGATATTTAATTCATTTTCGGTACAAATTTGTAGTGAAATTACTTAGAGAAATCGTTTTCAGAGTGTTGTTGTGGGATTTCCTGGTGCACTCCTCAGGGAATCTGGAAGAACAACAGAATCTCTATTTAGACAGTGAGCACAGCTTCCTCACCAAACATCTCTGCTAATATGACCGGAGCTTTCCACTTAATGAGCTGTGGTAGCCATCTTTGTATTTTCAGAAGTCCGTCGCAACTTCCTGCACAGCAAGTACACAATCAATTTACTTATTGCCGATTCTTGATATGGTGTTGCATTTTCCAAAAGTGAACATTTATACTACTAATATTATGTTTTTGACACGGTCTCATTACAAATCTCTGAGGTTCATTCACAAAGATTCACAAGTAAAGAAAATGAAATGTTACAATAGAAAATTTGTGAACTTACTTGAACATATGAATCAGCAATTATGGCCTTAATTGATAAATAATAGGTATTAATTATATGAACCATTACTTAAAAATAATTTTTCCTTGTTTTATTTGCAATATTTGTGGAAAATAGAAAATTTCAGATATTTTGGACGCTTCATAGTATTGTTTCAAATTATTAAAAGTTAAATATTTTTAATAGCGTGTGTGGAGCATGGCGTTGCATGACGTTATATGTGTGCGAAACGTGGACGATAGGAGCTCTGGAAAGGAAAAGAATAAAAGCCTTTGAAATGTGGCGCAGAAAATCAGATGGGGTGGATAAGAGTAAGTAATGGGGAAGTTCTAAACAGAATAGGGGAAAAGCGAAAAATATGGAGGACTTGACGAAGAAAAAGGATAGATTAATAGGCTACGTTTTAAGGCACGAGGGTCTTGTAAAATTAGCATTAGAGGGAAGTGTGTGGGGTAAGAGGGAGGGCAAGGATAGAATCCGCTAAGCAGATTACGGAGGATGTGGATTGTGCAAGTTATGAGGAAATGAAAAGGCTTGCGTAAGAGTTTAGCATGGAGGGTTGCATCAGACCAGTCTTAGGACTGCATACCACAACTTTTTTTTAAAACTGTAGAACAAATATTAGAAGAAAAATACCAGTATATGGTTTGAAAATAGTTATTTTTCCCGTTATATTTTTAAACTAATTTTGACTTGTTTCAAATCAGATGATATTGATTCCCCTCTTTTCTGATTAAATTTGTCTCTACGTTAAAAGGTTGAGCGGTGTTTTTCTCGATCTGCGTGAACGTTCTAAAGTCCTTTGATAAGAGATCTGCCTTTGCTTCAAACGAAACATCACAAGAAACAGCACAACTCATGATATTCCGAAACTGCGAAAGTTCTTTTGTTGTTTCCTTCCGACGCTTTTTCTCATAAGACTCTTGACTGCGACATGTTTTCGTGTTCAATTTAGACTACCGAGCTTTGAAGTCTGCGATTGCCCGCGTTTTGTTTCAACATCAGCACAATTTTCCGTTTTATTTTTTTTATATTTATTCTGTGCCCATGAGAATGGCTGAGATCTTTAGCTTCTCTGATAGTTTCCTTTAGTGTGAAGAAACGCGCCTCTTACATTAATCGTAAAGTTCATAATAAAAACATATATACACATTTAGCTTTTCCAATATTTACTGAAGGAACTCGAGAGATAAACGATTTTATATATTTTTAAGCACTTACAATATATTATTTAATAAAATGTTCATTAAATTTACAATTTATTTCGCGCTATCAGAAGATCAAGAAAATAAATCAGAAATTAAGAAAAGGATGCAGTCTATCGCCCATGCTGTTTAACTTATATACAGAACAGGCTATGAAAAAAGTTAAAACGGAATATGGAAAAGAAATCGTACTGCAAGGAGAAGAAATAAAAACCCTACGGTTTACCTATGGCATTGTAAAATAATGGTAGCCAGAAGAATATTTGGAAACGATAATAAATGGTATAAACGTGGTCAATATGAGGATTAACAGAGGGAAAACCAAAGTAATGGAGGGCATCATGGGAAACAGTGGAATAACGAAGGGTGTTAAATTGGAAAGGGATATTCTGAAGGCAGTTAAGGAATTATGATATTGGACAGCATAATTACTATGGATGGTAGAAGTATAGTAGACATAACCCGTAGGATAACAAATGCAAGGAAGGGTTTAGCAAAAATAAGTATTTTACTTATGAATATTAGGAAATCAATTCTAAAAATGATCGTATGGAGTATGGCGTTATATGGGAACGAAACATGGACGGTAGGTGGAAAAGAATAGAAGCCTTTGAAATGTGATGCTATAGGTGTGGTGATTCATGACTCTTACAGTCGGGTAAAGCAAAAATAATTTAGTTGTTGTTATTTACGTATACAGGACGGAAGACGAGAATGGCTTGGTGGGGCTGAGTAGGCGGGAAATGTCGGCGGGAAAACGTCACCGTCTGCAACATTGTTGATGGCCTGGAAGAGATTAGATTGGACAGTTGGTACAGGGATGCTGCCTGAGAGAGACGCTAGGGAGAGACGAAGCAGTGGCAGAACAAGGCGACATGTATAAAATTTAGTTTCTGCACATTTAAGAAAGGAGATTCATTTGGTGGAAGTACAGAAAATAAAAAGACAACATTTGATCTGAAGGAGAGGCACTAGAGAATCTTAATATGAAGAAGACGTGACCCAGGAAAGGAACAACCGGCATACGAACAAAAACGAAGAACGACGTCATCAGGCGTTAACATCCGCTAACGGCAATTTACCTCGGTTTTTCCACACAAACCATTCTCGTCTGATTCGCGAATTTAATTTTCAACCGCGTTCCCGGGAGCAGCCATTTAAGAAGCTGCGTAGATTATTTTTGCTTTTACCGACTGAGCTAATGATTAAATTGATATCGTAAATTTATATGTTTTCCATTATAACTTAATTTGAGTTATATTTCTATTCAAATTAAATACATTATTATTATTGTTCGTTTGATTGTACAACAATATTTTGATGGTGTAACCAACGAACACCACATAGGAGAATGCTGAAAATCAGATGGGTGAATAGAATCAGTAACGAGGAAGTTGTATGCAGAATAGGGAAGATGACGTTGACCCAGAAAAGGGATAAATAAGTAGTCCACGTTTTAGGACATGGGGATCTTGTAAAATTAGCATTAGAGGGAAGTGTGTGGGGTAAAAACAGAAAAGGGAGGCGAAGGATGGAATGCGCTTAGCAGATTAAGGGGATGTGCTGGTTATACGGAAATGAATAGGCTTTCGCAGATATGTTAGCATGGAAGGTAGCATCAGACCAGTCTTAGGACTGAATAACATCATCATTTCGCGCTAAACAGACCTTATTCTAATAAAATAAATTAATTGTTTATGTGTAAAAAAAGCTGAAATTTGTACGTGTGTTTTGACAGGGGTAGAGGGGACGGAAAGTTAAAAAATGCAAAATCGGTCTTCATATCCGTCGATGGAATTATTTTCGGGATCAATTACTTTTACGTTGTTTTTCACGACACTGTTTGTATCAGTCCTACCCTAATGACATATAGAACTTACCACAGGATACATTATGCCCTTACGTAGGCTACGTGCGATGACGACGACGTTCTCTAGGAATAGAATGTATCAAGTAAAGTGCTAGTTCTATTTCAACATGAATATCGTGGCATCGACCATAATCTAGCTAGTATAAAGATGAAACATTCCCCCCCGTAATATTATACAATTTCATTAAATATTTCTGAAATGCAGTAAAATAGTATAGCATTGGTTATAGAAAATGTACCCATAACAAATATTTTAAATACCAAATGATGTCGACCATATGAAGTGATTGATAACATTCCGAAAAGTTTCATTATATTTCTTGAGCGATAAAATCTGCGCCACTTGGGATGATAGCAGAGATGTGGAGAGGCTTCCGAGTGTATCAGTGCGAAAGAGAGAGGGCAGTAAAAAGTCCTATTCCCGTTGCAATAAAAAGGCAAGTCGGTGTTATAAGCCGTCATAGAGGCTGTACGTGGGCGGGCCGTGTTTTGAGTTTGTTAATGGCATCTGCCGTAGTGATCGGCCTCGCCGACAACAATCCATCTTCCTAACGCATTACGGAGAGTATAAGCCCCCTTTTTGCAGTCTCCAAAGTCAGTCGTATTCGGAGCAGAGGTAATATATAACACGCGGGCGTGATGTGAGTTGCAAGTGCCTCCTCTCCTTGCCTGGAGCCCCGCTGAATTGGAAAACAAATCGCACTCTTGTAGCTCTCGGACATACAAAGTCCCCCAAGTGATCTGCGCCTTACCCCATTAATTTTGTTCACATGTGTAATATGCATGACTAATGATGGTTTTATGACTTTACGAACAGTCGTGAGGAACTGAGAAAATCGATAACCACTTTAAGCGCATCTTCAACAGAAAGAGCCAAATGTTTTGCATTCGATATGGATAATTTTTTATTGAAACAACTATAGAAATATAGAAGTATCATTCTTAGGACATTGAATTACCAATAGTTAAAATTATAAATAAAAACAATGAATGGCCAAAAGTGTAAGAGAGGTCTATACATATCTAAATAAATATATCTAAATAAAATCTAAATATAATTAAATATACCTAGTTGAATATAAAAAAACTAAATAACTAAACGCAGTAAATGCAGCTACTTACAATTAAAATATAACACTAATTTCAATTTGCTGCTGCGACGCCCGAGGCCGACATGAGTGAAAACAATGGCAAGGAAACAGATAGCAAAGCTCACATTGTTGTAACGGAATATTTTAATCCACAAGATTTAACTTTAATGTCTGTTTTTTTAATTAAACAAATATTGATGTACAGACTTAAGCAATATAAATTTAGTCGTAACAACGTTGCGGCATTATTTATGCCTAATTCAGGTTTTCTCCTCCCACAACAATGTTAAAACATAAAAATTACATCAGAAGTCCAAAAAATATGATAGGCAACAAGCAATACTTCAACTCCTGCAAAAGGAATTGAAATGATACTTGTCTCTCGGATCTCTACCATCTGGCATTGACATTGTTGTGGGAGGAATAAACGTGAAGAAGACATAAATACATGCCGAAACGTTGTTACGAGTAAATTTATCTAAAAACGTCTGTACAAGGTCATCAATTTGTTTAATCAATCTACAAGAATTACATTTCAAAGGCTCCATAATTCACAAGTAAATCACAATAATAATGAGTCATACATAATTAAAAATTTTCAAACCTGTTTTTTACATTTAACGAATTACCATTCGATTTTAAGGGAAGCATTTCGTTCATCAATACAAAACAGTAATTAATAATGAGTTAGACTCTTTGTCAGTTTTTTAAAATTTAAATGTTAAACATTACAACGTTTCGTCTTTAAATTAAAAAAAAACTGACAAAGAGGCTGATTTAACTCATTATATTAAATTTGATAAACTATTTAATTAAAATAATAATTACTTTTACAGCTAAAATTTTAAAATATTCCAATCAATTCTGTGTTTTTTAATATGCATGTTAGGTTATCACAAAGTATCTATTGGTTGTTTTAAGTTTACGAAATTCTTGTTTGAAGCTTGAGCTTGGACTGTCCAATATCGCCATCATTGCAGTTCAAATGCTGAATGTTTACACAACGCATATAAAAATTATTTACTTCAATTATATTTCTAATAAGTCAGATTAATTAGTCAATATTTTCAAAATTCAAAAAATAATCTTAAAATTTGCATATAATTTAAAACAAAAGAATACTGATTGAATCGGTTATAATGGAATATTATATAATAGTAATTTGTAAATCATATGTATGTTTTAATTCGTGTACACGCTGCACTAAAATTAGTATCACGAAAAAAAATAATTTCATCTAACATTTGTGACGAGAATTTTTATTAGATATTAAGCCGTTTCCGGGCAGGCACAGATTTTTCAATCAAAATCCATTAATTCAGTTTAATTGATTTTAGTTCTCAGTTTTGATTGAACACGTTCTTTTTATTTTTGAATAAAATATATTCTATATACATCTACATAATTTTCAATCAAATAATAAAATAGCAGTTAGTAGTTTTAACTATTACGTGTATGTAAATTTGAAAAAATCCCTATCCTGTTGTCATGAAATAATTTTTTAAGATTTAAAACGAATAAAAGGTTTATAATAATGATAATAATTTATGTATTTGAGTGGCTGCATGACGGTGATATATGTCACATGCTAAGTGTTACGGGCTGTATAGTGCATGAAAGAAGTGATATAAATAGAAATATAAAAGGAAAGCGTATGTAGAACATACTTCACCGTACACTAATTGTAAAAAAAAATATAACCTTTGAATTTATGGAAATGAAACGGTAAATATTTTCCAAAATAATTCTTGATTTTACGTTCAAGGAAGTGAATTTAAATAGTTTTGTGTTAATCTGTATTCGGCAAGAAGAAAATTTATTTATGTTTCTACCAGACTACGTAATAAAGCACTGCTGGTAATATCGTCAAAAATAAGGTAAAAGTAAAATGTATGCTGGTCACATGACGTCTGTAGTATTGCAGAGTTAACAGTATCCTAAACATTTGATTTTTGTAAGAGAACGACAGTTGAAGATTATTTGCCAATCCTTCATACGCACTTTTAAATCAATTTCTTGTGAAATACTTGGATGACAGCAATTTGACCGTAACCAGATCAAATTAATCGTTTCCCTGAAGTTGCAGACGGGAAGAGAGCAATCTGTAGTTAGGAAATCCGGTGCATATAATGCATTATCAAATTCCAGGCTCAGCGTTACTCAACTACCGTTATTTGTCAAACATAAATGTATTATTTTTCTTCCTCTAAGTTTCAAGAACCAATGTTGGAATATTTCTGTATCACGTGATTCCTTTTTTATTAAATAAATTTAATAGACCACTGCTTTGAATTAATTATGTATTGAATATGACAGTATATTTTAATTCCAACTTGAAAACTTTGTCCGCTTAAATAATGATAAATGGTAAAAATATCTGCTTCGATTCGGGTCAGTCTTCTATGGAAGTATATTTCGTGATTTTAATTTTGGAGTTAATGTTTGTGGCTGATTGCAGTCTGTATTAAAACAGCGTCGATTGAGGACCTGTTGATTAATTTGTCAATATTTAATGCGTCACTGAGGGAAACGCTTTATACTGGGGGAGGTTATTGCGAAATATGGCCACTCTGGTATTGGTGACTATTTAAATCGACGAAGAGACGCGAGCATTAAATGTAGATGCAAAATTCAAAAGGCTTTTGTTTCCCGATTAGTTCTTTAAGCTCCAGGAATAACACCATTTTTTTACTCCATTAATATTAATAAGTTATTACGAAATGTTATGTATATTTTACGTCATTCTTTACGGGCAAGCTTTCCAATACGTCACTGGGATTTGCTATTTTTCTGTACATAAAACGAAATCGTTTGGAGTTAACACATGTGATTAGTTTTAAAATTTAATGAAGACACGGGATCCGATAGGGGTTAAATCTGACTGTGTGCAATTATGCATTAGCTGCCGTAACCTAAATAAGTAGCATTCATGTTTTGAAGTATTTTACAAAAATATAAGGTAACACATGTGACTTATTTACGAATATTGGATGAATTTCTTACGTTTGAAGGTATTTCAGGTAAAGAGTATGCATATAAAGTGAGGCAACAGGCACTTGACTGACAAAGAATCGGTTTCATTTTATATGTATACAGCAGAGGCGGCTCGTGAGTTAAAGTTTTGTGATACATCACCCCAAGAAAAATTTTAGGAGGATAAAGATTTTAGTAATACTACATCTACAGGGTTGTTAATACTCCACGACCCGTAAAATTCTACATTTGTAATTTCGTCTCCATCACGTGTAATAGAAACGAAATTTTAAAATTGTAAAAATGTATAACCATACTGGCACAAAATCCTAACACGACAGTATTTTTACTTATTACATATTTTAAATAAAGAAAGTTAATTTTAGGAAAACGTCACATATTATGGGAATATTGTATTTTCTCATAATTATGAAAGTCTTCCAAATTTACCTGTTAAACGTTTTTAATTTTTCATAAAGTTTGATTAAATCAGATATACCACAAATAATCTTTTCATTAATTCGTCAAAAACATTCAAAACTGTCTGCTGATGAGGCTGCCTACAGCTGTGTCTGACGGCGCTGTGCGTTTGGTAGCTCATATTATTGCTGGATTTTAGGCGAGCAGGGGGTGGAAATGGTAATAATGCGCATGCGCATTCTCATTCCAGACAAGATTCTCGTGCTATGAAGAATGTAGCCAAGATATACACGAAATGAAGCGCACTGGAAGGCGAACAGTTTGAAATCTTCGAAATCGAAGCAGAAATTCACACTCTTAAAATACTATTAGTTTAGTTTCTTAAAATTACAAAACAATTAATTCCTCCTAAATTAATTCATGCGCTGTAGTCACATGAGCAGGTAAACAGCCGCCACTGGTGTACAGTATTATTTGCGGTCCGATAGCAAGTAGCAGCGGCTGTCCTAGGAACAGGTTGCGATAAGACACTCAGAGTGGAATCCTGCACGACATACGTCGATCTATTGTATTTAAATATGTAGCATATGAAGTCTACACGCTATTACGAGAAAAATAATACCCAACAAATCATAATTCAAGTATTGGAACGAGCAGGTTGTTCTGAGAGGTCCGTAGAAGTGCGATAGTTGTTTACCTAAACAAGCTGGAGTGCCCCAGCGGCCTGCCTGCGACGTAAACTCGAATGATTGAAGCAGCATATAATTAGTGATATATTGTGAATCAGTGTAAAAGTTTCTAAGTAATAACTACAACATGCAATCCTATGCAAATGCAGCTTCTTCAGATCAACGCCCACACAGTTCAGACACACTCGTCATGGACTACATCCCACGGACACAAATAGAAGAGTACCTAAATGTCTTAACAATTATTACACGTCTCAAGAATATCAAATAATAGAATATGCATTTTCTTATGTATCAGAGTTGACAAATAAGCATAAGTATATAGTTAACAAACAAAACGTAAATATTAGGCCACTACTGACAAAGATGATAAGAATAATAACATCAAATGTGTGTCCTATCATTCCAAACCATTTGATTTTAAATGAACTCGGTAAATACCAAACAATGTTAAATGGTAAAATAACGGAATTAAAGACGAATACTTCTGACACGAAATTTGCACAAATTTTACCTTTCCGTCGAGAATTTTCCTTAAATCCAGAGCTTCTGTATAAAACTCCCAGAGTTGATATTAATTGATTAGGAAGATACAAATTTTAGAATATATTTTTCACGATAAATTGAAAACTATTTTGTATGCAAATTTGAAGGTCATTTTGATAGACTGCCCCTATGCAGAAAACGGAGTCAAATTCTACCCAACCCTTCACAATAGTAATGGAATAAGAAACCCAGCAAAACACAAATGCGTCAATCCATGCCAAGTGCCCAAGGAAGAACGGAATTTTATGCCGCACCATCTCTGAAAAAATTAATATTTTGTTTCTGCATTTTTTGACAGTTCGAATGTAATTTTGTTTCATTTATATTGCATACGGTTCAAAAATGGCCGCGGCTTTGTTGTACCGCGCACGGCGTTGCTGTTTACAGTCATTTACTAACTATTAAATTATCCCCTACTGTGTTACCAACTGCAACGTTTTTAGTACATTCAAGTCTACAAATTGAATGCATATTTACTAACGTAATATTATTTTTTCATGTAGTCTGTGTTACATGAAGTTGTCGATTACAAATGAAGAAAATTCAATTTTCGTAGGCGAATTTCTCCTAGAAGAAACAGTTTGTGAACTTCAATAATTACCGTGCTTTTACACATAATGGCGTGGAAACCGATAATTTATTTCTATGTTTAACAATTTCGTATACTATATTTCAGTTAAATGTCAGATCGAGGTATATACCGTAGTTTGCTACTACAGAGATCTATACTTGCAATAAGTTTCAGATTTTTATCTTTATGTACAACGCAGATACTGCGTCTCAGACATTGAAAAAAATATAGAAATCTCATTTCAAAAGGGGTGTAACTTGTAAAGGAAACGTCAGTCATCGTTGATAATTTTTATAGAATAGCTACACCATTCTGTGTAAATAACACTTATAATAAAGTTAATTAAGCGATTAAAAGCTGTCACTGATCTACAACTCTTCAAGGATTTATGTATTTATTCATTCTGAATGTTTGAAGAAATATTTTAGTGCTAGGATTATGAAAATGGGTGTGTTGATTTAAGTTGTGGTCCTTAATTTAGTGGTATTAGAAATTATTTTAAATCGGCGTTTAAATTTATTTTTATAATAATTACTGTACACCCGTTACTTTCCTTTGTTTTAGTTATCCCAGTAATCAGTAATACGAGCACACAGTTTTATCACTTCTACAAAATTGATTCTGAGGAATGAGAGAGGAAAAATTTTCCTAGACTGTTAATTTGCCGATAGTAATAAGTTACACCACATGAATCATTTCTGATTGAAAGTCATTGAATTAAATCGTTGTAGGTAGGGACATGGATTCATGGCAGAGAGAGAAGACATTCGTCACACGCGGCTTCTGGGGAGGGAGCTGAATAACGCATGTCGACCGAGGACTTTAGTCCTGTGACACAAATTCAGGAGCGCTACATCAAGGAGCGCCTATCGGCAAACTGTCGCTCCAACAGCGATGCATCAAGAAGAAAGTCGAGTAAATGATGAGCTATTCTTAAATTCAATACTGGCTTGAGAGCCGACTGTCGACATGTCATCGCAGCGCCAAGTTCTTTGCTTCTGCATGATCGATAGGCGGCCCTGTCCAAGTTTTGCAAGTGACCAACTGCTCACAGAAATATTTCATTTAAACTACGTGACAACTTCGACGTTGAAAAGAAAAAAAATTCTTCCTAAAATTAATATTAATGCTAGCAAAAGTGTATTTTTACTTAACATATGTGTAATGATCTATGGATATTCCGTAACAAATTCAGGAAAGGTACTCTTTAATTAATCACAGAATTTCTCACTGAAAACCTGATTGTAGTCTCAATAAATCAATAGTGAAACTTGAGTAGCATGATATTATACATAATATAATAGATTTAGAAACAAAAAATTTAATATAAATTCTTTATTGACATTATAATAAATGCTAAACTTAAAATTTTAATATTACGTTAGTGCTTACAGGCTACATTTCACGCTAGTTCCATTGTTGTTGTGGTATTCAGTCCTAAGATTGGTCTGATGTATCTTGCGCAATCCTTTTCATTTCCTCATATCCCGCATCATCCCTAATGCGCTTAGCGTATTCTTGGCCTCCCTATTCTGTTCTTACACCACACACTTCCCTCTAATGCTAATTTTACAAGACCCTAATGTCTTAAAACGTGGCCTACTAATATATACTCCACATCGTTCGCTCTTCCCCTATTCTGCTTAGAACATCCTCGTTAGTGATTCTATCCACCCATCTGATTTCAGCATTCCCCTATAGCACCACATTTAAGAAACTTCTATTCTTTTCTTTTCCGCTACTCCTGTCGTCCACGTTTCGCACCCATATAACGCCACACTCCATACGAACATTTTTAGCAACGATTTCCTAATATTCACACCTATATTACCCTCAAGTAAATTCCACGTTTTCGAGAAAGCCTTCATTGCCTGTGCTAGTACTAGTTCGATTATTTAAATTTAAATAATTCTATTATCTGACTGTTTTAAAATAATAAATGGTAAATAGGTCTAAGTCAGATTAATTATAAAAATTTTAAAATTTAATTACACGACGCTTCGTTCCTTAGTTTGCGAGCACATAGTGTTTTGACTACAAAATCACAAATAAAATCTTTAAAATATAATTTATTTAATACATTTACTCATAAAATGAAAATTACTTACAGAAACAAGAAATTTAAATAGAAGAAATTTTGTCTTACACGAGGCCGAAATGACATTTAATGGAAACCACTGTAAAACGTACTGTCAGAATTCAGATAACAATGGAAACAATAAACTATAAAACAATAACTATAAAATAAGTAGCGGTTAAATTTTGTTTAAACTGAGTTTTTAACTTATTTATAACATAGACAGTTGAATTTTTTGATGTGATATAATGCATCTCATTCAAGAGATTTCTTTCCACGTCAAAAATTTATACAAATTGTCAATCAATCTGATGGTTATTTAAATATATATGTTTTTATACTATATTTAAAATTATTCTTATTCTCATTAATACACTAATACACGTAATTAAGAAGCGTTTGGTTTGACGAATATAAAAAGAATTGCAATCTGATCAATTAATTTGGCATTATGTTTACCGAAATTAATAATTTTATCTTTAATAGTTTTAACAAAATTTAAATTAATGAAAGTTTTGAAGAGAAGCCAGATAATACATTTACAAAAAGGGAAGAATTATATATATATATATATATAAATTTGTTGCTTGGTAAGTTATTATTAATTTCATATTTAATCTTCTGAGTTATAAACCTTCTTAACATTTAACAACTGTAATTAGCAATGATAAGGCGGGAAACAAAATCATGAAAGTTTAAAAATTGCAGTAATGAAAATTCTGTTACACATTCAAATTGGAAATCTTAAAAATGTATAGGTAAATTCTATGAATGTAAGTTGTGTGATTTCAAAATATACGCGAAACTGCAGGAAGGTTGTTTGAAAGGGCTTCTATGGAAGTCCTCTAGCAAATACGTTCTTTCAGAAGCGGAAGTGGCAATTGAATTTTACTCCCACGTTTTAGATCCATTCGAGAGAAAAATTTGGTTGCAAAGCAACCGCAGTTGCACAAATGCATGTTTCTAAAATTACGTTTTAATAAATGCCTATTTTCTCACTCACACTGTGAAACACACAATGTTTGCTTGTTATGTATACACTATAAAAGTTTAAATTTAAACTACGAAAAGTCATTAAATTAGTCTAATAAATCAACATTATCCTGAAAAGCATTATTGTGTAGCTGTAGTTCAGTATGTA
Organism: Eucriotettix oculatus; assembly: GCA_034510155.1. Lineage (NCBI taxonomy): Eukaryota > Metazoa > Arthropoda > Insecta > Orthoptera > Tetrigidae > Eucriotettix > Eucriotettix oculatus. Next base: position 79,108,247 of record CM067378.1, read on the forward strand.
TTATGGAAAAAAAGTTCAATACATTTTCTTAGACATGCTCATTGTCTGCTCAAGAATGGAAATATATAATTTCAATTTTGTATGTATTTATAAAAAATAATACATTCCGTGCTAAAAGTTTGGATACACATAAATATTTATTAAAAATATTTGCATACCTTTATTATTACATGTGGTTAATATCATGCGGGCTTGGAAGAAATTCGAAACGCAAGAACGTAAAACTAGCATTGTCCAATAAGACCACTCGTCACTAGTAGACTAAGCACCAATCAAAAATCACCACGATAACTTTAGCTCCGAGTCATTCCACAACGATCATAAGTATTTACTACATATATATGACTAACATATTTAATACGTATTATTAAATATCTCTTATACAAATAAAATACTATACTCATGATACCCGTCGTATAGATTTCAATAAAACTTCATATCGTGTTTTTCTAAGGGTCTAGAATTTCTATTCAAGAATGGTCGTTAGAGGAATGCTTAAAACTATTTGTTTACGGATAAGTGAATTGATTTCGGATTTTGAGTTCTGTAATTATAACAGTGGAAACCGGTTATTAAGAGTCTGAAACGTTTGAATTTTGAGACAGGATAATAAAATCAAAACAATATCATTGCATAATACTAGTTTTATTTTGACCTTTCATTTTAAACCACTGTATTTAGGTTTCTTTTAAAAACCACAGGAACGGATATTACGACTAGTGTATAAAAATCGTACAAAATAATATCTCTTCCGATATCTATGAATAAAGAATGAATTGATTTAACACATTAGTTAATATTTGTCGTTCGTCCATTAGAATGTAAACTATGACATACAGGGTTTTCGTTTTCATTTTAAGGGACGTATGGAAATAATACGTTTATTGTATTCAACGACTATGTAATGGGACGAGTTACATATAGCTCCATTTTCCTTTCCAATTAGCCACAAAAGAAAACTTCAAAATTTTTAAGAATTCCGCTCTCTGGGTTTAGATGGGAGGAGTTAAGCAGAAGACATGTTTTCCAGAAGACTAAAAAAACAAACCGGTGGTTTCCTTTTCTTTTCTGCTCAACATAGGCGAACACGGCTAATGGTCTGCAGTGAGCACGAAACCTTGCCAAAAGGGCGTCTACATAAAGCCAAAAACTACGAAGAAATATTACTTGCTTCGGAAGGAGGCCGTTGCATACGCGACAACAGCGCTTTGGCCCGAAAAGCCGTTAAGTGCTCTGGAAACCAACTACTTAGGTTCCTCTTATCTTTGGTTAAAGACACAGCATATTTTATACCGATAATTATAACAAAATGTATGTATAAGCTCTTCGGCGAGTTTCTTTTTATTATTCGTTTATATGTGGAAAAAATTAATAATTCCATAAATAAAACATAATGTGCCTTAATGGGAACCACTAATTATAATGCACTCCAGTTTTAAGATGCCAGATTATAAAATTACGAGAAAAATTAGAACATCGTTGAAATTAAATATTTAGAAAATATTCATCCCTCTTATGTTGTATTTTTTCTGAAATATTAGTTTCTCACGTAAATCATAAACCTGACTAGTACAAAAATGAATTTAGGAAGCTTTTGTTCTCATCCTGACATTTTTACTAATAATAATTGTTTATATATTAGTAGTTTAGCATTTACATACTCATTTCACGCTATTTATGGACACTTGGTCGTCTTAATTTTAAACACTATGGTCATCGAACTTTTTTTTCAACCAGTGCGATGAATTCAAGTATTTAGTGAATTATTGTTGTTTTTAGTGTCTAACGTTTTGTATAAGTTATTTTCGGTTTATCAACCGGATAGTTTTTTGTCACAGCATATCGTTTCCGCGTAAATTCGCCTAATGACAGCGCAGATGAATTTTGCCTAAATGTTGTGTCACAATAAACAATTAACTCGTTTGATTAACCGAGAATCATTTATTAATTCAATACACCTTAGAGGCCTACGTTAGTTAATCAAATTTTTAACTTGAATTAGTATCTTCTTATCATAAATTCAATTTGTTAGTATTTTAATGATTGAGCCTTTTGGATTATAAGAAGGAAATCGTTGTTGTTGTAGTATCCAGTCATTAGACTGGTCTTATGCAAACCTCCACGCTTACCAAGTAAGCCTTTTAATTTCTACATAAGTACCTCATCATTCTTAATGTACATAGTGTTTTCTATCCTTGGCCTCCCTTTTCTTTTCTTGCCCGACACACTTCCCTCAAATGCCAATTTCACAAGACTCTCGTGTCCCAAATCGTGGCCTATTAATCTACCCCTTTCTTCGTCAAAGTCCTCCATATCGTCCCCTTTTCTATTATTATCCTTACAAGAAGAAAATCACTGCCTATAAATTCAGGATTTCTTTCTTTGTAATTAGTAATGAATTTTTTGTAATGTATTGGGCAGCGGCTAGAGCTGATACGTGCTGATAACGCACAAATGGAATTGTACAGAACATAAATAATGAGCATAAAAAAGTTAACATATCATCAATAAATTAGTATTGATGAGTTGACCGTATGAAATTTACAAGCCTTCTTGCTATTACATTACTTTTTCCAAAAAGGAAATGAAGATTTATGATTATTAACTTTAACACTTTCTGTAAATCCGCTGTTCAGCACTTTCTAGAGTTGCACAATGTCAAAGCATACTCTTTCTCTACAATTTCGTTGCACTGATTTCACTATTTATATATTGGCCTGAGCAGAACAGGAATACGGGATCTGAGTGAACACCCAATCATCTCATTTAATCCGAGTCAATCTGCAGTACGCTGCAGGATGCTTCCATCCCTTGTATTCCTCAATGCAATGTACTTAATCGCTTTCTTTTCGGGTTGAAAGGGTTAAACAACGTAAGTGAAGAAGGGATATTTTGTGTAAATTTATCAAAGGAACAATAATTTAAATTATAATACAGAAAAATTAGTTCCAATTCTATCTCAGCCATGAATCTGTGTTTAGTAATCATAATGTAGAAAACAGGGATTTTGATCCTATCCTTACGACATGCCTAAATAAAAAAAATTCACATTACATAATAAAATTGGATTGATATTACCACTTTTGAAAAGTTCATAAAACTTTCCATGCCTCTGTTCCGCTCCACTGATGACAGCCGGGTTTGAAGTGAAGTTGTTGGTTGTATACGGACGAGACGTACTCGGCCAAAGCCTAACAGCCGGTTCTTTCAAGCGCGTTGTTTCACTCGTGCTGACTCCCGGCTTCTCAAAATCCACCCAAGTACAAGCCGTTGTATTTTATAATCATAAAAATCATTCAGAAATGCTTTTTGTAACTGACGCCCAACAATACTTTATTACTCATTAGTACAATATTATAAATCTTACAATTTCTTTTTTTGGGTAACAGGCTACATGAGGGTGATCCTGAAACAGGCAACTCCCCTTTAATAACATAGGAAGGGAATTGAAAAAGGGGGATGCGGAAGGTAGAGCAAGGTAGCCAAGGGTAAACTAGGGGCCCCGGGCTTTGGTTTAAGGATCCTACCCGGTGTTTCACCTAAATAGATGCAGGGAAAACCCTAGAAAACCTGCATCAGGTAGGTCGGGCATTGGGTACTATTCTCACGCCCTTCCGAATGACGGGAGACGAGTTTGCTGTGGGGACGCAGCATTCCCTTCTCCGTGTCTCCACCAGTTTCAGGAGGCAGTTGGCCGACTGATCCAATGGGATCAGCGGACAACTCTTGCCATATGCCCAAGGTCTTTGACCCCAGTACATATACCTCCTAAAATAGGTGAAGGTGTCTCAGCGTATGAGAACTTTGATAAAAAAAATACCCAGAGAGAGTGCGAGGCATTCCCGACATGATCAGGTAAGCCCCGCAGTCACTCTGGGCTGAAGCGTCTGCGAGAAAACTTCCGCAGCGCTTCCATTGATAAATATTACAATAAAACTGAATGGATTTTAATATCATTTACACACGCTATAACTATAAGAGAACGTGGGCTTTCCCGGTGTATATTATTCATGAACAATTCTCGGGTTTTCAACCGGGTAAGTATAGAGTTTGAACACAACGTTTCCATGGCTTGCTCTGCCAACTTGCCAGTTCACCTGAAGAAGATGGCAGAGCAAGCCATGGAAACGTTGTGTTCAAACTCTATACTTACCCGGTTGAAAACCCGAGAATTGTTCATGAACGCTATAACTATTCATTTCAACATAACGTTGTATAGTATATATTTTCCACCTATAAATTTATCTGAATTTCAATTAATTGTCAGTAACATATTAATAAATATAAGTGCATTTTTATTATGAGAATTGCAGTCACTGGATAAAATGTAGCTGTCAAGAGCTAGTAGTAAAAGTTATTATTCATCGCCGTACAATTGCTTAAGAGGAGAAATTGCCTCTAGTGTTATGAAATTAATCAATTTCAAAGCATTTATAGCTTCGATGTTATTTCGTTTTCATGAATGCCTGCGCTGAATTTTGAATCGTGGGAAATTCCCTCCATGATGAATCTTTTTCCGATGTTATCTCCTGTGCCGTATGCAGCTGCTGACCCAGAAACAAAGTGTCTCGTTTCACAGGGATTGGATTGCGATCATATCTAGAATGCTTGCAAATACACGAGTTACGCGCTAAATGCAGCAGTGACGGGGAATCATAAGGTCTTTCATGAGGGCAAATAACGGCGTGTCTGCTTGTGGTGTACTACTGGTTAACATTCCACCGCATGTTGCTGCAATGTTTTACTGATCTAATTTTATTTTATGTCCCAACAATACCACAAAAAAATAATTGTCTTGAAGAGATGGTCTGTAAAACCCGAGTATCGAATCCGTGTCTAGATGGCATTATTGTAGAATAACGGGGCAAGCATTCTAGCAGATGTCTCTCTTAGATAATGACTTTGCATTAGGCTAATATAGCCGCGTTAAAGAAGGTGTACTTAGAATAACATCCACATACCATAGCTCCACTACGGGGAGAAAAATTGAGATAAAAGAAATTTGTTTGTACCTCTTTTTTTGTTAAAATTTTAGACCTTTATCGATGCTTGAATATTGTAAGGAATTCCTAGCCTAAATAGACATGGAAAAGCTATCGAACGTTAATAACAGATGGAGCCAAAGATATAAATAACCAGGTAATCAAAAATTGTCTGTACCGAGCAAAGATAATACCCTCTCTAGCCCTTGATTTCAATACACGCTTGATTGGTGCAATGTAACAGCGTGAACTATCCTTACATTTAATTTTATGAACGACAGTTTGTGATTGTCAGTGGCAAGGCGGGGAAAAAGAGAAAACCAAAAGCACAATACAAAAATTAACAATGGTTTTCATATGAAGAAAAGAAAGAAAAACATTTAAAAGTTCATTGAATCAAGTACAAAACAGTACACATATCCAGGCTTGCACCCCCGTTCAATTCGGAAGCAGATATGCATGCAGTCAGGGCAGTACTCGACTAAGCCGACGTTGAAATTCAGAAAAAAACTCTGCTAGTTTTCGTGCTCTCACCACACACTTGCTCCCCTCCACCTTTCATTCTACGTCAGGGGGGGGGCTTGATTTCCGGACACGAGAGCGCCATCCCCCGTGTTATATAGAGTTTCGTAGGAATGAATAAAATGGTTTTCAATAAGGTCAAGGCGGACGTGTGACACGAGAGTAACGTAACTATATATATATATTGTTTTCGAATCTGACGAATTTGTAAGGTCGAAACCAATGTTTATAAGATGCTTTGTGAGCTATTTTCAACACTCGTAAGGCTAGCTACTTTTAAACAATTTTTTAATTGGTATGTGCTTCATCACTTCAAATCCCTTTTCCATTCGTGAGATTGCTCAGCATAATATTTCTAAACTTTTGTTTTTTAATACCTAAATATAATGTAGAATATTATAATATGAAAATATTTTTGTTAAAATGAATGTGTTTAATTTATTAAGAATAGAAGTCGTATTCTCTCTCAGGAATTTCTCAATTAAAAATCTTCAATTAAAGCACTTCATATCCGAGTGTTTGATTACTGCTTCTGTTAAAACAACACGCGTCCTCCCATATTTACTCATTTGCAAATGAAGGCAACTTTGGTTTTCACTCTATTTAGTACTTGAGATCCAACACTATGCTATTGTAGTTGAGGATGTGGTTTCGTTTCAATACGAGCGCTGCGTTAGCCTTGCCTCAATTTAACGAAGTTTATATTTAACTTTATGCTAGCATAAACAGTTTCTGCGAAACGTATTTTACAACTTTGCGTTTACACAGAGTTGTTTTACGAAGGCAAAAGGTAACGCCTCTGGCACTCGCATTTTTTTTCCCCGCTCACGAATTGCAGAAACATGAATAAGAATTTGAGTTGGAATAATCTAGGCGTGGGAGAACGGAATGTAGAAGCATTAATACGTATTCCGGAACGTTAAGAATTTTGGCAAATGATTGATTATGTATGCGACGCGATGTAGGGTAAATGTTGACGTTAAAGGTAGGACAAGAGGTGATAACTGCACGGACGAGAGAGCAACGCCATGTCATTAGGAGAGTCAACAAAGCCTGTGGCGAAATTCTGACAGGGAACTCGGAACGCAATGTTTTCCACATCACACAAACTCCGTTACTAATTATTGTTTAATCTACGTCTACACTACTTGAGGGATGAAGGAGAGATTTTTAAGAGGATTTTTTACATCATAAAACAAGCTCGTATGTTACTAATCAATCTTTGTAGTAACTAACGGTTTCGAATTATAATAATAGAACATTCTCTACACATGTAATTTTCGTTATTTAAAAGTAAAATTTCGTAGGAATGAAACATAAAAACAGGTAGTGGAGTAATAGAATTAAATGAAAAGGACTTCCGTGTTACCAGAATTATATGTTTCTCTATCTTTTGAAACAATTTTATTTTAACAACATGATTTCTACAACATAAATAATGCGAGACAATTATTATACCTTAACGGATAAAAAGGAAACTAATCCCCAAACGTACAACCCGCTATGAAAAAACCACGCCCATTACTAACGATAACGTCGTAAATATTAACAGCTTCATTTTCTGCGAATATTTTATCATAATATTTAATTATTAAAATATTTATAATTTGTTAATTTAAAGATTTTATAATTAAAATATTTTTCATTTGGTAAAAGATTTTTATTCATGCTTTACAGCTTTCAAATCACACTGAACACTTAGTCATTAAAATATTTGTAATTTAGTAAAAGATTTTCTTTAACTCTGTTAGTTTAAAGACTTTATCATACAAATATTCAAAATTTTGTAAAATATTTCCCTTCATTCAAAATACTGACATTATTTTATAACTCTATTTAGTAAAAGTGGCTTCTTCGAAAATCATTTATCGTTTGATATTCTCGTAGGTAATAAGAAATTTACATGATATGGAAGCGACAGTAAGGTGAGATTGATGCCACCTTTAGAATACATCACGTTATGAGGCTATGAGCAATATATTTATCTCAGATCGTACGTTTTATGCAATGATAGACCTATATTTATAAGGTTATGTCGTGGGCAAGGGGTATAAATGTTTAATGCTGGATTACAATCCGTCCAATTCATATTAACTGAGCTTTTTATATCGTGATTCAACAACTTACGAATTGTCTCCCCTAGTAACCGCTTGGCTCCACATTCATTTATCCTAAAATTCAACAAATTCTTTCGCAACATTTCTTAATATACTTCATGCAATACTCGGTGTTTACATGTTATTTTATACAATTTATTCTATAAAAAGTTATACTAACAACATCTTCTCACTATCTGCTCCTTCAGCAATACGGCTCTCACCTTTATCCTTCTGCCTCACTGATTATTTCCCCTTATGCTTTTTTCAGATAAAAATAATAGAAACTTAATATAAACTACCCATTACACTCTGTACCGTTCAGCATTATCTCCGCCTTACAAATTATTTTCTAAAATATATGAAATTGCTTACAGTATCAAGAAACTATAATGAGGTGATTTATATTAGAGATTAAACTAATATCGTTAGAGAAATAGGATTTATGCTTAAATATATTATTAAAGTTAAAGGATGGTTATTATAAGATGTTTTAAGAAATCTATGAGTATTTGAAAATTATCAGTTGCAGAAATTACTTGTTAAGTAAAGATAAATATTTTCTTGAAAATTTAAAATTGAACTCACTAGAGTTGGATTGACTCGAGTAGACACACACATAGCAATATGAGAGTTAGAACTTACTTTCCCGCGTGTCTTGCACACAGAAAAAAAGTGTTTTCATTATGGATTTCATTTTTTCTAAAAACGATGTCTTAAATCTCTAAATAATTTTTACGGCTATTGTATTCTTAATGGTGTGGATATAAGTAAAATTATCAAAACAAAATCGTTAATATATGAATGAAAATTATTATTTTATACTTTCCTTATATCGACGAAGAGGATCGTTGGAATGAACAATTACAATTTAAGAGGGGCGATCGATCCCGTATTTGTGATGTCCGGAGAAAGTAAGAGATAAGAATAAGCGAAGACGGAGGCGTTAGTGTAGGATCGCTGTCTTCATGATGGCAGTCAAGGATTGGTTTTGATTGGTGGATGTTTTGAAGAAATACACAAAGTAACTAAGACTAATTTATCATGCCTAAGGCAGTCAACTCAACAGGTCAAAGAATAGAGAGGAAACGAAGAGTAGCAATTATATATTTTTAGGGCTAACTAGTTACCTATGAAAGAGGCAGTCATTCAAAGATGGCTACCCTTTCCCATAAACTCTCGCCACTGAGAGGTTCTCTCGATTTTCACACTAGCTGGGAAAATTATTCTACGTGCTGAGCAACCCGAGACGCTTACCTCAAAGTGAGAGTCGCTGGATGTATAGCGCTAAGACCTAATGAAGCAATACTTATTCAATAATATATATGCCACTTTTATGCGAAACCAAATTGTAGGTTAAACATCATGCTCCGTAAACATGGAATGTTTCAATTATTCAACGATGATAGTATCAACAAATGTTGAATAAATAGGAAATTTTTATAAACTTACTATCAAGACGCGTAACAATTTATACGTCAGTGTTCTACAACACATTCAGCTTCTTTTTCTGGTATTCAGTAAGGGATGGTAACACGAGGTTGAAGAACATTAAATTCAGTCTGTTTATAAAATAGGGTTCAAGACCTCCTTCAATAACTTATGCAACACAAATATTTTCTTTATTTTCTTATTTTTAATGCCGTAATAAATGTTATAGCTAAAAATGGTGGCCTATGAAAGCGGTTTTCAAAACTTTATTAAAATTAGAAGCTGTGCTGTTTTACTATTGGTGAGGCAGTATTTTTATTGATATACGTCGGATGACGTAGGAAATGATTTACTGGCGACGTGGGACTGAGCATTTGGGCGTTTGGTTGTGACGCTTCACCCGCGCGCTCAGCTCTAAATCAAAGCATATTGGACAACGGACAGGTAATAAATATTTAAGTTATTGCGATGCTGCGCAGCTACCGCCACCGAGATTTTATTGCAACCTTTAAACTGGCGCTTGTTGATGAGAAGATCCCAGGAATAAGAGATTTTATGCCTAGGAGTTTTGTTTCCACCAACATTCGTTTCTAGAAGCTATATATTAAACTAATTTAAGGTTTGAAAATTTATTATTATACCATTATCCATACATCGTCATCTGAAACCAAGTAAACTTCAATTTGAAGTTGATTTCTGGCTATAGAAACTTTATTACACGCCACTCAAAGCAGCTTAAAAATCTGAAAATAAAAACATTTTCTAAGGTTGATTTACAAAAAAAATTATTTCGTGGAAATAGAAAAAAATATTTTTTGTAATGTATTTTTTTCAGCTTCTAAGATTTGAATAAATAAATTGATAATCCGACATTATCATCAATAACAAATAACAAAATCCAGTCAATTTATCAGAAAATAATATTAAAACTGTTTGTTATATATATTGGGCTGGATTTTTTATATTTTAAATGAGCCGTTTCATGGTTTCAGAATTTGCGAAGAACCTCAAATGGTTTAAAATGGAACTATTTTGACGTATATGTTGACTACTGGTCCCATTCAAATAATAGGATAATATTGAATGCTGCATCAATGTAAAATAACAATGATAAGTTATTTGGAGGTTATTTATTCACCGTTCGTTATTGTGTGCAGTGGTGGATCATAAATTGTTGCACGTTGTCGACGTGACACTGTTTAAGCTGATAGTGTACTGTACACGTACGTCTGACTAATCCATACATACGTCACAGGTGTATCATAAACTGACAGCTAATATATATTTTAGCAGATAAACATTTACAGTGTTCTTCCCAAAACTATATTTATCTGTCACCATAAATTCGGTAATAGTGAGCAAGCTGAAATCGTTATATGTTACTTGAGTTATGATCTTGCAACGTTGTAGAATTCTCATTCTTTGTAAATCACATTTCAGTGTGTGCAACCACAATAATTTGTTAGATTCATTCTTCTCTTAATATTTAATAAAACTTTAGATATGTATCACTGTACTATTTAGAGGATAGCGAGGTTAACAAAGTTTAAATTTAGGGACATTAAAATATCTCCCTTTTGACCGTAATTGACTTTCCCCTTGCTCTGAATTCCCATTTATTTTGCCCACAAGGGAGCAGGTGCATTCATCAGAAACTCGCGACAAAGTCTAGTTGCCTTTCAACGAGCCTCGATATTGAGGTAAAAAATAGACCATCAGCCTTGTTATATTTTCTACATAAACAAATATCTGGATACATTATTAAACAGTACTGTTCTGTTCACAATTTTGATGGAAGTAAAAAAGTGTGTTTGGAAAATACATATTTTTTCAACATAATAATTGTTTGTAGGATTATTATAACAAATTCATTCTATCATTTAATTTAATTTTGGATTACAGCTTAAAATACATTCTTGTGAATACTTGGCAAACTGAAGAAAATATTATTATACAAATTTATAGTTTTTAAAATTATATAGCATTTTTGTAGTGAAATATAATGTGGATTACCCTTAAAATTATACAAAGAATAAAATTATTGAATTTGGCAATAATTTGTACTGCTGGTTGCCTAAAACAATTGTAACACGGAACTAGAATATGCCTGTTTTCTTTAATAAATATTGGATGGTATATACATTTTACAAAACTAGAGTTTGCCTACATATTATGAAGACAGTTAAGTTAACAATCTAATATTAATATCCTTTATTTCTTTTCTAAAATATTTGCAGCATAACACTCAGTTCATATAATATAATTTCTCATATCTTGGAAATTCATATATCGTACCCTAGGTGACACGGAGGATTTTCTTTCATCTGACAGTATCCATGGAGATAGGAGTAGATTTGAAGTTTCTTTGCGATCGTACTTTATCCTCAATTGTTGTATTCAGTCATAATTCGTAAAAGTACTTGTGGTTGGTTATGATAATTTGGAATAAAATATAAATAATTTCAGCTTCTTGAAAAACAAAAACAAATTTAGTTTGCGATTCGTGATGTTTAGTTAAAACTAAATCGTTTTAGGAATTAGAGAACTTGGTGAAACGTCACCTTAATTTAAAATCAAACATTATGAATTATAAAAATTGAGAAAACTGTTTATCTTTGAAACGTTACAACAAACTTGATCCCAGTAGTTTTAATCCAAATTTTAAATGATAAGAATTTAAAGTTTTCCATAGCAGTCCTTCGTGTTCACAGTAGTTTTATGCCGTCGTTCTGTCATAATCATATGCAATTTTAATTATAGAATTATCATTTATGTCGACGTAACCTATTTAGAAAATTCGTTTTAATAATTTCCTAAAATTATTTAAATTTTAATTCAATATAGAGGTTCTTGCGGCAATATTACCATAAAGAGCAAAGGTTTTCCCGATTTATTTGTTTCTTGCGTCAGTTTTTGGCTTCTAATTTGTACTTTCATCTGGTTAGAAGCCCACCCAAAAATCACTCAAGTAATATTGCCATACTTGCAAAATACGAGTAAATATACAAAATATACAATAAAATAATTTCAGTTTATAAAAGAATGTGAATTATTTAGCATAGAATGTTATATTTATTTAAAATGACACATACATACATTATATTTGCTCAAATATTTGTTTTAATTGACTAAATTAAAGCTCATAATTTTTTCTCAATTCATATGACGTTTCGTCACATTTGTTGGTTCTTAATCAGATAATTTCTTCAAATATTACTACAAAAAATTAGAATATATACTGTAATAAAATTACAAAACGTAAAATCATTTACAGTTTCCTAATTACATATGTAAAATTGGATAGCAAAATTTTTCTGATGTAAGTAAGAAACTGGAAATTTAAAAATTAACGTATTAATGTATCAAATTTCCAGTATATTTACTAAACTTTTGTAGCTACATTTGAAGAAATTATCTTATGAGATCCTAAACACGGTGACGAAAGGTCGGATGAATTAATTTGTAGGGAGGGGGTGTTTGAAATAAAATTAAAGGGTAGTTAATGAGATGAATAGTAAATTTATTTAAACAATATTAACGAGGAAAATATTTCCAAATTTACAAAATTTTGGCAGAAAACGAAACAATCACATGACTTAAAAATCTCGGGTTAACCGTGGACGATATACCCACTCTAGAAATCAAAGATACGGAAACATGACAACGTATCTTGTTGGAACATTAGCGTCGCCTCTGCGCCAGCTTCTCTGGAACATGGAACACCAGAATGCTGTCGTCACCGTCACACCACTCCGTCTTCTTCAACAGAACAAATGAAGGAATACGATTCCTCACAGCCCCAACGCCCTAAGAAGAATCGAATTATAGAACTTTACAATCGATTTACTGTAGACCACGAAATCCCATTTTTTTGGCAACCACGTGGCATTATTATATTTCGCTGTTTCTCGTTCCTCGGCTCACACGTGGTTGCGGGGAGAACCAGGCCAAATACGTACGTCACAAAATGCTATCCGTGGGGATTAGAGGTAGCATCAGGTCTCGACATACTGACGCCACGCCCAGTTGCCAAACCTCTCTAACTTTAAAATAAGAATTTAATAAATATTGAATATGGCAGTTCAAAAGAAACTTTATGCTCTCTAATTGGTCGTAAAAAAGACGTTATTTTATATACCAAATATTTATTTGCTCCTTTGGTTCGTGAGTTGAAATATTGCCGTAGCCAGACAAAATTCAAAATTAAACAAATTTCGATTTTTATTGATATTTTCTTTTGAAATAGACGACGATGAAAACAATTGGGAGAAAGTAGTAAGTAAAAAAGGATAGAAATTATTCTTTATAAAATTTAAAATATGTAATTAAAAGTTAATGTGGAAAATGAAGTAGAAATACCCTTCTTCAGTTCCTTTAGCTAATGATTAAGGAATTCAAATTAATGAATTTGTCGTTCAAGAGGGGAGTTCTTGTTGCATGACAGAAGCGTGTTTCATAAAGCTCGTCTCGTAGATGCAATTATTAATATTCCATTCTCACCTATTGATTCTGAGAAATATTGGAATTGTCTTTCCATCCTGTTTGATCTGTTGATCGATGGATCGGCTGTAGGAGGTGGTCCGTCAACGGTTTTACAGAGATTTATGCCAACGTTGGCAAGTTACCGACCACCAGGGCCTTTGCCTATTTAACAGGGCTGTGGAAAGCGAACATACCATTCGCGTTGTCCAGTACAATCCCACCATGTTTTGCTTGTTAGGCTCTGTGCGGCCGCCTCATCACTCAGAGCCAGTAGCTTTGTCAACTATGTCTATGCCACGCTGGCAGTGTTGCCGAACTTGCAAACATATGCGCTCGTTTGTAGGACAAGTCCTAGCAGCCGCTAATAGAGGCGGAAGATCGATGGGTGTCCTTACGCCCGCACATCCTAACCGCAACGCTATTCGTCACTCTCGCCACTGCAAGTGTGATCCTTTTCCGAAGACAGCTTGGCACTCTGTTCAAGCTCACACACACACGCGGATACACAAGAAATGGAGGATTTCCTCACGGTTTCACTCTCCAAAAAAAAATTTCTTACACGCCTAATTGCAACTACTATTACCAGTTTCATTAATTATCTCATGGGGAAAATTAAGATCAATGCTACAAAATTTACGATGGAGCAAGTAAATTTCAAGTGATGGGATAGTTGGAATAGATAAAGTGATGAAGGCGAAAGAGATACTCTATTCCAAGCGACTCTCTCTCTCTCATCAAAGTTATTAAATGACCAACGTTTCGTTTTTAAATGAGATAGAAATTTATGTCCACTTGGTAGGGGCGCCTTTTTACATCCGTGCTATCCGAGTCGACACTCGTCATGAGCGAGAATTTCCCATTCAGTGTATAAATTAAATACAGAATCACATTATTACGTAGCCTCTTGGTACGACGATTCAAATAAGAAATGGAATATTATATGTAAAATGATCAAATGATTAATGATTTAGATTCAGCCCCCGGGACTGATTCCCGAACCGTTCGTGATTTTTCCAACATGATATCTTTAATTCAGTTCCAGAGCCTCTTTGGCTGAAGTTTGTTGACAGGATTGCTTCGTTTTTCAATTTATATAAGTAATATTCACTTTAATTTTTTCAGAATAAAGAGTTGATTACTCGTGTAAAACGACTCACTCGATTTCATTTTTTTTCGAGTACATCAATATCGCATACCCATATAAATATGTAACGCTTAAAGCCCTCTATTGAAATTGTATCTTCAGTAAGCTTCAATTTAATTTATTTAATACTAATTAAATATTCCTAAACGCATACGTTTCAGAGTAGAAAAATCATGAGTAATTGTCGAATTCTAAGAATAATGACGGAAAACATTAAATATTTTAAAACGATTTCAATTTAATGGAGTTCGGTATCCAAAATAAGAAGCCCAATGGAACCAAATATCAAATTGGCAGATGTATAATTTTTCAGACTAGTACTGATGCATAACAATCTTTAGCCACTAAGTAACATAAAAAAGTCTCTTCAAGTGCAGATGGAGAGTAGAAGAGGAAACGGATTCACTAAACTTTCCGCCGCGAATGACAAATGTAATCCTATTATGCTGGTTGGTTACAGCTGCTTTTCACAAAAGACACCGTCTAGGCGGACTCTGAAATATATCTAAAGCGGAACACTGAGTTTGTGCTGAGAACTGAGTGGCAGATGTTAATCTAATTTTATAAATGCAACAGCTACTGCCAATCTATTAAGAATGGTATTTATAATCCTTTTTCCATCACGAGCCACATAGCTGCCGCTGATATAGAAATATGTATCATTATTACGTTAGCATAATTTTGAGGCACTAGTGTTATAATGAACATATGGGTAACTACAATTGGGTAAATACAATCGAAAATTATTGAAAGTATTAACCACTTCCTTAGCAGTGTTATGGGCCTCAATACCGTCATCGTTAAAAATTTAAGAAATTATAATTTAAAGTGCAGCCGGTAAACGTCACTTTAGTGACTAAAATTTTGTCGGTGACACTGGAAACTATATCGAAGAAAATCTTTTAGCCTAATTTTTAAACCGATTTCTCTAAAGTCTGTATTTATTTTTTAAAAAGTCCAGCAGAATCTTACTTTAAAAAAAATATTTTCAAGAAAATAAAAATTTCTGGCCTATCGCGGTTAAAATCATATAATGTTAAATCTAAACGAATACTTTAATTTGAAGAAAAATTTATAAATGAAGCTCAGTAATTTTTAAGAACTTTATTATTATTTAGACTTAAGGCGGCTGATTAGTAATTGTTCAGGACCACAACTTGTTGCACCTCGTAGTTCTTTCCTTTTTTGCGGATGATAGGTTCCCAGCGTCTCCCATTTAAGGTCGTCTTTGATGTCTTCAGACGGCCGGAACGCTGAAAATCGCGTGTCGTAAGGCCGGCCGGGTTCATGCTTGCCCCTTTTTTCTCTCTATTCCGCGACGTATTTCTTTGACAAGCACCAAAACTCCCCTTTGATTTTCGTTTACATTGCCTTCAAGGAGTCAGAAAAAATGTGAGCGATAAAAATATTTCAAAATTGTTGGCTCAATTTTTCTGTTAGTAGTACTAATTTCTTTTCACATTGAAAATAATACAGCGTATTTATTGTGTATATATATATATAAAGAATGACTCAGTTTTTTTATTAATGTATGATAAAATTAAATTTGTTAAGATATGTAAAATCTATCATATCTCTCAAATTACGAAAAGTAATAAAACAACAAACACAATCGCAATAGTATGGAGAAACAGTCTTAGAATTTTTGCAAACAATAAACTTCCCGACGAAGTGTCATAAAATTTATTTCAGAATGTTATTGAGCAGACTCTTTGAGTTTCAAAAAAGCTTGCTTTGTTGTTAAAATTTAAAAATTCTATAAATTCAGAAATCTTACAGATACTGTTTTTATACTTTGGTAGTTAAGATACTGTAAATGTTTTATAATGGAAAAACAGAAAGAACAGTACATTAAAAATCAGAGCCCTTAAAATTAAACTGGTTAAGAAAATAAGTTTGAAATTAGACGTTTTTTATATCTCATGTTCAAGTAAACGTCGTTCGAGTGTATATCATTAACGTAAACGGAAATAACTCAATAAGTTTATTATTACTCGTCTATGATATAATATATTTATTATAATGTGGAGAATCGGATTCCCACGTTAACATCGTCATAATAATAACTTAGAGTGATATCACGAATCGTGAATTCTACTGAGCATCAACACTTTATCTTACAGTTGTGGTGGTGAATTAGAGTTGGCAAATACATATTTTATGTTGTATATTTTATGCTGTTGAATTAATCTGAGATTAAAATCCAAACTTTGACAATTATGCAGCCAATTATCTGAAGATATCTGACCTTACCAGAATTGTCATCTATTTTAGAACAACCAGTTGCCTGATTGAATTGTCATAACAATAATCGATGTATTGCAGCGTTGAGCACCGAATCAAAACATGTATTGTTTCTCCTGGAAGTAACAATGGTCACATTCGCACCGCTGGCCACAGTATTGTTCTCCGTAACCCCATATAGGGTTTCCTATCTCGATTAACATCTGTTGCAGGGCCGCAGATAAAAGTTGGGATATTGACTTTGGTGGGAACAGTGGTGGAAATGTAGTTTATTGGAAAGTTGAGAGCCTTAGTGCGAAGAGTAGGAGAGGGAAGAAGATAGAAAAAGAAGTTTGCAGACTATCGCCTCGACTTAGCAGAACAGCTTCCAGAATTTATCACCATGTGCAAGTACGACACAAGTTGCAGGCATTCTCGGGGGAATGTTGTGCAAGCCTAAAGGCCATTCCGCGAGATATATTTCAGCTGCAGGGCAAAAATCCCGGTAGGACTTTCTTCTTAGCAATCGGGAGTGGGAGAAAGGTGGAAAAGTCCTGAACTTTTGTAATTTCATTTTGACACAAGTCTAAGTAAAATTAAACGCTTTGACAGAGTGTTTGCTCAGGAGGAGAAGTGATATTAGTTAACATATATACGATCATGTCTTCAAATTGCAGTAAAAGATTTCTCGGCGTTTGCTGGATCACATTCATATTACTCAAAGTTCTTTTCACTTCATCAGATCCGGTCTTGTAAAGTAATATTATCCAATGTTATAAAATTTTTACAAATTTGTTTTAACATTCAGAAATGTTGATATCTTCGATTAAAGAAAATTCTGTTTAAGCATTAAAATAAACTGAAATGAAAACGCTAAGAAAAATTGGTCGCACAGTCAATTAATCTAAAATTATGTTAAACAACATAAAATAATGCTTTCAACCGAAGCTAAGCCTTGAAGGATATAAAACTGAATTTAATGATCAGACGGGAAAAATATAGACCGGACGGATATCGAACCTAGGACCTCAAGTTTGTGGTGCTTCTTAATCAAATTAGGTATCCGAGTCAACTCACGTCAGATACGAGATCTCCCCAACATTCTAACATTCAATTTTTACTGAAATATATTTATGGACTAATTTAACTGGAGAACGTTGGTTTGATTCCGCGATTTATCTACATTTTCCATCATGAATCTTGGAAAGCTGTCTTGGAAGCTATTTTCGGTCCTTTAGTGTTCTTTCCCGTCACTTTCGAATGTATATCCGTTGACGTGTCTGGGAAAGATTTACATAAGTAGCCCTATTATCCACTAATGTAAAGTCGATGACGTAACTGCATTGTACGTCGAGTGTATGAAAATACTAATGATGGAAACAAATATTTACAGAATGACAATAGTTAACAAAATTGTTGTTTACTAATAGGGCAGATAAAATTCTTTCTAATAAATTCGTGCTTGTACAATTTTCTTTCTCAAATATATCATCAGGAGAAGAAATGTATTTAATCTATCATCAGTGTGTCTAATTGCCTTAATGACAAACACAATTCGGCTCACATAATAAATAACGAGAAAATGTTCCCTGTTAACATTTTTTTCAATCAGTACGAGACGGTTTACCAAACTAAGGTCGGTTTGGTAATTAAAAAATAAGCGAATAAGAAAAGGCTTTTACTGACTTTAATATTTTATTACATTTCTACATTACTTTTCCAGATAATCGCCATTCACATCCATATACTTTCCGTAACGCTGCTCCAAGTTGTTTAACCCCTCAACATAGAAGCCTGCAGCTTGGGAATTGAAACCAGTTCGTAATGCCAATATTGAGTTAATCGTCGTTTTGAAATCGCTTTACCCCCAGTCACTTCTTCAAATGCAAGAAGTCGCTTGGTCTGTTCGGAGAGTGATCAGAAAGTTCCCAACGAAAATCTGGAATTTCTTTCTTAGTTTCGGCAGCTGTGTGAGGGCGTGCGTTGTCGTGTTGTCAGACGACAGTCTCCCGCGACGACGATTTTATATCGCACGTCTCAGTTTTGATGACCCACGGTCCATGAAATCAATCGGAGGACGCCCTTTTCGTCCTAAAAAACTGAAGTCATCATTTTTCGATTCGAGAACGGAGATTGCTTAAACGTTTTTGGTTTCAGTGAAATCTAATGGCACCACTGCATTGACTGATGTTTCGATTCAGCGTTGGTGTGCGATATCGACGTCTTCTTGCCCATAACAGTTGTGTGAACAGATCATCTCTATCTTATCAATAGCACTCGAAAATTGTTACTCACTACGCATTATTTTCTCTTTGTGCTGACAGGGTTCATTGTTGGAGCCCATCTCGCACACATTTTTTCATATCCAAGCTATTCAGCGACAATCCTGTAAACTGAGGTTCGAGTAGCTTGTGTGAAATCGTTATCCAGACTACTGATCGTTAAGCACCGATCACTTCTTAGTTTTTGGTTCACTTGGCCAACAACGTCGTCGGTCCAAATATTGGTTCTGCTTCTCCGCTGTTCATCGTGAACATTTGTTCGGTCATTTTGAAATTCTCGGCGCCATTTTAGAACTTGTTTGTCACCCATTATTTCAGATTCATTCAATAGGCAGAACTCACGATGGATTTCAGCACCTGAAGATCCTTTTGCCAGCAAAAATCTAATCACAACGCGCGCTTCACAACTTGCGGGATCTACGACAAAGGCAGTCATTGCGATAAGTTCTCACCGGCCGGCAAACGACTACTGAATTGAAACAACAACTCCAGTTGTTTCCTGAGAGTCGGTAGGTAGTGTTGAATGAGTGAAACTTTATTGAGGGTACCGTCAGGTCAAAATTGGTCAAGGGTTTGGAATACGCCTCGTATAACGGCGTATTTTATACTAATTTGCAAAAAAGATACACTTAAGAACTTGACATAATTTTCTTCTTATTCATTTTCTTTCATATTCTACTAAAACTACGACATTTAACAGAAACGTTAACGAAATACTTTTCACTAATTTAAAAAAATGAGTACACATTATTGGTTAATGACGGATATGTTACTGTTGTGAATTTCTTTCTTGAAACTTCCGTACATTACCAATGAAAGTTCTCTTAAATTTTCTTAGTTTAGGAAATGTATAGTACTAAAAATATTTTTTTTCTAAAATTAGGTTTGGTAGAATTTTCATTTCTTCCAAGTATTATGAGTCCAACGTTATAAGTTTCACAATCGTTTTTTAAGTTTTAATGTTCGTATATTTGACGCGTTAAAAATTTTGATCTATATTAAAACGTACATTTACCCAGGACCGTGTATCCGTTAACAGAATAATTGTTACAGATATAGATCAGTACATGTATTTCGTTAGATTTATACCTTTCTTGACGATAGGTAGGCTACCCAAGAGGATTGCCGTTATTACACAGAGCTTTAATGTTCCTAATTCGTGGATTCGTTGCACATGCCTGTCTCCAGGAATTGCCTGGCTGCATTCTATAGCAAGGAGAGGTCGTCGGTTGATAGAGCATCGATCGAGGCTCCAGATATTAGGCCTCTCAGAAGACCCCACAGCCCGTCTTAATGGGACACCCTGCCGGTCTGAATGTTAATTACACAACCAGCTAATAAAGCGCGACAAGCCATAAATTACTGCACCTAATGGAAAAAGTAGAGCGTAGACAGGAATTTCGAAGAAAATTGAAATTACCTGCTGAACTTTCTTGCACCGTGCGATTTGTTTCGAGAATAAATTAGCATAGATTAAATTCTTCCGTTTCAAAGAAATGACAATATGGGATGGAGGAAACAAAAAACGTAATTTTCAAAACAGGAAATCACATTTTACCTCTTTTTAATTAGCCTCTTTCTTATTGCGTTTCTAATTAACAAGTAATTAAAAGTAAAGGGCTGGAAAGCAGAAATTAATTATTTCTGTATATAACAAAATCCCCAAATAATTGTGTTGTTACTCAAAAAAGTATTTTATAATACTTTCTGAGAAAATGTACTTCAGAAATAACAATAAATTTTAATGCTATTTTTATTATATATCTATAGCGAAGAAATTATTCACTCGAAACACCGTGTTCCACTGCAAATGAACAATAAAATTGTATCCTAGTTATACAAATTGGACCACATAATTACAAAATGTTTTCGTAAATAAGTTTCAAAGTTAATTAAATTTATAAAATAAATCCAGCAGATATTGTTAACAGTTGATTAAGAATTAATTATCTAGTTAACCAAACCAGTTTGAAGTGTGCTAATATTAATTAATTTATGTACTAAATTGAAATTTGTTTAGTAATTTTGTATGTAACTAAGATTCTGATTGTTCGAGTTTAATAGTGTTTATTAATGAATTTAAATTTAAATAATTTGACTTAGTTTGGCCCAAAAATCAGAAAAGTATTACCATTAATTCATAATAAACACGTTTCGTTCCCATCTTTCTTGACTATTTTAGTCCTTTAATTGAATCCTTAATAGAAATTTTGTGTTACTACCGGAATATCCAGGCTATGTAAACGTCTTTTGATTTTTTAATATATTTTTCGCTTTGTACAATTTACTGTACTTCAATTATTTTTAATTAATTATTTATTTTGATATACTATCAAAAAATGTAATTGACTGATATTGTGAAATTTAATCATTATTTGGAAGATAATTTTATTCTAATTCTAAGAAAGTATAGTTTTAATAACATATTGAAATTTAATGAATATAAGTAATTAATTTACATTTTGAATTATAACTGCACAGTAAAATAGACAAACTTAATGCAACCGCCACAAAAATGGGCCCAGAGTTCCGTAGTTTGTTTGGAATCTGAGTGAATCATATGCGACTGACTGATACTACTATCTGAATCGCCGATTCTGAATTTTAAATCTATTTGAAAACCCAATTTTTTTGTATTTTTTGATGAAAGTTTGACACGTATACTGTACATCAATATAAAACAATTGGAAAATTCTCAAACATATAACATTTGAAATTATAGTGTTTTCTGCACAAGTTAATTGGTCTTATAAGTAAATAATGACCCAACACTATTTAACCACACACCTTGAATGTCGTTCTTCTATGTCAGAGCTGATTTCACAGGAGATGATGTCAATATATATATATGTTTAGTTTCATAAATGATATTATTAACATACAACTCTTAATTAACATAAACACCCTCTCCAATACTGTAATTCTTCCTAGGAATATACGTATTTATAAATTCCAATGAACCATAAATTTAAATTTGTTCAGTATTTTGTAAAAGTTGTCTGTACATAATTAATTAATGAATCATTCCATTGAAATGATTATTATAACATTAAAATATTATGCTCCGATATTTCACAAGGTGAATTAAAATAATAATTATAACATCTAAAAAATTTTTTTATTTGATTAATGCGAAATGGATTTAAAATATTACATGGTCGATATTTGAATACAGTGACAGAAAACATAAGACATTTTGTGAGATCGCAATTCATTTAATAAGTCTATATTTTTCTCAGAATCGTATTTTATATTCATGTAAAATATTTCTTTATATTGAAACAAAAATAACTGCAAGTATGGGGAAAATAAAACTCTAAAATTATTCTCATCTATTCTCAAATAATGAAGTACTGTATAACAATATATTAACATTAGTATAATCAACTGTAGAATTTCAAGATTTATTCAGTTCTCCTGGTAAATTAAGTGTGTTAATTATCACACGGAGAATTCTTGGCTTAATTACTTAAACGGCCTTAAAACACATGTGACCACGAAGTTAAATAAGAGCACGGCATTTACATTCCTAACGGGGAAAGGGATTACCTTAGCACAACTGTAAATTGGACCCAAATAAATGCTCGCCCACTTGATATGTGTGCTAAAGATAATGTAATTAAATTGCATTTGCTGAAAATGGTTTAGTTGTAGGGCAATTTAACATACGGGTGTGGTTGTGTTTCACAGTTCCCATGACAAATTTTTATAGATGTCGCTAAATGTGTATATGAAAACAATTTAAAAATAAAATTGTTGATAAATATGAAATATCTGGAATGAGAACGATTTATACAGTAGTATAATTTAGGATGCTTCAAAGATAAAAACGTAAGCGGCGGTAGAACTTCAGAAAACAGATATGGGTACTTGATCGAGGACTTTTACGGACTGCGAAATTATTCAGAATATCGCATCGTACTCGTTTTATATTCAAGGCTGCTGTCTCGTGCAGAAAGGAGCCTGACCATAAACGATGCTCATCCAGAACTCCGCGGGGAGTTTCCAGATTCTCTCGACGTCGGTTAGACGCAAGTAAGAAATTCTGCAACAAGAAATTGCACTGGTATCTCATTATGCTTGTTATGGACCGGCGGCCTTCTCCAAACAGAGAATGGATATTGTATTCTCTACAAGTTCTCTACACGTATGAGTGTTTTATAAAGAATCCATTCGTGTTGAAACGGAATAAATTTGATCTAGAATGATTTTCCAGGCAAATAAAGCCTCAAACATTCAGAAAAAATTGTGAAGTTGGACGTTTATTAACACATCGTTAATATCTTAGGTTTTTCTTTATAGCTAGGGCTATTTTACAAGGTAGACTTAGCATTACGCTGCAGCTTTTTTTTGGTAACAGGCTACATGAGTGTGATCCTGAAACAGGCAACTTCCATTTATTAGCATAAAAAGGGAAGTAAAAATAGGGAATGTCGAAGGTAGAGAAATGCAGCTTTTTTTGGTAACGGGCTACATGAGTGTGATCCTGAAACAACCAACTCCCATTTATTAGCATAAGAATGGAAGTAAAAATAGGGGATGTCGAAAGTAGAGAAATGCAGCTTTTTTTGGTAACGGGCTACATGAGTGTGATCCTGAAACAACCAATTCCCATTTATTACCATAAGAAGGTAGTAAAAGTAGGGGATGTCGAAGCTACAGAAATGCAGCTTTTTTTTGGTAACGGGCTACATGAGTGTGATCCTGAAACAACCAACTCCCATTTATTAGCATAAGAAGGTAGTAAAAATAGGGGATGTCGAAGCTAGAGAAATGCAGCTTTTTTTGGTAACGGGCTACATGAGTGTGATCCTGAAACAACCAACTCCCATTTATTAGCATAAGAAGGTAGTAAAAATAGGGGATGTCGAAGCTAGAGAAATGCAGCTTTTTTTGGTAACGGGCTACATGAGTGTGATCCTGAAACAACCAACTCCCATTTATTAGCATAAGAAGGTAGGAAATATAGGGGATGTCGAAGGTAGAGAAATGTAGCCAAGGGATGAGTAGGGCCCGGGCTATAGTGTAAGGAAACAACTCACCTAAAATAAATACAAGTAAAGCCCGAGAAAACGTGCATCAAGTAGGTCGGGCTAATGGGCACTATTCTCACGCCCTTCCGAATATCTACTATGACATAACTTTGGCCCAGTCTTCAACGTCACTCTAAGTCGGCAGCTTCATATTGTAGCTAACTAACCTCTTTACCAAATGTTATAAATGAGAAACACAAAATAACGACTGAAGGAAGAAAAAATTATACAGGTGAAAACGACTAGTCCGTAAAAACCGGAATTAAATATTACAAATTATACATCAAATTACAGCAATTTAACGTGTCCGATAATCGCATTTTTTGAAATAGCTCTGGAAAAGACCTTCAAGCTCCTTAAAAAATATCACGGAGTGTCCTTGCTGGTACAGCTACAAATATTCTGCAACTTTATTAAATAATGTGATGCGTCAATCTCTGATACTGTAGTATTTCTTTCCTTTTTTTAAAATTCTGTTTTTAAAGTCTCAACAACATTTTGGGTCATTAACGAATTTACAATCAGGAAAATAAATTGTTGTTTAGTCTAGTTTGCTGTGCCATAAACGAACAGGGCCTTGCCACGAACCCGGAACCTCTGTGGTGCATGAGTGTAACACTAGCTGGTCATATTATTTTTGTACATGCAGAAGGAAAAGTTAAAATGGAAAAACTGTAATAGCGGAAGAAATTATTGTATATTTTTTGAATAATGAGTCTGATTACGATAAAAATTAACATATTTTAGTTATTTAAATTTATTGACGTTTAGAGAATGAAGAAAATTGTGCACATTAAAATTAAAATAAGAAGAAACGAAACTGAGTGCGTAACTTCAGTTCTTGGCACGAAAATAATATATTTCAACCAAACAAAATGACAATTAATAAGTAGCAGAAATAAAATGCCTGCTAAAATTCGAACTAACGATTTTATGAAAATTATCCTCATTACCAAGTTTGTGAGTTCAGCACTAAATTGTTATGAGAAATCAAGTGACTTAAAAGATAAATTTAGGATATTTAAGACGAATTTTAATTTTATTTTGAAAATATAATCAGCTTAATTGAAAATCTTCAGTTTACAATGAACATATTATCAATATATAGCCTTAAGTCACAGTAAAATTTGTGTAATTGAAATAATTTAATAAAACATGTGTCAAGGTTTAATCTGAAAAAATGATGATTTTTACTAAGTAATAGACAAATTCATTCAATGATTCTAAAATTTGAAAGTTTTTTGTGAAGAATAAATAGAAGGCGATAAAATACAGCTGTGGTGTAGTGAGTAGTGTGACTGCCTCACAGTTCGAAGGTCCTTGGTTCGAACCACGTGAAGGAAGTGAATGTTCGTGTTTGTCTATTACATTTTCACAATTACCTAACCCATTGCAGAGCTCTGACTACCACATTCGCACGGTGCCCACGATCAACCGGAGGAAGGCAACAAGAAACCAACGCTGTGTATAATTTTACTTGATGATTTATCCGTACATAATTTTAATCACTTGGCATAATTTCAACATTCTAAGTTGATGGACACATTTATATAGTGAGTTTGATTTTAAAACCACATGACACAGGAGCTTTAATGAGAAGTAAATTAACTATGCCGATAGTAATACAAAGCAGAAATCAATTTGTTCTGAAATGTTTTTCAAACTTTCTCTAGCTCATGCTTTTTCCAAATCGGAATTTTTTATAAGTGGTCATTCACAATTTCTTCGTACTGTGAGACGATTAAATAAATGTTTTACAGTTTATTTTTTCAAGAAAATATATAATATTAGCAGGAATTAAATCTGACAAATGGAAAAACGTTAAAATATAAAGTACAGAGTGGACTTTGAATAACATAAGTACGACAAGACACAGTCTCATTGAAACATAAAAGCCAGCAGACAGCATCACGTTTCAAAAACCGTTGTCATGGTGAAATAACTTAGCGCTTTTACTCGCGTAGGTCGTGAGTGAAGCTTTCTGAGAACTACCAAGTGACGGGCAGGTATATAATGTTTAAAAATATACACAGAATCCTACTACAAAATTCAAGGAACGTTCATTGATCATGTGCTGAATATTTCGTTTTTCTGTCACATTATAAGAAAACTTTTTATAATATATGACTTCAATCGTCTGTTAGAAGCATCTTTTGAATCATTGGTCAGTAATTCCAGTAATGTATCGAGTTATGATGAAAAGTTTTATTGCATGCAACAATTTTATGGAAAAGTTGATAGTGTCTAAACGTTTCTTATATTAATTACAAGAGAGAATAATTTCTTCAACTGAAGCTCATCCAAATACCGTTAAAGTAAACATAGAAGACTCAGGAATCGAACCTGGGACTTCCCGCTTTCCATCATGTTCCAATGTTAATTTCAACAAGTCTTTATTTATTTAAATAAATGGAAACATTAAGAAAATTAGAGTACAAACGTACATCAAAAGTAGCCCCTGATCTCGCTTAGATTAATATTTATATCTCAAAATCTAAACTTAAATTATTACTCAAGTATGGTTATACTGTTGTGAAATGCCTATAATAGTAATATTTTTTAGTTACATATAGAAAAATAGTAAAAAACATATTGTTGACAATGGTTATTAATATATATTGACATAGTCTTCACAGTCATTGGCAAGGCTTCATGAATATTTGAAATTTTTGATATAGTATTTTATGTTTCGATGCAGTGTTATGGTTTCTGTTAAATTATAACTTTTTAATTGTGTTGTGTAGAATTTGTTGGCAGATTATTTATGTAGTCTATATTCTGCTTACACCTTCACGTAAGTGCATTTAATTTAAGTCTAATAAATTTTTATTTTAGTCTTTGTAATATATTGATATTGGTGGTGGCAGATCCTCACCAGACGAGCAACGCATAGATCATGATTAGTCTGATGATCATAGTGCATATTAGTCTTTTATTTATTGTGTTTAATGCTGAAACTTTGGTTAGCATTGGATAAAGCTTTTTCGTTACCATAAATACCTTTATAACACTCTTTCTTATATGCTTTTGGAAGGGTACGCGTGGGTTAAGATATACTTCTAAATATTTTACATGATTCTATGTTTTAATATCTATATTGTATTGTATTTTATTGGCTGAAATATTCTAGTAATTTTTTTATTTTTTGCCTACGTTTAGTTTAATTTTCCACTACGGTGAAGTTCCTCTAAAAATCTGAGCTAGTCCAGGTCGACCACCAGATCAGATGAATCATTTCTCCACTCTTGTAAACCTAAGCTTGGCTCATCTAAAATTTACTAATCACATTCTTCAAACCATTAGCTAGAAAATCAGTGAAGAATGGACATTGTGTAAATTGATCAAAGGCGCATGACTATCAATTCAAAGAGAGAATAATTGCTTCAACTGAAACTCAGCCAAAGGCCGTGACAGTAAATTTGTAAGATGATAATGGAAAAATGTGGACCGCACCCGGTAATCGAACCTGGGACCTCCCGCTTACCGTGCGGTTGCTCTAACCATCGTGTGATAAGTATATTGTATGAGAGCCGAGTCAGGTTTACAAGGTGGAGGAGTGTGGCGTCGGATCTGGCAGTAAAATTGGGCTAGCTCATATTGTTAGAGGTCCCAAGTTCGATTCCCGGATCCGGTCGACATTTTCCCATTCTCATTTTATAAAGCTTTTTTAAATTTTTATATTCATGTTTTCCCGGACCGTTTTGAATAATCCGTTGAGACCACGACTGTAACTGTAAGATTTTGAAGAATGCGAGGTAATTGTTATAAATACATAATAATACGAAACTGTCATTTTTACATTTCCAAAAGGTATTTACGTCACTTTTATGTAAATTTACATAGCTAATCATATACCTTGGGTACGGCTTGAGTAATATTACCACCCAGGAAATGAAATAATGTAATTACTACAGATTGATAGAAGTTTGAAAGTAATTACTCTAGAATACGAGAATAAGACTTAAGGGTCGTTTGAATTTCACGGTTTACTGTTAGCGACCAACATCAGTCTTTTGGATATGTTGGCAGTAATTGGATGATAAGTGCAGGATCCGAATGAAGGGAATTACACGTCATCGGAGTAGGTGTAATTGCGTCTCGACACACCGGTAGCGCCCCGAGAGGCAGTCTGCTGAAATACGTTCCGTCCTCGGCTCCATATTTATCACGGCACTCTAATTAGCCCGCAGAGGAATACTCGTGTTATCGTAGCCGCTGCTAGTTAGCACGTAATGGCTCGCCTGCAGAGTCTGTACAAAAATAATTTACCTGTCGAAAGAGACCTCCTCGAGAAAGTTTTTACCACACTTTTAGCACGGCTTCTTGTTTACTTAAGAATGTAACAAAACACGCAAAGCTTAACAAGGTTAAATATAGCGTTAGCTTATTTAATTCTTTAATAGTTATAAGTTAAATAAATAGGATACATGATTATATGAAATTATAAAAGATAAGATAAAGATAAATGAATGGATATATTTCGATGTCACAACTTAGGCAATCAATATGCGAGGAACTAAATAATTATTGTTATCAATTAAGGATACCACGTTATTCTGGAATATGTCGACTGAAATACGAATAAGGACAATGCATCACCAACAAGCCTAACTCACAGGGGCACACGATTGACAAAAATCGCTTGAACAAGCTATATTATCCTTCCTAAATTTCAGTAGTCCGCAATTGAAGTAACATCACTATAAACATAATTGAGGAATCGGGCAAAAAGCACAAATAGATAAAGACAGTAATAAACGTATAAAAGTATTCTATAGACGAAAAGTGAATGTATAAATGGAATAATTAAATAATACACAAAGAGTAGCCAAAAGTCAGAAATGAAAAATTTTAATTATATACGTTTCGTTCCCCAACTTTAGGAACCTCCTTAGTTCTTTCTACAAAAATTTTAAATTATTATAGAAACATATTTGAATACAATTTTATGAATAAACTTGGTATGAATTGAACTTACAATTAAAATACACAAAAATTTCTTGTTCCTCCTGCAACGTCTGGGCCAAACGAGTGAAAACAATAGCGAGGAAACAAGATCGCAAGGTTCATATTGTTGTAATCAATCGCAAAGACCACAACGTTCTATCAGAATATTTTTAAGCATTTCAAAGATTCTAAAACGCACAACAAATCACAAAAATAATGAATTGTGTATAGATTTTAAATTTTGGGTATTTGCTTTTACATATAAAAAATGAAGATTTGATTTAAAGTGAAGCATTTCGCTCATTAATAATAATTATTTTCTGCATCCAAATATTTAAAATTATTCTGATCAATCATGAGTTTTTTTTAAATAAACATGTTCAGTTAAAACGGATTGTTTACCTATTGGTTGATTTAAGTTTTCGAAATGTTCTTTGAATCTAGTTTGAAACTTGCGCTTGGTCTGGCCAATATAAAATTTTTCCAAAGAGTACACTGGATATTAATTCCCAAATCCTGCATATTACATGATAACTTCAGTTGAATTCATAAAAATTTCAATTACAAAAATATCCACAATAATTACAAAATTTACTATTTATATTTTCAAACCAAAATATAGGCACATAAATAAAGTAAAAATTGTTTATATAAGTAGAGTAATATTTGATAGAAAATCTTCAGGCCGTGTGTAAATATCTGACAGGAAATAATAATCCGCAATCTCGTGAATGTCAACTAAGTTTCTGTCTAAGATCTTCATTCAAAGTTCTTTAAACTTATCGTCAAATTAAAATGCTCACGGCAGTGCGCTTTTAAGGGATTTTAAAGAGAAATGTAATTTCTTCCTTAGTTAAGTATTAATCTGCAAGAGTAAAGTGCACGATCCTAGCTGAAAGACTTCTATTTAAAGTACTGAAAGAAACGATTCGCTAATTTACTATATTTACGATTTTTTTAAATATATTATTAACAAAATATTATCATTGTTAGTTTTCTTTTTATTTAACAGTATTAGCCACATCTACTAAATTAAATTTTTCTGGTAAAATTTTGCAATAATGGAAAGACAGTCTTTCTTAACTAACCCGATTTAAAGAACAAACACTGCCTTTATAGTGGACTTACAAACACAAATAATATTATACTTTTTGGGGGTAAACAGGCTAGATTAAGGATGATCTTGAAACAGGCAACTCGCATTTCATAGCATAGGAAGGGAATTATGTGGTACTACACTATATTCTTTGCATTTCACAACTCAATTGGAGGTAAATACAAGGATTACGTTTTATTAAGGGAAATAGTAAACGAGTTAATTTGTGTTAGTGTCCGGAATTAATTTCTCACTGTGTTTGTAAATACGAACGTGCTGACTCGAGACCGCATGCGGCCTCTGTTAGTTTCGTGTGCGACCTTCATTAAGGCAGTACAGTGAAACTTCGGTTTTTGTCGAAAACACGCCCGAACTCAGTCAGCCAATTATTTTCATATAAACAATATATATCCAATTAATTATTTCTGGGTACTCAATAGAGAAAATACATGTTATACAGAACATACGAAATTTAATAATAAAATTTAGACGATATACCGTACTACTGGAAGGTTCTCTGCTTTCTATGAGGACTGATTCTGATAAAAGTTTGAAATTTACAACGACCAATTTAACTTTTTTATCAAGAACAAGGAAGATCTATCAAATGAATTATTTTTTTTTCAGGAACATTATATTTTTGTATGATGAAAGAAGAAATCAATTTAAATATTTCCCTGCACGGTGAAACAGAACATTTACCGGAGCTTGCTGAGATGTTTAAGGAGCAGAGATACTGAAATACAATTTTCGATGAATATGTAGGTTTCTTGGATTCCTTACTAGAAGAATATACTTAAAGATTTCCAGATTATGACGATCAATCTACCGTTATGTAGCTTTAATTTGAACCTCATTTATATATCCAAGGCTACTATGGAACTGCAGACGGAGTTATTTCAGTTACACAAGATAGTAAACTCAAATACTTTTGTGATGCTGAAATAGATGGATGCTATTGAAAATAGTAAAAATGTAGTTGATTTACGGAAACATGCACGCTAATTAATTTTTTTACTTTAAAAGTACTTTTTTTCTCTTGACAAAAACGAAAACTATTTTAAGTTGGAAAATTGAAGGTACTACACTAAATGATAAATTAAAGCGTCCCTTTACGGAACTTTCTCCAAATATTCACTTACTTTCAATCAAGAAGGAAATGCAAATACCTCCCTAACTTAAACTTTCTTCAGATTAAAATTATTTAACGCATTGTTTCTGACATATTTAATATTATTATTTTATATTTTATTTATTTCTAATTTAGTAATTTATTTAAAAAATCCTCTAGTTTTATTGCTACTTTTGTAAAAAACTAATTATCTATTATATTTCATATAATGTAATAACAGTATTTAAACATGGTTTTACTTTTATTTGAATTTTGAGTGCTATTTAAATAAACTAATAATTAGAAAATGTAAACAAAAAATTCTATATGGAAATCTTTTATGTTAATATTAAACAAATCAAATCAAATCAATTATACGGTTGGTATCATGTGGTGAGATAAGTGTTTGTGCTACCAAATAAACAACTGCAAAATAAAATTATTAATTTGCTCAATTAAAATTAATTTTATAACTTTAAGTAGAAATATCTTCTCTCCACGTTTATATATGAATATTAACCATTTATATATTTGTACATTCTATATTTGTTTAATTTTTACTTGCATTTTATTTAATATATGTTTTATATAGGTCTTGTTCTTGTGTTTGTGTAATGTCTTTGTTTGTTGTTAAATTTATCTATTATATTATTATCAAGATTATTTATTTGATAAATGTGCTAGTTAAATGTTTATATATATATATATATATATATATATATATATATTTCTTTTCTTATTTCTTCAATAGAGGATGAATGTAACCAATAAAAATACAAAATCTATACCATGCAAAACTTCATATTTCATAAAAGTCACGTTTATATGTATATAGACTTATAGGCTTCGAAACATAGAATTTCCTTTTTAAGCTATAACAAACAGATGTGATTTCAATATGGTCATTTAAATATTTATGTAGTTTTATTCTTATCTACCAATGGTAACTATGCCCGGTGGCATTACATTACAGTAATTATATTAATAAATAAACCTAGCGTGTGGGCAATACTAAAGTTATATATATATATATGTCTTATATAAAATTATGTAATTATAATTGAAACAAGAGTTGACGTACTTAGATAAATTATATGCGCACCTCCTTTCAGTTAATTCACTTATCATTAATGTGAATTAGAATTTTCATTTCAAACCTGAAAATTTAAAATAACGGAAAGTTAATTATAAGATGGGTTATAGTTTAAGTAATATATATAATTAATTTTAAAAATTATATTGTGAATGAAAGAACATAGTAAATTACGATTGCAAAAATAACTATTCAAGTTAATACACAACTGTTTGATGTAACAACTTTGGAAATAATGAAGTATTGTATTTATAGCATTATAAAAATATTTAAATTCCTTACAAAATTTAGACTCACATTATACTTTAAATTTATATTGATTTTATTCAGAAGTTTCTCTCTGGTAGGTAATATGGTAATATCGATATACTCGTACAAGCGTAGAGATTTGCATAGTTGTGATTAACATTGAAATAGATCGACGTGATTGACAGTCACTGTGGCTTTAGAACAGGAACTCCCATTACAATGTTGCTGTTTACTGTGGTGTAATGATGTTGAACTGTAAAAAAATGGTAAAATTCTGAATGCTTAAAAGTAATTTACCATAATTGTAATTGTTTTTAAAACAGAAAAACGTTTAATACGGATTACTATATTGTTTTTAAAATGTTTTTGGCCATTGGGTGGTAGTATATAGTACTTTTCAGTGAGAAACGAGAATAAAATAATTTTTTGCTAATTTTAAAACCTAAAAGTCACATCTGCATTAAAAAGACAAAAACTTCTCACTGTAGCTGAAAGCTTGATATAATATTTTACAGTTAATAAATAAAGGGAATGTTAATTATGTCTGACGGGAAAACTGCGGCACAGACGCAGCTCCCAGTTGTGTAGAAGGTATCTCTGCAGGTGTTGTGTGAAGCAAAATGCCACGGGGTTGCTCAGAGACGAGCCGAGAGTAGAATAGACAACAGATTGAGCTTGCGGGCCTGGTAGGGGTGGAATATAAACTTGGGTCTCTGGAGACTGTCCTAAACACCGCCGTACGCGTCTCCACCAAACCACAGAGCCGCTGCAGGGGAAACGGGATCTGACAATTCCATCTGAATAAACTGCTTCACTCTGACACGAAAAAAAAAAATTAACCGTCACGTAGCTAACTGCGACCTGTCACGGGAAATAATTTAGTTAGAAGCTCGTAATTCTGTTTTTGGGTAGAAAGGTGTGTAATACGGAGATTTTTGAGGATTAATCACGTATGAAAAGGCGTGTAATTGTAATTGAGGAATTCAGTCATAATTTCTTCATCCGTTAATTGTAATTATTATTACAAATCTAAAACAAATTACGGACTACAATAAATATACACAGAAATTATTTAATTCCCCGTGTATCAACACAATCCGATATTGGTAATAAAATAGTTATGATTGAGGATGTTTATAATACCTAAAATTTAAATTCTGCTAGGTACAATGTACAATTTCAATCACACTATAACTATTTCCTACCTATATGAAAATATTTGAAAATTTAATTTTAGATTAGGAAGTTTAGATAATCAAAAGTCACATCATTATCAGTTTAAAAAAAAATAGAAGTGAAACAAGCTATAAGTAAAACATTTATAAAATTTAGTAACATTAGTTCATTTCAACTACAAGAAGTTTCGTTTCTTAATTTGGAACCTCATCTGGTGAAGTTTAAATAATCAAGAAATTGAAGAAAATATTTTTTTTATCGCACGAGTGTAACGTTGAAAAACACAACAGATTCCTTTAAAATTATTATTTTTTTACAATGTTTTTATTATAAAAGACAATAAGTTTCGTTATTTAATAGCACTTCCTTTTCAATAAAATTTTAATTCTTGTAAGAGAAGCCTTTTACTCTTTAAAGTATTTTCTGTTTTTTATAAAATAAGTTAAAACACGCAAATTACAAAAATTTCTGAAATAATTTCTGCTTCTCCGGTGATTGAAAAATATACAGGGTGACTTACGAAGCCAAATTATTTTTGTATGACAGATATTCGTGATTTTCCGTATTTGGTAAGTATATATAAAACGTTTGAAGTAGTGAGAACCATACGACATTATAGGTAATATCTCAGGATGGTCGGTATACTTAAGATGAAGTTATCACAGGTTACGTGAGAAGAGTTCACAGAGGTCGCGTGCTACGCCGACATATTTCATAGCAGAGAGAAGAAAAATAACGTTGACTCCCTCACCTTCCCTAGCAGTTTGGTAGATAAGCCGCTTGTTTGTTAAAACGCAGTGAATTTCAAATTTGCTGATACCGCAGCAACAGGTTTTCCCAAGGCAACATAGCTCGTGGCGAATTTTAATCTAGCGTGGTAATTGATGAAATTAAAACTGGACTGTAATAAGCCATAAACTGATGATTTATTGGCTTAAAAGAAATATGGCGTACTGAATAGAAAGCGTATAAAACAAATAATAAAAATAGTCACAAATTTAATTATTCAAGTATTGAAGAATGGAATTATTACATAGAAATCCTTGAAATGCGAGAAACGAAAATATATGTACATTTCCAAAATTGCCTTATTGTTGCTACACTATTACCAAATATAACGATATATATGACGTACGTTAATTCAAAGAACGCCT
The DNA here is from genome assembly GCA_034510155.1 of Eucriotettix oculatus. NCBI lineage: Eukaryota > Metazoa > Arthropoda > Insecta > Orthoptera > Tetrigidae > Eucriotettix > Eucriotettix oculatus. The sequence continues at coordinate 79,143,268 of CM067378.1, forward strand.
CAACATTTAATTCTAAATTTACATATAATACAAGTTTGGCCTTCATAGTATGAGAATAATCGGTGTATAATTACTGTTTTATGCGGCTGTTAATGCTCCACCGGTTACTTTGTTACTGATGTGCAAAGATACAAATTGCTTAATTTAGAGAACGTAAAATAAATTTTTGACGAATTCAAGGGTTTCTAAGCGTGGAAAGATGAAGTAATGTTTAGATCCATACAATTTCAACATTTTAATAATAATTTACGCGTATAATTATAGGGTTCTCAAGAATATATCATCAACCATATTAAATTCTGTACAGAAACTATAAATTAAACCGACTTTGGACTTCGATTAACATTAAAAGATTAATTATTCGTTCATATTAATACAATACAATGCTGTTTTCATTAAAGTTACACAGCAACTTTATTTAGGAATTATATACACATAAATTGGCTCTTCTCACTCTCCTTGCAGTTATTCGTTATAATGTCGGGTATGAAACTGCAGAATAGGCAAGTATGTGCGCATTCCACCGGAGACTATCATCACAGCCGAGTAATCCTGCATCTGTGAGCAACGGCAGTTAATTTCGTGCAAACCATCAGCAACAGCGCAACAGATCAATTTCTTGTTCCAATAGCACCAGAGACAGTAATGACCACATTCACGGCGCAGAGTCGGGAATGTATGTCCAGCATAAACTGCGAATCCCGTGCAGTTTATGCGACTCTGTTAATATAAACAGATTCCAGCGAAGGCTGTCGCTCCGCAAACCGTGGATCACAATGGTAGAGAGAAATGCACTGTGGCACATCTGCAGTTCGAATTCTCCGGGGATTGGACATTTATGGACATAACTGGCAAGAATTAAATATATTTTTGCTGTATTGACTGTTATAACAAAATATTGTCGTTACGCCCCCTGTTGTCCCAACAATAAATATCCATATTATTGTAACAATAACTTTAAGCTGGGAAAATTGTACGACAAAAAGTTTTTCATTTATGTTCTATGCAGAAATGTATTTAGTGGAATTAACGGATTATTAACGAGCTTGGTTTTCAAGACAATTTCAACCTCTCAGGTTTTTCCCCGTTTATGAACGATACTGTATGATATGCTCTATTGTTGCTGAATGCATTTCCCACATCAATATATTCTCACTAATTGCTTTCCAGTCATTTAACTGGAATATATTTATTACAAGCGTTTACTAGACTGGAAATGAACAAATTCTACCAATATTACAGTTTAGGAGTTCAAGTATAAATGTTACTAATTAAATGCTGCACCCCTGATTTTGGACAGTATTTTTAGTTCCATTATGAAATGCTCGAATGAATACAAAATTTTATGAAGAAAACTTGATGAAAGAAAGTAAAGGTGTCTGAGGAAGAAACAAGTCATTCTCTCATTCCTAGCCCTGTTTATGATAGACTGTCCCTAAGGGCCGCGATAAAAATTGCAGAGGACAACGTGGTTGTATGTTGCCGATTGTGTTTGGTTAGCACATGAACAAAATAATTATTGAACTTCTGGAACTCAGAAATTCGATAATGTGTAGGCCAGCACAGTCTGGATTCACGGACAATCCACGAAGAAAATTAGAAATTATATATATTTATATAATAAATTACATGAGGGTATTACAATATTTTTAACATTAAATCATTGAGAAAGCCAAATTTGTTTTAGACTATCATAATGTTAAAAAAAATCAATAACATAAATTTTTGTAATGTTTAAAAAAAATGTATTTGATTTTGTAAATTAGTATGGCCATACGACAAGCTCCTGCTAAATCAATTTGAAATCAAAATTTAATTATCTTTTTGATTATTAATGTGACCGAAAAATTATTAGCAGGGGAGATTTTTTAAAGTTTATTTAACGTCCCATTAACAATTATAGTCATTAGAGGCTTCCATACGATCATCTTGCACTCAGGTACATTTATGACGGGATGCTAACAGACTGTATTTGTATTACCACGTGAATATGAACCATTTATATCTTGTCTGTTAGCCTGTTATGAGTCAGGAACGTGAACAGAAATTTTATTTCTCTTTCTGAGTGGGCGAATTCCCCCTCTCTGATCTGGTGAATACCTGGGGGTGAATTATCCGAGTCAGGGTACGGAAGACATTTATACCGCTTAAAGGTATACAGAAGATCAGACAAAATTAGTGCTGTATGAGGATTAAAAAGTGTTTTATTATTCAATTTCTAGTTTGCATATTCTCTTCCAATATATCGAGCCGCGTCGGACTCGCACGCTGCCATATAAAAGGTTCTACAGTGACATATTTTGACTTAATACTATCGGGGCTTCAAAGCCAGCTTAGCAACATTTTAAATCATGAATTTGACACAAACATCCAACTTTTTGAATAGTTTATACCTAACCCCTTCACACACATCCCTCGAGGCCTTTATTTCGACGCACCTACGTGGTAACGTTAATCCTTGCAGAAAATTTAATATCCGGAGATAAATAGTTCATACCTTAGTGTTTTACTTATTAAATTTCATTCATGGAACACTAGTTTTATTAACTTTTCAAACAGAAATGCCTTCAATCCATACGTATTCCGTTAGCTATTTTGAATTGAAAATAATGAAAGCTCCATTTAATTTAGAAATAAAAATACAATTTTTTATCTAATATTGTCCAAGACGGAATAAAATCGATCACTATCGTGAATAACATGCAGTAAAGAATAATAATGCTGTCTTATTATCACAATTTGTTAATTCTTCATTTCTGTGTTCTTCAAAGGACTTACAAAAATCAAACACTGAAAATTAATTTTTATCTCTTATAACTATTTCCATTACTCACTATAATAAAATGTATGTATATATACATATGTGAATAAATTATAATCTTAAACCCATTGGACATTTATTATTATTGATACTTTATTTAAAATATATGTAAGGCATTTAATCTCTGATAAGCTGTCCGTTCGGCTCATACAAGTGTCTTTAATTATAAAATATATACCTATAGTATGTAGAAAAATAAATATATTTAGTTACTCAAAATTTTGACATTTTGTGAAATACGAGTTACAAAAAATGAGGTATATAATGTTAAGCCTAAGAGATATTTCAAGAAATAGTACAAGAAACAATATTAAGAGAAACTACAACGCAGCAGAATTCATCTGACTCAGAAACAATTATTTACCTCGTTATCTTAAGCCCTTATTATGGAGAAAGCAGCACAGTGCGTTTTTAACTCTTAAAAGTTGAAATTTTGTTCTACTTTGTTGCGTGAAAGAAATAAATAATTTTACCATCCCGTTGTTACACAAAGGACTTGAAACTTTGCGGCCTTACTTTTCACATAAATAACGCGAGTAGTCTTAATAGTTAAAACGAAATGAAAGAAAGTGTCCTCAACGAAACTTTGTTTTTCCCTACAATCCGTCATAATATAATGTTACAAGTCGCCGCGGTTCTGCTCCAGAATTTAACCTTGGTGCACCCCAACACTCCAGAGGAAAAACTTGTATACTTGCGAAGAATAATTTCTAATTTAGTCGGAAATTAAATAAGCAAATGATGTTGTGCTTAATTATTAAAACGAGGCAATTTATATAATGTAGAAATGCTTTTGAAATGGTTTCTGAACTATCATCTTGTACTTGGGACACTTTGGAAAACATTTTATTCAGTGTCTGTCAATAATACATTAGAAGGAAACAAATAAAGTTACTTTTTAAATGAGTAGTAATTGTTTGAAGATATTACATTTCAGTATTATCGGTGGTGTTATAGGTCACTTTAATTGTAGTCGTGCAGTTGCTACATATACAATTCAACTCAACTAATTTTGTTTAATTTTGTATGTATATAGTTAAAACATTTGTATATTCTTCAAAACTAATATATATATATATATATATATATATATATATATATATTACTTTCAATGTTTATAAAATTAAAACTTAAAAAAATGCCGTATTCCTTTACAATAGAAAATATAATTGAAACGTTATTAAAATATAAGTTCAAAATTTCTCCAAGTAAGGACACTTGCATATAAGAATACTATTACTCATAATAATACCAACCCACCTGAATAGTAAAGTGTCAGACATTCGACGTATAAACAATATGAAAATTAACTTTGTTATTTAAGTTATTTAAACACCAAGTAAACGGCTCTTTTTTTCTAGGCTCATACATTGGTGTATCGTCAGAAAAGAATTTCTTGGCTTTAAAAAATTCTGAAGCCATATTACGAGTATAATATTATAAAAGGCCATTAATAAATTGGCAATAACTTAAATGCTAGTTTTTAAGTTGAAATACAATTATATATTGCACGAGGAAAACGTAATAGAATGAAATCCACTATAAAGTCTCCCGTCGGTGTTTCGCTCAGTACAATTAATAAAATATGTTTCAGCAATCATGAGGTTCACCACTTTTTTCCAAAAGAAAAAAGTGAAGAAAGTTCCACCACTTTCGAAAAACTAACACTTGAAACGCCGAGAGTATCTAAACATCACATGAAAGTATAAAATAATATTATACACGCTAGTGTCGGAGATAGTATGGCTTAGTTATGGCGAACATTTTCGAATGTGTAGGTTGAAAGATGGAAAAATGCACATGCGACGAGTTTCCCCTTTCAACCAGCCTGGATGAATACATTTAGTAAAATCAAGTCGTCCAACGAACCATTTAGGTGTGTATCACTGAAAGATATGGTTAAATTACTTAGAAATCTTTCGTTGTTATATATAATTGAATTTATTTTTCTATTACAGCAACAAATAATCTATTCCTTTATTAGTTAACAAAACATGTGTAAATAAGCCATGTTACTTTAATTTTCTTATTAAATTACTAAGACAAGTTCTCCTGAAATCTCGTTACGTATTAAAAAGTACGTTCAACACTAATGTTCCGTCTTATATACGCGAGATTTTTCTTAAATATTCATTTTCTCAAGAATATAAAAAATATTGCTTGGTCTTTTGAATCCGGTTCTGGCAAAGTAGTGCAGTGTATTAGTTCTAGTAAACATAGTATGATGACGTCATCAGGAGGTTATGAGTATACATAACGCAAGGCGTCTACAGGCGACAACGCTCTGTCATACAATAAAGAAAATATGCACGGGTAAAACTGAACATAATAAATCATTTACCAAATAAGTAATCAGAATAACAAAAAACCTCAATAAAAGGTTAGAATTAATACAAACCCAAATAATTAAATGAACGTAAGATACTCTACCCCAATAGTATATATTGTAGAAGATCCGGCGTACCTCCGTATTCGAGGATTTAAATGCTTTTTGGGCGCCAGGTATTTTTTAATAAAAATACCAAAAAAGTGGATTTTAATAGCTTTAATCCATTTCAGAACATGAGAAAAATTATCACTACAGGGCGTGGTCTTTCTCCGTCCGCAACTGCCGACACATCCTTCTCCTTTCACTACCCCATGACGACTGCTCGAGTCTCGCCAGACTCCATTGTTGGCCCGAGTTGCGACAATTGCAACTCGCAAGCTGGCCCCCATTGTTGCGTGTAACTTTACATGTTACAATATGTTTAAGCTTCGTTTATATATGAAGTAAATGATTATATAATATATATATATATATATATATATATAGTGTGATACAGACTTTTGCATTAGAAGCGTGATGTAAGTTAGTCAAATACTTTTCATTACTTTTGAAAGTTGTTTTTAATATGAATACATAATTTTCTTACGCTAATTATAATACGTAGTTGCGTGTTTCGCGCTTATATTTGTACTGAATTTTTTTTAAAAGGAAAGAAAGAATAACAAAGCCTCACCGGTATGAATTGTTTAATTTTCTACATTCACATTACTTGTATTCCGCGCCCAAAGTATCACTTTTAACCTAATTTCATTCAGTGACTTAATGCATAATCTGTCCACTCTGTCTGAATATTGAATTCCATACAATATGGTGAACTGATTAGTACACTTGATTTTGTACTTTCTTTTTCACGAATTGCAGTGAATAATACTTACGAAACGCCACATCTCCAATGTGCTTATATTAAATTATTATACTTAATGAAAATATTAAATTGCGATATGCGTAACGTAAAAATGCGTTTCTCAAACAGATATCACAAGTATGTTCTGAGTCTGTTCTCTGAATGAAATCGTACGTAATTTTCAAAAGAACTATAGAAATGTCATTTATGAAATTATTGAACACAATGAGATGACGGTTATGAAAACGTTTTGCTGTGAAATTTGAGTGTTCAATTCCGTTCACATGTTGAGATAAATTTAACGAAGATTAACAAATGAGATATTTGAGGCTTTCATCAAGTGCGTAGATTCTCAGTCGGGCCGTGTAACATAAGAACGCAAGCAAGTCGATAAATCACGAAGAGAGAAAAGTCTGCAGGGAAACTGTTACCCTCTTCCTATATCTTAGCTCCGGGAGCTGTTTATTCAGTCTCCATAAAACTCCACATTTACTCTATTTCCGCAAACTTATATTTCATATTGAATAATGACCCGAGGCAGCAGTGGAGTTTACGATCGTTGTAGGATAATAGAACAAACTCAACGGCGAGCCTATTCGGCGCGATAATACTGTGGCCATTATAATGGCGCACAGTAGAGCATATTGTAACGTTATTGCTTCCCGTTAAGGGCCACATAGCAATATATCCGCTTGCAGACCGAGAGAGAGAGAGAACGATTTATGACAAATGACTCGACAATTCCAAAGTCTCAAGAACCACGCAATCGATCAGATACTTAACCGATCCCTCACTTGGCCATATGTTGATATATGTGCATAGCTTCCCTAAAAGTATAAATAGACTTATTATTATCCGTTGGCCGTCTTAGGGGAAATAGAATTCGTCACGTATTTTACGTAGTAATTACACAAATAATAGAAACGAATTAGAATAAACAGTATGTACTGCAATAGAACTTTTCCTAATAAACTTTTTTTTGGATTAACAGGCTACATGATCCTGAACCAGGCAAATCCCCTTTAATAGGAAGGAATTGAAAAGGGAGGATGCGGAAGGTAGAGCAAGGTAGCCAAGGGTTAACTAGGGCCCCCGGGCTCATACCCGTTGTTTCACCTAAAGAGATGCAGGGACATTGTGCAAATAAAATATTTAACTCTATCTGACAGTTAACTGCAAGAATGATATTCAAAATGGATTCCAAAGAAAACCACTGCACATATTTTGTCTGGCACCTCACTACATATAAGCAATGAAACAACATTAAATACGTTCCTGGATTCATCTCATGTTGTCAGCTCCGAAGTGATGACATCCCGTACTTTTTTTTTCTGAAAGCAGAGCAAAAGTGGTAACACGAAAGCCAAATAGTAACACAAAACTAATAAGCACATACACAGCAACTCTGGAGAACGATGTACTAATGCCAGCAAGGTGTAATAAGTTTAATTTAAAAGTAAAGTTTTGCACTGCATTACAAATGTGGTCATTATTGCTATACTGGAATAGTGTACGCTAGGCTCATAGAGACCTATAGCCATGACTTTTTGAAATTACTTTTTACGGTTCCATTAACAATTATAGTCATTAGATACTTCTGTACCAGTTCTATTACCAAGAGAGAATACCAACCGTTTATATATTCACTTTGTGACTAATTTCAAAAGACAGAATAAGGAAAAACCGGCCTACGTTAATGGATAAAATATCGACTAAGGAGGCTTATACATAAGCCCTACAGAAGACCGGTAGCAGAGTAGAAGATCAAGAAAAGAAAGCCGTAATCAAGAAAGGTGTAAGACAAGGATGCAGTCTGTCGCCCATGCTGTTTAACTTTTACATAGAACAGGTGATGAAGGATGTTAAAACGGAATATGGAAAATTAATCATACTGCAAGAAGAAGAAATAAAAACCTTACGCTTTGCCGATGATATTGTTGTATTAGGGGATTCAGGAGAAGACTTGGAAACCCTAATAAATGACATGAACGTAGTTATGGAGAAAGAGTTTAATATGAAGATTAATAGAGGGAAACTAAGTTAATGGAGTGTAGTTTGGGAAACTCTGGAATAACAAAGGGCGATAGATTGGGAAGTTAAAGAATTCTGCTACTAGGGAAGCGTAAAAATAGGGATGGTAGAAGTATAGTAGACATAAAAAGTAGGATAGCACAGGCAAGGATGGCTTTCTCGAAAAGAAGAATTTACTTACGGCTAATATAAGTGTGAATATTAGAAAATCATTTCTAAAAATAGTCGTATGGAACGTCGCGTCGTCCACACAATCGGAAATTACAGCGAAATGGCTGCGAGATATAAATTTAAAAATTGCAGGCTTGCTATAAATAATATTTCCGAATTTTCCTTGCGTGCAAACCTTGGGAAGAATAAACTTTATTTATATTAATTTATCGGAGTTCTGTGGAACTGAGTGAAACCGTTACTGATGCGACAGTAAAATTTTCATCGCCACAAACTGTACCATGATGGTATACAACATATCAGTAAAACGTATTAAAATACGTTAAATTTAGAAAATCGAACATAAATAAATAGGGCACGTGGCTTAAGAAATAAAATATATGTAATATAAAGGTGAGAAATTACTTTAAATGTAACGGGTTGATACATTGTTAATCTTCGTAAATATTTTTTTTTGGCTACTATCAAGATATTCTCAATTCTCTTGGTATCAAAATAATTAGTTAGTGATGCTAACTTATGATATAGACGAGAAAAAACTATTGTTACTCTTCATTTCTTGAAAATACTGGAGTACAGTTTACCTTGAGGGCGAGATTAATTATCCTTCTCCTAAATGACGTGCAGGACATACCGCGGACATCTTGTAAATAGTTACGAGGGAGAAGGTCGCTTCAATTGTTTGTTCCCGTCGTCACAAATCCAAGCTGACGGGGAACACGGGGTGGGACAAGATAAAATGCAAATCTTTGCTCGTCGCCAGGAGATATTTCTTTCCAGGAAGGGCAAAGGCAATCCGGGTGCGGACGTAGATGGAAAATCAGTAGCGCTCTCCAAAACAAAAGAGCGGGCCCGTTAAAAAGGAATACTTAAGTGACTGGGAAATGAACGGCGCGAGAAGATAAACAAAATGCAGGTAAAAGGAAAAAAGTAGGGCGGCTTCTATGAGCAATATCTGACTACTTTTACTCTGAGTATGAATATAAATATACACCATATACATGGTTTCAATAAAATCACATAAAATTTTAGTAATTCTCACTTCTTTAACATAAAATGTTAATCAAAATTAATAAAGTAAAATATTCTGTTTTAAAGATCACATAAATAATAATAATAATAATTCATCAAATTTTACATGATGTTTATAGTTTAAACAATGTAATAATTAATTCCAACTTTAAAAATAATATCATAGAAAAATATAATGTTTTTTTAATGAATGGTAAAAGGCCTACAAGTCAGTAGAATTAATAAATTTATTGACATCAGTTCATTACATGACGTTTCATCCCCTAGTTTGTGTAAATGAACTGATGTCAACAAAATTATTAATTTTATAATTATTTAAAAAATGCCAGGTAATACAATTAATGTTATTTTAGATAAACAAAATCTTCATCAACATTCTAACCAGGGTTATCAATTAATACGCTTATTTTTCTAAAAGAAAAAATCGATAAAATCAAAACAACTTTTGTAACAATTTTTGGAAAAATTTGTTCATTAGTACGTTTTGTACATATTCAGACAACGACCAATTCTTTTCAGTTTGTGATGACAACAGTAAATTGTAAATTCGCAAGTAAATAAAATATGAAATTCTATTTATTACTTTACGCTCATTTTTATAAGGGCCAAATATTTATGCAAATAAGTCCCTGTTACAGTAATTAATCTGTTCATTATTAACAGCCCTACAAAATTTTATTCACAGAGGTTATTTAAAATAAATGCAAGAACGCTAATTGAAGCATTTCGTTGTTTAACTCATTAATTGGCAGTTGTTTGTGTTTAGTTTATGTGAATTTTTTTTATGAAATTATGAAGTTTATTAATTCCCTTTCTCTTTATTTAGAGGTAATAATAAAATTGTACGGACTTGAAAGTACTTCAATAAAAATATTTTAGCGAACGAAAATTGACTTTCAGCTATTTATACATTTATACATAATCAATAATGGCTAGTTATTTGAAGTACTAAAATTTGTTGATAAATTTTTCATATCATTTTATGATATATGTATATAAAATATTTTCAGACTCTAATGGACATTAGAACGACTCTTAAAAATTAAACAGCATTTATTCGTAGACTCAATAAAATGTTGTTAATAAAACTTGATCTAATAAAATTTTAATCATTTTTAGGTATTTTATACTTGAAGATTACAAAGATATACTTATAAATGTATTATTTTAACTTAAATAGTATACAATTATAAAATTTAGAGAGCGAAGACGCTCCCGGTGAATTTGTTTCAAATACAAATTTCGGGTTTCAACCCGGGTCAAAGTTTGTTTACACAAAGTTTTGACAGCAAGCTCCACCATCGTCGTCAGGTAGACAGTTGTGTAAAGAAATTTTGACCTGGGTTGAAACCCGAGAATTGTATTTTTTTTAAAAAGGTTAATTATTAAGATGATTGAAAAAATTCATTAATATTAATCCTGACATATTTTCACGAAGCGTATTATATAATTTTACTTGGCTATAGTTACAGAAATAAATTTGAATTATGTAAATAATTTTTTCTTGCTGTTATGGTATCTTTCTTGCTGTAAAATCTCAATAACAATAATAAAACTTCTATATTTATAAAAATATGATTCCAATCGTAAATTTCAAGTTATAGAATAGGCACGTTATTTTAATTTAATTAAATTTTTATAATATGTGTTTAAAACCAATCAGTTTTATTTGACTATTAATTCTACCGTGCAGTTGAAAATATTAGACGGTAATATGAGGAACTAATATTTTTAAGTAGCCTAAGCCGAATCATGATAGGAATGGTATATGAGCCATAGTAATAGTCACTATTTACGCATATATTAAACAAAATACGTGACATTTACACAAAAATATGGTTAAAATATAATTAAAATGTGTAATAGATTTGTAACATTTACTAACATAAATGTATTGTGTTTCTGCCCCATGTATATTTTAATGGGGGAACAAATTGTATATATATATATATATATATATATATATATATATATATATATATATATACTCTCGTTTCTTTAAGTCAAGTACTACACAAACCAACGACTTGACAATACATGGTGCCAGGCATCTTTTGTCAGAATACGTTCTTCATTCGTTCCAATTTTGTTTTATGTATGCATTGGTTGTCTAAACATGAAATGGAAGGGAAATCCCCAGGTCGAGAGTGACGTCACCATCTTATTCAGATACATGGCGCGTTACAATGTAGCGTCTCCTGGGAGAACCACGGAAGAGAAATGCTCATGTGTTGTAGGCCGAACAAAGGTGTCCACGGGGCACAGTTTCCTCTTCTACAAGTATATATAGCTTATATATTACGTACATGTACAGAAGTAGTCCAGCTCCAGTCAACGTGTAATCAGTAAAATAAATAAGTAAAAATACGACCAAATATGTCGGCAAACAAATTTAATCAACATTTAGTTAATATAAACGTTTCGTCCATCTTCCTGGAATTCTTCGGGTAAATTTTCAAATGTATAAAAACTAATTCTTTTCGTATGTAATTTTGTGTCACGGACTATCTTCAGCAACAGTTATGGCCGAAATGATTTCATTTATAGAATCTGTAAGTCATGCTATTCAACGCCAAACCAATTTCAATAATTTTTATTATTTTAACATTGTATTTTTTTTGGAATATTGTTTCTAAATTTCAAAAGAATTTTCGTTACATATTAAATTCAAGCCATTCTTTAAATTACTATGACCTGTTCGGATTGTATCTTTAAAATATTGGAACTTCTAACAGATTCCCAATAGGGTTTAAAGTAAAAGAAACGGATCCATCCAATGCTGCTTTGAGTTCCAATCGATTGAATGATCAACTGAAATTTACTGAAGCATTTTTTGAAAGTATATACGGAAGAGAAACTGACAGAAGTGAGCTGCTATTCTCTTTATAGACGAATGATGACTTGATTACGGCATCTACGTAGATAAAATTGAAAGCATAACATTGTTTTCTAACTTTCAGGAAAAGTTCTTAATTATATGTCCAATTACTCCATTGCTCAAAAGAATGCCATGGTTTATAATCTGGTAGATAAGGCTGTCAAGTTGTTACATCACAAATCTAAATAAAGTTACAAATATTCTGTTACTAAATTCATACCCAATTAGTTTCAATAACAAACATGTCAAAATTAGATTGAATAAAATCAGGTATTCCGACAATAATTTATCTGTTAAAAGGATTAATGACAGAAAAATGGATTTCATATTTTTAAATTATAATTTACACCAAACATACGATATAAACTAATTAACTTGTTTCATAATTACGGTGTAGATGTTGATTTTAAATCAATAAATAATTTAAATATAGTTCAAAATATTTAAGACAAAATTAACTGCCTTGAAAGACATAATGTTATCTACAAAATTAATTGTTTAGATTGTAACACATCGTATATCAAACAAATTAAAAGAGATTTAAAGACTCGCATTAAGGAACATAAAAACAACATCAAAAGTACACAGTTCTGTCCAAACGCATAAAAGTTAATAAACACAATTTCGATTGGCAGAATGTGGAAATTTTAGACGAAGAAAATAGTTACTTCTCGAGAATTTTGAATGAATTGTTGTATATCAGGAGCAAACCCTCATGCAATCAATGTTAAAAATGACACGAATAATTAGAACAAAATTTAAGATACTCTTTTGTTGTTGTAGTTTAACGTTTTAATATTCTTCTCTATTGTTGAAATTTAACTGCCGAAAGCACTCATTGTTACTACATCATTTCGGCCGTCACCGTCGCTAGAGATGGTCCATGAGAGACACTAAATTCTTCACATGTAAATTCAATAATCTTTTTGGCCGCGGAAGCCAAGGAGTAAATATGATGTATTTCTAAATTTGTAAGTTTTGAACCATGTTTTTTAGATATAAAATTGTAACATAGAACCCATATTTAATTTGTTGTGATTTTATGTTTGTAGTACGCCCGAGGAAGTCTCAAAATGGAGACGAAACTTCGCTTTTGTGAATAAACAGTGATATATTTATATGCTCTGACTTTTTGGCCGTATTTTTATTGATTTTCCTAAAATTAATTTCCATTAAAAAGAACAGACGCCAATATGTGAAGACAGACAGTGTAAAGAAGAAATGGACAAGCAATCGTGAAATACGAGGGTGATTCAAGAAAGTAAGTTAAAGATGCCGCACAACGCTAAGACCACTGCGCAACAATAGTCGCTCTTGCTGAGAAGAAAGTATTTGACTCGGGCTTCCAAATCTACTGCGGTGCTGATAAGATGTTCAAGTAAAATGGCACGTCAAGAGGAATCTTACTCCATCGGTTAAAATTCTTGGGGAGGGGGAAAAGATTTTGTAAAGCTGAAACAGTTCAACAATAGTAGGCGAATGGCTGCATAACCAAGAAGGGGATTTCTATCCTCAAGCAATTGAATGTTCAGACGGGTATGTTTCAGTTAAATGAATTAAATTATGACAAAGAATCTACAAGGGGAACAGGCAGCATTTAAGGAAACTATTATTTTTATAGCAGTGGTGTTTTCCTGCTCACTCTGAAAGCCGATGCTCAGCCGAGCTGAAAAAGCAAATCCTTAAAACCATGCCGCCTGAGAGGATTAGGACTTGTAGAAGGCAGAAAAGTAGAAAAAATTATTTTATAAGAGATGGAAATTCAGAAGATACAACGTTTATTTTTAACATGACCTCACAAAGAGTGATTCTACGTAGAGTGAAAGGCGAAATACAATTGGCAGAAATTGGTTAGGTGATTAATTTTACCTGACCAATGATGGCACTGATAAAGTCAAAAAATATCAGCGAATACAAGGATGCAGTCTGGTTCTTCAAATTCGAAGACCAGGTTGACATTGTATTCAGGACAGGGTACGAATAGTAGTGGAAGTACTAAAGAAAAACCAAATACATTATTTCCTGCGTTTCAACGGAGAGGTCTGTAGCGTGAGAGTCAAAAATTATTTCCCTGCCACGAGTCAACGAGACGGTGACGCAATTCCAGGAAGACTTTTCTCCATGACAAGTTCCAACACAGCAACGATCAAGGGAATTAGGGAAAAAATCACTCTCCACAGAAGGTAAACTCTATTAGCCGTCTGAAACTGCCGAGGACGCCCTGAGGATAAAAAAAATTGTATTTATTCCTTTGTCACGCAAGTGTACGTCTTCAATCAATGTAAAGTTAGCCGCGGGCATATATATTTTTAAAATACATGCAATTCAGCAGTAGATAAAATTATTTTACATCTTAAATGTGTTTTTTTCATTATCATTAATTTTTAATTTGAAAGTAAACAAATTTTAATTTCAAATCTGTATTAATTCCACTGGCACTGAGATCAAATTAAATTATAATTCATTAAAACTTTTATTAATATTGAAAGAAATATGATATCTCAAGCTCCCGTTGCAAAATACTTGTTGACTGTGAATAAACAGCCTCTTTGCACTGGTAGGGTACTGCAGCATTCAATAAAAATGTGCCCCTTCTCTATCTAAAATAATTGTTGCATTTCTGCTCACTGTTTCATATTCTGTGTTCATTTGCCTGGATTCTTTATCAGCTTCTCCAATTTTATATTATATGTACCACACTGTAACTTACATCTTAAATCACCACGTTTCATGTGAAAGTGAATACCAGTAATAATTAATTCCTTTATTGAGATTGTGAATTAATTGTAGCAAGTTACAACGTTATAATCAGAAAATAGAAGTTTTAATTTGGGTTAACGTCGTTTTTCAGTCCCAAATGGGACCGTCATCAGATTAAAAAAATATATTGAAAAATTATGCTTATAAATGTACATACATAGTCAAAGATTATAAAAATGAGATGTAATACAAATAAATAGAGAGTAATGTAGGGTGGAATATTAAATATCGTATATTAAAATATTATTTTGTACATCGACGATCGTTTTAACACTGAAAGTATAACATTTTGGAAACTAATCTAGATTTATAATTGCTGCATTAATCAAAAAATGGGTAATTATCATAATTTCGTTTTGGATTGTTATCTAAATTGTGATTGGTAGTGACAGATAATTTATGTTATTTCTGTTTTCCAATCATCTGGTATTAATAATTGTCATATCTATGCGGAAAAACGATAATAGCATTTTAATTCGTAAACTATTTTGGGAAAATTGTTTTTCTAACATGGTATTATTGTAAATTATAATGAAATATAAAATTATACAAACTACGTACTTTATTGCTATTCGTATTCCAACTCTCGTTACTCATAAATTATCCTAAAAATGAATTATGACTTTAATCAGAATTTATGTAGTCGGTAATGTGGTTGTTGTTGCATTACTTTTTCTTATTAAATAGTTTTCAAAACGATTTTCACTCAGACTACTTTCTAAGAAGACATGATTTTTAGTGAAATTTTATTCATAAATAAATGTAAATAAAAATAATTACATTTAATGGTTGTTGTTAATAACATGTTACGGTTTAATAAAACCTACCTGTATTTCCTTAGTAAGCTTGATTTTATCGAGTGTTATGATCCCATGAATTTCACTTCTATAGGAAGCTTGAAAGAATTTATTGATGTATTTAAAACGAATCTTTCCGTTCATATATTAGTTGACAACACTGATATGCATTAACCGACGCTAGATTTAGCAGGATGAATCGTGAAGCTTCATTAATTTATAAAATGTAATTTACCCAACCCAACACTGTTCCGGAAACGGCAAAATTAACTGAACAGTTTCATAGGGGATACTACAGGATTTTAATCCATCGACAAATTGCTTGATGAACCTGAACACCAAATCAGATATGGAACACTATTAAAATTTTCAAGTTATATGATGAACGCAATATCGTGAGTTTAATTAAGGATTATTTTCTACTCAAACACTTCCCTTCTCTCTCTCACTCACTCACTCTCTCGTTCTGCCTCTCGTTTTGTTAATATTTCGTGACAGATGGCGTGGAAGAAATGAACACACGTAAATGCCGTTGTACGGAATTCTTTTATCCCAAGATAATTACGAGTGGGCTCATTCGTTCGAACACAACTCGTTAATTTAATTTAATGAGTTGGCATTTTATAATTGCGTCCTTTCTCTTTCTTCTTTCTCGTGGACTTGAAAGTCTTTCATTCTTTCTGTGAAGTGCATGTCACGTAATATGTAGGACGTACAGTAGCTCATTCGACTTAATTTTAAAGCCCATGTGCAGGGGCAGTAAAGGGGTCTGGAAGATGCATTTAGAGCTTAAATACGTTTTTAAAAATATTTTTTACATCTTTGAAGCCTTATTAATAATTTCATAATGGCGTCAACCCAAATACGTTTTGAACGTGAATTTTAATTTAAAAATGAATACCTTTATTTAACATCCTGCAGAACTGAAAAAAATCATATTTCAATTTTCATTAAACGGTGTTGTTGTGGTATTCAGTCCAAAGACTAGTCTGATGCAACCCTCCATGCTATTCTATCTTGCGCAAGCCTTTTCATTTCGACATAACTATCAAATCCCACAAACTCCCTAATCTACTTAGCTTATTCCATACTTAGCCTCCCTCTTCTGTTCTTTCCCCACACACTTCCCTCAAATGCTTATTTTACAAGACCCTCGTGTCTCTTGGCCAGCGTTCTACATATTGTTCTCTCTTCCCCTATTCTGCTTAGAACTACCTCATTAGTGATTCAATCCACCCATATGATTTTCAGCATTCTCCTAAAGCACCACATTTCAAAAGATTGTATTTGTTTTCTTTCTTCAACTCCTACCGTACAGGTTTCACATCCCCATAACGCCACACTCCATACGAACATATGTAGCAATGATTTTCTATTTTTATTTAAACATTAAGTGGAACGATGCTTAAAAGTTGTGTCATAACATACTTGTGTATTATTTTATAGATGTCAAAGTTACATTAATTTGATTTGCTTAATATGTTGAGCTTGGAAATTATTTTTAAGGTATAGATAATCTCTCTTATGATTAGAGTGTTAAATGTGAATAACAGTAGCTTGATAATTAATTGTTATTTACAATTATATAACCATACAAATTTGTCTAATTTTAAATATAAGGCAGTATATTTTTCTAGTCAGTGAAACTCAAAACGTAACGAAGTATGGAAAACCACATAAATATAAATATTAGTGAATAAAAATTTAATCTTTCAATTCTAAATTTATGTTTATTTGTATCTATAATTCGCAATGTTCTGGATTATAGTAAAGATTCATTTATTATGTCATTAATAAAAGCTTTGTTCCCTATAAAAGTTTGGGTTTTACAATAAGATAGTGTTTATGTTAAAATGGGATTAAACAAGCTGTCGGTGTTGTATTAACCAAATTCTTTTTTTACTTGAATGGGCCTTTGAAATAAAAATAGAATTTTGCTGTGTGTGTTTAATTAACAAAATTTTTTATTTGAATGGGCCTTTCAAATAAGAATAGAATTTCGCTGTGTGTGTTGTATTAATAAAATTCTTTTTATATTTGAATGGGTCTTTCAAATAAAAATAGAATTTCGTTAATGCGTCACACACATTTTGTTTTATTCTGTTTCAACGTTATTGATATATGATATAATAGGAATTTATAAATTTATTTCATTAAATAAATACCGAAAATCCATCATAATTACACAATTTATACTGGATTTTAAGAGCAGCTAGAGAAGATTATTTTAAACGTAGTAATTTTTTAATATAGTTATCAAAGGCTGGGAACACATTTACGGCATATTTTTTCCCTGAAAAAGAAACTTACGACTTCAGTGAAAGAGACAATAAAAGTTAGCTCAAACCTAAATTAGTGGCAATGCCTACTTAAAAATATATTTTTCAATGGAAATCCTAAATTAAATAACATTTTCTCCCATAGAGAAATATCATCACTTCCCTGAAGTTTTATCGTGAATATTTCAAACATTTTGTTTTTCAACTGTAAAATCAATATGTGTATGTATAAAATATTCCATAAATTTGGATGGTGAGAAATTGAAAGACCAACATGACGAATCATAAAAAATTGATAGAGATTGAAAAGTATTAACTTCGTACAAAGTGTGCAATATTTTTCTTAACAGTAAAAATAAATTGTAGTTGTTGTACTCTTTCACACACGAAAATATTTAGGAATCACATAATTATATTCTTTTACCAATGCAGCTTCTGTCTGCTACTTTGTTATTTTTAATGTTGTCCGTGAAAACGAGATTACGATTGTATCTATTCTTGAAAATATTTGCATGAATTCATCTAATAATATTAAAGTTTTATTTTGAGTCGCAATAACGGCTAGGTTAATATGATTTACTGTGATAAATTTTATAAAATTGTAAGTAGGTTATTGAATATATAAATCTTTAAATACAAAAATTGTAATTCGTCGATTCTTTGAGGAATATATAAATAATAATAAATTTAAAAAAGAGATCGTGGGCTTTCCCGGTGTATATTATTCATGAACAATTCTCGGGTTTTCAACCGGGTAAGTAAAGAGTTTGAACACAACGTTTCCATGGCTTGCTCTGCCATCTTCTTCACCTGAAGAAGATGGCAGAGCAAGCCATGGAAACGTTGTGTTCAAACTCTATACTTACCCGGTTGAAAACCCGAGAATTGTTCATGAATAAATTTAAAAATCGTAACATAAAACACATGTTTAATTTATCGTAATATTAGGTTTGTAGTACACCTGAGGAAGCTCCAAAAAGAAGACGAAACGTCGCTTGTGAATAAATAGTGATAAATTTATATGCTGACTTTTTAGCCGTCTTTTTATTTAATACAAATTTTAAGGTCCGAAAACTATGTTGTATTTTGAGTATTGACAAACAACATTTCAATTCACGGTCAAAGATCAGTGGATAAAATATTAATTCAATGTGAGTGGACACCTTCTCTGGCCAATTACTAGATATCCATTTAAACATCAGTCGTTACATTTTCTGTGATTTGAGTTTAGAGAAAATTCTCTTAGTTACTGGTCAGCGACTTCGGGACGCACCGATGGGTGATTAGTAGTTGCTCAACGTTGGGTTGAAGGTAGGTTGTAGAGTCCCCAGTTGGCGCAAATTTGAAATGGGCGTAGATTTATTGTTTGAGTAAATGAGAGGTTATATGAAAATGACGGTTGGTAATTTGTGCAAGGCAGAGGGAACATGTTGCGTCCGCGATATTGATTTTTGGCCGCCGCCCTGGCGCATTGGCGGCTCTTGCCATATCGCTCTCCCACGCGGCTGCCTACGAACCTAACTAAGACCCGACGCCGACGCCGCTACTCCTGCTGTTATGACGGCGCCGTTTATTAACATGCCATTGACTGCTCCAGGTGCGCCGGCTAGAGATTAACACTGGCTTACAGCTGCCGCACACTCCAGTCGCAGCGGGAGAGGAAATTGCGTGGAATAAATATATAGTAGCCGTACGCTTCCTCCACGCTTATAGATTCAAGTCGAGTTTAGAGGTCCTGTGGGAATTCACCGGGCTGCAGCCAGTTTTTACCACTCTCCTTGCCTGCTATTCTGCTTCTGTTACCCGGCGATTTCGGTGGCGCGATAACAGTTTACTAGGCAGTACTTCAAGGAGACGGCTTTCGGGGCGAATACCAATGCAGGCTTCTCAAATTACACGTGCGAGATCTTTGAAGGACGCAAGCGGTTCGAGTATCAACAACACCTGCAGGTATAACATTTTCATTTGAAGAGAGATTATTCTGGATTTTGCAAGTGAATAATTTCATACAATGAGAACAAAACGTTTATATAACCAGCTTAAAATAATTCACTGTAGTTTAATGTCACCAATAGTAGGGTCAAGTAGGTGAAAAAGTACTGGATTTTAAGGATACGAGGAAAAAAGACTGGATGACTGATCAGACACGGAAAATTATTAAAGAAAGTAAAGAGTTAAACGAGGAAATGCACACGTTAGACACGAGCAGGAAAGGCAGAATTACAATCAAATTATGCTGCACAGAACAAGGAAGATAAGAGAAGTGTAAGGAGAGATCAAAGTAATTGGATGGATGACCTATCTAAATATGCAGAGGAGGCAGCCAGAAAGGGAAATCTCAGAGAACTCGATACCATCACCAGAGGTCTGTCAAGGAAACAAATGCAGAGGAACTGCCCAGTCAAAAGACAAAGATGGTGTTTTCCTAACAAACTTTGAGGGCCAATTGAAGCAATGGCAGGAACATTTTTCTGAGCTTTTAAACCGTTCCCTGGAAGACCAAATAGATGTAAAGGATGAAGAAGTAGAAGAAATTCAGACTGAACCGAGAATTAAAACTTGCTTTCTAACACAGGAGGAAATAAAGCGGGTTTTGAGAGAGTTGCGTATTGTTAAGGCAACAGGAGTTGATAATATTTCAGCAGAAGTCATGAAGGTTGAAATGGACTCCACTGCCAATATGTTGCAGCTAATATTCGAGAAGGTGTGGGTTAACAAATTGGAGATGTGGGCTGCTGGTGAAGTTTTCAGAGAAGGGGGATAAGCCACACGGACAACTGGAGGGACATAGCACTTCTCTCAATCCCAAGCAAAGTCTTCACCAGGGTTTTGATGAACAGAATTAAATAACGTGTCAACTTAAGGCTACGACGGGTACAGGCAGGCTTTTGGCCGAAGCGCTCATGCGTAGACCAAATAAATACTTTGAGGATACTTATGGAACAGTGTGCCGAATGGACATCTTGCCTCCGTCACAAATTATTAATCTCATCAGGATACATACCGTGACTAGACATGAAAAGCCATTCAGGAGGACCCTGTATCCGAACCTATATCTGTACGTTCATGAGTCTGTCGCCAACTATGTTCCTAATACTGATTTATGTGACAATGTGAAATGTGACGTGAAAGGTGAAACGTCATATAGAATGGGAACAATTTAATAGGCTGGAAGATTTAGATTTTGCTGACGATTTGTCTCCTGTCTGAGACACACAATGAAATGTAAGCAAAGCTTGAAGACTTGGTAAATGAAGGGAAAACAGTGGTACTAACGATTAACCAAAACAAGGGCGTTAATTTTATATCTAGGAAAAATTACAAAGGAAAAGGATAGTCAAGGAGGAGAATTGAAATTCAGTTCTGCAGGCGGAAATTGTGATAAAAATTATTGCCAGGTTGCGATTTTGAACGTGCGCGAGCACATCCTTCAATCATTAGGAAACTAGAGGCAGCTGCGACGCATCGTCACGTTCTGTATCCATTTATTAAAGCGTATATAAATAAACGACTCGCCGAATGTGAAGTAAGAACAGTGAGATGTTTCTTGAATGCAAGGAAGTATTGGCCAACAAACATTCACTAACTGTGCGTAATGGGTCAGATAGTTTAAATAAGGTCGTGAAAATTTTTGCACCATGAACCGGGAAACGCACCGTCCGACAAACTCAAGATCTGATCGCTTCATTTGTTTGGGAACAACTTGACCACCTTCCTTACTGTCCGGATTTGTTGCCAAGCGATTTTCATCTGTTCCTCCTTCTGAAGAAATTCATTGGGGAGAACATTTCAATGAAGATGATGCATACTTGTCTTTTATCTTTCTTTGACCAAGTATACAAAAACTGTTTTCCTGTCACGACTAATGCTTGAATAATGGTGCTGATGATGTGACGAAGTAACGTGAGGTAATGATTTTTAATTAAATATCTGTAAAATAAAGTTATGCTAATTTTTAAAAACGGCGCTCGTATAAGAGGACCTACCCGAAGTTAATTGCTGTTTTAAGAAAGCGGCCAATGTTTGTTCCATAAGCGTTATATTGAAACGAAATTGAGTTTTAGTGTGACATACTTCTTGTACCTAATAATGTAACTTGATGACTTGCCCACACAAGTTATACATTCTTTTGAAATTTACTGTTCAGTAATAGCCGTAACTTTAAACTCGGTGTTACTAAAATAGAGACCAGGGATTTTCATGTGATTATTGGACCAAAAATTAATGCAGATCTATTTGTAAGCAAACACGAGATGAATATTTTCATAACAAAAGAAAGGAACTTTTAGCGGATGAAGATAAAACCTCGGTTTATAATATGAATAAGTTTTGTCATTGTTTTTGGGTTTCAAGTCTGCTCCCATCAGGCAACGTAATTAAACGGGGACCGAACTCGTATGAATGCCAAATTGTTCCCCAGGATTATGAAGAATTAATTAAACAGAGACATGATAATATGCTTGTTATAGATGGACCAGCTCTCGTAACATGAAAAATGCACGACGAAGCCCGGTTCCAATTACGTAATCCAGCAGTAAACAGAGCGTCAAATCGCTCCAATATTTTTGTTTCAAATTACATTTACTTTGTATCTGCTGTGTTAAAGTAACTCGCTCAATGATGAAATGACAACTCATCTCTTTTATCCTCTGATCGGTGGTCACTAGGAGATAAATATTTGTTTTTAATTACCACCTGTAATGGATTAATTCAAGCTGGTACTAATTTTATATTTCTCAACACATCCTTTCATCTTATTTCAAAAATAATTATATCCTGAACTAATGAATTGGGAATTTACTCGGAAAGTTTTTTAAAAAGTAAATCTAAATTTATATTTAGGCTGTGTTATTAGGTGTAGGTAATTATACCACATATACTGTAATCGTGTGCCTGTATGAGTTCTAGTACTGAATTTAAATAAAATTGAGAAAATTAGAAAATAATTAACTATATTGCCAATAAGTGGAAATCTGTTTAATTCGATGAAATAAAAATTTCCTCGTTACTCAAAGAGAACGTCAATCCACGCATGGAAATCTCCAGTAACGAGCTCGTTTGTACGCTTACAGGTGACGTGACAAAACAGGTAAACAAACTATTGCAAACAGTCGAACAATAGTGTTGTTTGAATGCAAAATTATGCAGGTACTTCATATTACTGTTAGGGAATTAACTAGCTACAAAATGTAACGTACAACTCCGAGCAAACCAATGCTCTTCGCTATAAGTAAATCTCTTGAGTTTGTCTGACTATACAATTTTAAAACATGAAATAAATTCCTTTTTCGACCACGACATTAAATATTATTCAATAAAATTAAAATATTGTTAACTAATTCATTATATGTGTATTGCAACATCAATATCATTATTATTTCCCCTCAGTCGAAGATATGAAGAAAATAAGGTGGTCTGAAATGTTCACTTTAGAGGTTAAAAAACTATACCACAGAATTTATTGACTTATAACTCGCAAAGATTTTTGCAAAAGCTACAAAGGAAATAAATGTTTGTTTGAACTAAGCGAATTCATCGGAATTTTTCTAATTCTGTGTTTATAGACACCCCAACATCAAAGTTCATTGACGATTATCTTAATGAGTAGCTGATTTGCTGTTCAGTCTAGTTTTCTAAGTTAGGAAACTTGAAAACACGCACAACACAAACACCCAGGCACTTGCCAGGGGTCGAAGCCGGGACCTCTAAAATGCGAGTCTGTGACGCTAGTCAGTTGACCATAGAGACAACCAGTCAGGATTTATTGGTGTGGTTTTTCCTTCACTGAAATCGAAAAAATCTCATGATGGCTGTGTGTACATACAGAAAAGTACACCTTTTACACGGAAGCTATGTAATGAATTTTCATGCAGTTTTCGAGCTTCTGTTTCAACAAACAGCACCTTACAGTCTCAGTTCTGGAACCTTAGCCTCTGCGTTTTAGTCTCGTTTCCGATGTTGTTTTTATCCAATTGAATTCCGAGAAAAGTCGCCACCTACAGAAGAAAGCCAGTGTCTCCAGCAGATTAAACCAGGTTGATTCTCAAACCTCCATTGGCCAGAAAAACCTCTTTGAACTGAATTTTTATATTACTCACAAAATATTTTCTTAACATTAAGTACTGCCAGCAATGGACAGCTAAAAGGTTTATGAGATTTACGTTGTAAACATAAGTATGCAGAGACCCTCACACATAGATGTCCAGCGGATGAGTTTTAAGAGCTACATGGTGTTATCTCCAACCAGCTACCATTCTATAAACCATGTTTCACATTTAGCTTCCCGTTTAGATGTTCTCTTTCGTTGGCATAGATTCAGCAACATTCTTGACATTTCAAAAAGTCAATTGCAATTGTGACTTATAAAATATTGTCCAATTAGAGTTGTTGTTTCATGTAGCACCAGGAAAATGTCTCCTGCATTGCATAAAAATTACAGAAGTTGCGCTGTACCCTCTTACAATATGTCTGCTCTGTCATAAACTGTCAGATTTTGAATTATAAAAAATAATATTCAAGAACGATTAATAACAATGCATAACACGTTCAATTCAGTACATTAATTTTAATAATAACCTCCATTTGAAGAATTGAAGTACAGTTTATTACACAGAGTGTGGCACTTGGAAGATCAAAAGTCTTTGTGAATTTTTGTCTACAGAGAGGTATTAGCCAGACCGTCGAGTGTTGAGTGACTGCAGGAGACAAAACAGACGTGGAAAAGATTCTCAGAGAAACTTCTCCCGGTATAACTTTATTTTCTGTTTTATTATGAACATTGCCTTTGTTACGCGTGTCTCTGAGTCTTGATGTCAGTGTAGAAATAAAAATACAACGGCTCTATTAACACATAACAAGAAAATTATATCACAGTTGTGTAGTTATAAATAATAATCAAGTAAAAAGATATTTCTTGTTCATCAAAAGAATATTCGTTATTGACCATAAAAGCTATTGATTATAGAATTCTTTCTAATACGTGTTAGAGAATGTTGATTATAATGAATGAGATTGATCCTAATTAGACCACTACGTATAATAGGTTTGTTTCAATAATTTAACCGATTGATATTAAATCAATAATATATTTTCCTTGTTTTTATAATTGACTGAAATCTATCAAAAAAATTATAATCTTTCTCTATTGCATGTGTGAAATATAAATTGAAAGAGACGCAATACAGAAACTATGAATGAATTATTATTGAATTAACAGATATACTTAACCACGAATTAAAGATACATTAATCATCATTTGATCAGAAATTATAGAAAAGTCAGTCATTAAATTTATTAGTCTTATATATTTTCCACTAACAGGGGCAAAGAATTTTATTTATTTACGCGAGTTTGTACGAAGGTGGAGATTAAATCATTAATAAATAATGACCGTATTTCTTAATACCCAATCAGGCTAAATCAACTTTCGGTGTACTTAATTTGTACTTTCCTTCTGGTTTACTCAAATTATTCTGAGATTATTTTTGAATAAAAGACTAAGTACTCCTCAGACGTCGATAAATATTGCTCCAGAAATGTACAAAAATTAATTTCAAGTTTTTAACACTCTTTTATGTAATTACTATGAAAGACGTCCGGTTCTTATGGTATATTTTCATCAGTACGTAGTTATCACCTTTCTTATATACAAAATACAAGGTATCATATAAGACTTCTGGAAATATTTCGATTCAAATTATCCCAAAAATTTATTTAAAATATAAAGCTTTCACTTTCTCTTTAGCCGAATAGATTGAGTTATTTGTAAGTTCTTCCATATAATACTATCAATATTAAGAGTCAATAAATTTTATCTTTAACTTATATAAATATATATTTGTGTTTTTCAGTATCCAATACTACCAGAGATAAATAAATATTTATGAAGCCGTTTATTTAATTTTAAAATTTAGTTACAAGCTATTTAAATTTTGTTACAGCTTCACGTTTTATTTTCTGAAATTTTGTACAATTTAGTTTCTTTCGTGGCTCTCCGCTGAAAGATCCTTGAGAACGGTGATGAGATGGGCGGAGAGTTTTAATTTAGAGAAACGCAAGGAACGTCGGGGAATAATTTGCAGTAGAAACGTACTTAGAGCGGCATGTGTTTGTCTGCAGGTTGCCAGGCGGTACAATTTCACGCTTGTGCGTCGCCTAGGAATTCATTAACATTACAGCCCGACACAGAATGAGGGCACGTTGCTGCGTTGATGAATGCGTCATCGCGTGGACCGCTCCGTGTTGAATATTTCAGTCCGTCGCTCCGAAAACTTGGGGATTAGTTACACTTGCTTTCCTACCTTTATACGTGTCCCCCTATAAATGTGTTTAAAATTCTTGACGATTTGCATTCGCTCTTTACCCACGAGAATTATTGACGGGAATGTAAATTGGGCAACGATTCATACATGAATGAATGGCAAACATTATGGTTGATAATAGTACTTTCAAAAAATCTAAATCGGCTTCAGTTTTATACTCCATCTTGATTAACAATTTTATAACTATTATAGTCTTATTTTTCCCCTCACTTAAAATATATGATTTATGCAATAAAATCTCATGAAAGAATACTGCATCAATATAGTATCGTTGCTAAGTAATTTTGTTTCTTACTATTTTCTGAATGTGAACTGAACTATACGAAGTTGCCACGACGAAACTCCTTAATGGCAATTCACTGTGGCTGTGGAGAGGTGATTGGGGAATCGCGACACAACACGTGATGAAACTGATCATTTTTTTAATATCCTATTCCTAATTAAAAATTATTTTAACTTTAAATAAGCCCGGCTCGTTATGACCAACAAAATTCTGATGACGTCATAATGAGTCACGTATCCGAAACAAAATCTCTGCTCTCAAGGTTAATACGTGGTATCAATTACAACCAAATAATCTACTATACTGCCCAATGAATTGAGTTTACATAATTTTTACAAATTACGAGGATCAGTCAAATATCAACGGGAATTTTTATAAATAATTTTTTTTGAGAAGGATAGGATTTCAAAACTTTTTTTCTTCATAGTTTCGTTGTACGGAAACACGTTTTTCCCTATATTTTGGAAGATTCCTGATTCTGTTATCATAAAAAATCTGAATGTTTGGTGTTTAACCAATTGATCATCACGGTTAAACCTTTTACCTCCTACATCTTTCTTCAACGGCCCAAACAGATGGTATTCACATGGTGACATGTGACATCCCGGTGAATTTCTTCTTGTCTTGCATTGTCGGGAAGGAGGATGACGCTTCTGATTGGGAAACGTCGTCTTTTGCTTCAACATGCAGCTTTTATTTTGTCCAGCACATGACGGTAATATTCTGAGTTCACTGTTCGGCGATCGCGGAGGAACTAAACCAAAATCATGCCTTTGAAACACCAAAACACGATGGCTAGAACTTTCCCTACAAACACTCGCGTTTTGGTCTATTATGGTGCAACCGCATGGGATTTTTCTTGGAAACGATTTTTCAGGGTCTATACTCTATTAGCGACCACAGTATTCAGGCTCAAAAGTGGCACTTTTGAAACGATGTCGTCTCCGACGAACCGCAGACTTCGACGAAAAAGCCCGTATCTCATCCAGAAATGCATATTCCGAACTAAAATTTTGCATGTTCACCTAAGACTTTATAGTACAAACTTTATAAATTTCATAAAAATCGGAAATTGTCACGTGGGGACCCCTTGGTCAATTGACCTCGTAATAGTTTGCAATATTTTCAAAAAAATATAAACTTTCGTACTCCAACTTGGACAATCACGAAACGCTCGGGTTCAGCTTCGGCAATGAGAGCAAGTTGGAGAGAGTGAACTTGAAACCAGTTTTCGATAATAACAACTGCGTTAGTGTTACTAAATAACCGTAACATATTGAAGAAGACAAATTACATAAAGTACAACTAAATAAAGATCAAGTTGCTTTCTATTAATCCTAGGAGATATTTTTATGGAGGATCGGGTACAAAGAAGAAGACGTGTGGCTAATGAGCGACTGGTTAGATTCAGGGCTAAAAAACTCTGAACAGGAATAGGTATAATCAATCGGATTTAATGGAGTATGTGGTATAAAGACAATACCTGTTTTAAGTTTTTTGGTTAACAGGCTACATTAGGGTGATCCTGAAACAGGCAAATCCCCTTTAATAGCATAGGAAAGGAATTGAAAAGGCTCACAGCGCTTCTTAGTTATAAACCCGGAATTGTGGAAACGCACTGCGAGTTATAAAGTGTTCCAGATTTTCCACTAGGCGTTCCTAAACCATTCGTCAAGATATTACTACTGAATGAAAAACTGTAGAGGGCTAATTTAATTAAATTCCAAGGCATCGCCGGTCAACTAACAGGCATATTAGAAATAAGTACTGAAGTGTAATCACCGTAACACTTAATATACAATTCTATTATAATCTACGAATAAAATTAAACTTAATGATTTTATTAAGTAGAAAAATTTTGTTTCTTATCAAATCGTACATAAATATAATATATAGGGAAATGTATACTTTTTTCAGAAATGACATATTGCTTTTATTACCACCTTGAAAGCCCTGCTCGAATCCAACGTCCAAATAGTATTAATTTTCTGCAAAATATATTACTTAAAACATTATACCACTGCAAACCATTCAAAGGGTTACAATTTTCAGACCAACGCCATATTAATTTCTACAGGACTTCACTCTTTGTAATACAGTAATCAATTATTCTTAAGAATCGATAAATAATTCCCAGTAATGAATTATTAGTAATAATTAAACAATAATTAAAATATGTAAATAATATTAAAATTTTAGTGTGTGTCGAACTACTTAAAAAAATACAGTTATTACACGTTTAGTCTAATAGTGACAACAAAAAGTAAAAGTTATGTGACATTACGTGTTGAATCGCCTTCCCTCTCACGCGCTTTCACTCACGGTGCAGAAGCACATAATTACCTCACAATGTGTTTAGGTTTCATTTAATCCACCCCCGCTGTTGCACGCCTTCCCGAAGGCAGTGCCGTTGCTAAATTGGCCAGACACTACGGGAGAATTTTTTCCCTTGTCCCCTCTTTCTCGTTCTCCCTTCCTTTCTCTATCTCTTTTTCTCTCTCTCTGCAGATCTCCAGCTGCCCCCACACGCCTCTTCATGTGCGTTCCCGCTGTGATGTTTCCATTTAATTTAGTTTTCCATTCATTTCACGGCTGCAAATTTTCACATACCGAAGAGAGAAGGGTGGAGGGTAGTTTGTAACGGAACAGTGTGGTGTTCATTTGGCCGTGGACTGCTAATGGCGTCAGTTCGTTTAGCCCCACCTGCTTATGGTGTTGTAACTACCATACTGCAAACGTTACGCCCAAAAGACGTTCATTGCTACAATTTAGTCCGCTCACGGTTCGTTAGGTACACGCTCCGACAATTCCCTGATCATGAATATTTTCAAAAGCAGAAACACAGACCATTTGATACAGAAAGGAACGGGAATGTTGGGAGACAGAGGAGGAGAGTGAGAGAGAGAGAGAGAGACACGCACAACAGACACAGGGACAAAGAAAAACTCAAAGAGACAGAGGGGTGGACGCTTTTCTCCTAATTGTTTCTTCCTCCCGTGATTCGCATAGCGATTTCTATTCATTTCCTTTGACCAATTGTGTAACGGAAAAATATCTTTCGCTTGATTAAACGAATCCTGTAATGAACTTCCCAGGCCTCTAATATGTTCATTAGGCAATATTCGCAGAGCAGGATGGAAAATATAAGCGTTTGTCTTTAACTAGTGAAACATTTCTAACAAACTCTTGAAAACGGCATTGACAGATGGCGCAATATGTATTTCACTCACCAAATGACTTACATAGAGAGGGATATTCTATCTATCGGGGTACTTATTACTCAAAAATAGCAACCCGCGCGGAGGGAAAATTAAATTTAAGCAGCACATTCGTTATCCAAAAAGTTGGTCGTCTTATCCGAAATGCAATCCTTAAGTGGAAGCCGCTTATATATACACCAAGTTAATTAAAATTTTAATTAACGTCTGGTGCGCTCTATTAACACAGAGTCCAACTCAGTCATCCGTGAGTAGGTATTTACGTACACATGAAACGAGGACAGGACGAAGGCGAGGCAGTAGGAAAACCGGTGGACAAAGAAGGGTTACACAGATAGAGGTCCGTTTGAAGGAAGGAAGAAAGCGAGGTTTGCTCGAATTTCAAACTTATTTCATAACGAATAAATTTCAAAGCCTCAAATTAAGTAATCCAAACTAAATGCACAGCAAAAGATATGAGAAATAAAATATATGTGAAATGGTAATGTCAGTTTTAACATCCTTCCTCGATCAGAGCAGTAAATTGAAATATACATGTTAATTTCAAAAAAATGCTAGTTAGTTAAAATTATCTTAACATGTAGAGAGTCATAGTTCTATATTTTATTCAAAAAGCAATTTTCGTAGCATACCGAAATTAGCCGATATTACCAATAATAATTTTTATAATCTTATCAATAATCATTGCAATGAAATTATATATTTATGCTTTTTAAATTTCAGTCGCCATCATGTGTGTGACACTATGAGACCTTTCAAACCTAAAATATAATTTAGTATCTATATTGTTCTTGTGGTTATTAATTCTCTGTCACGTGTTCGTATAGAAATAATTCCGATTTTGATTCCAAATTAAATGTTTCTTTTTGTGGGCTGACAATAATTCTTAAAGATTATAACGCTGATGTTTAATTGGGAATGTCAGGTTAGGTACTTACGAAATGTGTAACCACAGACAGTCTCATGCTCATTATTTAGCAAACCCTAATTATAGACCTTGTTCATCATTGACAAGACAGTACATTAATATAACTTACACAGAAAATGTACTTTTAATATTGTAATATTTTTGTTTTTAATTAACTAATTAGCTACTTTTTAACTTTTAAAGTTTTACATAGTTTACGTTATGCTCATCAATTGCAGCTGCATATCGATCTTATCCTGAGCAGCGAGCTTCATCGAAAAGAGACCCCCGAAAACCCATAGTCTATGGAAAATGGTCTTCACTACTCATTACTTCTATCGTTTGGATAACTAACTACGAGTTCCTGAAATTATAGCCAGCAAATAATCAAAATTCACACGAACAAATCGATGGGCAACTACTTCGTAAAAATATTTAATTTTATAGTTACTGTTTTTCATTTAATCAGAAAATCTGTGAATTTGTTTTTAATTTACCTGTGTAAATTTCTCGTTGTTTATTAAAACTACATCTTTTTAGAAAATAACTGTAATACACACAGAAAATAGCGTAAACCCTCACGCCACTTAAAGTTATAGTAAATTATTAATTAATACAAAATCTAGTTTTATAATTTTTTATACATCACCTTGAAATGTAATTATCGAAGATATGCATTTTAAATGTGAGTTAGCAATAATAATCTTTGTCCATTGTAACTAATTAGACCTTTTAGTTTTTTTAAATACAATTATTATGACAAATTAATGGAAGAATATTTCGTTCCATTAAAATCTTGTACATAATTATTCACAGTCTACAATATAAGAATGAAGACTAGTGCTAGCTAAAATATTTAGGTAACACGTAACAAATTAAAGGAAAAGTTCAAAAATTTACTTAAATAAGCTTTTTAAATACTAATGAATATTCCATTATTTATGTATTGTATTTTGTCCGCTTTTCTGAACACTGAAAGGAATTAAACGACTTTCAATATTCCTTAAAATTACTCGCTGAAACTATTTCTCGTTGTCACAAACAGCTTTGAATAAATTAAAAATATTGAGCGAGTATTACGTAGTCAAATATGTACCAAATTACCGTACACATGCAATTCAAATTTGTTAATTTATTTAACCCAAGGCGATTAATTACCTCAGCTGCAACCTTTGATCAATTCAGTGTTTCCACTCTCCGCAGTGAGGTGCAAATTAATTTTCGTACTCACAGAAGATTGAGTTTCCTGATGTGAAATGAGAACAACCTAGCCAGTATAATTAAGTCATAATGTGTACATGGGCAATGTAACTTTTAGGTTATAAAGGAAACTTTGAATCAACCAATAAAAGAAAAAACAGTTAGTCATACTTTAAATGAAATATGTTTTTAAATACATTCCAAGGTTAAAAAATATATTTTAAATATGTTCTGCATTAGCTAAATTGTAAGTATGATTGTACTTCATAATCGTTAAAAATTAGGAATGCACTGAGTTGCCATTTTAGGTATAAGCGGAAATGTCTCAAGTATAAATTGTGAGTTTCATCTGAAAAAAGCGCAATGTTCTATTATACTCGGAAGTTTAGTGCTATTTTCTACGTCCTCATTTTTGGTATACTGTATTCAACGCAACAGGTAGAATTAAAGAATTGAGACGCATTTGTTGGGAATAAGAACGTATCACTTAATTAAAATTTATTAATCACTAGATTGTTCGACACGTTATTTATCAGGGATCTTTTTTGAACACTTACCTTTGGAGATCTACCTATCCCAACGGTCTGTTTGCGTCATAGTAACTGACTCACATGACTATAATCTCATTCAATAATCTTTTACCTTAAAATTCTAAAATTACAGTGCTTCGAGAGAGTGAAAATATTCCTAGTACTTTAAGTTGGTTAAAACTACTCATGTTCCACTAAAGAATTTATGATTTCCACGTGGTGAGAATTACTTCGAGTATCTTAAGGAATCAAAATATTTTTATTGTAACATAATAGCATCACAAATACTTCCGGTTCCTATGCCATTATTTATTTAATTCCTCACATATCAGAATGACAATCACAATTAGTCCAATCATAGACATGGAACCAATTAAGAAGCCTTTACATAAAAAAACAAAATTTTTCTTCCTGTCCGTTTATTTAACTTTAATTACTATGAACATAGGATTTGAAAGAAAAAATCATGGTTCCGTAAAAAAAAAATAAGTCTACTCAGTATTAAACCATTACGTATGTGTAATGCCATAATTTTTTGAAATAATCACTTGAAATTATTTCGTTAATTTTTACACATCGTTAACTTATAATAATTGAAAATGTTTTCTATGCATAATTGTCATTAAATAATCCAAGCTCTCAAAAAAGACCAGATAATCTGAGATAATGAATAGGTTTTGTCGGAATATATAATCATAAATACAAAATTTAAAACACACAAACTAAGAGTTTAAAAAATTATCGCTTGACATTATTTCATCAGTCTTTGCAATTGATAACAAATCTATAATAATGATTAAAAACCTTACTTACTGCTTTTAGCACCCTCTCATATATAATGCAGCTCGTATTGCAGGATATAGTTGCGCAAAAGTCGAGTTTGAAATCATAATCATCTGCCACGTTTCCGTGAACTGTCAGGTTAAAACGGTGGTTCTAAACGAAGCGAAAAAATTGAAAGTAATGTATTTAAAAAATTTTCAGCATTTTTTCTATACTTCCATGTGTTCCTGGTGTTCGTATTTCAGGATAGAATTGATGAAATTTGAAGTAGCGAAAATTAAAAAAAAATTCCCGCCAAACTGTACCCATTTAAGTTTTGTGAGTTTCCTTTAATATGTCTGGCTGACGTCACAGACTTAAGCATGCTCACACGTTTGTATATACTTGTTTAACCATAATTCCCTCCCCTTATGTACTATGGGTTTCACACCACTTTTCTAGTGTTTTTCTGCGGATTTTTCATGATACATGTATTGTAATTGCTAAACGCGCTTAAATTTATGTTCAGTAATATACTAAACACACATCCTGTTATGTTATATAGATTTCAAAGCATAACAATATTATAAATAAATATTTACATTGATAAAATAAATACATAAAAATTGAGGACTAGAATCGAATGGGAAATGATAAACACAGTCACATTTCATTCTTAGATTTCTAAAACAATAGCACGTATGTATTATGGATAGATTTATTTCGTTACAATGGACTGAGCCCGGAGGCAACATATATTTAATATTCCAATAAAGGAATACAAGTTTTAAAAAAATTAATAGTGCTATAAATATTGAATATACAAATAAGTTAATACTAATTTTAAGCTTGGATAAATTGAGTTAAACCATGTCCATAATTAATTTTACACGCTTTTGAAAAGTCCGTAGTAGACTTGAAGGCAAATCATTCCAGTCTTTTACGGTCCTATTTGGGGAGGAGTATTTACCCAACGAAATAGTAGTATTTACCCAACGAAGGAGTATTTACCCAACGAAGCAGTTTTATATGTATATAAAAATTCCAAATATCATGAGCAATGTGACATTAACAAATCCAGAGTTACACTACCAGGGAATAAATATATAAAATATAATTTTGTGTATTTTTTACAATTTAAATTGTCTTTAATAGGTTGCTGAAACCATTTGGATCGCTTATATCCGGCGAGAGTTTAGTGAACTTAGATTGCAAAGCTTCGGTGTAACAAATAAGTGAAAAATATTTCAAGCGGCAAGACGCCGCTGCTAAGCCAATTTCCTTTTCGCGGCTGATGTAACGTGCTATTTTGTTTGTCCAATCGGTGTTAGGTCCCGTGCACTGTTCCAATACAATTAAGGAGCTTACCGTAAATCGATATTGATTGGCGGGCAATGTAGCTCGAGCAGCCAATAAACTTAGAGCGGATGTTGTCGAGAGCGGCTATACCACCAATCACCGTCACACGCCATCCGCGCTTTCTCGCATCCAAAAATACCCTCTCCACTAACCTACCAACATTGAAACAAACTCAAAAGTTGGCCTTTCATTAGCATGTGATCTATTAGAAGTCTACATCCAGCTACGTACTGTTAAACAATTCAGGATTTTGAAATATTGCCCTTGGAGTTTATTTTTTTACTTCTTCTGTATTTTTTAAAGTTTAGGAAAACAATCTAGTCACGTATTAAACGTAAAGAATCCAATTTTCTTGTCGTTTTGAAGGCAGCGTGGGAAATATATATCTATCGTCAAAGACCCTCCTAACATGATAACGTAACGGCGATTTATTATTAACCGCTAAGTGCCCGACGATGCCAGCCAATTCAATTATACAAGGGAGACCATCCGTCCCCGTTTTCCAGAATCAGCAGGTTTGAAACCGGGGACTAAGTTGTAATATTCAATAACTCTATAGCACATATTGTAATTATCTTGCCATGAGCTATTATCACACTGTGTGTGAACAAGTCTTAATTGAGTTATATGAGCTAGTTTAATGTCACGTCAGTCACGCTTATTCAAACACCGAACCTTAAAAATATTTATAGAAGACGGAGTCCGGTTTACAAATATTTGAAGATCCTTAATGAGACACAGAAAAGTCCGTTTCGCACAGAGTTAAAGTAAAGAAATATTTCTTAAACAGAAAATGAAAGTAAATATTCCTCGTTAAAGCTTCCGTTTCGGGACAGACACTCAGGTACCGGGAGAAGCTAAAAAATACAAAAGCCTAAATTAATAAGTGCATAATCATTGAGAGCAACGAATTTTCCACCGAGAACTTTGACAACGTTAATTACTCAGTTTTCATTTATTTTATAAACTTTAATTTTGGAAAAAATAATGTCTTTTGATTTTATTCACCGTAGTCAGACAACAAAAACTTTTATCAGTTTCGCAAATATATTTTAAATAAATCAGTGCTCATTTTTGTAGTTTATAGAATAAGAAGAAGACAGACATTATATTTTTGAAGTAAGTTTGTTTATTGTTCAAAACGTTGGTTTCCTAACTGTTGTTACTACAATTTTAGCCTTCGGTCTATTTCTTTACCCTCATCCTATCAACTTTTTAAAGACGAAATATCGCTTACCTTCAAGCAATCTAGGCAATGTAAAATCCGACAATATAATATTATAATGCTTACTCATCGTCACAAATTTCAACGAAATATAAGTTCATCTAATTCATACAAATTCAGACCTTTTTCTTAATATCTACTCCCGAAATAGGGGCGGGTTGATGGTGGCAGCCTGTGGGGGTCATTTTGTTTTGGTGGCGCCTGTCTAATTTGTTGTTTATTACTGATGCCAAATCACCATGAAAAGTTACATGATTATACATAACGTCCAAATGATTAAACATTATTATAAAAATGAGTGCCTGTTAGTGTAAACGTTGCGCGCGTTGCACCCATTTTACAGCAGCCGCGGTGGCCCTTCAAAGTCGACTCTCCACCGTTTGGTGGCCAAATTAAAGGTTGACTGGTTTGGAAACAATCAGCCAACACCCGTACCTCATGGAAACGTTAGATTTGTCGTGAATATCGTATTGGTTCATGAAAGTGCGCAGGATAACCTGAGGCAGTCAATTCCTCACCGTGCACATGAAATCTACCTTTCACAGACATCAACTTGGTGAATTTTGGGTTGGTAGTTTGCCATGCATCCGTACAAGATCCAACTGACCCAGGAGCTTAAAGTTAATTACCATAGACAACGCCGTTTGTTCACTGACAGGGCATCTGAGGCAAAAAAATATTTTTGGACGAATTGTTATGTTAACTAGCACAATTGCCGTATATGGGATGACGTTAAATCACACGAGGTTCACTGGGTGGTAAAGCATCCACTAAAAGTTACTGTTTGGTGCGGATTTTGAGTCGGCGACGTCATTTGTCCGTACTTTATTGAAAACGACGTTGGCGAGGCCATCACCGTCAACGGTGATACTGAAGATGATAACCAATATTGTGGACCAAATTGAACGAAATGAATGTAAAAGACATCTGTTTCCATCAGAACAGCGCCAAGTGGACATTTTCCATTAACTATTTTAGTGTAATACTTATATCTCTTAAAGGTGTCGTGAATTGGCCACCAAGATCGTTGAGATTTGATCCCGCTAAACTTTTCCTGAAGTTACAGGTCTATGCCAATGAGCCACAACCTAATGATGCCCTTAAAGTCAACAACGTAGGCCATCGATCAAATTCAGCCGCGGCGGACATTTGGACAACGTTATATTTAATACACAACGGTATACTTGGGCCTGTCAAATAAAAACATAATTTTGTTAAACTTCACACACAGCTTGTTTTATTCCATTGCTACATCTTCCTACCCTTATTGAAAAACCCTTTATTAATTTTAGCTGTTGTTGTTGTGGTATTTAATATTAAGACTGGTCTGATGCACCACTCCATTCTAACCTAACTTTCTCAAGCATTTTCATTCCCGCATAACTAGAACATCCTACATCATCCATAATCTGATTAGCGTATTCCATCATTTGCCTCCCTATTCTGTTCTTACCATGTTCATGCTATTTTTTATGGTTTACAAGTCTTCTTATGACTTCCCTAATACTAAAATATCATCGGCAAAGCGAAGAGTTTATTTCTTCTCCTTGCAGTATAATTCCTTTTCCATATTCCGTTTTAACTTTCTGCATTGCCTGTTCTATAAATAATTTAAATAGCATGGGCGATAGACTGCATCCTTGTCTTACTCCTTTCTTGATTACGGCTTTCTTTTTAGATCTTCTAATCTAATTACTGCTGCCTGTCTTCTGTAGAGGTTATGTATAAGCTTCCTTTCTCGATATTTTATTCCAATGTTCTTCAAAATCCTTAAGAGTGTGTTCCAGTTCACATTATAAAAGGCTATTTCTAAATATACAGATGCCATGAACGTTCCATAAATAATCTCATAGTTAATATTACTTCTCTTGTCCCTACATTCTTCCTAAAACCAAACTATTTGACGTTCCACTCTCCTATATACTATTTTCATTAATATTTGCATGCATGGGGTACTAAACTAATATTCCTGTGCTGTTCGCGTTTATTAAAATTATATAAACAATACTAAATACACTCCTAAAATTTGTAAAACAATACTCGCTCCTTCGTATTTTCATTTAAACATTGAGTTCTTTGATTTCTATTAAATTATGACGCTTATGATGTTCCAGTAGGTCATTATTCGCGTATATACCAGCAAGAGGGGTCATTAGTGACAATTTAAAAATTTGAAAATCTTTGTATATAAATAGACTGTAATATGTATGCTTTATTGTTGTAATTAATGGTTAATTCCTTAAAACCTACAAAATAAATGATTTGGATGATTATGAAAAGCTTTGGTTTGTATAAATTCATGGCTGAGTAAAGCCATAAGGATAAAGGTATGAAGTTTGTTAAAATAAGTTTTGCGTTTACAACACTTGACTCAATTAAATAATTTACGAATTTGAAAACACTGGCTTGACAAGGAACTCCAGTAATTTTTCAGGTGAGTATTATGTTCTTTCACATAAAGACGTCGCAAACCAGAAACGAAGTAATCTGCTCATTCCGAGCAAGAGAGAGCTTCATCCCCCCCAAAAAAACAGAGAGGATTTTACTGGCTTAAAGCCGCCCCATAAGAACTTATTTGAGCTTACGACGATGGCCCAGTAAAGGCAGACACAAATAGCCCCGTTTTCTGAGGCGCCATCACAGCGCTGTACATATACCCTGCACTATATGGACGTCTTAGGCAGTGACAGACAAGTGTTTTTGTGAGACGGTCGTTAGGCATCTCCCTGGGGTGGGGGTGGGAGTGGGAGGAAGAAAAGCTGGGCCACGCAGGCACAACTGTTGCTGTGCGTTTTCAACAGGTAACACCATGCAGCTTGGCAATTCCCCGCAAAAAAGGGAACTCTCGGTCATTTGAACAGGACGCCATTAAAGCCGCCTGGAGATAATGACCCTCGGGCTCATCATTCTCAGAAACATCAGGGCGACAATTCCTTAATTAACCTCTCTCGCTCGTCCCCTAACCCTCCCTTTCTGCCTCCCTCACTGCCTAATGATGATAAAGGCAATTTCTTTATGAAAAATTCCCGTCAGAGCAGTCATTTCATCTACAAATAAACTCCTTGATTACCGTAAATTTCGGAAAGATAAAATTCGTTCAACGGGTTTCTTTGAAATTTGTTCCAAATGTCACATTCTGACGCTTTGTCTATGAATGAAAATAACTCTTTTTAAATGTCACTTGAAATGTCAACTACAATACTGACTCGTAGATTCTTTGCTAATTGACATTAGAGGAAACATTGCAATTATTACTCACTTCTCTCATCACGGAGACAGACTATATTTATTATCAAGTCCTATGGAACTATTACTTTCCTATTCATTTATGTGAATACGAACAAAACTCTTTTTAAATTTGAAATTTACCTGTCAATATATACAGAAAGATTAATTGAATTGCATTGCATAAAGCACGATTGTAACGTTAGATGGAAACAAACCAAACTACAAAATATATAAATAACAAACTAATGTATATATGCGGGAAACCCGCTCCATTGGAACTATATATCTTTATATATAAAATTACGGTGTGCATTTGTTCGTAATTCTTCTATTTCTAAACGGGTTGACCGATTTTGATGAACTTGTTTGTTGTATGTATGGGGTTACCTTGATAGTTCCTAGCTAACGAGATCCAGAATTTTATTTACGACCAACATTTTTAAAATATTCTTTTGTTTCCCAGATAATAAGAAAATTAAACATAAATGTTTAAACAGGCTTTTGATTTAAGCATTAATACATGCACAAGTTACTAGCGTCGTAGCTTGGCATTTTAATTTCGTATTTCTGAGATCTGATGTATCCAGTGTATGGTAATGGCATCACTACATTTATCGATTATTTTTCCGTTGAACAAATAGTGTATTTTAAATAATATTTTGCCCACTGTTTGAATTATAATTTATACTCATGTTCATCTTTCCTCTTAAATAAAATATTTTATTTCCAGCGTTCATTTGTGTGATTTCTGATTATAGTGATTATCTGATGGTTTATTCACGTGTAGACAAATAGATACTTTATAATTATTACCTAGACACATAGGTCACCCAGCCAATATATATATATATATATATATATATATATATATATACATTTTACTAACAAAGCTTAGCTACTGTAGACCAATGTACTTTTTCTCATTGGTCTACAATTACTCAATTATTAAAATAAAATAAATTAAATATCCCATACTCTCATTAAAATAATATTTTATTTGACACTTAACGCAGTATGATTATCCCTGTTTTATTTGTTTGATAATAAACCCCTAACATAAATCATTGTATTCAACTGTTTTGAACACGGTGGACACGCAGCTAGCAAATTTTCACCCTAAATATTTATAAAAAAATTAGTATAAGTCTCTACATAAGATCGCGTACTGATTATTTACTTCACAAATATTTTATATCGATATATCGATATTGCGGGTAGTATGGTAGGATCATTAGTACATACTACTTGCCGTCCAGACACCCCCTTGGATTCCTTTTGCGGTGAGGTGGAATTATTGACTTAGATCAGGTATATCTCGCTGGAAGTGACGTGAAGGACGTTCAGTGTCTCTTTCTGACGAGGACCTCATTCGTCGATGGCGAGCCTTATCTGGTTGAGTTCTCGGAGACAAGAATCTAACCTCCTTAAAGAGTCAAAAGAACTTTTATGTATCTATTTTACAATTTTTTCTACAGTTAACTCAATCCGTGCACATCAATCGTTCCTCCGAGTTAAAATCTTCTCATCTTTACCCTGCACCGATCACGAGTCCGTATTTTTAGGGATTATTCTAGTGTCACAATTGTGTGGCAGTAAATCACATTAATTTAATGAGCTCCTTATTTGTGGCAAAATTAGGCATTTGGGTGGAATTACAACAGTTCTATAAATTTCTTCCGAGGTTATTAAACTTTTCCTCTCACATTTTCCCAGGCCTTAAAATTCCCTAGGCGAGGTTCTTGGCCTCTTGACTGTGGCTCTTCCTCAAAATACTATGTTCGGGTGCGCACATAGAGTACAGTAAGATTGAAACTTCAATGTCTTGAAGTAAACTTTATTAAAATAATTTCAGGAATCGTTGTGGAGTGTCGTGACTTGAGAAAGGTATTTTGAGTTGGCTTGAGCTGAGAGAGTATTAACGTAAGGAGGTAGACGATACAACTTTACAAGACGAGTGTCCATCCTCACTTTGAGGATATTTTTTGCAAAGGCCATTTAATAACAATGTACCAACTTACATACTTAATGTTTGAAAAAATTGACTCTCAAACGAAATTCTCATCGTTCAGTTGATAGTTAGCTCATCGGTCGTTAATATATTACCAACCACTAAACTACACTATCGTCAATATCACGAACAAGTTTGTGAAGACTTGACACGCTGAAGTCATGTCTTCTTGTTGTCTTTAATTTTTTTCCTCCAGTCTCAATAAATATAAATAACTACAGGATTATACAACTTACCGGAATAATCTCATTCAAATAATATACGGGTGTTATTCTCCCCTAGAAAAGTTTTCTATGTTTTAATTCTAGATATTAATAAGTGTTTTATTTACTGGTAGATATTATGAAGACGTTATCTTATAAATAAATAATTTTCATAATCTTTTGTTACATCGTCATATTTGAGATTTAAAATTGAAAATAAATACCTTCAGATTTTCACTTTACATTGATTCGTTCCTCTTGTTATTTATTCATATAATTTTTTAACTATGTTAAAAAGCTCATGAATATGTTCCCAGTGGATTCAGTTATCTTGCTTGTGTTTATAATATCTCGTTTATATTAGCAAAAGTTTGTTTTTCTTCTTTTCTTATTTATTGGCATCAAAATTTAAAATCATGTTAATTACCTTTTTTATGAAACTGTATTTCTTCTGCTTTTCATTTCCCTTTGGAATGAAATGCAATATTTAGATCTAATTTTCGGGCTTCTCTCTTCTGTTAACCACATCATTGTTGTTACACTGGCCCGTTTAATACCACTCGTCGATTTTCATTCAGCCTTTTAAATTATTTTTCACTAAATTTAAGGAAATTTCTTCTCACAGGGAATTGGGTACTCAATTTTTCTAACATAGTTGAAAAAGAAAAATGTTTACATTACATTTTCGGCACCTGACCGAAGTGTACTGTTGTGGGGTTTAAGCTGATTCGTTGTACCAAGTGAAACAGTAGTGAGATAAAAGATAAATGACTAAACAGCCTAACGAATCTGTCTATTATCCACTAACCATACTATACATAACATTAGCTCATTCATCTCATCTCCAATAACTTTCCATATTACACATTGTACAAAGCGTATCACGTTCTGTTAAACTCCTATACTAATATAAGTAATCCACGCATTCCTAACTCCCATCAGTAATTTACTTATTGCTTGTAATCTAAAATATGATGTATTGACATCATATCTACCGGATTTGTCTGCCTCACTTACGTGATCCTGCAAACTGATTTGTTTGAATATTAACAGTCCTTGGCTGAATGTGTTTTAAAATTTTCATGCAAATATGAACTTTTATCACTCTAATTGTCAACTACTGTATTCAAAAGAGTTATATTAAAGTAAAATTTTCCCATTAAAATAATTACTAGAGGTCTGTGTTACATACACGGGATATTAAAATATACATATAAAAAGCTGTTTTACCTCAGTATTAAATTCTACAGATATGGATCGTAGTTAACCTAATATAAATGGAAAGTAGAATACACTCAAATGCAGTTTATAGAGCAGACAATTTCTGCAAGACACAAAAAATTCTGAGACTTACTGTCGAGTTCTTGTCCACCGCCACAATGCTTCAAAAGACAATATATTCGTTGGAATTTCCTTGAAGAGAATAATATATTATTCTTTTTACATGTTTAGTTTTCTTATGTACAAGAGTCATCAGAGAAGCTCATATAGACGAGCGGTTTACTTGAGACAGTCTTACCCATAAATCACTGACGCCATCCGTGCTTAGACAAAGGTTGATCTTCAAACTGGCAACGTTCCACGTTTTCAGCAATCTAAATCCATCTTTTCTCGTTTTTTATTTTCCATTCTGTCCCTCTTCCGCCAAGCGAGGAATTCTCGTCATCTCGTAGTTCTGATGCTGTGAGAATCACTTTGTAAAAGCTGCAGCAGTTCACTGCGATCGTGTTATCTGGCTTGTAGTTGCTTTAAGGAAGAACTGCCCCAGTGTGTTGACTCAGTGCCAATATTTTGGTAGCACAATAGAATAGA
Source organism: Eucriotettix oculatus (assembly GCA_034510155.1). NCBI lineage: Eukaryota > Metazoa > Arthropoda > Insecta > Orthoptera > Tetrigidae > Eucriotettix > Eucriotettix oculatus. The sequence continues at coordinate 79,186,266 of CM067378.1, forward strand.
ATACAGACATTTGCCATTACACTGTTTAATTCAATACGCTATTAAAGTGACAAAACCTCGTACATATTTGGAAAATTGCAAAATAAAACAAATTCACTTAATAATCGACTTTCCATAACGACATCACCGGGTCATGGATTCATAACGCACACTTCTGTGAGAAATGTTGAAGAAAAATATGTTAATTTGTTCACGCTTTCTTCTACATTAGGCCTTAAGTGATGTGGTATCACTTCTTGGTATTACTCCAAGAATTACGAAGAAAATGTTTGTTATTAACTACTTAACACGGTACTTTAATATTTCAGAGCGTTGTGAGACTTCAACTTTTTCATTAATTTGATTAAATTATATCTAATCAACTGCTGTTGTATATTAAATAATCCTGTTTCTACAAAGTGAGTAGGTTAAACCGATGTGTAACACGTAAATATTATTCGAAAACGTCCTTTAATTTATTTTGTAATCTGTTAATATTTTCCTGTTACGTTTTACATTGTATCACTTTTACCCAGTAGATTGAGTGATTAGTTTAAGAAAACGTATTTATATTACTATGTACAATGTTAGCCAGCAGTGCTCCTCCATTTTTATTACCAGGTCTAATATATATATATATATATATATATATATATATATAGCAGCATTGTTTTAAATGGTTTCTTATTATGTTTTATTAGCATAACGCCTGATATTCCCATTTTAGCATTACTATAGTTAAATAATACGACTAATATGATTAGAAACTTTCGTTTTTAATTTATCAAAAGTGTGCCTTAGTCTGATACATACAGGATTGAGTTATATAGTGACAAATTACACATTAAAACTTTCATGTGATTTCTCTACGCCAGAAAACCTGAAAGAAATTGATATTTTCATATATTTTTTATTTAATATATTAGTGAGCATAGTATGAGGAGTTAAGAAGAAATATTTTTCTAGTGGTATCTGGCATTTATTTGGTATTACCTACTATATAGGCACTCCGGAGCTGTGATTTAAGACATATACGTAGACCCAGTTTTTGATGAATGAAAACGTGTAGAATTAGAGGTGATACACACAGATTCGAGGAAGAAATATGAAGCCGAAGCTGGAGGTTAGAAAAAGACAAGAGAGAACGAACACTCTTCAGCGATCGTTGAACCGCATCAGGAAGTCATCAACTTGAAACGACGTCATCAAAATACAACATCTACGAGATCCACGACGCCGCACGAAAAATTCATCGCTGGGATTACGTGAATTCTGAGGAATAACCAAGGATGTTTCAGTTATATCACGACGCCGTTTTTTATTAAAATCAATTTGTATGTCATAATGTTCACATTTTATGGAGTACTTTCAAATTATTTAATTACAGAATTACATTTTAATTTTCTTAAATTGTAAGAATTATCGTAAACAATTCCTTTATTAATAATACTTAACGTTTGGTTCTTATTAATATATAAGTTAAACGATCTTTTATAACAGACCTATTAAAACAGTGTAGTTGGTCATTGGTCATTTGATAAAAATGACTTTTTAAATTTCAAAAAAGTTTGTAGGTAACTGCGAATAGATGAAACATAAGACCTATAAGAATAATTATCTAGATATAACTCCTAAAGAAATTAAAATGCGATCATATGGTATATTTAATTAATTAATTAGTATTCAATATTAATAAATATAAATAATTAATAAACTGAAAAGAATTTATAACAGCATATTCATTTAACTATTTACCAAATAAATTAGTAATTGAAGGTTTAAATAATATATGGCACATATTTTGTGAGTTAACAAATATTCCCCCATGTAAAATTTGAATTTAAATTAATTCAATGTATAAATTTATTCTTTTTAATTTTTAAGTTAAAATTTATCATAGAATTAATGGTTGCTCAATTACTAATACTCTTTCTCCATTTTTGCTGAAATTGTGACAAGCTATTTGGAAAATTCTTACATTCCTTCTTTAGATTTCCAACCCGATTGTTAAGCAGGATATGTTAATGATCTGTTTTCTATAGTTTCAAATCTAAATTGAATACTATTTTTAATACTTCTCTTCACTTTCAACTTAATTTAAAATTTACTAATAAATTAGAAGTAACTATCTTTCTTTACAATAATAAAGTATTCACTAATTAATTTCAAAAACCTACCTACAAAAGTAAAATATTAAAATTCTATTCAAATCCAACATAAGTTTTCTATTTGGAAGACAAGGCCATCAAATAACCTGATAGCAAATTGCACAAGGAGAATTCGAGAAAAGGATTAATATTCTAAATTATTGTTCAGCTTTTATCTTTCTAGTTTTCAGTGTGTTAGAAGTATATTAAATTTTTTGATTTACAAATATATATTTTTTCATTTATTTACAATATTTAGAGAAAATGTAAAATAATTATTTAACTTGTTATTAACTTATTGTATAATGATTAGTTCGAGGAGGGAGCACTTGAAAGAAATTTTTCAACCTCTTTCCAATTTTAATTGCTTAGGATTCACTGCAAACGAGCTGACTATTTACCTTCCGATGTGGTCCCACAGATAACAGCGGCCCCCCAGAGAAGCACAGTGCCTTGACTTATATTCATCCCCTTCACCGTGCATAGCGATTTGCAATTAAAAGCTACATCTAAACTTCAACTTTATAAAGTTGCTAGAGTCCCATAAAGGTGATTAAGACTTGCCTGTTGGAAAGTTGCCATAATCTGGCATTATCTGGCTTGCAGCAGGCAAACAGAGGCTAATGGCCAAAGGACTGTTCCATTACTCAAACTCTCAGCGCATGTGGGGACTAAGCCAGTTTGCAGGGCCGCGACACAAAAGGGGATACGTCCACTCGGCCTCTGCTGGACTTGCCCTCGAGCCTATCCTGTATTCCAGCGGCCTCAGACTACAATCTTTGCACGGTAGAACCTCCATTAATTATCAAACACGGGTGCGAACACTTGAAAAGATGACTTTAAAGAGAAACGAGAAATTTTATGGAAACCGACACTTTGTCCCGTTTCTTTTCAATATTTTTTTACAACAAATTTTTTATTTTTTTGAATTTATACACTTTGTAGAATATAAAAATTGTCGGTATCTCTATTAATATTATTCCTAGCCTATGGACCTAAGCAGTAAATAACCAGGATACTAAATACAGTTACGTCCCATCACACACTGATAAATTACAATTTTATTTAAATATAAATTGAGAACAAAATGCATATATTTTGGCTGTTAAAACGTGAAACAATAGTGATACGCGTATGTAACGCGCAAATATTAGTTTTCAAATTGAAATAATTGTGTTCTGTGTATAAGTTTACCAAGGTATAACGAGTATAGATCGGGAGGCTGCGGTCAGACGGACGTAGGAACTATATCTGAGTCGTGCGTAGTCTGACTGATTTACAGCAGGAGTACCATTTCAGTTGAAAAAGGCAGAAAAGCCAAAGGATATGAAAACAGCGAACGTTTTTCATACTCTTTTCGTTTGTAGATGGGGAACATACTGACAAGAATGTACATGCTGTCACTCTGACTTGGATAATGCACCCCCAGATGCTCACCAGATCAGAGAGGGAGAACTCGCCCTTTCGGACATAAAATATCAGTTCACGTGCCTTACTCATAAAATGCTATTGGATATTCACATTAACATACAAAAAATGTCCCTGATCGTATACAAGTTCCTAATGAGTATAATTGGTAATGGGACGTTAAAACAAACTAAAAAGAGTATGAAAAACGTTCGCTGTTTTCATATTTATGCAGTTTGACATATTAAAAAAATATTACGAGGTGTTGTTCATTTGGAGAAATTTATATTTTCACCTATAGGGTTTCCAAACAGAGGAGCCACACGTCGTGATATTTTTTAATAGCATTTTATAAAGTTACACGTTATTAAAATTTGGCTGTCTTTCATTTATTTCAGTGAATTCATTTAAAAATAAGTGTTTGAAGGTAATTCATCATTTAGTTTTGAAACTATTCTACTGATTTATTATCGTTCGTTACAGAGGTCGTAACTTGAGGAGTGAACGTTGTATTTTACGCCAAAAATCTGACGAAGAATGTATACTTTAATTATATAATTTTTTTTGCATTAAGGTAAATTAGTTCTTAAAATATGATTTCATTGAAAAGAAACACTTCAATAAAACCGATATTGCTGCATACAAAAAGGATCCTGAAAGTAATAGTTTGTTATTTTGGTCTGCAGGTGCAGAATAATAATTAGTATTTTGACAATAAATTTATTATACTAAGATTAGATGTAAGTTTCATGTATAACAAGTCCAATAATTTTCAGTTTACCGTGACTTGTGACGTCCCTGTTGGCCGATCCACCAATATAGAGACGCAAAAGTATTGAATCAAAAGTTAAGTTCCATATAGATCCTGGTTAGCAAGCATTGCTAGAGATTCAGGGCGCAGTAATGCTCCACTATTTCTGTGATGTTTGCCACTTGGGTGAGTTTTCAGGGCAGGTAACTTAGTAGGAGGAAATACTCGGCGCAGGCCATAAGAGTTTTATGACGAGCAATCGATGCCTTGCGGCGCCTCAGGTTTACAGCAGCTTAATGTTAATAGCTAATACAAGATTCGGTTGCCCGAATCTCTGGCCTTAATGCGACGCTTGTGCACTACGGCTGAATGCACCGAAACTTCACGACTCTGCGTAAACATTAATGACGCGTGAATAAGAACCAAGCGAAAGGGGGGGCTGATATTATGGGCTACATTTGTCACGAGGTGCGGTGGCGACTCATTTAAAACATTTATTCAGATGAGTCAGTTGCTTTTATTTAAGCAATTAAAATGCAATACGCCAGATAAAGGTCGTGATGACTTGACAATAGTTTCCTGTCAGTACGAAAAAATCCTTGAACTTTTAGAGAACAGAATATGACAATTTATGACGAATGCAGCCAAAGCTGCGGTTAATAATACTTCATAAATAAGAATCTAGGATAATTTTAAAAATATTAATATATATAAATTTATAGATCCATTACATAAATGTATTAAACTACACGAAAAATGTGCTTAAGATTATTTATAATCTCAGTAAATATTAATTTGAGAATCAGAAAAATCTTAACATCAGCCACTATATTAATCAATATAGTAAGAATGCATGCATTGATTGACAACAAAACAGCCGCAACTCTACGCTCCCATACCGTAGTTCTCGATATTTAGATATTCAATTGTTAGGACACCAGGTACTTTTGCCTCCAGAAAAATACTAAAAGTTTTAAGGAATAATGACACCATTTATTCATCAGAGCCATGAGAAAAAGTAATATAAATCAGGGCATAGTCATAACACGATCAAACACACTTCAGCCAATTCGCCGGAAGCACCGAAAAACAATGTTCGTCGTCGTAAATAAAATAAAATCAACTCCCTAAACTTTTAACTTCGCTTCGGACCATCACCACTTAACTTCGTGGCTTTTTTCGATATCCGTTATAATCTACGTGAATTATCGCGAACCCGCTAAAACGCGCCCGTATTTCACCCCATTTCTCCGGATACTGCACTCACTCTAACTTTTAGCTTAGGCCATCTTACGAGTAATAGGTCACATGACCTTTTCAACCAATAACATTTCTCTGCTTAACTCTCGATTCCACTTCGATCCAAGCTAAGAAATCACGTGGGCAAGCTTTACTCATGCTACTGCGGTCTCGGGGCGCATCAAACAACAACCAAGCCGTTTGAAGGCTCACTTTTCCGCTTTCTGGGACGGAGATGTAATGTACTTTACAATATATATTGTAACATGAAAAGTTACGATGAACAATGCAGGCCAGCTTGCGAGTTGCAATTATTGAGGAACTGACGCAACCCGGGCCAACAATGTGGTCTGGGGAGTCGTCATGGGGAGATGGGAGAAGCAGGTTGTGTCGGCGGGACGACGAGAGACTGACCACGCCCTGCAGATGTAATTTTTTTCATGCTCTGATTGAAATTAAAAACTAATAAATTCAATTTTTGGTATTTTTTATGAATAATTATCTCCGAATAAACTAACAAAAAATAAAGCAGATAACTGATTTCGATGTTATTCAAATCAGGTTCTGGTCTGATAAAGAACTATCGTTTTACTTATGTAAATTTTTATCACTTATCAATTCATTAATCTCGTTTATATATTTTCTTATTCATATAGTGAATGAGCATTGCGTGCATAAGTTAGAATGTTAAGAACAACTGAGCAATTTTGGCGTTCATTTAGAGCTAATGTAGCGACCCAACATATATCATCCAAACTTTGTGTTTTTTTACATTCCTTAAAAGAATAAATTGTCAAGGAAATAGTTCGTTGACAGCCTAAGACATTAGACAGTGCTACTCTTTTATGGTGAATTTGGAGAACTTTATTTAATTTATGTACTGTTTTTTTGATAATTTCTATTAGTTAAGTATTTTATACTTAAATTCTTTATATATATATATATATATATATATATATATATTTTGTAATGAATATTCTTAATGATGCAAACATTTTGTGCTTATAAGTTTCCTAGTGAGTCAGAAGTCATTAACAACAAAATGGTTTGGAGAATAGGAAAATAATTCTATAAGCGCAAATCGCAAATAGAGAACGCAAATTTTTATTCACAGGTGTGTTCAACCTATTTATTATTTGTTCTAGAATAAATTTTGTTTGATTCTTGACTCTTTATTTCTTCGAATTCCTCAAAAGTGGTATAGTAGATTCAAAAAAAACATATGGTTTTCTTCTCTCAAACTGTGTGTTAAAATTAATTTTATAATTAAAAGTTAATTATTATATGGTTCAATTTGTGATAAAATATTTATGCATTAATGTCAATTCAGTAATATTCTATCATTTAATTAAACATGAAATATAAAGTGATATATGGTTTTAGGATTAATTTTTTCTTATTAACGAATCTCTAGATTTGTGGGGTTAAGTTCTTCATCTCTTAGGTAGCTTTACATGATCTCCCGTCGTCTGTAACGCAAGTTCAATCCATTAGGCAGATTCTCTTTCTGGCCGAATGATTCTTATCCGGAGCGGAATATCAATTTCGGCTTAGGCTGGCAAACAGTTAGACCGGAGAGCCCCCGAAGTCCCACACGCACGCCGCTATGAGAGCCGAAATGCCGCCCCCAGGGGGTGGAGAAGAGATCCTGTAGCAGACATCGATCGCCCGTCTAGCGGTTACCGAGTCCACCGAAGTCCCACGGGAGGGCCATCCTGATTGGACATTTTATTGTTCCCGTGTGCGGGGACAGGGATTGTCCTTCGCTATCACCCTTGTAATAGGATCTGCAGTTAATCGAGCAGTCTGCACAGTACGTCCTCCGGCTACACACAACTTTATGCACTTAAAGTCCAAACTTTTCGTAGAATACTAATTAGACTCCTACAACTGTTGCAAGTAATCTAAAGTGCTACCAAAAGCAAGTAAATACACTTTCTTGTGTTAGTACCATACGAAAAGAGATCATTTCAAATTTTTCTTTTTATATTGTATGGCGTAAGACAAAAACAGAGGGGAATAAAGAAAAGTGCATAAACTATATGATGGAATATAAAAATATTCCAAATATATTTCGTTTGTTCTAGTATTTGTATAGTGTGCAAGTGCTCTACATATGTGGTAATACACTCGCATAATAATATCATTAAGACTGAAATATGAACGAAATTTAAAAGGAACATTTTCACATGAAAATTAATAATTAAAATACGATATTACCTGCTAAATTTAGGATCTCGTCTAGTAAAGAAAATTAATATTTAGGAGATTTTCAAATTAAATGCCAAATTATCTACATTTAAAATAATTCTTAACTGATTATTATGAGAAAAAATATTTACCATTTAAGGTAGTCACGAAATAATGAAATAAAAGCTCTACAATGAAGTAGTAATATTATATTTATGTAATGTAAAGAAAAAACCTGTTATTAAAATAATTAATATAAAAAGCGATGGGTAACTTACATTAATAATTATGGTTTGTATATTTATTGACGAACCCCTATGAATTGGTAGGAAGGAATTGTGCTGGGCTCTTTTTAGAATGCAGCAGTAAAAGGTGGCACGCTGGGATCTTTCTACGCTCGATATTTTTTTGGGAGGGTGCTCGAGTTTCTAACCGTGATTTTCCATAAATATAACAAACGTACATACGTCTAAGCAGTTTATTACAATTGATAATTTAAGTCTTCATTTGAGAAAACAGATTATATATAGTCCAAAGAATTGGCTACTTAAAGAAACGAGGAAAATAAATGTCCTACAGCTCTGCTTCACCATACAACAGCAAGCGGAAACAGGGGTCTGAAAACTCCACTCTCGTTGGTCTCAGAAACTGGATTCGACATACAGCGGTGAACGGCAACGCTAGTAGCGAAGAGGCGTCAGCTAGCTTCTGGAACTCGTCCCTTTGATTGCAGGCGAAAATGAATAGATAAATACCCCTCTTGACGGGGATGCAAAGCGATGGCCTGTAAATGAAAACGCAAAACTCCCCTCCCTGAGTGATAAGCTCGGGACTATTTATACCGCAGATTATCCGCCACGTGGCAGGACTGAACCGAGGAAGGGGGTTCCTGCCAATCAAATTGGTACAAAATATAAATATTATCTACTATACATAATTAGTACGTGGGACAATTTCAACCAAACTTGGTAAACATGTCAATTACGAAGAAGCGCTGGGGACGTAAGACCACTCTAACACTCCTGTGCATGAATATAGTACTGTCTCCCTTGATGTAGTTGAAGTTTTAACTCCTTCAAAATGAGTTGGGGATACGAAGTCGATACTTTTAAACCTTTATATTTAAAGGAATACTGTTTTACAATTTTTTACTCATTTCCAGCATGTAATATCTGACTTGTGTATGTGCTTATGTGAAAACATTATTTAGTATTATTTCCAGCTCATATTAAATAGTATCCTCATTTTAATTACTCTTCTTACAACGTATCTTTTACTCTTTACTTTAAAGCGTTAATTAAATTTCTACACTTGTTACAGTTTTACGGTTTCGATTTGAGTTTGACAAGCTATGTGTTTCATTCTGAATATAATGTAATGATTTATATTTGTTATGTTATTTTGGAAGTTACGTCATGTAGTCATTTCCTTAACGTGAATGGTTTAGCAGTAGTGTTAGATGTCGGTGATGCTGAAGGGGAAAAGAGAAAATAATGTCCACCTGGAGCAGTTGTACACAAATGAAAGCTGTGAAAATGAAAACACTCGTAAATGATGTAGTTTTCCAAGTGGCTGGCCTCATCTCCTTGCACTGGGGAGTGGCCTATTACACACTACACCTTGGCAAAGAAAAGCCGGCGAGTTTTGGAGGAGCGATTTATCTCTGCGGCGGGAATATTACACCTTGGGGCGAATTTGTCGGCAAGATTGCTGATTCCTCCTCCTCTGCACTTTCCTTCCTTGAGCGCCACGCCGCGCCGGCCAGACAAATGACGCGCGCCTGTTAACAATATATTAGCGACAGCCCAGTCTGTTAATGGGCAATTTAAATCAACTTGTTCGCGGTTGTTTCTCGCCTCCGGGTGAAATACGCCTGAGGAACTGTCTGCGTGGTAAAACCCTCTCACCTTTAGAGACGAGATCCAGTGAGAAGCCCGAAGAGAGGCATTTCAAGTCTCAACTAAACAGCAACATTTCTCTAATAAATTCCGCATTATAATCAATAGTATGAAAATAAAATAGACCGAAAAGTAAAGGCAAATTCATTGTGATTTTAATTTAATAACTTATTCATATTAAATGAATGCTCAAATACTAGTGTCACTACCTAAATAAAAATTTTAACTACCAAAATCACTATTACTATTATCAGGTACATACACAATTGCACTTCACACAAGAAATTGAATTGTATTTAGTGCTATCGGTAAAAGAACCGCTAAAATTATTCATAGTTTTTCATTGGAAAAAATAATTTTAGAAATAAATGTATTTAATAGTATAATGTTAATATATATGTATCCGGGGAACAGAAAGCGGGTCAGGGGATTAGTATTGCTTCCGGAGACTAGCACAGCCCATGGTTGTTAATTTTCATAAACAACAGTAATGGGCATGAGAAAGTGTCATTACGCACAAGGCTTGTGGATTTGATATGAAGTTGTTTAGTTGGACTCATGTCCAACGTAGGAATCGAAACTACTGTCACCTTTGGGAAAACAGTTACTAGTACTCTATATTAGAGACATAAAAATTAGAAACTATGACACCTTAAAGAAAATAATTCAAAACCATCGAGAAAAAAATTAATAATCAGCCTTCGTTTGTTTTCGACATTTCATTTTTTTTGTTAAGCGCTGAATTACCGCACGTCGTACCACGAACACAGGGAATGCCTTTCAGAAAAGAAAAAGACAGATTTTAATTGGCTGGGTCATTTAAATATTTTATTTAGATGTCTTTTCATAATGGCTATGCTGTGTTCTGGACTAACTTTCATACATATTAGACTTAAATTGTTGGTTAAATTCAAAGTACTATATTCGGCAGTCTAATTTACAGACGGCCAGACTGAATCATGTAATCCTAAGTATCGTGGTTATTGCTTATTGCTTGCCATTTATGTGCGCCACCAGTGACTGGAAATCATGTTGAGATTACCTCATGGACTGATATATATATATATATATATTACATAAATACAGAGTTTTGTATTATCTGATCAATCGTTTTGTAATAATTAAGCTACAACATTTTGATACATATGAAAATATTGTGTCTACATTGTCATTCATTTAGTAATGCTGGTTGTATGAATCAATAATAATTAAACGTGGCTAAATGAACATGGTTTAGGTATACTAAAATAAGTATTCATTGGCCCTATTCGTGGATAGTTTTAACATTTCAGAAACTAATCTTTTCTTAAAATTAATATATTTATCCAAAACAACAGAATTATTAAAATTAAATGAGTGTATTTTGGTTTTGAAATTGGTGAATTTTTATACGAAGGAAAATTTAAATAAACTATATGATCCCTAACTCTAAATGACAAAGATCGTTTAATCTGACCAATGTAGTATTAAAAATTATAACCTTTAGATTTTCTATTCTGTTTCATGATATGCCAATATTCGAGCCAGGTAGATAAAACTATTTGATATAGGATGTTTCTGAACTCATAAATGTAACAAAACCGAATCAGAAATCATTTAAGATACAATAAATTTTACTTTCCACGTTTAATTTATTTTTTTAAATTCTTAGAAATAAACAAATGTCATTTAACAAAATCTATTTGAATCCACAATTGTGTCAAGTAAGTGCTTCTATCTTAACTGCTTAAAATTTCTTTCCTTATTTTTACAGCATTTAATAGCATTATTAGAGAGAGTTTATTCAATTGATTCTCAGAGAAGGATTATGAAATTAAATTTAGAATATAAGAATTGAGAACTGTCGACCGGACCCGTGAATCGAACTGCTTACCGGGTGGTTGCTCTAACCAACTGAGGTAGCATAATTAGTTAATGTATCTATTTAACGTTCACAATGAAATGATCTTGGATTTACTTTTTTCTCACATTTTGGGAAGTGGCAAGCTTTTTGCGAAATGTTTCCTACACAGCATTTCAGCTTCTAGTAATAGAAAAATAGGAACACAGGAACGGTTAGTAATTATCAATTGAAACCACGACAATCGACAATATTGAAGTCAACTCATTACTACTTTGAATCATATAACTGCTTGTTTTAATAAAACAGAATTTAAACCTCATTTCGACGAGGATAGTTGACCTCAATGGGATTGTTACAAACATCATATTGCTCGAAATTCAAACTAACCGACGACGCCAAACATTACTCGGCTGTGTGCAATAAATTCTCCGTATTTAGCAATTAACCAGCGCAGTTGCCGTATTGGAAAAATGCTATGAGTGCTTGTTTAAAACTGAACATGTTTTCACGAATGTATTGGTGGAACCTGAAATATGCCAATATTGATTAAATACTGCGATTACCATAAGTACCACAACGTTAAATAGTTCTCCTACAGTATGAATTAAAAAAGGGTAACACATGCTCCACAGCTTTGGGGATGGAATCTGGGGATTATATAATACTGAAAGTGGCGTATACGTGAGTCAGATAGAGATGTATTACGGTAATTAACAGCGCTCTAATATACGCACACGCTTCACACACACTCACACACACGCTTGTATATATATATATATATATCAATAAAATCCAAACATATGTTCTTAAACGTAGTAAATGATGTGTACATCAATTTGCATACCCTGAACATTTCGAACATCGCAACGGGTTTTAGGTGGTTCGTTTCAAACATATTATTTGTTTCGATTTGTACTTTCACCCCTAAAGCTTTGAAACGTGAATTTATTAACACCCAGTATAAGATATATTTATTTCACAATCCAGTGTTTTACGTTCCTGAGTCTAATCAATGTTTAGTTTACGTTCCTCTTTTTTTATGAAGTATTGCCGGACGTTGGTTGATTGTTGAGATTGTTTTTAGTTGTAATTATTTATAGAATTAATTACTAATTGGAACTAGATAGTGCGGCGATCGAAATTTTCATTGATGGTTGATATGACGTCAACTGATGACGTTATTCTTCTATCCCTATTACCTATTACCATCGTTCAGCTCTAAGGTCGGACAAGCATCGCCTTGCTCTACACCAGAAAAGTATTCACAATATCGGGATAATTTTATACAACAGCCTTCCGCCAGAGGTTAAAATAGTACCTACAAAAGCTTCGTGAAGCAGAGTAAAACTATTCTTTTAAATGGCGCGTTTTACTCGGTACAGGATTTTCTTAATCGTCCTTCTAGTATTTAAATCAAGGTTCCTGCAAAAAGTTTTGAATGAGCTGCCTTGTAAAATAGCACATCACATATCTTTAAAATTTATATTCAGTTTTTCTGCTCTTTTGTTTGTTTCATGTACTGCCTGGAGCTACGACGGAAGGACAGTTTCCTGGTCGCAGAGCTCCAAGTAGTTAAAACTACATTGGGTGTTTCTCAGTGTGTGGTTCTTTGTGTTTTTTTTGCGAGGGCAGGTGAAAATCTTCTAAAGACACTATCTCAGGGTCCACACTGGATAGTAGTGTGGGATTCTACCCACTAAAACACCTCCCTTTCCAACGATGACTGTGTATCTTCCTGTGGGACCGTCGTTAGACATTACTTCAAAGGAAGCAGTCGTAGCGTCAAGCTCTCTCTGCCTCCTTCAAACATTATTATTTCTCTCTTTTTCGTAATTTCTTAATCTTTGAATTACTGTAGAGGCATATGCGCTTACTTTATTACAGGTATTAGGCGAAAGCAGCATATTGGGTACCAAATTATCTGGTGTTATTGAGGTTCCAATATCGCTTTCTAATGCTCGTCTCCCATATGAAAATCTCGAGCAACTGAAAAACACGTTTTCTGGTGTCTCATTAACTCCACATTCAGGGCATGGAGGTGAATTATCTATGGCAAACCTGTAGAAGTATGCCATGAAGCAGTCGTGACCGGTCAAGAGTTGAGTATGAATTACGAATGCATAAGTACTCATGTAAATCTATTTCATTATTTCTTGGCCGTCTCGTCGCATCCTCTTTTCCAAATGTCCTTTTTCTCTTTTTTCATTTTCCAATCCCATTTCTTATATATTAATTTGGTCCTCTTTTGTAAATTTTCTGGTTGTTTGTGTTTCCCAGTGTGTGTGTGACATCGTGTGTCCGTGTTGTGTTTATATTGACTTTTGTCTTATACATTTTTTTATTAATTTATTTTAATATTACTTGTCTTTAATTATGTACTTTATTTTGTTCATTTTTAATGTATGACGTATCCTATTTCCTCAATCGAGGACTAATGGAAAAAAACAATAAATCTAAATCTATCCGTAATTCGAATATCCGCACATTTCTAGCCACCTGCCATAACGACGCTTATTAGTGGCAAAGAAATTTAGTATTGTGACTCCCCACAACAGTGCAGGTGGCCAAACGTTGACAAGGTCGACAACCTTGCCAGTTATTGTAACCCACGTGTATTCATTACATCTACAAAATCTTCAACACATACAATTTATATGTCAATAAACTTTAATATCATAATATGTATTATGGGTCAGGGTAATTTGAATAATTTAATAACATTCATTTATAGGAGTATTGTTTTGCAATCTTCTCTTAAACTAATCATTTACACGTCGTCATTGGGTCATATAAAATACTTACGAATGCATAAGTATTCATGTAAATCTATTTCATTATTTCTTGGCCGTCTCTTTTCCAAATGTCCATTTTCACTTTTTTCATTTTCCAATCCTGTTTCTTGTATATTAACTTGGTCTGGTTTCTGTAAATTTTCTGGTGCTCTTCCTCTTTTTCTTTTTGTGAGCAGTTGCCGTTCTATTTTTGTCTTCGATTATGTATAATATCCCATTTCCCATCTGTGGAAGACACGACTTATTAAGAATTACATTGTAACGCTTTCGAGTTTCTTTGCTCCATATATAAGCACACTTTGAAAAATTGACAAATATATCTGATAATTATTCTTCTGATGTGCTTTAGCCATAATTTTCTGTTTAAATTACTTATGGCATTTTTTTGCTTAATTTATTTTTTGTGTTATTTTATTTAAACCTACTTTGTTAATAATCGCTCTTAAATTTTTATGTTCATAGCAGACTTCATTAGACCCTTAATAAGCCTATAATTTTTGTTCAGAAGAAGCGATTAGGTAATTAGAAATTGATGAATTAATTTCTTCTTCATGATTGTTCTTGCATTTGCAGTGTCCAGACGGTTTTTTCCCCCTCAGAGTACCTCTCCGGTCTACAATTTCTGTTATATTTTCTTATTAAAGTTTTTGTCATTCATATGAAATGGACGATGTTATCACTTTACTTAAGTGATCCGTTCCACTGAACGAGTTAGCTTTGATGTTGTAACTGTACCTGCAAATGAAGCAGAACAACAAACCTGCTGTTTTCAACAACATATAAAATATCGATACTTAAAAGCTATAAATGTACTCCAATTTTGCAGGCACATTGTGTTGGCATGTCCGTAGAAGACACAAAGGCTGTCCGCTGGAATATTCCCTCACTCCTCTTTGCTGACCGGCAGTATTATGAAAGCACATTTTCCAATTCATCGCACAGTTCTGCGTTATTGAAATTCCTGCTTCATTAGCACTAGACATCGACGTTGATCCAAAGTAATTACCTCTCACTCACGCTTTGTTTCGGTATTCCTGAAATTTGTTGTCGAAATACAGTTCACATGATTCCAGAAATTGTCCTCGGTTCGTCTGTAAATAATGTAATGAAAAATTAAATCGTTTTTAATACGGATGTGAATAAAAAACACTACTTGTGTTCTTCAGTTTTCACCAGACAGGCTATAAATACGGCGTTTACCTGTTGAAGTGGAGCATAAAAATTAATTATTATCACTCAAAATTTTACAAAAGGAATCACAAAGATCTGGATGTACTTGTCTTAATGCAGTGTGTTTCTTCTATTGTATTACATCAATTTTGAAACATTAAAAGCGATAATAAAAAATTTTGCGTTTCCCTTATAATAAATTAGAAATATAGCATTCTGATGTTTTTCAAGTTTTTTGTTTATAAAACGAAGTTTTCCCGAGTCATTCATTTAAATTTTATTTACATGTACAATTTACAGCAAAAGCCGTTTAGTGTATTGTGTTTATATATCTCTCAAGTCAATAACGGTAGAAACGGAATAAAGAAACATGCAGTCGGTCACTAGCTGAGATTGCGAAAGAAGAAATTGTTTCCGTAATGAAATAACTTGTGCTTTTCTGGGGAGGGAGGGCGGGGGAGGTCTATGGCGGGGCATTCCCCGCAGCTGCGTGCCGAGTATTGCAGCAGAATTAGATTTTCTCCTGAAAAGTCGAGTTTTCAATGAGCGAGCGCCAAAAAGAATACAGCAAGTGGGATATGAACTTCTCGTTTCTGAATGTAGTTCCCATTTAAGGCCGTACTGTAAACCATTTTATGCACAAACGTCTTTGATATTCCAAAATATTCAATATAGAAACGTAGATATTTCTATAATAGTGCAATATTTCTAAAATAGCCTATGGCAGTTTCTTACCATTAGTTATATTCCTCTATAATGAATCGGGTTAAAACAAAAGACGGTGGATGTTAATAGATTGTACTAAATAACTTGTGTTCGGAGAGGGTAAGTCTGAAAATCCTCTGCCGCCTCCTTTTCATAACAATATACATTGAGAGTAGAACACATATAAGTTGATATGTAAGATAGTAGGCTCTTCGTATCTATAGTACCGCCAGAGACTTAAACAAAGTAGAACGCGTTAAAGAAGCTAAAGTTACAGCATTGTACAAAGGAAATATTGAACTGTAAGGAAGTCTAATAGTCTTCAGAGTCTTGTAAATGACTAAAAACGGACTTCAGAGTGGCTTCCTCTAGTTTAAGAGAAAATCCCTACCCTCCACGCGAAGCAAGGAACTAACCCATAGGACCTGGGCATGGAAACGAAAAGGTAAAGCGGCTAGGGTGGGATACGCTACAGACAAGAAGAGACAGAGCTAGGCTACACGTTTTCTACAGAGCCCTTGCAGGTGAAAAACCTTGGCAGGGAATCCGAGATAGAATGAAAGAATCGACTCGCAACGGGAAGGGTGTTAAATTTCTAGCAAGACACCAAAAAACAGACATTGGAAAATACTCATTCCTAAATAGTTCAATTAATGACTGGAACAATATGCCTGCAGGGGTGTTTGGGGAACTTCCTCTAACGGAAAGAAAATTTAGACTTATTCTAAGTTTAGGGTAGTGTAGTGCAGGGTAGTGAAGTGATCAGTTCTCCAAAATCTCTAAAAATATACTACAGTGAAATATATTTCCAGTGACTTTTTTTTCAGGCAGAAACAATATTATTCCTTTTTAAAAGTTCATCTTTTAATAATATGATTCCACCTATATTTATTTATATTGAATATTATTATACATTTCATTATAGGTTAAATATGGTCCTTGTGACCAGATTATTAATTATTGTTCTGTGTATCTGCCACCGGGCATCTGCCCATTTCTAGATTTAATAAATACATACATACTCCGGCTCAATCACGTGACCGGCGGTGGTGTTAAGACCGAGTTTATACCAGGAAGGAACTGTAACTTGAAACGGGTCAAAACTGTATAACTTTGGCTATCTCACATCCACTCAAGCCAGGATTGCTTCCCACGCTCTAGGCAGTCCAGCTCCCCAAAAATGAAATAATAATGCCTATAAAGAGGAATATAACTAAATGTAACCTTATACAGAGTGTTAAAAATTTGTGTAATATTTTGAGAGGTGGTGGTAACAATCAAAACCAAATAAAAAGTTCCATTAACATGGTTCCGGAAACGAATGCTTTCTGAGAATTGTACACTTGTTCATAGGAGAGGTTCAACATGACGTCTATTCATAAAACTAGCTCTCTGTAGTATTTTCAGTTATGGCACATCCTCCAACAAAATAGGCTATATGTTAATAATAAATTGATGATGATGAGTCCCACTTAATCTTTGTGATAGGATATATGAACCTAGTTCTTTATCACCTAGAACGCCAGCCCATGTGTTGATAGCCAATTCATGTTGATGTCCTCTTTTTGCAACTGCATACAGATTTTCATAAGCCCACTCACGATTATGAAAGTTCACAACGCCATCTGTTGTGAGCCCTCAGTCGTCGCTAAATAAAATCTTCGACGAAAACTATCGATCCGTAGCATACTTCTGCAAGATCAATCGACACTGCTGCAATCTGCCACGTGGGGATTTAGTCTTATTGCCTGGACACGCTGAAGATATGATTACAGCAATTGTTCATAGTAGTACAGCTCAGACAAGAGAATGACTAACGCCATCTGCTGATGCCAATCGTCGTACACTGGTTCCAGGTCTTTCGACCAGTAAATGTAGCATATACTGACCAAAATTTTATTTGTGGGGTACTAAAGAACACATTCGCAACCATAAGTGTTCAGCCACTATGGAAAAGTAACTCAGAAAGTATGCGTTTTCAGAACAATGTTTATTAAACTTCTTTTCTTTTTTTATGATTACTATCACGTCTCAAAATATTTTTCACCTTTTTATCACTCTGTATAACAATCTATTAAACTTCCTGGTTTTGAAATTGTATTTTATAAAATATTCTTTATGTATATGGCCGCCAATGACATTATTTGCAGCTGGCTGAATTAGTCACAACATTTTGTATATACACTAATTTCGTATTTTATTATTCAGGTAATGAAGCTTCATTATTTTAAACACTATGTTGTTGCTTTATGTAATCATTACATACATTTGCTTGAACAATTGTCTCTGTACTTGTTTAATTGAGTCAATAAATAATGAAGTTTAGTAACGTAAGTACAAAAATTATAGATACAATTTAACATAAATAAATCCATATATCGTTATACATTCATGTGGCAGGTAATTGAGACAATTATAATTTTGATAAGAAAAGTATTTGTTTGCTATTTATATTGCGTGGTTTTAAATTATTTTTATTCGACACCCTTATGCTGTTCGTTTTTATATAAACTTGTTGCTTCATTGCCTCAAAACGTATCCTCAATTGTCTGCGTGGAGGAGAAGTAACTCAAATTACAGTGACAGAGTGGTGACTCCTCGGAAAATATACGAGCATATGGCAGCGGGCAACCCTCTCTATTCCGGCTGACAATACCATAATCGTCTGTTACAATTCTGCCTCGAAGTTTTCTGCACCAGGCGAGAAATAAACTGACGCAATACGAAAAAGTATTTGTCTCGAATTTAGATTAATTTTCTTTACTGCAATTGGAATTTGGTTTGAATAGTTTGTGTTACCTTCTTTTTTTGTTACATATAAGGCTCATGTGGAAGTTATGAATAGTATTTCCTTCTCTTTCTTTTATTTTCCGTGATACATTCGTTACGAGAAATTAACAGAAATAATGTCTTTAATTTACGGTCAAGTAGCTCAGTCACAAGGCTTCTTAATTCTTAATTTTTGCTCTGAAACACACTCTCATTCTTACTGGCTTAGAACTTTATTATTCTAAGAAAAACTAACTCCAAAATTCCCATAATTTAATTTAGACATATGCCTACATCATTAATTTTAGCCCGTACTTGAACTGGACTGCCCCATCATTACACTCCAAGTTTTAAGTTTCACGAATACAGATCACACAGCATAAACATGAGGAAAGGAAGGGCTTAACTTTGAGCTCTGGTGATCACGGTATGATGAACCGTTGTGACGGCCTGGCCCCAGCTTCGTGCTCCAGGTACATCGGCAAGGGCGTCTGGTTCCTACATGAACCCTCATGGCTGCGCTCCAGAGACGAATCCGACTCATATCGCTCTTCAAACGTTTCTGTTCTAAAAACCGCGACCTTCAAAAGCTACTCCACTTTGGTTGAATTCTGTAAATATATCTAAAAACTATAACCGGTACAGCCGTTACTGGCGATTGCTTCTTAGTACCTTTTCTTTGAGGACATTAACCTGCTAAGACCTTACCAATTTGTAAGAGAATGCCACTGACTTCCCATCTCAATTTATCCTATTTGTAACAGTGACCAGTGAGCTAAATGTTTATTTAATAAAATATTTATTAATGACATGAAAGCCTTGAAGGCATTATCACGTATTACAAGATGCAACATTTTCTGCGATTCCTTTGTCATACCTCTATCGGTTTAATTGAATGTACTATCTGTACAGAATTATTTAAAAATAATTTACATCATCAAACCACAGAGTTATTTATTCAAAAATTACAATTATTTCCCCCGTCATTTTATATTTCTTTCAGACATTTCTTTGTTTGGGAATGAAACTATACCCAATTGCTCCAAATCGGTCAACATTTTCACTCGTTTTGGCTTTTCCAAGAATCAATGCATTTTAAATTACAGCATTTCGTAAGATGATATCTAAATATGGAAAGTATATTGAATCTCTAGGATTCCAGAAACAGTCAGGGTATTTCTCCCACATCCAGGTTTGCGGAATGAGGAGTCGTAACATCAGAAACAAGAAGAGTTGGAATTGATACTTGCTGAGTTCTCCGTTATTGATAGATGGATATCGTGAGATTGGAAGGGAAATGAATGCTTGATGCCTGCATAGACCACCGAAACTCTGGCTCGTTACGACTACTGGACTGGAACAAGAGACCCCGCATTTAGCTAGACAATACAGTATTAGGCCGAGGAACGTTTACAGGCGGCCTATTGATCGCGGCTGGGCACAGGTCTGCTACAGTATTAATGGCCCCGAAGAATAGACCAGCTGCGCTGCCGCTGACAGCTTCCAGCGGCCAACTTACCGGAACAAAGCGGAAACACTTGTTCCGCAGCCTATCAACAAGTGAACGCGCAAAACAAACTCGATGGAGCACGGTGCCAAAGCCGATGTCCGTAAATAGCTTTTACTGCCGACTGCGGTGTAAATACTGGGCATTTCTGTAGCGGGGGGGAAAAATCGCTTGGCTGCTGCTGGAAAAAAGCGTAGTGGATCGGTCACTCTTTCCTTCTCGTGGGCTGTGCTCGCAATTGAAACTGATAGCGGGGTCCCCGGTATTTGCTTTTATGACGCCGACTATGGGGTTCGTCCCGAGTAACAGCAGACTCAGCTATCGTTTAATAAAAAGCGACGTTGGGGGGTTTGAACTGGAGAGCAGAATTGTGTATACTGGAGGACGCACTTATGCTTACTTTTGGTTGGAATATCTCGAAAACTTTGTAGTTTCAATTCACTTTTGGCTGAAGCTATTAAAGAATAGCTTATTACTAAGTCATTCATGAATAACAGATAACATAAATATTAATTTAAATACAGGATCAGGATAAAAACCAAGATTTATTTTGATAGTATAGACCTCAATACAGACTCACCTACAATTTACATCAGATTCCTCACGACCTAATTTTAGGAATCACTAAGGAATGGAAATTGTGTGTAAATTTATCATGGATGCAATTATTTTAATTCAATAACTGACTAAATCCTTTAAGCTTAACCTTTAAGGCAATGAAATTAACTAGTATATGTCCCAGGTTTATATCCCGTATTAGTCGAGATTTTTTCCATCCTGATCCTCTAATTCAATTTAATAGCTTTCAAGGCTTAGCTTAGTATGATAGTATTTCTTCTGTTTTTGAATTTATTTACTTGGAATGCCACGTACCATACCTTGAAATATGAACCATTTAATACATTTAAAACATTTCATGTATAAACAATCATAATGCGAAAGTCAACTCAATATGGAAACATACCTTACCTTTTGTTAGCAAGTGAAATACCGTGTGCCAGAGATGTGAAGAAACAATCGTGACGTGTTTCAACAGTTGCTTATGAAACACAAGTTGAATAAAATGTAAAACAGCTTAGAATCGTTTTATCTTGAGGAAAATATAGAAGTAGAGAATAATTGATGTAAATAGCTTATTGGCTCATTTATCATGATATAGTATCTATTTTGATTTATCAGTACGTCTTCTTCCCGTCCACTGTTTTAATTACTTAGTTCGTCATCGCTCCGAGTGATTATGGCTTGGTGTTCTCAACAGTAGTAAGACCGCCGCCATTACGGTTTCAAACCACTCGTCCGCTCATTCCTTGCATGGTCACAATTGATTCATCCTGGAGCCACGTTTAAAACATTCACTGGCCACAGACAGCTGCTTCAACATTTATAAAAAAGTTGCATTTGCAATTTATCAACATTCGATTCTTACTATCTACCGCCAAGTGAATCGTAAAATGTTTAGGGCATTTTTTTGAAAATTTAAAATAATAGTATTGACCAATTGCGCCCGTCTGGTTACAAACTGAATCAAATAGCATTTATTTTGAAGCCATATAACATCTTTTTGTACATAATTTTCTGAAAACACTATGCTTATACATTCGAATTATAACAATTTTATCCGCACCGTTGATACCATTGATAATGGCAACAATGCGATTTTAGCTGAATCTTAAAATTTTAATTACTTACGAAAATTCACAGCGACACTTCTTAACACTACTCGAGGCCAACACTGGTACCAACATTATATTAATAGTTACGTCAGCGTCGGTCTCGCTATTATCTGTCAAAATTTTAAAACAGGATTAACCATGCTTTCACCGGAATCATTTAAATCCACGGTGAGTTGATCGGCTTTGCATCTCCACTGCGTCATTCAGGTAGCTTCCTTTGATCTGGGCCAAGCTCCGTCGATTCAGCATGCTGATCGGCTTTGCGAAATATCATGCTCCAGACCGGGTGTGCCAACCTGAAAATAAACCTTATGCCGCGCATAGTCGCCTTCATTTCCTTCCCTTTGAAATAATTTCAGTAGCTATCGGAGGTTCCAAATCGATGGAAGCCAATTTGAAAATTCATGATTAGCCGTTGTTTGATACGGACAGTCACAGCATTCATTAATGAAATTGTTCCCATTACGACATAATCGAACTTGATCCTTTAATTAATTTCAATAGCCTGTAGTAATAATAATTTATAGAAATCATTTCTTCTGCACTTGAATTTAATTTATAAAACGGTGATCTATCCGGAGTTGTATAATCCCTTTAATGCAATTTGGCTAGAGTCACTTGACTGTTCTCATTAATTCCTTGAACATGTTCAGAGTACTAAAAGGCATTGACCACAATAGAGGCAAAAAGAGATTAGTACAGATAAACTGCGACAACAAAGTAGGGTAAACACCTGGACGAGAGACTAAAGCTGGGACAATTTCTTTATCGGCGTTTTATTCCAGCTCAAACATTTATCAGTGGTAGCATTCCAGTATTAAGCAGGGTAAGAGTAGGGTGCAGCATTTCTGTCTGTTATCGTTATCAAACATCAACATCGGGAGATGGGTAAATAAATTTTAATAAAGGTTTATAGAGCGTGTAGCGTTCTATGCAAAAAAAGTGCCTGTTTGAGAAATACCAGCAACAAACAACAAACAAGTCGTTCTAGTAAGTCTTCAATTTTATAAAATGTAAACAGCGACTAATCTTTAGCTACCAAATTATTAAACGTACACCTAGCCTCCCGTTGTAAGGAATAATACACGAGCCTCACATAAAAACCAACATAGTTTGTAATCTTTAAAGGGATTTTAGTCAAAAAAATAATGAATACAATAAAGAGTTATATTAAACGGATAATTTTTAACAATTATTTATTTATTCCCAATCACAAAAAGGTAAAAAGTATAATTAACTAATTCAATAATTTCGATTTAAAACTATAGGCACATTAATTAGTTTTGAAATACAACGTTTAAATACAACAATTTTGCTTCCAACTGCGGGGAGTCTTTCAGAGTAACGAAATAGTTAAACATTATAGTCTCCTCCGGCTTGCAGGAGAAGCGTTCGAAATATATATTGAGAAAATTGTGTTTCCTAAAACCGTTCCCCCATAACTTGGAAGGCTTTAAAGAATAAAACTTTCATAACCCATCTCAATAAAGTCTGGACATTTTTAATGTCCGATCCATGACATACAACAGGTTTTCAGAGCCGCTAGGGCTTCCAATTCTTCCAAATTGTTCTAGATCGAGGCTCAGTTGGCGCTTTAACTGTTGGAGCACTTGTCGAGTAAGACAGTGCTGCGGTTGGCTGAATCTGCTGATGAGCGGCAGGTCCCTGGAGTGAGCAGCGTCCCGCAGGACCCCTTTGTGGCAAGTGTGCGTGTTAGCGTCGAGCATCTGCCGCAGCCTTGCGAAATACGCCCTCGAAAAGGGGATATTGTTAGCACCTCAGTAACATGGGCTGCGATGTAAGCTCGCATCAAACTCGGTGGGTAGCATTAACGAACGTGTTTCTGTCACTTCCATCCACGTACTGCTTTACCTTCTGGATCAATACATTAAAATGGAATACGCAAAACGTTGCGTATTGTCTTTTCCACGTGTATTAATTATAGCTTGTTACCATTAAATGTTAAGCAGACGTGTAATACTCATCTACCAAACATTGAGTTTAGTTTTATTTGAAATTTATAATAATCGTTAATTTATAATTTAGACATAATTATATTATAAAATAAATTTTACGAAGAATTTAAGGTGTTTTTAACATTTATGAAGAATTTAAAATTTATATGACAAATTTTATGAGACTCGCAATTACTATTTTACGAGAAAAAAAATCAGACCAATTATGTGTAATGAAACTAAATTATTTTAAGGTGGAATATTAATAATGAGTTTTTAAGTTTTTATAATATAAGAGAAATACAATAATTCACTTCATCCAAAAATATATTTACATTAATAATTACAAATATGATATTTAGATATTTATGCCAGAAATTCTTTTTTAAATTAAAACTACATATATATACAAAAACTGATACAAATAAATTCCTTAAAACTTAACAATTCTATCTCTAACCTCAGGTTCCTATATTATGGGCCTTCTCATAGAACAAAATTTGTACTCAAATCTACTCGGAACTGGCAGTACAGAAAATCAGCAAAGAATCACAGGGGTAACTACCGTTTTGACTTAGTGAACATTCCTGCTCCTTACTCCTAATTGGGTCGTCCTCTCTCCAGATCAGGAAGAATTGCAAAATATCCCTTGTCACAATTCCAATCACTGGTCGAGAAACCTCTCTCGAAATCTCTCACCAAATCTGTCTTGCCATCTCTCCCACCTCACCTCTCTCACCGATCTGTCAGCCTTTTTAAAATTCCTCCCCACTGCTTTAGTTTATATCACCAAGGTGGCTTGGATGGATAGTCACCAATAACATTTATGGTTACACTTGGGGATATCACCCGATGCCGCCAAATATCACCAAAATCGGGAAACACCCCAGACGCGACGCGACGTAAAGTCTGAGTTTTATTGCCCCTGGCTCAAATGCTGTCACATTTCTTTGACTCCGTGCCACCAAAGATCCGAGTAGATGTGTTTACCCGTTACATATGATGCATATGAATATTATATAATTAATAAAAAAATGTAGGCTTCATAATATATACGAAACAGACGGTTAATTACGAATATGCTTTTCATTATAATGTAACTATACTACAATTTTGATATCTTATACAGTAAACATTTGAGCGCAAAATGCAACTTAACATTGATAATAGTTTACTTATTTAGTAAAGTGATGCAATTGAAACATTTACATCTGAGATGATGTATATGTTTATAAATGTGAAGAACCAAACCATAAATGAATTATAAAGTATTCATAGTAGTTAAAATTTTTAATTCAATAAACGCACTGACGTGTTAAAACTGAGTTTATCTCTCTCTCCCTTTCTCTCTATCTCTCTCGCTCTCTCTAGCTCTCTCTACAGGGATTTGTATACTGGGCATCGTAATGGAACCACGAAACCTCTCTTGTCCCTTCTATATACTCAAAAGTCCCACTACTGTCCTAATTTGAGCGAATCGGAGGATTCTCAAACGTAGCCCTAATTACTGTTGCAGCATAGTTTCTACAGAACCATATCCTGGGAGCACAGGCTGCTGCTTGCTGTTTCTCCTAGAACACTAGTCAATTCTCATCAGAAGTTTTCTTGCGTTTAAATAGAAAATAATTAGGACTACGCTTCAAGAATAAAAATGAAAACAGATAATCTAGTGTAATAATTGATAACAAAATTTAAAATACAATAAAACTTTCAAAAAACACAAGATTTTGTATCTGTTATATTAACTATTACTGAAACGAATCATGTTATATTTTGCATTTGTAAAACAATAGTCAAGCATAGGAAACAGTTAAAATAACCTTTTCAAAAAAGTATTTAAATGTAGAAAGTATATAGGAGCCCAATACACGAGAGAAATAAACGTCATATAGGTGTTAAATACTTTTTTAAATTAATTATTTATAAACGGAATTCATCAGTTTTTTGAGAACCTATGATGAAATAATTTTATATTATCGCAGGAGCTCATTCTAGGAACTTCGGTTTTACAGTTTCTCGTAGATTTATTAATACAGAATTCCAGGAAATTTTATTTTTTCTAGGTTCACTCAGATTCACCTACCTGTTCATGAATTTTAATGGATATAATTATATCTGGTTCTCGTAAGTAAATTTCCTTCCGCTCTACGGGCAAATTGTATTAGTTTTCAGATCTTTCTGTGACCAATTCGCTTTCGCATAGTTTGTAATAACTTCTTTTATAATGTATTTAGATAATAGAATTAATTAAAAACTCTGGTCGTTGTGTACAGCAGTGATCAACTAGTAATTTTTCCTTTTTCCTGAGAAGTATCTGTATTGGTTTATAAGATAAATTATTTCCTTACGGCAGGAAATATCGTTGTTCTTTATCTTTCTCTATTGCTTGGATTAATATTGCACGGAAGTTTTCAGCATCTGAAACGTAATTTATTAAGATAAAATATATCATCTGAGCAAAACCTTTACTATGTTGTTGTATTAATTTCGGTTCGAAGTTTAGTTCGTATATATACTGAAACAGTGGCTCAGTGGCTAATGTCAAAAAATATATTTACTTCTTCTTTAGGAAGATTATATACATTCAGTTCTGTGGTGGTTTAGTTTAAGAAAAATAATAATATTGAAAAATTCTGCTGGCTTTATTGCACCGTTCCTTCGAATACTATGCGGTTAGTTCTACCGTATACTTCCAAACTTTCTACAGTGATTCTCTCGGTAGACATTACAAAACATTCAGCAGCCTAATTTTAATATGAATTGCAACATATCACTATCTTCGTTTTTTTCACATGGTACTCTCACTAAATACTTAAAATTAAATAGTACTACTCGTTATTAAATGAAGGTTTAAAGTAATCTCATATTTTTTCTCCGCTTAACTCATTAAACATTTTGTGACAAGCTGAATTTAATGTTAATAATAGGTTAAGTAACTTCATGTTGAGAATAACAACTCAGTCATCCCATTAATATTAATATAAATAATAGCCAAGTAGTCTGTTGTTAATTCGTAACAAAAAAAATTACTATAGGGCTATATTATTATATTAATAAAAATTCTTTATTGAATTTTCTTTTCCCTTGATTTGTGGACCATATCAGGTTTACATTTCAAATAGTCAGAAACAGCAATATAATAAAAATATACTAAAAGGATAGCAAAGACGTTATTTAAGAATACAGTCATAAATTTTTATGAAACTGTATACATCGGTTGTGATTGAGAGTATAATTCGCCAAATAGACAGAATTTTGAATAAAATCAGTGAAACGTTTCTTCGTATTGGTAATATTTCTCTACTGAAACTTTAAGGTAAAATGCCACAAATAGGTAGACCAATGGTATAAAGTGAGGGATCTGAATAAAATGGTAGGGATTCTGTTTAATTCATATGTAAGATATTTCTAAGTTTAAGTAAAATTATTCTTACTTTTAGTAAGTCTAATAATGATCATGTAAACTTTGCAATGAAACGTACCCCATGCATTCAGCAAAACAACACCGAACGTCTCAGAAATCTCAAGTTCTATTCCCTATGATGCTGCTCTACTTCCAATGTGGTGAGCTCTGGTCTGTCCAAAGTCTACGGTCTAGAAGGTCTTCTTCCTTTAAACAATTTATGCCAGATGTACATGTTTTCATTAGATTTATAATATTAATAGGGGCTTTTCAAATTGATTGCAGTTCCAGGAACTGTTTAATTCACTTATAGAGATTCATTTCATACTTTTGACTGGACTGATTGCTATTGTATCCACACTCTCATTTCTACTCATAGATTATGTTACTTATCAAGTTTCAGCAAAATGAAATGCATAAGTAATTTTATTACACCTTTCACTTTATATCTCTTAATTCTTGTGATGTATTTATTGTAAAATTGACACAATTTTGTTACTTAAACATTTTTGAGATCTTTTATCGGACCGAAGGACTTTATCAACAAGTGGAAGGTCTTCAAACTCGAGTCCAGCATATACGTTATGGATTCGGTACAACAGAGATCGTCGGTTACCAGTGGCACCATTTCCTGCGTGTCAACCACATCAACTTCAAGACACTCTCGCGTTCGTCTCAGACAGGATAGTCTAGCCAGAAAATAAAACCGGAGGAATTGGCGGAAAGGACAGGGGAGTTGAATTCGCGGGCAGTATTTCATTTTGCCCGGGTTGATTGAAACCTCGCCTCGTTTTTCCCCCCCGGTTCCCCGTTGGAGGGATATCTAGCATCTTTACGACACGGGGCGAATATCGAGCCCGAGGTCGACAGTGTCCTCGTTTTACTGGCAGACCTGAAACGCTCATCCGCAGCTGGAGTTCCGCCAACGCTATTAATTAAAGTCGGCAAGGCGTAAGGAAAATGTTTCGAAAAGAAAAACAAAACACAGCACGTGCGGGTGATTACGGTATTATTTATTTCCACACAAAAATATAGTTCTCGTTCACGGATTTGAAGTTGTGATTATTTTCAGGCCCACAGATCCTGTCCAAACTGAGTGGGGAAATCCCGATGATCGTCGAAAATCTTACATTGCTTTGAAAGAAATTGATATGTTTAATATTTATTGTAAATCGCAATGCAACAAATAATTAAAAATTTATAATTGATTTTCAAAATTCTACTTACAATAATATTTCTGAAGTGTGTATAAATGTTTTTAATAAATGAAAAGACGGCCAAAAATGCAGCATATAAATTTATCGTTATTTATTCAAAAGCGACGTTTCGTCTCCAATTTTGAGACTTCCTCTGGTGTAAAATTTAGCAATACATCATATTTTCTCCTTGACTCCTTCAGCCGAAAAGGTTATTGAATTTACATGTGAAGAATTTAGTGTCGCGCATGAACCATCTCCAGCGACGGTTACGGCCGAAATGAGATTGTCCATGCGCGACA
Organism: Eucriotettix oculatus; assembly: GCA_034510155.1. Lineage (NCBI taxonomy): Eukaryota > Metazoa > Arthropoda > Insecta > Orthoptera > Tetrigidae > Eucriotettix > Eucriotettix oculatus. Next base: position 79,215,192 of record CM067378.1, read on the forward strand.
CTAAATTATTCACATGTAAATTCAAAAATCTTTTCGGCTGAGGGAGTCAAGGAGTAAATATGATGTGTCGCTAAATTTTACGTGTGAGGAAGTCTCAAAATGGAGACGAAACGTCGCTTTTGAATAAATAACGATAAATTTACATGCTGAATTTTTGGCCGTCTTTTCATTTATTGCAAATTTTTAAAGTCAGACAACTATGTTATGAATGTTTTCTTAAAGTTATGTAGTTTTAATATCTTTTTGTAAAGCAAAACGTACTAATTATCAACTTAATTTTTAAATAATTTTATTTAGACCTTGTTGATTGTAACATCTTGGAATTGGGAATGTTACGGATTTGTTACTACGTGAAAGCATGTGTCAAATACGTGACAAAACATGAAGGTAACTTACTGTTTCAGCGGATTGTGTTACTTATAATATATTAGTGGCACAGTGCATGTGACTACGAGTCCATAGACAGAATTAAAATTGACAGCGTATTACTCAAATTTAACAGTGTTAAAGTGATACGGTCCCATAATGTTAATCATTGGCCTATTATTATTACCGAGTAAGCGTAGCCAAGTGTTGAGAAGTCCAGACCTGGACGTGACAGCGTAAGTTTAGCAAACTTTGAGCGAAGAGCGCCGTCACGCACTTGAAGTGGCCATATTGATCCGCGAAGAGAACCCATAACCGACCTAAGACGGGAACAAATACAGATGCAATATCGTCAGACAGCGAAAATATAAAACCCAATAAAGTCTCAACGCCGCCTGTTTGTTTCTGCTGATCCGAACAAAGTCAATACCAACTGAAGGGAGAAAAGACCACAGAGATTCAGTTTTCTTATTTACCGATAGCGTTACGATACGCTATCAACTTGGCACCTCAGTCCACTGTTTATTGCGAACGAAGAAATCCTTACCGTAGCTCCAAAACTTTATCTAAGAGTACATGTTGAAATTGAAACAGTGAAAGCTACTTTCTCTGAAAGAAACCACCAACTGAAATAGAATTGAAACATTACTTAAATGTAGCAATGTGTTTCTAGTGAATCGGACATAATGTTAAAATTTTATTTTTAAATTTTTATATATTTTCTTAAATTTAATTAGGCGCTTTTTAATTAAAATGATAATGTTTCCAATCTATTGAAAAATACAGACAGGAATATACTTTACATGTTTTAATATTTCAATCAAATACCTAGTTCTATTTCTGAAGTTTTATTTGACACAGATAATTTAATTTTACCTTAATCCAAGGACAGTAGAAATATTTTGACCTGAAGTATATGCAGCCCAATTAAAAGTTTAGGGTAGAAATATCTTGACAGAATCAGAGATATAACCCAGGAACACAGATTTTTGCGCGATGCGCGAACTTGATGGATGTGAGTTAGTCACTTGTGGGGCATAGAGAAATCTAATATATTTAAGTGGTTAGAGTGACGTGTTATAATCCTTCATACTTGGTTCGATTTCCGGTCCTGACATTTTTTTTATCCAAGTCTGTCAATTTCTCTTAACGTTTCAATTAAAATTTGATTACTCAGGAACGTAAGAAATGCTTACAATAAATCCAGTCATACCATATTTTAATTGTAATTCCTGTTATATTAGTCAAACTAAAGGATCATTAAAAACCCGTATTAATGAATACAAAAAAAATTAATTCAATGTACAAAATTATTCAGACATTTTGAATAATATATATTTAAGTAACCATAAAATTTATCGAGAAAGTTAAAACGGAATATGGAAAAGGAATCATACTGTAAGAAGAAGAAATAAAAACCATAAGGTTTTCCGATGATATTAAAGTATAAGAAGAGCCAGAAGAAGACCATAATAAATGGCACGGTGAAAATGTTCAATATGAGATTTAATAAAGGGAAAACCAAGGTAATGGAATGAAATTTCATTAAACCCCGTTATGTCGTTTCGGAGCATAAACAGATCAAGAATATAGGCAACCGGCATTCACTTTCTGGAAATTCAAACGATCGTTTGCCAAGAAACCTTCCCGTAGAATTATATTTATATTATATTATTATCACTATCAAAATGAAATATTTCCTGTTTTTAAACCCTATAATTTACATTGAAATCCGTTGAGCCGTTTCAGAGCCTATTAGCGAGAAATATACGGTTACAACATCAGACAGATAAATAGACAGACACTTCAATTTTATTTATCAGTACTGATTTATAAACGAGTAATTGTATTCTGATGAGGTATATTTTGGTTCCAAGTTCAACAAGAATGTAGAAACATGTTTTTGATAATACATAAAAACATTTACCTTTTTGAAATGGCTGTATATACGACTAACTATGAATTATTTTGATCAAGAATTGATATATTTTCGGTGTATAACCATGCATACTTGCTGTGAAATGTTTCTTGAATAGGGTGAGTAAAGGGACTCTCAAAAATTTGAAACCTCATAGGACTTTCTACACTTTATACAATAGGATTTAATTGGATGCAACTCTCAAATATTTAGATCTTATAGGGAATAAAAGTTATAGATTCCGTGAACTGATGAGTTTTTGGAGGTGGAGGTCTAGGTCATGCGAAGGGAAGCATGGAGACCTGTAATTGAAACAGCCGCAGGGGATAGGCCTCAAAAGGGGTGCGACCGGACTCCGGCCACAGACGGCTCCCCGGGGATTCCAGCAGTGCATCAATCACCGTGTACTCGCACCGGGACTGCCCGTCCTTCTTTGCCGCAAATACAGAGAACCGTGACGAACACTGCGCCACACGCATACCAAAATGAACTGCCGAGAGACTAGAACTAACCGCTATATTACGAACATGCTCTGGATTTGAAATTTTGAACCACATGTTGGATATACTTCAGAGATAACATTCGTGAGAGAAGAATACGATTTATTGGCACGATAAAGAGAGAATGAGAATTTAAATGAAGTCGGAGAAAGAGAAGATTGATGTACTGAAATGAATATGTAGGATTTTAAGAGAAATATTAAATATAAATGGGAATAAATTTCCTTTCCTCCTTGGCGCTACAGTCCACCATTCAGAGCCTGGGTCTACCTAGTCTGTCATATGGGAATAAATGAATTCTACATTTTATAATTGGTATTATACAATATTTGTTACCGAAATTATATTTTTAGAACTCATATTTACAATTTACACATTTACGAAATTTAATTGTTTAAAAACTAATATTTATAGTAATGAGATCTTCTTCTAGGGCCACACCTAACAGTCTTCTCATGAAAACAATTTAAAAAAAATGAAATCCTTAACTCAGAATTGTCAGTAAAAGGAAATAGAGAAGGCAGGTTACAAACCGAGCATTTTCTGCTTTGTCTGAAACTCGCCGTGTTCATCGGATATTGTGCCAAGTAGAATCATTCCAAATATTTCTCTAGACTTCCGCGATGGAAAATAAGCACCTTGCACATTAACACTTCTTGAACGCCGCCGAGACCTAGAGAATTCCACGTTGGATCATCCGAGTCAGAATGACGTAACAGATCAAAACCGCCTATCACCCTTGCAATCAAACACCGCTGCCTTTGGATGAAATTCTATCGGGTTTCCAAACGTGTGAGATCGTTGGAAACACGCGACGTTTCGATAACATTCAGCGTTATCATCTTCTTCGCCAAAAGATAACGCTGAATATTATTTAAACGTCGCGTGTTTTTAACGATCTCACCCGGCTGGAAACCAAAGAGAATTTCTTCCAGTATCTCCATGGGAAAACCGTCGTTCTACATCCACTGTTTCTCGCTATCAATCACCTCAATCCGTTGTATTACAAACTCTTCTGTCTCACTCCTCAATCAGACTCCGTCAATAATCATAATACATCTGTAATCAATCTGCGCCAATGTCTAACAAACTTTTCCCTCACCAGTACATAATTTCATTCGGTGGCGGGGAAAAATTAGCCTAAATCAAAAGTTTCCATGTGGAGTATTTCGAAGGAGCATTCACCACACCTACCACCGATAGTTGGGAAAGTACAAGGCCCGGTCAACAGCAAAGATCTAAGGAAATCTCGTCGCTTTCGAAATCACGGATCGGTGCCAATTTTTCTAAGTTTTTTGCCCTTTTCCGTATTAAGTTGTACTTCCTTACTAAAATACGTTAGAGAAGAAAAAGTGCTATCCGAAATATCTAACTGTAAAATATTTTCCTCGTCTTCTGGGTTAAGACCTAATATATACCGAGACAAGAAAAAACTGGTTCCATATCTTAAAATTTAATTTACAGGTCGTAATGTACTGCTACTGTATTTGATATTAAACTATAATCCCACTAGATAAGCTAAAACTCGAAAGAACCAGTAGCAGAGAGTATGCTGGTTAATGAATGTAGTTTATTTACTCTTTACAGAAAAATGTAAGAAAAAATCGCAATAGAAAATTTTTCGTGAAATTAAATAGTGGCATTACAGTTGGTAAGACGAGTTATTAACGTACGAGTTACAAATAAACGACACATCGATTGGAAACCAGAATCGACTCCAAGAGCAAATACGAAACAACGCATGAGTCATTAGAAGTTCGTAGCAATAATTACAATTTCATTAATATTTTTGTTGGAATACACGAGAAACAGTATACATCGGGTGTTATTACTACTGCATGTATTCGCAATCGAATAAACAGAGTTACTGCATTTTTTGTCAATATGAGAATTTCCGAGCTTGTCAGCGAAAGGAAACCGGTTGAACTCTGAACCAACTTGGCCCCTGGAGTAGCGCCAGGTTAACGAACTATGGTCGATGGTAGGTTTCTAGGACCGATTTTTACCAATGTAGCTTCTGGCACTGTGTTCTATACAAGATTGAAAGATTGTCTCTCATGATCTGTACTTATTTTTACGCTATGCTTAGCCAATTACATGTACCGATTTTTAAGTGTTTCACTTATTTGTATTAATATAAATATAATTTATATCTTTTGAGAACTTTATTAAATCTGCTCGAATTACATCATTCATCATACCCATACAAATCATACTCTCTTGTTATTTTTCCGTTGCCCCTAACAACCGAACCAAATTAATCGTCGGCTACCGAGGGTGTGTAATCTCTTTTCTCCTACCCCGTATTATGAGATGACAACTGGTTTGCGTGTTTCAATTAATATATTCAGTAAAATACGTATCACAACAATAGAGGGAAATGTTTGGAAATGGTGAAAACGTTACACCAATATTAGACATTTTAAAATCGACAAAAATTCCTCATAATTAATTTTTTCTTCCCTAATCATTGCCAAGCAAAGTCCACTAAAACTTCAGTTAGAAATATATGAAGATATGATTCATACACTTCCTAAATACTACCTTATCACAACAAAGTTCTATAGAAATATTACTTGCGCTATTAGAATTAACGAAATTGGGTTAGGAAATGGTTTCTATCTATATTTTACAAAGGGAGAATAGCATCAGTTCTTACTTTGTAACGTAAAATTGTGTAAGAAGTTCTAAGAAAAAGAAGTGTTTCTTTAGTTACAATAGTTAAGTAGCTGTTGGTATAGTGCAGAATATCCTTAGATGTAATGTGAACGTGGTTGTTGCTGATGTCTTTCGTGGACACGTTCCTTGCGATTTGAGAGGTTATCGGGCCGAGTGAACGTCCCATGGCGAATATATTGGCTCTTTTCGTTGGCCGAAGCTGAGATGCAGTCCTAGGTCGCTCTCCAAAGTAAGATATTACCCACTCTTTCCACAACATTCATTATTCAGAACCGTCGGCCTACGCAAGAGCGCTGCTGCTAAATAACTTGGAGCAGGCAACTTACACAGCTAAATTACACGGCGTTATATTGTAAAGTAGAAAGTTAATTGAAGCCTCCGACCCTCCAGCGAACAGAACCTTTTCTCCGTTGCCTTCTCAGACGTATTAAGATGTTCTCGATAGATGTCCTCCAGCCTTTACGGCATTCAATGAAACGTCCTCGCAGCACAATTGCAAAAATCACAGGCGATTATGAAAATATTAGAATAATTACACTCATAAATGTCTAACTACTATTTATTTGATATTTGTGGCAGCATATTTTTCCGTCAGTGGTACCGGGGGAGGGGGGATAAAACTAAGTATTTAACGAGAAATACACTTCCATACACTTGCCGAAGGCCAATATGAAAACTCCGAGATATTTAAATTGTTTTTTTTTGTAATCCAACGCTACTTACCGGAGCAGTACGTTTTTTAAGAAATTAAATTAACTGGAGATTTACTTATTCACACAAACTGTGTATTTAACAATTCAAATAATTCAGGTTTTAAGTTTTACTAGCTCATCTCTCAGCTTATATTGTAATAGAAGGCTTCTGAGACTTCTAAACACAAATTATATTCAAATACTTCGCCTCAATAATTTTCGTGGAAATGAAACAACACATGTCTCTAAAATGTAACAGTAATTCAGATTCGATATATTTCACTTGTGAAACAAATTAATTCCAAGATATATTGGCACCGTGTTTGTTTATCAGTTTTCTTAAATAATACGTGTATAGTGTGTAGAGTCACTTGGTAAAAAAAAGTTCTTAGAGCAACATAAATTATTTTAAAAGCTAAAAAACGGCTGATATGCTAAATTTCCACTACAATTTGAGTTAAATAAATAACAGGAATTTTAATGAAAATGAAATTTTCAAGATAATAGGAAAATTTAAAACAATGAAAACAGTAGGGCGTATCATTCCTTTCTTTGGAAAGGTGCGAAAAATATTTTTATGGATAATTTTTGTCAGGAATTTGAGACAACGAAACAGTGAGGTGTGCTAAATTTTCCGACATTAATTATAAAAATAAAAATTTTCACCTAAAGAACTTCCAAAGAAGGGAACGCCACTTTGAGCTGCTTTTATTATGTTCTAAAATTTTATTTAAGACATAATTTAATTCTGTATGTGATACTGACTGCCGTCAGATAAATGTACCTATTAATATTGTAGTTAACTTTAATAATAAATTTTTGCTCATTTATGTTTTATTGAAATAAGGAAACATATATATTAGTGAATATTGGAACTGTGATCTGTGTGGAAAGTGCATTTATGTTTTATCAAATTGCATGGTAGGACCTATTTCCTTTCGTAGCCGACTATAATCGAATACAAACAATATGAAAACATTTGTATTAGAAGAAAATTAACAAATAGATAATGAAGACACCAATAAACAGACAAAATGAATACCACTCAAATTTCCTGATATTTGTTAAATGTTGAATACATTTGTCCAAATCAAAGATCTATTGCGTGTGATGGACAAATAAAGAAACACTTAAGACTGAAAAACTCAGAACGAAATATTATTTTCAGAAACTAGGTCTTATTTTAATCACTAACAAATATTTAAAAATTGTTACTTTAATTTCGCATATAGGCTGATTAAATTAATTACATATAATTTATTCCTCCAAGAAATCGAGAAATAAATTTTGAATTGAAATTCATAGGTCACAGTATTATTAGGAAAGAACAAAGTAAAACTATAGTAGTAAATATATACGAGAGTATTTATTAGGAAGGGCATAGGAAACAACATTGAAAAAATTCAAAGGAGACATTACTTTTTCCATTTTATCAACTTTTGAGTATCGTTAAAACTTGGAAATTGCGTGCTAACTAATCAACGCAATAAATTCATCAGAGTTACTTAGCTAATCACAGGGTTTTCCAGTAACCTGTTTTAACTTTATTTTTTATACAATTTTACCACTATATATCGTTAAGTTACCTTTAAAAAATATATAGTTTGGTACGTGGTTCAACAGTCATATAACGTGTGGTCGCTATGCAGTTTCATTGGTTACGAAAACCATTCTATCATGAATAATAAATAGTTAAGTATTTGATCAATATTATAAATAATCTGCAATTTTTTATGCTGTACATTCACGGAATATAAGTCAATTTTCTTGCATGAATTTTGATGTAAATTAACGATGTATTGTTTAACAAAATAATATTGCCAGTAAAAATCATTTCTGAAGATTTAATTTCTGAACTATTTTATTTAATTTATGTGCATGGTTCCGTTTCCCTTTAAAAAACCTGTAAACTGTATATAACCGATTTATGTTATGGCATTCCTAAGACAAAACTGACTTCAAAGTGATAATTCTGCTTCCTTCATTATAATTAAGCAGAGGAGGAGTGGTACAAGAAGGTTGCAAAAAAAAATTGGCATTCTGAAAAATATGCCAGCATTCGAACCTATGACCTTTAAAACTCGTAGTCAGCGCGGTGGCCTGGATTGTTACGTAACTTATTGTAAATAAACTTAAAAACGGATGACCAAATGTCGATGAATTTTCTTATTTTTATTGTAATCTTTCACTCCACATGTAACTTGCCGATGTTTAAGGTGATAAAAAAGAAAACGCATTGGAATTGTCTGGTGCAGTATATTAAATTTATAACGCTTGAAAAAGTTTCACAAGTTTTAATTAGAAGTTGTGGTGCCCATAAGCATACATGGGAAACGAAATAAACAAAAAATTGGGGAATTATTTACTTAGCTTAATTCATGGGTGCCACGTAGTATTGCTACTACGAATAAATAAAAAACTAAATAAATTAAAATTTATTAATACATAAATCAAAAGAAAACATATACCAAGGAAAATGAGCTAAGTAAAAATATTTCTGACTGATTCAGCATGTGATTCTACCCCCAGTTATAGAAACTCGAAATGTAATTCTGTTGAAAATAAATTAATTAACGTAGTGTCGCAAAAACTCAAGAAAAGAAACTTCCTACGGTTTACTAGAACAGGATTTATGCCACAGGGCTCGAAGCAAAGTTCGGTTCATTTGACCACGTGTACACCAATATTATCCTCTCTCCGTCTTCCACGATCCTTGCTCTGTCAATTCTAACCAAAAAGTACCTATCCGGCCAATATTTGCATCTCTGTTTCCCTCTCTTCCTTTTTATTACAGTTCGCCAAATTGAAGGAAACTGGTCCTAACGTCACCATCCAAATCTGTTACCAATTTCCGGACTGGTTCGTGAAGAGGTTTCCCCTCATTTTCCAGCGTACTGACTTATTTTTATGAATCCTCAACGAATTTCAAGTCACACAGCTAATATAATCAAACTATACGACCCTTACTCTTCCTTTAACACGGGAGTCAATTTAAAGCTCTTTTTACGTTGAATTTAATTCATACGACATTGTTATATTCCCTAATTCGCTGAAAGGCGGAACGGCTCCCGTTTGAAAAACCATTGTAGTGGTAGCAACGGACACAAGAAAATATAGATTCAAAATAATATAGAAATATAAAAGAAGACGGACACAGTTGAATCTTTTCTTCAAAATCCAACAATAAACTAAATTTTAACAATAATACAATCACCACAAGGATTACAACCGGGAATATTACGTTAACTCAGTCATGTCATAAGAATCCCACATTAATATGTGGATTATACCAAGTGCAACTGAAAACAAAGAACGTGTAATAGATACCATGAGAGAGAGGAAACACAACAAAGTTATTCGAATGCTAACATACTGTGATCTTTCGGGGTAAGCCAGACAGGTGCCTGAGGAGTTTCCGTTCTTTGTCGGCTACGATTTTTTGCGGCTCGGTGAAAACCCAGGTCAGCCAAAGTGAGAAAGGTGGTTGACCCAGGTGGGGTGGCCATCTCAAGATTTGAGTTTTTGGAGAGGAAGGGTAGAGACCTCAAGAAGATAGTAAAAGCGGGCAGAGCAATGAGGTTTTGGGAGAGGTGAGTTAGAGGTGAAGAGGACCTCGGAAATATGATTCGAAAAAGAGAGTTGGAGGTAAGAGTTCAGAGAGGTGCTATCAAAAAACTGAAAGTCGGACTGGCTGACTTCAAGGGAAGGCGATCTGGCTCAAGTGTCACCAGGAAGCAAACTGTAAACCAGGAATCATGTCATGTCTTCACAAAGCCGTCCCGGAAGCAGCCTTTGCGTTGAATACAGGATTGCCTGTCAACCAGGAAACTAGGGAGGATGAATGCAAAGTAAGAAACAATTGGAAATAATCTCTCGCTTTGCTATGCGTACAAACAAGTCATACAGCCCTTCAGTAAAGTAGATTAAATTTACTTAAGTCTCATGCTATGCTATTTCTTTGGTTAAGGTTAAGCTAGGCAAATGAGGAATTAAAATTAATTATTTGATAAATATAGTAATTTTGGAATTTTTTACATTTGTTAATAATAAAACTGTTTTAAATGTCAAACTTGAGATTTATTGGCGCCCAGGTATTTAAATATATACTATAAAATCTTTAATACATTTAAAAGTTATAAAAAACACAACACAATACTTTAAAAAATTTCAACTCTTTATTTAAATAATAAAATTTTAAATTGATATTAAAAATTAATTATTTATTCAACGATACACACGAGAAATATGTAAATAATAAAAATATCCAGTAATAATGAATAGGATTTAAAAAATATTTATTTTTGTAGTTTTAGAAAAGTATGTACCCAAGGTGTAATATGAATGTAGAGTTGCTAAATGTCTCGACCATAACTAGAAATTTAAATAATTAAATTTCTGAAAAATAATTAAAATGGGTATAGATAATTGTGCGATAACATCACCATACGTCTATAAATAAATAATGAATTTTCTTTCAAATGGTCTTTTTAAAAATATTTCAACAGAAAATTGTAATGATAGTACGAAGGCATTCATACTTACTCTACCTACTCTTATCTTTGAAAGCCACGAAGACACTCACTATAATACACTAATCGTTATCTCAGTTGTCACCTGATAATAATTTTCTCTCTACAAACCTCAACATGATTTACCTGTGGGGTTTATCGACCAAACGGTAAAAGTGAACCAGAAAGATATAGGAGTAGAAACACTGCTGGAGACGTTCAGAATAGTTTCTAAATTTTATCATTCATATATTAGTTGTATTTTGAAATAATATTAATATTTGTTATGACGTGGTTGTTTGAATGTTAAATTTTAGTGTGATTGTCTTATTAAATCGCAATACGTTCCTAGTATAGCAATATTTATATTATTCACAAGTATATAAAATATGTTTATAAAACGTTTTGAGATGCTTTGCGTATAATCATTACCAGTATAGGACTTCCTGTATAGATCATGTACAGGACACCTGTTTTGTGCATTCTAGTCTACTTCATTCACATTGTTTCGATGCTTCAGACGTAACTGAGTTAGGATCTACATAATCCTGAAACGGATGACCTGCAAGTTCCAGAACTACAAAATTGAATTCATGCATAATAGTGCACGCTATTAGCAGAGGTTCTCTGAACACCAGCACTTGACTTTCACAAGATCACAAAGTTTTCAATATCTCACTTTTCAGCATTTATTAATTGAACAGGTTTAACACATACATTATCTCCCTTTGAGTACACCCGAGCGTTTGCGTTTTAATTAACTCGCAATAATTAGTCTATCTGACGGAACGGAAATAATTCCGTAATAGACGTTTTCATGTTTGGAAACTATTTCATTACTACTCTGAGAACTGTAATAGACATAATAATTGCAATTTCTCACATTACAATTCAACTACTGTATAGAGTCGTTTTCATTAAAAATATACTAGTAAGCATTACGGATTTCAGGAATGTTTGATGAATAAAGATTTTACAATCAGTTATGCAATATGTTCTTATTTGAAGTACTAGGGTAATAATGAACACGGCTGAGTAAACTATCATCTTTTACAGTAATTAATATAAGGAATGGATTACATAATTTCCTTACTATAAAGAGAAATTCATAAGATTATCTAAAGAAAATTTTCTCACGGCCTTCTTCGACGAATTAGGGTAATGAATACGTGAAATAAGAATTATTACAAATGCATGATAGCGTAGTTTTACTTAATTTGTTGTATAGTTTCGTGTAATGAAGCCATGTCGCCTCCTAACAGAATTTTTGGCGGCTCTTTTGAGACAAGCCGACTGAAGGCTATATTCTTGATGCGCGGCAAGGGACGGGAAACAGGTCAGCACGCGGAAATCTTTGTAGTCGACGACGAGGCATGGTGAGGTGAAAATATAAACATAGTGGGTTTGCGAGAATCCACAACTGCAGGAGGAGGTGTCGGGAATAATGGTAGTAAGACACCTCATTAATTTTGTATTTTACACTCGTAAAAATTACCTGGCAGTCAACTAATCAGAATAAATCAGAATCAACGGCGGAGCACAGCTGAAAGTAACGTAGCGTTTGCTGTAACATAATCGAAACTACTAATTCTTAACGGTTTTTGATTTAAAGCATTATAAACGACAAAGAACATTAATATCTCCAGCATTTTTATTTTCATCAACGAAACGGACTAATGTTGTCAAACAGATTATTCATATCAAATAAATAAATGAAATTAAACTGACTAGATGCCACAGTTTTAGTATTTAACATACTGAGATTTTTAATACCCAAATCAAACATATAAATCTTGAAAAGTCTTTGTATTAGCAATCGATAAATTACAGTTAGGTTATTGATCAATAACTGTTTCTTTTATATTAAAATATTCGTGTTCACAGTTGGGTAAGTTCGGATAATCAGAGAATAACTTCAAACATCATCTTTCTTATTTATTATCAAAGAATAATTTTTGTTTGTAATATCTTACAATGCATCGCTGTTCAATGGGACAAGATAAATAATTATGAGAGATTGTGGGCCTCGTGTGAACACAACTCAGTGACTTTGGGTAGCGGCACCTACTGTGGACATGAGTGGACATGTCAACCGCCATTTTATTTCGCCACTGGTTGAATAATTCCCCGAATTGAATAATTCTTCAGCCCAGATAAAAACCAAACGCCAGAGAGTCGAGACGGACGGGTCAGTTCGTGCCGAAAACGCCACCTTTAGACTTATAGTTCTGATACCTGACTTCAGTTCTTTCAATCCAAGAATTTTGGAAGACCAGAAAGTTAGGTTAGGAAGAGAAACCGCCGGCCAAGGTAAATGCTGATTGGAGACTGAGATCAGGTGACCCGCCATGCAACTCATGATGAGGTGATTTAAGAAAAAATTCCTGCGAAGGTAAGGGATAAAAACTGAGTTAGACGGGAACTGAATTATTAAGCTGGAGGAAGTCTAGAGGGTGTGCGAGGTTTTGATCTATGGCACAGCTTGTTTTGTTCCTATCTAATATGGGAGCAAATTGCAAGGAAAACAGCAACAAGCAGAGGGTGCCCGTTTACTTTATTCGGTCCCAAAATCAACACTGGAAGGAAACCGACAATTACCCAAAGAAGAAAAACAGGAGCGTGGTCTGTGCCTCTGCCTGAGGTGTGGTTTGACAGTCTTACTGCTGCAAAGATAATCCTATTAAAAATTACCCGTAAGAGATTAACAATAAATTGAGCTAGCCGAGGTTTTCTTTCTTAAAGTTGGACCCTATAGTCAATATTTATTTTTGTTATATTTATTTTTTACTTTTGTAAATAAATTTAATTCGTTTTAAGTAAACAAGTGCAACTTTATAACTTATTATTATTTAAATAAAATACTCCAACCCTAGTTCATTATAATTTGATTATTCAATTAATGCTCACTTGCAGAAATTTATCAATATATAAGTAGTAGATATTCAAATCATAATCTAGCTTAGTCCATGGTTGTAAACGGCCATCGTTACTAGTTTTTGTACATATTATAATCATAATGTGGGCTTTATATGACGAGGAAAATTGTTTCTGATTTTTATATGAATTTCGATTGGATCTAATTTCAACTAGTTTATTATGGAATAATAGAAGACTGCCAACATGCAAAACAAATCACAAGTTCTCGCATTTTAAAATGAAATCGCTGATATTTGAGTTACAACGAATGACACGCTTGTGGAAACTGGATTGCATAACATGTTGGCGGATGTGTGTCAGAGTTGTTCGTTCGCTGAGAGGCTAACATCGCAACAAGGGTTTTAATTTCATAGCGTGGTGTACATCACAATCACACAGCTCGACGGACGTCCGTATTATGTACTCTTACGTGATTGAAATGTGACTCGAAACAACGAATCTTTGTCACATAATTTCAAGTACATGCTGACACTGTGGCTTCAAATGAAGTGGCTATATGCATTCAAAAGCTATTAGACTGTTGTTCATCATTTTACGTACCATTTTGCATGTTGTAGAAAACATCATAATAAATTTTTCCTCTCAAATTTTAAAGGAAATTATTTAACAAACATATTGTTTACACGAATTCGTGGCGTTAGTTTTACTACAGCAAACAATTTGGGTAGCGGTAGGGTAAGCTCCGATCAGTGCGTGTCTTAGACATATTTTTGGCCTTCGAAAGTTTCAAGGTCAGTAAGGCAGAAAGTGGAGAGTATTAACTTTCCTTTTACGCTATGTATATCTTATGAATCAACAGACTACATCAATATAAATATATACCTCTAATTACCCACTATTTAGGCAATCTTAGTCCTGTAGTTCCCATCGCAATATTGTAACATAAACTTGTAAGTGCAAGTAAGAAAAAATTATCTGGGTGCCCGACGATGGCCTGGAGTTCATCTAACCATAAATAAGTATAGTACCTTTCAAAAATTCTGAAAAAAATTAAGAATGCCCAGACAGACACTATCTATCTCTATAAACGCAAAAATATTTATTCGCATAGACATATCTGCATTTTATTCGCGTTTTAAATTTCTTTATTCTCCACACCTCGTTCAGGGGTGGTAGAAGTTTCTTACCTATTCTGTCCGTGCTTGATTTGAGTCGTATGAAACACGTGTACAAAATTTAGTCGAAATTGCTCCACAAATTAAGATTCGTACGCGACACATGCACATACTGTAACAGTCAAATGTATTTATAAGGAGAAGATACGACTCATCTCTTCGGTGTGCTTACCGTGAAATAATGTGTATATCTATATATGTACGCATAATAAAATAGAGAATGTGCGGGTAGGATCCTTAAACCATAGCCCGGGGGCCCTAGTTAACCCTTGGCTACCTTGCTCTACCTTCCGCATCCCCCCCTTTTCAATTCCCTTCCTATGCTATTAAAGGGGAGTTGCCTGTTTCAGGATCACCCTCATGTAGCCTGTTAACCTAAAAAAAAAACCCGTCATTCGGAAGGGCGTGAGAATAGTACCCAATGCCCGACCTACCTGATGCAGGTTTTCTAGGGTTTTCCCTGCATCTCTTTAGGTGAAACACCGGGTAGGATCCTTAAACCATAGCCCGGGGGCCCTAGTCAACCCTTGGCTACCTTGCTCTACCTTCCGCATCCCCCCTTTTTCAATTCCCTTCCTATGCTATTAAAGGGGAGTTGCCTGTTTCAGGATCACCCTCATGTAGCCTGTTAACCAAAAAATAAATTATAGTAATATCTTCTGAAATTTAAGGTAAAATTTTTTCTTGTAATCCGAAGAGCCGTTTGGAGCCTAATCCAGCCAAACTTACTGAGACAAACATTTTATTCATTTATTGGTATGGATTTGAAAAGTCCAGTACATAAAATTGCTAATTTCAAGCCTTATAATGTACGTTTAATTTTGTCAATGTTTAACCAGTAAATTATGTTTCACTGTGTTTCTAAATTAATAAAAATGAATGCATCTTGCTTTATCCAGAACGGTTTTTTTTCTATTGTAGCAGGAGAATTTTTGAGACGCCGTCCATTATCTTCCTGTTTAATTTGAAGCTAACTCCCAATCGGTATAGGTCGGTGTGAGGCCATCATTGAATAATGTCGATTAAATCGTAACATCACACAAAGAATGGTGTCAAATTAATTCATTTTCAGGTGTAATATAAATACCTAGAGAGAGCCACAGTTCTTTTAATAATACATGAGAAGATTAATTTATTTCTTATATGAATTGATTAGCTGGTTTCCAGGTCGATTTTTTATCAAATTAAGTGAGAGAAATTTTCATGTTTTGTAGATGTTAAAGGGTCTTGGGTGGAGAAGATTTTTAAGAATTATTTTATTTTCCAAGTTAATGTAGGATATATTCATTGGACAACTCTATTCTCGTCATTACTACCTTAACCGCGCGATGGGAGCAAATAGATACATCTAAAAAGTACCTTCATCAAGGAATTTTTTCAGGTGTAGCCCTCTAAGGACGATGTGCATGAATTAAAGTGGTTTAAGCGCTTTGATACTATTAACCAGCCAATCGGAATGGTGTTTGATACACTTCCAATTTCATTTTACACTCGAGATAGGAGCGGAACCTGATTTCCGATGAGGTGGCTCGTATATAGCGAATTGCTTCCCGGCTACTGAATTGGAAAATCCTCTCACCTGTTAATCTTGTGATCGGGACGACGCTAAACGCTGCCTCGTATCTCGACAATGAGCAGCTTAGGTGCAGGTAGCGTGGCAATGGCGCCCTCAGCCAACAATCAGTCGGGAGAATTGCCTCATCTCGTCATTTGAATGACTACCTGCACTTGGATTCGATTTCTCATTTCCTGGGCGTCTCAAGGCGCGGTGCCCGCAACTTCGTCACTGTCAATTCAATTTCCCG
The DNA here is from genome assembly GCA_034510155.1 of Eucriotettix oculatus. Classification (NCBI taxonomy): domain Eukaryota; kingdom Metazoa; phylum Arthropoda; class Insecta; order Orthoptera; family Tetrigidae; genus Eucriotettix; species Eucriotettix oculatus. Next base: position 79,231,712 of record CM067378.1, read on the forward strand.
TAACCAGTTCCGCCCTCGCCCCCGCCCCCGCACACGTCAAGTGGATCGGGCCGCCTGATCGAATTTTCCTGGAGCCACTGAACGGTCAACTCGGTCTTAACGTCGCTGATAGAGGCGTTCGGCATTGCCCTGGGATTTCCCCAGTGAAGGATCATTGCAATCTTGCATACGGCCTGATCCTCGGATGCTTCCCCGATGAAACAAAGGTGAAGAAAATAGAATATTTCTCATGCTTCTGACAGACATTCACTTTCCTCCTCGGGATTCGAATATTTTGCACTGTGTAAAAAAGGCTTGAAATATATTCCTCATTAATTACAACCATCATGAAAACATATTTCTCAATTTTATTTAAAATATTGAATGATTTACGAACGATAAATAATATAATAAACATTTTTAAGGGAATCGGAAAGCAATGTTAAAATAGTAACATTTCGGCACCTTTTTATAGGAAACCGTTGCAGATCCAGCACTAAAATTTTTAGACCTAATTTTTAATCAGATGGAAACTGTATTGAAGCATAATAAATTATTTGCGATCATTAAAAATCGAATTATTAATTTATTTATCTCGGTTTCCTTTTACGGAAATTTAGTATTCACAATTAATAATTCAAATAATTTATTCTGCTTCCACGTATTGTTGCATGACTACAAAGACAAAAATAATAAACATCTTTCCTTATATCCCAGGAAGAAAGGATTTCACATTTGGCAGAAATATATGGAGATCAGGTGACGAATATTTTAAAGAATTGTACCTGATTTGAGACAAAAATATATGGAGAGAGACGAGTCTTATACCGCAGAGATTGCTGGAAATATTTAGGTTGGGAAGCCTACAACAGTGGATATTAAATGGGGTCCAGGGTGTCCATTGTGTTGGTTCATTCAAATTTGTAAAACGTATATTGTTAAAAAGGTATGAAAACTTTATTCATTTGTGGATTTTTTGATTGCAAGTGAAACCACTGTTCTGAACCCTGCGAGAAAGACTAGAAATTTTGTTTAGGTGGCTCTTTATGACGCATGTTCGTAAAGTTAGCCCCAGTCTCCTTCGGTATGCGTATAATTATATTTTTACTAAAATGTAATGTTATTATTCCTGTTTTGCAAACTATTCTGAACAGCCATGATATTGCTTCTTCGCCCGACGATCTTATCAACTCCGCTGGAATGTTATCCATTCCTAGCGCTTTATAATTGCTCAGATCTGTCAGTGTCCATTCAAACTCCGACCTTAAAACTTTTTTTCCCGAAGCTCTTCATCCTCCACATCCTCTTCTCCTTCTCTTACTGACTGTTCTAAATTTTCATCGTGCTACAGCTTTTCTAGATATTCCTTCCAGCTTTCTGTATTTTCGTTTTTATCCACAACTGGTTTCCTGATGTTTTTGCTAATATTTTTCCTCTCTCCTAATGTTTCTTTGATTTTACTATAAGCTGCGTCTATTTTCCCTTTCACAATGGAATCTTCAACCGCTTTGCATTTCTCCTGGTGCCAAGCTCTTTAGCTGCTTTACAACTCCTATCTTATTCTTCAAGCGTCTGTAACTTACCGTTCTTTACCATTTTCATCTCTCGCGATTATATGTTTACGAATTTCCTACATCATTTTTATTATTTTTTGTGTTATCCATGCTTTTCTTTGGTCTGAGCTATTCTCCCTACTTTTTTCTTCTACTGCTCTAGTCATTTCTTCCTTCAAGAATCAGGTATTTATGAATAATAACAATGTTTACTTAACGAGGGTCTATATTCTGACAGAAATACGCCATTAAACATTTAATTTTAATTCATTATGGCCTGTTTTAGTCTGATTAACATTTTAATTTAAACTACAGAGATGAAAATTATAGTTAATTTCCTTTCGTACGTTGCAGAATTGACGGACTCCGTATTTTCCGTGTTAGAAAAATCAATCATTTGATTTTAATTAATCCACTAAGGCCAGAGGTTCAAATTGTTCTAAAAAATAAAATGAAATAAATCCCATAACTGAGATGGTATGCAAAATACCAAATTAGAAGATTATTTTTCTTATGCCCATTTTTGTTCTGCATAATATGCCTAAATAAATAGTTGCTATCGGGCAATGTAAATTAGACGTTGAGCCCATTTTATTCCATCTGCTTACGTTTATGAAAGTAACACAAAGTACATAACTATAGACATATTTACGATATATTAAAGACTGTAGTAAATTAAAATCCAGGTATTTACCCGAAACGTCGAAGCTATATATTCTGGATAATTATTTAATTCTCATTTCTCTGTATCTCTGGGTGATTACGCATACTGTTACGAGGAATACTCGTACATTCAGACACACAGGACGCCCGTTTCAAAGCGTCAACACAGATCGGGTCGCGTTGTTTACTACAAACACAAGTACGCGTATTTGGTTCACTCAAATGTTACCCAGCAAAATTTTGCACAGTTCAGCCACGGTTGAAACAGGGAATTTCCGTCTCCTACTACACGGAAGACGCAGGATGACAGTTAATTATAGATGTCAAACTCTAAATTTTATATTGAATTAAAATATTGCCATTTCGTCTAATCATATGCAGAAACTGAAGCTTTTAACTGATATTAATAGATGTTTGCAATGCTTGCGAGATAATGTTTAAAACAAACTTCATGTTCCGAAAATACAATTACTGCTGCATCATGAAGCAGAATATAAAATATTATATTCACTGTGTTTTGTTTTACCAATATTTTCAAATGATTATCAAATACATGCTATCAACTATTATAAATAATATTTCTCAAGTCGAATTTACAACACTTTGTGTCCTAAAGTGGCGTTTAATAGAACCACTTTAAGCGTACCCTTATCTCGAACCTCCTCCAAGTTGTTTAACCTCTGACGTAGGTTATTAATTATGTAGATACAAGTTTCAAGATGATTTATTAATTAATTGTCGTTGATCCTTAAATAAGGGATAATAACCGCCAATACTTGGTATACGATTTGAAATTCTTAACTATGGTGGGCAATAAAAAACTAAAACATAAATGTTACTTTAATTATAAATAAAAAGTTAATTATAAAAATATGAAATAAAAATAAAAGAATATAATATAAATGCCTTTCTTGTTTTTATTATTAATAATATTTTGGTGACACATAAGGAGTTTGTTTTGAATTATTATTTGTATCCTATTTTCATAAATAAATTCAGTTTTTATCTAACAGAAGTAATTCGAATAGTTTAACAGTTTTAAATAAACGCCATGAATTTCATTTTTCATATTATTCATAGTTGTTATTGTTGTATAAGTGATAATTCGTTTATTGTTCACTGTAGTAATAAATTCAGTGCTTATAAATTGAGTTACTCGTAGTAAAATATACGTTAAATAATATCTTACTACAATGACAATTACACATACAAAACGTTGATTTTTTTTATTAAGTCTTTTAAAATTCGTTGTACTTGAAAGAATAAATAAGCCATTTTTATCTATCTTTTCAGACTATGTGAAAGAGACAGTTACTTTAAATTTCTTTTTAGCAATAGATTTAACATCTTCGTACTTTTTACGATAAGTTTTCGGCTTTACAAGGAGCTGTGTTTAATGAAGAAAATAAATTGAAAATACGGAAATTTCTTATTGTTGTACCATTATATCTATTACTTCATATTATTTACACTCTTCCTTTCAAATTTCTAATAGTATTTTCAATATAAATTGTTGTTTAGAAATACATGGATGTATACACCTCTACACGTGATTGTATATTAAAGTCTTGGGGCAATATTTCTGAAAGAATATGTGGATTGGAACTCAGATCGCTGTTATGAATCAAACAACCTCTGCCGCCAGTAAAACTCGTTTCCAGGTTTCCTTGATTTATGCATCGGTGATGCCCTAAATTCCACGCCTGCTTTGTTTGCGGGTCTTTGTAATGTGCGATGTAGCGAAATAATTGCGTTGTTTGATTTAATTGCAGCAGGACAAAATAATTGTCATTGTCAATAGTTAAACACGATTTCGCCTTCCGCGGCATAATTTGCTATCGCAGGTAAAAATTATTCGTTGCAGGGTGGCTGTTTTATTAATAACGCACAATTAAATTTTGTCATTAATAGAAATCGCAAACAAATGTAAAGTGGTGCATTGAAGTGTAAACAGTAGAAATAGAAATTTGTTTCACTGATTATTGTGTACTGAAAATTGTTTTATAAATTTTTGGAATAATTTTTATCTTAAATTAATATTTCAAGATCAAGTTGTCAATTATAAATATAGAAGCAAAAAATAATTTTGTTGCATTTAAAATCCATATACTAAGTCAAATTTAATTCATTTAACATTTATATTTATGAACTCTTTCCAAAGTTTGATTATATATATATATATATATAATTTTTTAAATTTACTGCCATAATAAATTAATCTGCAAAATAAAATTATTAGTTAAAAGTATAAAATGCCCATAATAAGTTAAGAGTAAACTCCTTAATTAAACATCAACCTCAGTTAATATGTAATCATTAAATAATATTTACCCATCACATTATGTAATAAAAGTAATTTACAGAAAGGTTTAATTGTACTTATTTTATTTAATAAATCTGTAAAATATATCATACAAGTAGAAATAAATTTATATCTATATTTAAGTGTTTCTATTCTAGTATGTTTAAACAGATTTAGTTCGCCGATTTATTATATTTACTACTAACTGGGAACCCGGCGTTGTCTGTGTATTTATATATTTTATCTCGGTACGTTATTTAATTATTTGTCAACACATGATTAAAGGGGAATTGAAAGTACCTCAATATGAACCTCTAATATACATCCGGTACATAGCAGGGCTAAAGCTAACTGAATAAAAATTCTCTTATCTCTTTATAAGAGCCCAAAAACACTACCGATCTATTAGAGCTAAAAATTGTCAGCAGAAATCAAAGAGTGTCAAAAGTATTTCCGGCAACCGAATACAGTAAGAAACACAGATGTCTTCTTAAGAAAGGCAAAATTACGTCCGGTATTTTAAGATGGTAATAATTATCTTCGATACCAGAAGACAATAAGAGATGCGCCAGTCCCACACCTGAAGGAACTATGGGTAATTTTATCCAGAAAGTATTCAAACTGTCCAAAGTGACATATAAACTAAGTTAAATGCAAATATCTGCAATTATTTCAGCCCCTTCATAATCAATAAATACTCCACTTTTACGCTGAATGGGGCTGAAATTATACGCAAACAAATTACGCGAAAGCAATATAAAATTAATGACGGCTTTCATGAATATTAAAAAACGTTCTTCCCCTCCCCAAATGGAGGTAACCGTGTTTTATCCCCAACAGTGTAGATTTCCGAGTCGCCAAGTGTTCAACATTTATTTAAAATTGTTACATCCATTAAAAATAATAATCAAAAGTTTATTTCACGCCGTTCCATCCCTTCCTTGTGGATAAACTGTAACTTAAATTGCATTTTTTATTTCAGAATCAAACTCAGCGGCTCATATTACACCGGCTTAGAGCCCAATCTCGATTGATTTCTGTTTGTTTTATGTGATCGCCTCCACCATCACCCCTATAAATACTACACATCGGTTATGGTTGTGGTTGAAATTATACTGTTGTAGAATCACGGAACACACTATCAAATTTATTGATCCAAGAATATATGGAAATATTGACAGGTTCTTGCTTAAGAAAAAATTTTCCTCCCCCTCCACCCCCACCACTAGGGCTGGTAGCTGAGTCTTTCTCCAACAGCGTTAATTTCCGGATTTCAAAGAACTCGTGGTCGAAATTGGTTTACTCGTTGAGATATGTATGCGGAACATACAGACAGAGGCAATTTTATTACAGAGATAATAAATAGGTATATGCTATTTAAATTAGCGAAGTTTCTCTGTCAGCTATAGTTTAATGAACTCTTAAATGGGGAGATGAATATATGAGCCCTTAATTTCTCATAAAGAAACATTATACATTAGAGGCAGGGTGGTGGAATTAAACCAATCAGTAATATTTTTTGTATAATTATATTATGACATGAATGTAATTTGATTTTAATCTTTTTGAAGTACATGATAGTACTTAAGAATGATGAAAGTATGAAAAACCACAAACTAATTACACTTTGTTTTTATTATTAGCTGTCGCAATATTTGAACAACGGAGCCATATTTTACCATTTATATTCTTCCTACTTAAATTCATTAGCTCAATAGCGAGTCTCGAGTAACTAATGAGTGGTTTAATTTCGTAAGGAACCTCTTTCTTAACGTGTACTACGCAGTTTCCCCCTCTGAAAGCATTGTTAAGGCCCTGCAAACCTCTTGTGCTGCTTGGCACTTTTCCACGGCGGGACTGTTATTGCGTAGATAAAATCTAACTTGACTCGTTTAGCTGGAAAGCAACTTACACTAATTCTCATCTCTGGAAGCGAGAAAACAAGCTGCGCTAAGACTGATTTGGAGGAAATGCAATTCTACAAGTCTCAATCAATGTGTACTAAACGACACTTTACTGCTTATGGTTACTTAAATCCAACTAATAATATATTTGTTACTCTAAAAACGTGAAAATCCAACAAGTGTTTTAAAATTCCTATGATTTTTTAAATCTAAAATTTGTACGATAGTCTAATTCTTAAATTTAAAATTTTGAGCATTACTAAGAACGTATTCAATATCTGTGTACTTTTATTAAACTTGTAAATAAACCGCTTTTCATTAATTTCTCAATTTGCTGATAATATTTGTAATAACGTAAGCAAATATAATAGCCTATATAAAATATTATCAAACAAACAACAAATGACCCATATTTTAACAGAAATTACAAACTTTCCTTATAACATGCTTATTAGGTCCAATTTTGTGTATTATTTTCTATTTATTATTTAATAATGATGAACTTCACCACTTTGATTTTAGTAAATATTTGTTTGTTTCGTATATTATTTTATATCAGTTTGGATTCTGTGGTTCATTTCAAGTCATTTTCACAATTTAAACTTTATGATGTTTAATATAAAAATTAAAGAAAAAGTATTTATTACATTACTAGGAATACCGGCCATTATCGCTTGAAACATTCATAAAGTACATAAATAATAGTAAATATTTGTACATTTATTCACCATTATTTTTTAGATATATGACAGATACTAAGTTGTGCAAATGAAATTAGCTTCAACGATGATAATTTGATTGAATATTAGTTCGTTTGCTGTTTGACGTCGTCGTTACAACTGTATTTGTTACCCGCACTCTTTACATTTAATCAGTCTTCTTAAACTCTAACATTAAACTATTTTTAAATATATTTATACTTTTGGTGTCCTTAATAGCTACTCGAAACTCATTGTATAATACTAACCCTTTATTAAAATTGAATAATTTTTGATTTTTAAATTTAAGTTGCCCGTATAAAAATTTTCCCTGCTGTCCCTGGTGTTGTGACAATGTACCTCTGAATTTCATTTTATAAAGCTATGTAAATAATCTGGTAACTGTTCCTTATCTATTTTATGAATATAAACTAAAACATCATATAGGAGTTGGTTCTTAACTATTGAAAATTCCTATATATTTAGCATATCCTTAATACTTGCTCCAATTTAAAATAGCCCTTAATCCTCTATTTCATATGACTTCTAATTTTTTAATATTACTTCCGCTTACGGAAAGAATTACAGAAACGTACATGATATTGACATAAAGGCAATTTCCTTAGCTTTAAAGGACAAAAGATTTCTTAATCTACAAACTACTCCTTTTTTCTTTTCCAATTTCTTTTCAATACACTCTCCATATTTATAACATTTTAATTCACAGACAATAATGACGCCTAAGTACTATCAGATGACTGTCATATCATTACCTACAATTATATAACAGTTTTCACATTTATTCTCTATATACATACGTTTGTCTTTTGAGAATTTAGAATTAACTTATTGAAATAAAGTCAGTTCACAATATGTATACCAGAGCATTATCAGAAAATCGTTGAACTTTGGCTTCATTTACTACTTTGGCAATTGATTAACATACAAACTGAACAGCAGTGGGCCCAATTTGCTACCCTGAGGCACACCAAAGTCTACTTTCTTACTCTCAGAACATAATTAACTGTAACATATTGCTTCATATTCAGCAAGTTATATCTCATACAACTTATCAATTAACATTTCTCTACATACAGCCTCAAAAGCTCTCATAAAATTTAAATATATAGCTTTCCCTTTTCCAAGACTCTACCAAAAGCTGTACAGCAGTTTCTGTTGAATTTTTATGTCTGAACCCTGACTGATATAAAGACAAATTTTATTTTTATTTAAATGATCCATTAACTTATCATAAATTATACTCTCAATAATTTTAACAATATTAAGTGAGAAATTTTCAGGTCTAAAATCAGACATAAGTATACTAATAGGAACTTTAAGAATTGGCGTGCTACATGAGGCTTTCTTATTTTTATTTCTAAAGGTTGCATCGACTACCTGGTTATTTGCGACCGCAGTGACAATTATTTAGATATTATTTTACAATTATTTATTTACAATTACGAATTTAAAAAATAAGATATATATATGATTTCCATGTATCTATTCGTTAACCACTAATTAATTATTTGTCTTTGACACGTCATGAGACTTTAATATACTCTGGCACAATAAAGGTACGAGTGATTTATTTACAATAAATAACACTTCACATCCTACTACATTCCAGACAACTTTTAATAGTTTAGCATTGAGAATCCCTTCCGTACCAACGTTTTTAATTTATTTATAATTCTCTTAATTTTCCGAGGATAAGATAAACCGTGAAGGGAAATAAAAAAGTGTAGTCGAGGTTTTCAAAGTTTGGGCAGATGTTCTTCCAAGACTCTGGACTTGCGGGCGGCTGTGAACTCAGTATCCCGGTCACGGACCTTCTGACAGCGGAGCAAAATCAATAACATTTACCCCACATCTGTCTGCGACGAGAATGCAGCAACATTTTCTTATCTCTGGCCGAAGAGCCGCCTATTCAGGGAGTCAATGCGGGCGACGTAAATAGAGATTTGTGTGCCCTGTGCATGCGTGCTGGCATGCCAAACGGCGCGATACAGACCAGTCGGTAGGTCGGTCGTTCAGCGACCCTCACTCTGACAAATCTTCGCCAAATCTATTAGAGAATACTTCGCAGAAGCTCGATATGACAAACATATCAGAGTAATATAATTTGACTATTCATTTATTACTCGCTGTGTTCACACGCCACTGAACTATTATTATAACAAATAAAATCAAATTATCCGTACAGAATAATCTTGTCTCTAATTTCTCCTCTAACTGCTTGCCCCACTTATCTCAATGTAATAACCTACGCAGAGCTTTGCGAACGTAGAAATACATTAACATATGTAAATCTATTCAGCCGTTTGGAGAATTTATCGTTTAAACATTGACGGCGAAACATAAACGCTATGCGACTGTAACTAGCTGCAGGTGTCTATGACGTAATTTCCCAGCATTACTCGAGTTTTTAACAGATCAAATGCATAGAAAATGACGTCTGTAGCGTTTCAGAACTATACACATACGGGAAGACGGGACGGAACGCGACAATTATTGTGTTTAATTTTTTTTTAAATTATGGAAAAAGAAAAATCACTTCATCAAAGTATAAAACATTACATTATTCTTTTATTTACTTGATCTAATATCAATATAATTTAAAACAACGAACTTAGATTTTTATGAATTTTTAAAAAGGAGCATACAAATTTCACTTTCTGCCCCCCTCCCCACTATTCACTCGTATCAGCGCGGGATAGGATTTTTTTATTTATAATTAGTGCAAAAAATTTAATGTAATTTAAGAAAAAAAACTTTACATCTTTTGAGTTTCCTTTCTTATACTTATTTAGTACACGTATGACGGCTTCGTCAATTTTTCCTTCCGCAAAGAGTTTTTTTTAACAGCATACTCTTTGCTAACATTTTTCCCTTTTTTCCGTTCTTTTTCTTTCTTAATCTATTTTATTTTGGCACAGCATTCTGTAACTCATTCTTATAAAGTGAGTCTACCAGTTTATTTTCTTCCATGAGCGACACATTACATTTTTCCTTATATAGTAGTATCCTGTTCCGCTACACCCGCTTCGGCTCGCACGCGAGTTTCAGTTAACGGTTTTTCACCCAGGCTTAATATAAACAAATTTAATTCTAATGTGTAACTTATATGCAGCTAAAGAAATCTAATCTACGGATATATACCTGTAAAGTGTTAAAATTCAGGGGTTTTTTAGATTACCTTCTTTCGAAATGCTGAAAAAATTATAAATTCACAAGTGTAAGACGCCAAAGCAAAGACTTTATTCGCAAATTGCAGTCAGAACTTGGTCAGGTTTTCTTCCTTGACCAGTTACAATGTTATACCCTTATTTAATAGCCTCCAGCACCTACGAGTAACAAATATTTCGTTCCGCCCTAAAATAAGAAAACATTGCATATAGTACTGAAAAACAATTAGACGATGAGCGAAACTCATAACTTAAACGTCATTCGTTTATTGGACCATCTTTACAGAGCAAGAACTACTCAGTTAATACCGGAGATACTATTGTCTCCATTTTTAGCGTTGAATGATTAAATTCACAGTCAGACAAGGGGCCATATTTCAGATTAATTAACAGTCCCTTTAAATTCGAGGCAACGAATATTTTAATTTTTTTATTCTTATCCTTTTGGCTCTACAGCCATTTGCGGGGCCTGGGCCTACCGGGGCGACTGCGGACACATGACACTGCATGACACATTCCGAGTTTGGAGCTACTCGAGGTCAGTGTATCATTACTCCAGCAGCCTTATCATTTCACGACCAAGATGGCACAAACATCCAAGCCCATGCCAGGATTCGAACCCGGAACTTTTGGGTTGTGAGACAGCGACGCTAGCCACTAAACCACACGAGGTCGGTAATTTTTGTATTACGGTAAGGTTAGATTTCTCGTAGTTTTTCCTATAAACTGCTGAAAAATATTTTAATTTTCACAATTTTTCAATACTGAATTTTCATATTTATTTTCAAAGATATTTGTAGACAAAAATCACTTTTTTACAGTATTATTATTCCATCAACGACTCTAAATTGTAGTGTAAAACAAAGCACAGAGACACGAAATTATGCTTCAAACAAAATTTATGCCGGAAGCATATTAATTATTAGTGTAGTCTCCAAAATATATTTATAGAAATAACTACATAAATAAAGTTAGTTTTCAACATCCACTTGTACAAATTGTTGAAATAATCTATTTAGCAGAAAACAATCTCTGAAATTGTGAAACGGAAATTTTGCATCACGTAATTTAACGTCTTCAGTTAAGTTTGTAATTACTTTAAGCGAGGCAGGAATGCGTAAATTTAATTTTTGTCTGGGTAAGTGGCGGAGGGTTGTGAGTGGTTGTGGAGGGGGTGAAAGGGGGTGCTGGGTGGCTTCCATGGTAGGTAGCGATCGTCTTTCAACTGTGGCGGGTCCCGCTCGCTCTCACAGTGTGTCTATGTCCCCCTGCCAGTGTGTGCGTGCGCTCCATCTCCTCGCTCAATCAATCACAGCTGCTGTTTCCTTAAACCGATATCCTGGCCCATTAATCAATCTTTTTGTCTCGCGTAATCCATTTTCGTCCCGCACACATCTTTCCCATTCGCTTCCATCGCGGGCCCAAGTTCCTCCCGTCGCCGCCGCATTCTTGTCATATTCTTGTTTGTCATCGTCTGCGATGATGCCCGCTACTTTGAAAACACGTCAGAAGAATTTTCAAAGTGGTTCCATTTATTCTTGATAGAAGGGAGATTTCTAAAAACTTCTCTATTACATGGATGCGACGGAAAGTAGACGCTCGGGAGAGTAATTTGATCACCAGTCTTTCAGTACGTGATATTAGACTTGGGTGTAATAAAATATGTTTCAAACATATAATGGAATAGAGGTTTTGTTATTGACACTCCAGCCAAGAGAACTGACTCCACTCACAAAGAAATTTAAAACTCCTCTATGCGAACAAGGCTATCATGTAGAATAACGACTCATGGTGGTTTCATATATTGCTGAGCGTTCTATAAGCTTTACAGCGCGCACTACCAGTTTTTCCATTATTCTTCTTCTTTCTTTGCTCTGCGGCCAATTCAGAGCCTTCGCTTACCAGGTCGACTGTGAACTGTCATCTTACAAGACACATCCCAAATTTGGAGGTATGCTTTGTCGTCGTATCAATTCTCCAGCAGTCTTAATCCCAGTCTCCGTAACCATTTTGCCATTATAGAACTATTTATTTTATTAAAAAAAATTATTTAGATCTATGGATTCAATTAACGCACTATTAAGGAAACAGGACAAATAAAAATATATATAAACGTAAAATGTAAGTACCACACACCAACAAATAACCTTACCATCATAAATAATATTTATAAAAATAAGTAAGTTCCTATTTAACCAATGCATTTAACAACTAGTATATTAGACAGAAATATAGTACATCTCATTCATCTTGTGATTTCTGGCCCATTTCTATACTTCCTTTGCAAAATTAACACTCTGAAATCTTCGGTTTTTCCTGGGTGGTGGATAGGGTTGGGGGGAGGCGTGGGGTCTGTAAGGAAGAATGGAAAAATTAATATTTTCAATGATGAAAGGAAAAGGATTACCTTGATTCGCTTTCTTGAAAAGCGTGTTTTGTTTCCTGAAATGAACAGGCTTCCTGATTGATCAGGGAAGGGGCGTCGTCATAAAGTAAGTGGGTCGTAACACTGATGATTGAGGTTTATTTATTTCTACGTCTTATAATTTTTATGTCTCCAAGCTATGTTTTTAGTTTAGTTATTGTACCCTTAAGATGCCCGGTTGAATGGTATTGGAAACAAAATTCCGATGACGTCATAATACGTCACGTATCCGAAATAAAATTTCGTAATCTTTGTTTCAGGGTTAATACGTGGTTTCACTTGCAACTAAATCAAATACTACACTATCAATAGAATAAAGTTTACATAAATTTTCAAAAAATATATTAACCAACTTTAAATTATCCATCAAAGTTGACTAAATTTAGGAATAGTGGTAAAATATTTAGCCAGTATTCATAGTTATATGCCTCACTATAGATTTCCATGAATTACTATATTTATCATTCGTCTCTCTCTCCCTGATATTACCAATTAGAAATCAGAAAACTTGGCTTTTATTTTCTTCGCAAGATGCCTACAGACGTTATTTTCTTCTTGTACTATCCAAAGGTGTTTTAAATTTTCTTTGTAGTCATACTACAATTATTTACCTTCAGTTACTGATATAAATTCTAGCATTCAGTTTTAACTGTGGGTCAGTCGTTGTTACTTTCCCGTTTATCAAAAAAATAATTTCTGAGGAACAATTGGTTCTTTAAATAATTCTTCAAAATGTAAAGCTCTTTCACAGCTTTGTTGCTATTGTATTTAAAGCATTAAATACAACTACATGAAACTACCAAATAAGCTTTTATCATATTTAATTGTATTAAAAACTCTATTAAAAAATTAGAAATATTGTTATATAGAACTGCTTGGCGTAAACTTTTTTCCGACACGTAATTTTCGATAAAACGTTTTGTAATTTCAAAGATACTTCCCATGTTTAATTAAGTGTAAGAGTTATTTTTATTAACAATTGGGACTAAAGTATATACATATCGTCAAATTTATTAAAATGATAAACTATACGTGATTAATAGGGAGTAATTGTTTATTATATGCCTCGTTTTGTTCACAGCATAAACAAACATTGGGTATATATTTTGTTTTGCTACAGTAAATCAAAAAATATACATGAAAATATAGCATAAAATGACAAAGACAAATACTAATATTTACCATACAACGAAAGTTTCTTTGACATGTCACTGATGAATTTCGTATTTATCTAAGTTTCTTTTCGGTACGTAAAACAAATGTTTGAACAACAAAGCCATTTATGCAAAGGCTAACGGAAGCGCTTAGATTTATACTTGTCAAAAAGTAGAAATGCTTCAATTGAAGCTCAGAATGCGGGAAGCGATAGGTCCTCGGTTTGAGTCCTGGGCCCGGCTGACATTTTTCCACCCTTGTCTTTCTCCTAAATTTATATGTGTTTTGTAATGAACGCATTAAATTTATCCTTTCCAACAGAGTTGTTAATGTAATTGTTAGTTATTGCGTAATAGCAGCCCAAAGTTGAGACCTTGAAATCTCCTACGATAAAAAAATATGTTCTTAGAATATAACTAAATCTTTTTTAATATTTTAAGAATTTTAACGATCCATATTTAATTCCACCTTAGTTATTTTTATGATTATAAATATTTGTATGGAATTTCTGCAGAAAACATTTTACACCTGGTCCTATTATTTCGTATAAATTAATATGTTAATGTGTTATTATGATCGAATCGACATTAAATTTTATCAGTGTAGTGTAGTTCTTATCGTTCTTATTCAGTTCAATAACCCAGTAAGTTATTTGGATTATGTACCAATACAAAGGTCGGTCGTCTCCGAATATATTTTAGTAACTGCACTGCCATCGAAATTAGGTATTAAATTTAAAGATATACTGATAGGTGTGTGAAAAACATCTGTTTCGTAAGAATGCATTAGCATTTTATTTCTTTGTCAGTTGTAGTTCTTTGATTATTTGTAACTAAGATTCACGTACCTTAATTAATTTAAAATTAAGAATATTTCTCTTCATCTGAATTGGTCTTTGTTGCGTTCCTGTTTCTTCAGAAAAGGCTTCCTCTCTAAACTAATTAGTATCTTAAGCTTGTCTTAGCAGAAAATATTTCTTAAGTACGAAGAGAAGTTTGAGAGATCTAAGCTCTTGACTGGCGGGTAAATTCAGCTTGTCTTGAAGTTTCGTTACACCGAAACATGGATGCTTTCCGGAGTAAACAAACTTGTGATTGAAGCCATCTGCTGGAGCCGTTTATAAGGCAAGGCAGCTGAGAATGCCATAGGAACCGCAGCTCTGCTCTAGACAGATGAGGTCAAACGCTGGGCTCGTTTGAATCCATTACGCGGACACAGCTCCCCACTCGGCGGAAGCTTAAGTTGCGCCTCGGAATAAATCTGTTTGTAATTACGGTAGAAAAGGACGCTCCCAGAATATATTCACCAGTACACATGAAAAAAAAGACTTCATATTTATATTTCACATTGACTCATATATTTATCATGAGTGATCTTTCAACCAAAAAATCAGTTAACTACCAATCGTTCAGACCTTCCCTAAATATGAACATTAATAGCATTTTAAAACATCTAAATATTTATCCACAGTTAAAACATACTAATTCCATGACTTTCATAAGGTATTCATATTCATATGCCCTAAATGAATAACAGAAATTTACCTTTGACTTACGAAATCATCCGCAGATGGAAGGGGCCGCTTATGCAATACCGCGTCACACATACCACCGTCCCAGTAGTACAAAGTTACAAACCGTAGAAAGACAAAACTATACGGCCATACGCATTGTCGAAATGAAAAGAAAAGTCTAATTTTGTAAAAGTTCATTTTCCAAAGTTTATAGACACGAACATATTTCACAAATTATAAATATTTTAAAATTTGTAAGTATTAAACTACTTTCAACATTTACTTCGAATCCAGTACTAAAGCTGATGTTTCCAATAAATGTTTCTGTAAGCTGTATGTTAAAATATTTTAGAAATGAACATATTGTAAGATTTTTTAAATTAAATACTAAACTAAACGTTTGTTTTACTGGGTCCATCCATGAAAAGTGGTTCTCAAAAAGGAAATTAATTGCCACACTGTTTAATTTCTTATGTTTTGGTAGTTCAAAACCAATTTTGTTTTATCAAAGTTTTGTCCGGTTCAAAATGCACCGATAAAATATTAAGTTTTTCTGAGATTGTGCGGCAACCAGTGCTGGACCATTTGGCATGAATTGACCACATTTATTCGTTTTAACAATAAATGTGACCATTCAGTATGTTCTTTCCATAGTTCATAATTTCTTTCTACGAGTCGGAGGAATGTGTGATGCAGTACAGCATAAGCGGCCCCTTCTTCCTCTTTATGATCTCATTCCAAAAAGATATGTTTCTTATGTTTAGTGAATGCTCCAAATATCAGAAAGTTATAATCTCTTCTAACATATAAGTGTAAACGGACTACTCTTTTGACCGTTGACTTCATTTACGTATACCTTTGTTGAGAAGTTCTTTTCTTTAAGTCAATTCATTAACATTATTACAAAACAGAAATTTATTTAAAGGAATTTATCCGTAACCTACAATGATACTTGAGTTATTAAATGTATATTCATCTCATTACCATTAGAGAGTGTTACAAGATAATGTTAGGTAAAGCTTGTCACGGTAACTGCTAGGTTGATGTGATATTGTACTTCCGCGTAAAGCATGGATAACATAGCAAATCCCCACAATCACGTTACTCGACGTCACATACGTAGATGGCGCAATTTCACTGACATTATGTAAAGTAGGCACACACACAAATTTTGAATACAGAAACTGCTTTATTAATCATTTAAATTTGTCTCAACTATGGACATTTATTAATCACTTTCCATGATGACACATTGTATTCTTTATTATTCATATCTATTTTTATATCTTGTTTTATGTATTAGAAAGCCACGTGTTTAAAATTATAATATACAATTTTAATGTTATTTAATTTTCCTTTTTGTAAAAGAATCTTTCAGTATTTACTTTTAAGGCTTACGAATTTGTTTAAATATTTATCGAATCATGTTGTCTTATGATTTGGCATGTGTCTTCACTGTGGATCTACCCTTGAGCAACTTATTATTTTATGTGTATGTTGAATTTGCATCAAGATCCGACATGAACATAAATAGGGTTGTGTTTATTTTACTATTTTTAATAAGAAAATCGTTTTTCATATATCTCTCCAACGGAAAGGTATTTTGCTGTTAAGAATTTTTGCCCCATCAACAAATACGCCATTATGAGCTAGTGAAAATTCAGTAAAATAGCTAAATTAGGAATTGAGATTATAATTTTCATTGAAGTGATGAATTTGCACGTGTCATACGCATTATTAATTAAATATTACGCCAAGAAATTGCCGAGGCCAACACAACAGAAGCTTCAGAGACTTCGTTTTCCCTTATTTTATGAAAGTTAGATATTTTTTCGCAAGCTGAACTCATTAATTACAGCTAAGTAAGTTTAATAAAGAATTCTCTTCGTTATTCATTAAGAATATCTAAAGTGGGCGATCACTCTGTGCTTGATACAATGTTCTTTTTTTCTCGAGATCAATGAAGCTTCCCAGAATACAGCATCCGCGATAAGGGCAAGTCTCTTACAAAAATAATTAATGGTCCCCGACGCTGTGACGTGAGGTAAGACTGATAAGGTAATCACCGCAGGCAGTTACCCGATCGCTGGGGTGTCTGAAAGCAGCGCCCTTCTCAAACTCTGCACAAGTTTACCTATGCAAATTGGGGCGGCAGTGTGGCGTTATGTGGAGACGCAAGTTGTCGAGGGAAAAAGCGAAACGAAGCTTTACAGCGGCGCTCAGAGAACACAGCACTAAATCAGTGAATTGGATTAATCATTTGTAACTGCGGGCGCGCTGATGAGAGTGATTGTGTGAGCAGGATTAGAGGCTGCCGGAAATGGCGGTGCCCTGTAGACAAAACGCAGTCTGCGAATAAGTTTACTGAGGCTGCAAATGGGATGAGCCTTTGAGCCTAAAATTAATAACTACATTTCAGCGCCGACATGATAATTAAATGCTTCAGTCATATAAGGAAGCTCTTGGGAACTTACTGCTTTATTGCAGGGCTGAATGTTCGGTTTACACCGAGTTGTTTCAATTGCTCTGAATCGCACGTTAATACACAACACAATCCTCCTGTCGTAGATTAGAGCTTTCATGTTATACGTTATTTTCACAACTGACATTTTATAGATTCTGTTCTTTAGGATTCAAATTTAATTTCGATTAATTTCATGGAAAGGACGACACTGTGGTGGAAAGGTATATTTTTTAATCTAAATAGATATGAAATTAAATGTAGCTAGTTACTTGAGGCTAACTAATACAAAATTCTTCTAAATGGTTCTGTTAATATATATAAATACAATAATATCAAAATAAGCTTAACTTGTTTCACTTTCTAATAAATGTCTTCTAAATATTACATAATCAAAATGAGCGCTGCACTATGTGAAATGTTGTCATGTTTTGTTTCCGTAAGACATTTAACAAACGAGGAGGCTCAAACAGTCGACAAAATATTCACAAAATAGTCATGTAGCTTTTAATTTTTTGTGGCGTTTCTTTACATCATATTAAATGTATTCTAATTAATTAATCAAATAATAATAATGGTGGCAAACATAGGCTCAATCTATTTTTTTCTGTAATTGGTCATAAATGCATTCGACATTTCGTTTGACGCAGCTATTTTAGACAGACAAGTTTATTTTTTATATATTTGGCTTCCTTTTGTTCATCAACATTCAACATTTTAAGAAATTACCTGAGGAAGTTGTAAATTTGGTGACAAAACGTCCGTTCCATTAAATAAAAACTGTCAGTGATAGGGCGACAATTTATTCGATTTAATAATTGTGAAAAACAAACATTAGCTGATTTACTAATTATTTAAGGTTTTTATTTACGTACTTATCTGGAAAATTAATTCCTCGTGTGTAAGAAAAATTTAATGATGAGCATATAACAACGGAATAGTACAGATCGTAAAGTGAACCATGGTACACATTTTCGCCAGCGGAGAACCCAGGCATTAAATGTTAGGAAAAATTCTATTGAATCTTTAACCACGAAGTTTCTCATTCATGGATACATTCTCGTATATATTCCTATTTTGTAATTATGCTTACCGATTGTTTATATAACCGGATTTCCAACACATATTTGGTTTAAGGAATAGCGATTGCCAAGAACGAATAAAAAAATTAATATAGGAACATGTTTTGGTTGGGCTACTAAAATCAGTCTTCAGAAAAAGTTTGAATAAACACTTCGGAGAGAGTGTAAATCTATTTGATTTATTCTTCAAGTATTATAAAATTAAGCAAGACTTAAAATAAATTTTTTAATAATTTCATAGGATCTCCATTGGTTTTAAATGAGTCTCCAATTTTACAAATTCATTAATAAATTATAGTTATTAATATTTATTATTTTTTGAAACTGAGCTTTCTGCCTTTCTGTGCCATATTTATACATATAAAAAAGGCTTTTTAAAAAACTATATAATTAATTCCAAAGCATATACTTTTGTTAAACAAAGAATGTTATAATTAAAATGGACTCTTTTATATTGGAAAATCTTATATTTTGTCTACAACAAAATTTATAATGTGGATCTTAAATAGAGCTTGGATTTTTCGTGTCTATTTACTGATAACCAAAAATATAAAATTGACCATCTCCCCGAGTCCCAATACAATTCGAAATATCCCAACCACGTGTTATAAATATGTCAATTAATATCGTCGTAATGACATTCGATCTATTAAAAGAATTGCACGTCAAGAAATTATTACCATACAAGTTGTTACAAACACGTTCGACGGTTGTGGAAAAAGTTGAATTTTTAACTCCTAATACATTATGAGATTTTTAAGTGACGACTGGGCTGATTCAAAATTTTAGGAAAGATTTTGTAAATTTTTCTACCTTCCTTTCCGTAATTATGAAATAATGTATTAAATTATTTCTTCCCGAATGACGTAAAGACAATTCAGCTATTTATTTTTGCATAAGTTTAGTGATTGTAAATCATATCTTTCTTATATTTATCCTATACATTACTCCTGTAATGGTAACTGTTCTTTGGACTGTTATATTTTTGAATGAATATGAATATACGTTATCCTTTCATTAACGGCCTTTTCTTCTTTGTTTCTTGACCTAAATTGACGAGATCTGCTGGAGCCTGATTTCCCACGGATCTACACACGTGTGTTTCAAAGTGTAGTGTATTGTGAAGTGTTTATGCGTGTGAAGTGCGTGGATCTATTATACCGATATAGTGTTCCACATTGACATTGTTTATCTAGAAATTATATCTTTTGTATATGTTATGTATACTTTCTTTTATTTGTCTATCATTGTATACATAGTTTCTTTTACTATCTCTCTTATTGTTCTGTACTCATATTCTTGATATGTTGTATTCATATTTTGTTTGCTCTGCTTTGTTTTATTTTATTTATCATTGTATACATAATTTTCTTTACTCATATGTTGTATCCATATTTTGTTTCTTATATTCGTATTCTTAGTGTGATATGTAACATATTCTTTGACTTGTCCTATTTCCTCAATAGAGGACTAGTGGATCCAATAAATCTTATCTTATCTTATCCAATAAAACACAGGACATTCACAAATGTACTCAGTATACAGCGCTGACTGTAGCCGACCGTCGACTTCCACGAACCTTTATTACCTCCAAAATGAAATCTTACAAATCATCTGAATTAGTTTTATTGTTTTTAATGATCTTTTAATATTCTTAATGATTTTTCAACTTGTAATCTCACTATGAACTCTTTTTATTGGTGGCATTTGCAGTTCAACATCTGGGAAAATACACTGTCACACAACGTAACATATTAATACAGTGTATACTGGATGTTTCTATTTTAAAAAAATACATATTTTATTATAACAGATTCTTTGATAATCGTCATTAATTATGTTCAGTTTCTAACCTGTTGTGTCACATACCCATGGCCATAAACTGTAGATGGTATTCAAACTCGTAAGCATTGTTTCAGCAATTAGCTTTAGGAATGGGCATCAAACTTCGACGACTAAGTCGGCCGGAGTCATGATCTTGGGGTATAAGTAGCGTTAGCAGCACCTGAGACGGGCAGACGACCGCGACGCGACGCTTCCCCGCGGTGCCCGGATGAGTTATTCCCAAAGCGCCGCGCGTCGTCAGCACAACGTGTTGTCCGGGACATCTGCTGATTCGACGTTTCCTCCACCTTGTGGTAGCCCAAGAACGGGGACCCGCTGTCCGCAGTCCAACTCAATTTCACAAGGATTTACTCCATAAACGAAGAGCACCCTCAGGAAATATGTGGGAGTGCAACAGGGACGCGGGCCAGATATTTCTCCCGCAAACTGGATCAGCGGCTGCGTAGAATACACGATGAGCGAAAGCTGCAGGAGGGAAAAGCCGATCATATTAATGCGCCGGAGCAGAAAGTTACCAGCACGCGGCGGTCAGCTTAGCTGCTTGCCAAATGCAAATACGCGTCTTCCACGCAGGCGGCGCAAAAAAATCTATTCCTTACTCACTGACATTTTTACATTTCACTTTTGGAAAACGCGCCCTCGGCCTTGACACTTGCGGGTCCTGAGGATGATGAACTTGACTTACCGTCAGATGTTACAACAGTGATTAAAATTCTTAGCCGTACTGATGAAGAGATAGTGCAATATTGAGGCACTTTTATTTTAAAATAGGCATAGAGATTGACAATCTTCAATATTTTCCTCCTACTTTCTCAGAGTATGACCATCGCCGATTTAAGAAAAAGATAGTTGTGGAAAGTTTTTATAAGAGTAGAGTCTTTGATTTCAGGGGAAAAGAGTGTTCGCTGGTTATTGTGCAACGGTGAAGGTTTGTATAAAAATTCTGTTTATTAAATAGCATGTTAAATATTATTTGTTCAAAGTTGAAGAATTTAATGTGGAAATATTGAATCTGAAGAGATTGATGAAATGACCACCAGAAAGGTTGAGTATAGCTACGTTCCAAACCTGTATTAAAGTTAAAATATTTGAGTAGATCTATTTCCTTAACGGTGGAATACCTCAAATGAAAGATAGCTGTAGCAAAATTTAAGAATAGTAAACTTTTTGATGATAAATTGTTGCATTTGAATTACCATTAGGCTTGCCACGTTAGCCTGACTCCACAAGGAACGAAGCTGGCGCTCAACAAGTTGTTATTTCTCTGTATTGTAGCATAAATATTAATATTCAAGTAACACATAATATATGTACTTTAGAAATATAAGATAGAAAACAAATTTATCCAATCAAGGGATTTTGAAAGACAGCAACATTGCATGTACAGTTGGTACGACTCGGCATTAGTAACAAGCTGGTCTGACGTCATCACTGACCAAACTCGTACTTGAAATGCTATCTTTTGTTAAGCAAGATATTAATTACATTCTGAGTTATATACTGTCACGTGGGAGTAGTAAATGAAATACAAATTATATCATATCTCACGTTAATCGAATGATATTTAAAGGAAGACTGTTACAACAGGTGTATATTAGTTTTACAGAAACAAAATAAAAAATAATTAACTGAATCATATGGTATTAGAATATATTTTATTAAAAAATATAACGTCCCTGAAATATTTCATCTAGTTAGTCTCATTTAATGTCACATATTTTTTTCTTAGAATTGATAATTTTCTATATTTTTTTTAAAAAAAATCAATGCTTACTTTGTTTGAAATGACATTATTATAATAAATTAATGAAAACGAAATAATATTTTCGTTTTTGCATGACTTAAAATTGAGTAACTTAGGTTTCTTTTTCTTTTATGAGTGTATCTCTTGAGCCTTTACCTTTCAATATTCTTCAATTGTGAGACAATTAGTTTAAACAACAACCATTCCTTTCATTTTTCTAGATTTCCGACAGTCTTATTTATTCTTAGTACCTAAATATTTAAGTATGTTATTTCTCAAAATTTTATATATATAAATATTAGAAAGCTAGATGGATAAAATTTTGTAAATTGCGAAAGAAGGGAGTAAAACTAAAACATTGGAAATTCAGCTATTTTTGCTTATGCTATCAATGAATAATTATATATTATATGCATCAAATAATTTTCAGTATTTTTTTAAAAAAAATTTCAATGCTTACTTTGTTTGAAATGACTTTATTATAATAAATTAATGAAAACGAAATAATATTTTCGTTTTTGCATGACTTAAAATTGAGTAACTTAGGATTATTTTTGGATTATAACTATTCTAATAGACTTCCTAAATTGTTACTTCTCACTAGTACCAGTTCAATAAAATATTTAGTTACACATGCAAACTATATAAGCATTGTAAATATCTTAGGACTTATTTCGTAGCAATTCCTTTAATTAATCGAAACGTGAAAATGAATTTAATGGATCCGTTGTTTTTGTTGTCAGCTGTGACTTGGGAAGAACCCTTAGCCTCACTGGTTTCCGTAACGACGTCCAATTTGGGTGTGTTAATATTTCCTGGCACATTGAGCCCTCCTACAATAGCCTTCCTTCCGAATTCGATGAACAACACACATTACTCTTAACGTTTCGACCTCGGGTTACCCATTCTCTCTCCTCGAGCCACGAAACCACCACAATAGCGTTAGCAGCGCTTTTATTCAGCATTCAACAACATCCCGTTCCCCCTCTCTTGCAACAACTCAGACAAAAGGTAGTAATGACTGGCGCATTATCGCAGGCTGTTGTGCTCGGTACGTGCCGGTCGTGTCAAGAAGGCTGTGGGCCGCCATTCGCTGCTCTGGCCACGTTCCGTATTGGATCTCTCCCCTCAGCCAGCGATAGGCACTGAGGAATGGGCGACCTGTGTCACGGCCTTCAATGGAACTCACCCTAGCGCCATGCTGACCACGTACAGCTGCCCATCAGCACAGAAAAACGCGTCGATACGTGGCCAAATAGCGCAATCGATTATACTTCCCTAATTTCCACTGTAAGCTACATCAACTGCTTTCCCAATAAAACAGTCTTGAGCGGGCTGCAGACAACAATTTAGCGAGAAAACTGGGCAAATTGCGGTATATTTAACAATATAATAACGTTTCAGCTTAGCAAATTTCTGCATCGCCTGCATTGCGATTTATTGATTTTAAAACGGGTTTATACAATCATTTGAATGTGATATTTCTATTATTACAATTTTCTGGTTAAGCATTCAGATAAACACACCAGACGATACATTTGTTAAAGTCTTCTATTATAAAGCCAATTTAATGTTAATTTAGCTAGATTATGTAAATTACCAAACAAATAAAATTTTCACTCACTGACATAAAAGTAACGATAAGTTAACATAGTAAAGTGAGTTATTTCAAACTAATTTGGTAGCCTCATTTTGAAAACTCACATCTTAACACACACGTTATTGTTTGTGTTGTTATGGTATTCAGTCCTAAGACTGGTCTAATGCAAGCCTCCATGCTAACCTATCTTGCGCAAGCCTTTGCATTTCCTCATAACTAGCACAACCCACATCCTCTCTAATTATTATGGGTTCTAAGTCTTCTTCTGACTCCCCTAATACTACAATATTGTCGGCAAAGCGTAAGGTTTTTATTTATTTTCCTTGCAGTATGATACCCTTTCCATATTCTGTTTTAACATTATTCTTCGTCACCTGTTCTATATATAAGTTAAACAGCATGGTTGACAGACTGCATCCTTCTCTTACTCCTTTCTTGATTACGGCTTTCTTTCCGCAATGAACGGTAAAATTCAAGGGATATTCTGACTATCTGAAGGCCATTTCAAGTCTAAATGAAACCTACTGTAAATTATAAATAGATTAAAATCTATACGAATAAATAAAATTGAAGTGTCTGTCTGTCCGTATGTTTGTCTCGATTAGGCTCCGAAACGGCTCGGCGGGTTTCAATGAGGGTTTAAAGAAAGGAGATTAAATTTAAATATTCTTGCATATTTACTTTACATATACTGCAGAAGATATGAATATAATTAAAACTGTTAATTCTACGGGAAAATTTCTTGGAATTGGCGCGAAAGCCGGCGTGTAAACCAACTGCGAGTTATAAGCCCTATTACGCATTCCTGTATTATTCACCCCACTTATTAACTATTGCTGCAGCAGAATGAGAAGAAATGAATTTCTTTGGATCGTCGGTACGACGTATACATTAATTGGTTTTATTTTTCGCGTCAGGTAAATTTTAAAATTTAGCAATTGCTAATATGAAAATAAAATGGAAACTATCAAGTTTGGTGTCGAAACGGGTGTAATGCGAGTCGCTGTGTTACATTCTCACCTTTAACATTGGATTTAAGTAAAATTTTAATCATTAAGTGAGCGAAAAGTTTTATTCTGTTAGAATTCTGAAAAAATATTTATTCCTCCTATTTTACCGTAGGTATTTTGGACTCTCGAGATACTGGGAGTATATTTATGTGTTGACCAAGAATTAAACAATGTACTGGGATAATACAAATAAATACCCGGGCAACGCCGGGTCCCCAACCAGTACTGAATTTGTTTCTTTGATTAGGTTACTCATATGCTAGTTTTTTCCTTTAAGAATCAGTTCAGAATTGAGAAATCATTTTTTTCGGTTCATGGTCATACAAACTGTTACTATTAATATGTGAAAATAACCAACAAGTAATAGTTTTAAGAGAAATTTTTTAATATTCTGTTTTATTTGCACAAGTTATGGTTTAATTCAATGTTATAAAAAATTGTATGTAGAAAACCAAATATTGGAAATAACGAATTACTGACCTGTTATTCAGTTATTTTCTAGATAATTTAATAAAAAGATATTTTTAAGGAATGAAATATGTCCCGTGATTCGGAACGTTCCTGGTATCGCAGTTATTGTCGAATTATTGACAGATAGTATGCATACAGTTATCCTGGTAACTAGGAGCCTCCTTTAACCTTCTAAAGTTCGGGGAACGAGGACAGCAACGCCACACAAGCTCCCTTTTGTGTCCAACATGACTGCAAAAACAGCCTCACAGATAAGTGGCCTCGACTAATTTAGCCCTTTGAGATAAAGGGAGTATTGCTAAAATGCTTCTCTACGTGTATAGATTAACATGTTTTACATATTAACAGCTTAATCTGGGCAGAGTTCGTGCCACGGGACGCAAATGCCGCCTCCCTGTATGTTTGAATTACACGCAACGACAGCGGCTCGTCGATATTAACTTCCGTGCGTCCTGGCACGACCTGTTTCTGCGTGATGCACCGCGTTAAATGCGTGTTGAAGATACACGATTTGATTAAACCGTGAGAACGTACGAGGGAGGAATCGAGAATCCGTTTTGCGTCTAGTCTATAAAGCACACCTACTGTATGAATATTTGGGTTGCATTTAATATATTGTTAAAATAAATAAATGAGTCAAGTAAGTCCGATAAAGATTCGTTTCTTAGCACAGTTATATAAAAAGATCTTAAAAGAAAAGAGATATAATACGCCTCCTTCCATCAGCCATTAAACTTTTAATTATATTATATGGACAACTTTCAGAATAAATTTGAATGTAGACAATCCAAACGTTATTTACATTTTTTACTTATTATTATTTTACTCCCCATCATATTTCAATAAAATCAAGTGGAATATTTTCGATTATATAAACATGCAAAGGTTGGGGGGTAAATTATATTTACGTACTATTTTGTAAAATCACGAGACGTAATTATTGAGTTTAGTTCTAAAAAATAACATTTTTCCTGACTTTACTGTCTAATTTATTTAACCTGAGATAAATATGACTTTTAATTTGTAGAACTGTGTACGTATCACAATTCAAAATTAATTATTTCAAGGTAAATCATGTAAAAGGGTGAGCTGAATGATTCGTCTCCGCTTTTATTGCAAATATTGTTACTAAGAATAATCCATCTTTATTTGTGTTAACCACAGAGGAAAAATAATATTTTTTCCATGTTACTATGTTGAACGGTATTAAATAATGCCACGACGATTTTCTTATTTATACTTCAAATTAAAATTCCGTACAGAATATTTTATGAGAGACTTGAAAAATAACTAATTTAATTCAAGTAAAATTAATGTAGACGTATAGAATAAAAGTTCTGGTTAAAGTAAGAATAGCTTGGACGTAACAACGTAACACAGAAAAAATGGAACAACAATAAAGTTACATTTAATAGTCAATACGATTATCTTCTGAAAAAATTTTTTATTTATACTGAATACATATCAATATAAGATCCATACCTGCAGTCAAATTTTACACAGATTAATAATAGTAATGGGTGAAAATATTTGTTAAAACTCCCGTCCCATTCATGAAATACATTACGTTATGAAACAATAGATATTAAATTAGTCTAATACAAGCTCTTTTAATTTTTGCAGTTAAATCGATCAATAAAAAGTAATTGTTGACGGCGTTATCCACTTATTTTCAAGAACCTTGTATATATGCCGTCGTTTGTGAGGAGTAATTGTCTTATAATAAATATTTTAATATTTAATATGTAATGAGAATATATTAATACTTAAATAAAACGTTCATTAAATTTACAAGTTATTTCTCGTTAAACAGACCAAATAGATGGATCTAATATCGTATTATTATAAATTAAATTAATTGTTTGTAAGAAAAATTTCAAATTTTGAAGGCATATATGTGGATGTGCACGTACATTCCGTATACAAATTTAAACGTGTGTTACAATTTAGGATAAATTTTGTACACATGTTCATTGCGATCCGAAATTCAGCACTAATGAATTAAAACCCGTCTACCGCTCGTAGGGGTGAAAACGGCCAACATTTCGGTTGAATAAATACTTTTCGGGGTCAATTACTTTGACAACGTTTCCCCCGACAAATGTTTGCGTGTAATCGCAACAGCTTTCAGCACGGAGCGGAGAATCCACAGGGGTGGGGGTGGCTTGGCGTAACATGAAAATAATAAGAAAACTATTGAGTTTGTTGTGTAATATGTGATGCTTCCGACATTGAACATACCAGTGAACGAGGTTGACGGTAATAACACAAAATCGTCCAAAATTTCTGATTATTTTAGGGGTTATCTACAGGGATATTATAAAAAATTACCGTTGCAAGGTCGGGCACCCATCTAGCAAATAATAAAATTAGGAGAAGAATTTACAATTTTTTACAAATATTTAATATGTTTATTATTATTGGCTAATTTTCTTCTGGAGCGTTTGGGTTCGATTATACCAATAAATCTTGTATTTGGGGCTATCTTTATTTCTGGGAGAGATCCTGAAATAAATTTTAACTATTTTAAAGAGCCTTTATCGGAATTTGTTATACCATCAGACTTCGTCTATGACAAGAAAACATATTAATTGATGATTATATGGAGATTCGACGGAACACCAAAATACTTGCGCTGAATACGATGTATTCCACTTTTATTCTTCATCAATATATTTTCTGCAAAGCACCGTTCATGCTAAAAGGCATGATTTTTTTGTTACAATAGAAATTTGACCTTTTACCAATCTCCCGAGAAACGTATCAGCAGTTGTGAAACCAGAAGTCTACTTTTACAGGTAGTGTTCTTAAAATTTTTAAACCCATTATCTTTAACTGAAAGATAATTTTCTCTTAGTATGTTGAAGTGTTTAAAGTAATATTGATTTACCAGAACTTGTAACCTTGTTGACCGAACAATGCGGGTTTTCTTTCTACTTAAACCGTAGATTCTGGTTCAGCTTCTACTGATAAACTTATTGACTTTCTCAATTTGATTCCAATGCAGATAATTTTTTGCGATAGAATTTACACCGATACAAATTTGACTGATGAGAAGAGACCGGAGTAGCCAAAGTAGCATTTTGAAACTTGATGTGCAAATACTTATTTACTGGTAATACATACAAACTTGTGCAGTTATAAGGTAAAGAATTGGAAAATAATTTTGTTTGAACTGTGACTGAGTTTCAGTAAACTTTACTGTACACGATAAATATTACTGCAATCTCCAGCGAGTGAAAAACACAGCGGTAGATGTAGGCTCAGCCTGTATTTATTTCCAATTATCGAATGTAAATTTTTTGTTGATAACATGGTACACGATTTGCAAAAAAAAGAAAGTTGCTTCACAAAGTGAGTTATATTGGACCTTGATGTGCTTTGACGAATTTTCTCATCAATCAATTACGCTCTAATTAATAAACCGAAACACAGTACCTTCGAAAATGTAATAAAATCATTCGTCAATACGAAACTTCCACAGGTGTTCCCGCAAAAATACAGGTTTATCCACAATTATAATCGGCTTGCACGGGAAACCTGTAAATTAACGTAAAGTTCTAACTGCACTCTTTATTGTAGCTTTTTTGGGGGGATATATAGCTTCGGTCGGCACGATGACAGATTAAATACCACAAGCCTAACGCAATCGACGCCGGGGAACGGGACGCATAGCCAGCGGCAATATTGGTGCTGTGAAAAATTTGCCATGTATCCGAAAAAACCTTGAAAGCAGAATATTTTCAGTGCAGAGGGACCTGACGCGTTAACATTGACTGTGAGTTCACAAAACCGACTATCATTGTTCAGAATCAACATTTTCACTGTTTTGATGTAACAATGTGTCAGGGAAACAGAGTCGTACATTTTAGACATTAAATATGGAACCGCTGCAAAACCAATTTCACAATATAATAATTAAAGGACGACATATAATACGTAAATGTTTTATATGAACACTCGGTTAGCTTGTATCTGATAAGGATTAAAGAATGTATTGAACACTCTACTTCCTCTACCCGTGATGTGTGTTGACGGTATTCGATTAAATATTGTCATATTCTAACACCAATTATCAAGAGGAAACGAATCTCGTGTAAGGCAACGGACGCTAACTTTTATATATGATTCTGCAGTTGTTTTACATTATTTTTATTTAAAAATTTGCATCGACTACCTGGTCATTAACGACAACACACTGTCTTTGTCTTTTTGATGACTTCCTCCCGAGTAGTCCCCGCCCGTATGGGGGACTGTTTTACCTCGGGAATGTTTTACCCGACAGGCTGCCATCATATCGTTACTCATGTAACGTTGCATGTCCGCCGTGAATTTAAAACAGTAACACAACCATTAAAGCTGTTTTAGTCATACTTCTTTTTGTCCAACATTGAGTCATTCCTGGTTCATTATCCACATGCCTCAAGTCGGTAATAGTAAGACTTGTTGCCCCTTAAATGCTAGTTTTAGTCCTCCCTGACGAATCGGTACCACGTTAATTTGCGCAACCCCACTTCGCAACCTGGGGGTCAGAGTTACAGTCATGTAAAATAGCCCTTTATGTGCTTTGTTCAACTGTGGGGGGTTTTAATGGTGCTTGTGTTTCCTGGGACCCAAGCCAAAGCCATATTTTAACTAAGGTCGTAATTTTATACATGGCATTAATCTTTTCCCAATTTATTTTTCTTTTGTAGATGTTATTTATTGCGATGTAGCAAAATATTAATTTTTTATTATTACAAGTATAACGTTTTTGTTAGAAATTATTTAATAGTTTAGTAGCTTATATATAGAAGTTTTAAATAATTATTCGTAACTTTTTAATGTATGATACTTTTTGAAACAGTCTCGAACATGAATGTTCGTGTTTCACTTTTCACAGAAGATTAGATGTTTTCTTCCTCTAGGCAGATTACGATGAGACCATCGGCTATATTTTCGTTTGCCATAAAGTTGCAAGACGTAGGTTTCCATGTAGTCTTTCCTCAATTTATTTTGTTGATAGCTCGCAGTTTTACCTTCACGTAAATTCTAAATTAATTCCAAGTAACTTACACACGAGATATTGATTTAGTATTGTTACGTTTACATCCAGATTTATAGAGAATAGAATTCATTGACAGAAGAACTAAGAATTTAAGGAGGATATTTCAACTCCCCATAACAAAATTGTCTGCCATTATAATTACTGTTAAAAAACAATGCATACATCCAAATTGATCAGCATGGTTCACTCATCCTATGAGTTTGTTACAATTAATTATCATATTGAGGTTTCTTCAATAGGCTGTACCAATACTGAAAATAACACTAATACAAGAATTATTTCATTATACGAAATGTTTTCTCCAGTTTTTCTAAATCTATCTGATGGATGATGCATTATTGCTCGTTCGAATACAATTTCGTTTGCGTTATAATGATCGTCATGAAATCGTAACTAATTGGTACGAATCATAATCTACAGGCTGATGGTCATTCTCAAGAACTTGACTATTGATATTACTCAATTATCCTCCGAGTTATCAAAATTTTATTTTTTATGTTATTGTTGTATAAGTATATCTTTTCTGAGAATGTAAGATGTGACTGCTAGTTTTTTCATTAATATCAAATTCAATTTCAGAATTTATTTCAAAACATTCACTTTCATTATCCACTTTTTAAAATGAATTTCTTTAATAACATTTTCGGTTCAACATATTAAGAATTGACTACAACTGACATTGATATCCAACTGTATGCGTATTTTCTCTGTTGCCGATGCATCACTGACAACGTAATGATGCGGCTAATTGTGTTGACAGGATCTTAGTTGTCAACTCTCACGATCAATACAACCTTAACGACAAAATTCGGTTGCCACGTTAGACGTTAAGGATTAATAATATCGCCGTTACATGTTCGGCTGGATTTCTGGAGTATTTTCTGGAAGCAGGAAAGAAAACCTTTATTATTAAAAGGCGTCGAGCTCAGGTCTACCAACGAATATAGCGTAGATTCGGTTAAAATGAGATACTAATAGTAGAGCAGTAATGTTAGGGGCAATTCTAATTCGCTTAGGCAGTAGCTCCTTGGTATCTGTAACGGCCGGGCCGTTGCTGTGTTAGCCTCTGGTGGGAGCTGACGGCTCATGGATTTATGGCGTGCTATCTGTGCGCACATATCTCTAAACAGCCCTTCTTTATGCCCGGCTGTTGCATACGGCCGTCCGTATCGCATATTTCTAGTGCTCACCTTCATCCGAACGCTTAGTGCGGATCGGACAGAAAAGCAGCGAGCCGAGTGCATATTTCATCTGTATCTCGCCCCAACTACATACAAATGCTTTACAAATAGCCACAGTCAGTTTCAAGATGAAATAGTTAATAATAAAGAAATAGGTCTCGGATAACTTATACGGGGGAAAAGAATTACCAATTCCATCTATTCTCTAATTTTCTTTGATAATTTTATGAAACAAGTAATATTACTCAGTATTACTTTTCTTGAATTATGTAACGAAATATAAAAAACTATTTTCAAAACACCATCCACTTACAAAACAGAGAAATATTAAGTCGATATAAGTCTTATAGGTTTTGAAAAACAAAACTACTCCTTTGTGTTCCAAATACAATTAATCTTCTATTGAACTAAAATGCTAACAATTTTTGCTAAGAACGTTTTTATTCTTTATATAAAAATACATTTTTTAATTCTTTGATTTTCCTGACGTCAAGGCGACGACCCTCGCCCTAAAAAAGTTTACAGATTGAGGGTTTGAATGTAAAAACTTTTATTTTGCGTGCTACGACAACGTAGGGGAACTCGGGCTTAATATCTCATAAGAAAGCCTGCGCGTGCTCATTTCCTCCGCACGATAAATCACAGCCTTCGAACGGATTTAAGCCCAACAACTTTGGGTTTTTAAGACGACACACAGACACATAGGCCGTAAGGTCAACCTCAAACATAGCTGTTTGAATTTAAGTTTACAATAAATATAAAGACGGTGAACAATATATAATTTTATTACCATTTAATTAATATAAATACGACGTTTCGACTATCTTTCGAGACTTCATCAGGCATAATACGAACATAAAATACAAAAGATTAAATATACATATATAAAGTCATATTTATATTAATTAAATAATAAAAATATATGCTGACTTATTGGCTGTCCTTTTATTTATTTACTCAAAAAGTTAAAATCTAAAATAGAAAAAACCTGGCTAAAGTACAAATAAAATGTGCTGAATTAAAATAATTTAATTAACTCAGTTACTCTACTTTATTGAAATAATAGTAAAAGTAATAATATAACAAGAGAAAAATAATATATGATTTTGTTTTTATAAAACTAGAAATTATGAAAACTAGGACCTCATTGTCGCATTGTAACGTTTCATAAGTAAGAAAAATCAAGAATTCCAGTGTACAAAAAAAACAGAAATATATCAAGGTGGTTTCACAGAAACTTCTTACTGAAACCACAACGTGATCGATGTTCACCGAGGGTTTCCGGGCGACGACCATAAAACTCACGTTGACTGTCTGGAAATTAGACTCCTGAATACCGAAATATCTCTGACAGACAACATGAATGCTAATCAGGAAGGTAAGGTTTATTATCAAATGACTCCAAACCTCAATTAAATACATTAAAGTACATATTCGACTCCCTCAGCCAAAACAGATTTATTTTTCACAACCGACCATAAATTCAGTGCTTGGTACAAGATGATGGGTTACATAAGAGTTAACGCTTCGCCTCGGGCCCAAACTGAATACTAATTAATTTTGAATTTTCTACGTTATTATTAGAAATAGAATAAATACTTTATTGCAAAGGAAAAAATAATTAGAAAATTTTGTTATTTTTGGGGAAAATACATTAATTTAAAAAAAACAAAATAGAAAACTTCCTTATGTGTTGCAGTAAATTAACTTTAGAGGTCAATGACCAGCAAATAAAATAAAATCTACCGAACAATATTAACTTAGGCTATTTGAACTATTAATAGCCCAACATTAAACATGCCTGTAGTAATAGTTCAAACTTAATTATATAACATGAAATTGTAATAAATTTACGTAGTCATTCTCTATTTTTACCCCGGAATATTTCGACGTTTAGTAAGAAGACCTCATATAGTTTCGCAATATTTAATTTATTTGACATTTAATCAATTGCGCGTGAAGTCATTTAAAAATAACATTGTTTGATCTCCTGTAAAGCATCTCACTCATCATTCTACATCTAATTTTATATATTTTTCCAATCATTGTGATGGTTACTTAAATTTATATGTTTTGACAAATCAAATAAGTTAGTATATTAGATTTTAAATTATGTTTACACACGTTAAACAGTTTAAGGGAAGTATATTTCAGCTATCGAATTAAATAAATGAATATTTTAGGACTGACTTAAACCTGGGGATTGGATTTATTTAATGTAGAACAGCTTAATTTTAGAATAATATCTGTTAGTCTGCGGAAAAGTCCTCAATGTTCCCTAATATGTTGTAACGATAAAACACATCTACTCAGAATATGTTGGTACGAAAGGAAAGGCAAGCTACGCGAGGGTTACAGACAGGAGTAATAAGTCAGTTAAACGGTGCTGCTGGGGTTTTTCTCACGTCCCGTGAAATTTGGCGACATCAAGTGGTAAATAGGTTGGCGTTTTTCCCCAAAATCGTCAGTGAAGGGAGCAAACGGTTCGTCCCAGAGAGGACAGACAATAATTTTGATTGGACAATATCGAGCCCCGCCACCGACGGAGCACAAAGTAGGGGAAAATTATTAAAAATAGCTGCTGAAACAAATTTTGGAACATGAAGGAGATGAGGAGTTGGACATAAAGGACGTGGTGGTGTTTATGCTTTAAACATTAAGGACATTATGATTTGATGATTAAGAACGACGATATGAGGCAATAACAGCTTGGATATCGTCCTGCCCGTGGACATCTAAATAACGGAAGCAAGGCGTGGTCCAGTCTGGAGTTCCAAAGGCGGTCCAGTAACAGTTCCAGGCAAGCTGAGACAACACGGTAAGTACCACTGTTTGTAACCTTTTGCAGATATCCTGGTGCTCTCAATTCCAAATAGGATTAGTGTTAGTCATTTTGCTCTTAAACGACCCTTAGTGTAGAGTTCTTGTTTTTAGTTGTAATAAATTTAACGTGTATAAATTGTGTAAATATGTCTATTTTTAATCTTTAAAAAAGTGAGTAAATTGTAGTATTTTGTAAATATATATATATTTATATTTAAATTAATGCATTTTTAATTCTTATATTATTTAATTATAAAATACTGCCCCCTCTATTAATTTCAATGTTCAAGTGATTAAAATTAATCTGTCATTTTTAATTAAAACTGTACAGTTTATACAACTTATGTTTTGGTTTTAGTCGTTGAAATGTCTAACCGTTTTCTTAGTCATACTTGGATGAGTGTTTTGTGGATGCAGGCAATTGTGTCTGTGTTTAGAGCGCTGTGACATTCAGGCGTCGCAGAATGTTTCCGGATTTCGCGGAGAATTCCCAAGACTGTTTACAACAGTTCTTAACAGTAACGCAAAGTACGGCTATGCTTCCCGCAGAAAGATTTCCTCGCCAAACTCCTGGCAATAATATTCGAGCCCGTCCGTGTTGCTAACGTGGTAAACAAACCCCCGAGAACGGAGTAAATGGAAATGAGGAGTGCATTACATCACTTCTATGGGTCGCGAATAATAAGAAAGGGCTCCCCACGGTGGAAGGTGAGTTTAATGGCGTTCCTCGGCGTGGCAGATGAATGCGGGAGTTGGCGAGTAAAATGAAAATTGAATCGATTTCGCACAAACAAGGCTGGAGAATCTTGTCGGTGGAGGGGATGAGAGTAGGTTGTGAATCAACTAGCTGGGCTGGTTTGCTTTTTTATAGCACGTTCGTTATCCGGGATATAAAAAGCTGGTGTTCTGGTGGGTGGGTTTGGTGAGGTAGGGGGATGGAACAAAGAGTGGGGGTGGAGAGGGTTGAAGGAGGGAACATACATTCCAAAGGCATTTACATGGCCCGTTTTTATGAGCGGAGAGGTAATAGATGCTTTCTGTAGCACTCCCTTTGTGAGATGTCCCGGTTTGTAAATCATTACCGGAGTATGAGGGTACGAGTTTTTAAAAGTTTATTTTTTTACTCGCCGCTACACGCGAGTGTAAAGAGTGGAAGGGGTGATTCGTCAGGGGTTCGAAATATTTGAAACTTTCAAAACGTGTGTCGGAAAAAACAACGCGTAAGCGGGCATTGTTTTACTGGTTGAAAATATCATGCCCGAAAAATTTTAAATTTAAACTATGCAGTTTCCTATACAACGACATTTTAAAATTAATAGAAACTCTTTTACGAGGCCCTTGTACTCTTATATTGACAGTGATAAAATATCATGTAACGGCACAACTATTTTTTCATTCTAACTTCCAAACTCATATTGACGCATGTAGCTTATTATTTAATTTCTGACCTTTTGGATACAGCATTATGTTCAATTTACAGTCAAAGGAATTATGAATACTTCAATTGAGCTGAAGTCAAGAGCGTAAAACTAAATTTAGAAAGACAAGAATTGGAAAATGTCGACCGCCCCCGGACTAGAAACCAGGACTTCTCGCTTTCTACTGATCTAGTCCGAATAGACGTCCAGGGGACCGATTCAACATCCCTCAGCTCCTGTAAACCTAAGCGAAGCTTACCTACAATTTACTAATCACGATCTTCACAAACTAATTTCTAGGAATTCAGTGGGGAATTGACACTGTCGAAATTTACCATTAATCCAGAATTTGTAAAAACAGGCTATACTAACAAATAATATGAGTTGTAAATGTCAAAAAAAATTCTTTTAAAATTTCAATAAATCATGTCAATTGTGAGCTGTGGAAAACTCTGACAGTGGGTGAGGTACAACATAATTATTCGCATGGCGATTAGTTTCGCTTTCTGTGTGTCCAACGATGTCACTGTCGCCAACACTTCTATATACGCCATAAGATTTTTTTTAAAATTAACAAAATCACAATTTATTCCAACGCTGATGTAGAATACTTAATGTGCCATGTGGTCGCCTCTTCCACATGAAAGCATTACCTTCTTACCTCTAATACATTGTACGACTCAACAGAATCCTGTTTTCACCTTTATTCTAAAGCTCTTAAGAGAAAATTTTTTCTTCATCGTTTAATTATTATCATTATTACTTAGTTGTTATTGGACATTTGCCCGGTGGCAATTGTATAAAAAGTTATCACACTAGAACACAAATACAATAAATTACTGATACAATTTACACTAAGAAACAATTTAGTACAGTCTTATGGAATTTTGAACTGGAAGGAAAAGAGATCCAAAGAAGTTTATTATTTCTCAGGGAGTTAGCTCTCTAGGCGCGAATCCTACTTCAACAATGGATGGACTGTTGGCAGCATAATCAGATCAACAGAACAGGCAACCCGCATCCTTTTGGATATATATATATATATATATATATATTAATATCTCCTGCAATATATTGAAATGAAATATTCACGAATATTTCAGTTAAATCTCCTGTTTTTAAACCCTCAAATTTTCATTGAAATCCGTTGGGACGTTTCGGATCCTATTCGAGACAAACATACACACATACTGACACAACGACAGACAGACACTTAAATTTTATTTATTGGTATAGATGTATCAGTTAACTGTAGATTTACTTGGGCAAAGATTAACTAAAGTTTTATTGGAAGAAACGTATAGCTTTATACACAGCTTAGTGTATAATTTTTAAAAGGAGCATTGCGTTTTGCCACGTGAGTGTAGTAGAACGTAATCGTGATGCGCGTGCGAGAGGCGCTGCTTCTCGATGGCGAAATCTCGCTGATTACCTCGGAGCCATTCTTTTGAGCCACACTGCTGGCTGGCTTAATGGGCGGCGTTTACATGAAACGCTGCCACCGCGAGGAATGCAGGGTCACCACAGTGCCGTAATGAAGCCTGCGTTCTATTCTATACGCCGCGACGCCAAAGTAAAATGCAATGCCTCCGCGGCTTTGCAATCGAATCGCCGCCGCTGCTGCTGGTCTTTTTGCAGGCCATTACAGAAAAACGAGAGAGAGTGAGGTTGAAAGCTCACTGCGGTTCCGAAGATTATCAGCCATTCCAGTCTACACGTAATTTTCCCAGAACAAAGATCTATTATTCACGTCAGATTAAAACAATCATGTGTTCATAAAAATTGTCATATCAAAGTTCAACTAATGTTGAATTCGGGTGTCACAATTCAAGTTGAAATAGGCACAATTTCAGCTCCAGCACTCACAGAAAATTTGTCCTATATAATGCCTGTAGACACATTGTTGAGCTCCAATACCACCGTACTCTGGTTAGTGTGAACCATGTGCAATAGAAGATAATGAAGATTGTTTATAGACCAGGTCTGAACGATGGGAATCATTATAAATGACCCATCTATTTTTATGAAGTCTGGAATTAACTCGCGATATGTGGCGCATGGATCTTTTGCACCCGACGGTATACAAATTTAAAATTTTTTGTTTTGCAGTAGATCAGGAATCAAATGCTTCTAGGTACCTTTTAGTATATCCCTTTTCCTTCGGAATGCTAATTCTTGAAATTGTAAAGCAGTTTATTATTTCCAAATCCGTTTTACCCGGCGCTTCACTCCTCTTGTCAGTGTTTGAGCAACAAAATTCCTAGTCTTATACTATGTGCGTCCCGATTAACGGGTGTATTTCGTTTCATTGCGTTTTGAAATGTTAAATATGGCTTGGGAAAAAGTAAGTTGATTTAAAAATTTTTGTTTCAATAAAACTATTTTCCTAATCTCTTAATTAATATATGCAACTCGGCTTTGTAGTAGTGAATTGACGCTGCTCCTAATTGAAAGCAGCAACACTGAAGCTATTATGGGAAAATCTGAAGATAATTTGTCACAAAATGAGCACAAATCATAGACTGCGACAGATTTTAGTGCCGATGCTACTGGGTCATGGAAACACAATTTTAGTTGCAGGAAAAATACTTCAACGACGACAAAAAACAATAAATTGGAGTGTCACTCGATTTCATGCGCCGATTTAAATGTAGGTACGAATCTGCGCAAAGTAATTGGCGAGGCTAAAAAACACTCCAGAATAATTATTTCATTTTCGATTGAAATATTTACAAAATGGTTGCTGTAAACTCATGTTGTGCTTGTGTATAAAATAAAACATTTCAAGCGTCAGATAGTAAAAAACATTAGTGCGTTTCTGCCTCGCATCACAAAGGTTCGAATCCTGGTAGGGGCATGGATATTATGTGTGTGTTTTCACACTGTGAAAACTACAGATCACAAGTTCCCCCTACTGTAGTCGCTAATAACCATAGTTGATGCGACTTTAAATAATGAGATAAAACAAACATTAGTTAATCATGTTTTTATAACATAACTACTAAAATGAATCTACTTTAAATTAATAATATACAATTCTCTCTAATACTTATAAAGCAAAAGGAAAATAGAGATTTATAAAAAAAATTATATTGAGGCTTTCTGATCGAAAAAAAATTAAAGTATATCATTATGTCGAGAAAAATCAATATTGGTGAAATAAAAATTTTAAACAAGCATTAGTTACCACTATAATATGTAAAAGTCGTATACATTCACTCAGGCGCGATCTTTCTGGTAAACGGACCGCTTAAAAGCTCACGGTTTAAAAATTATCTGCAAAGTACAATCAACCATTTTTATCCAGCCTCAATACATATGTAACATGCTACATTTTAATTCAGAACGGTACAATTTACGTCTTAAAATTTGAAATATCGTTAGTTGTACGTGTATATTATTCCCCTGTCATATGTCATTTGATTGAATTACCCTACTAAATCAAGATGTCGATTCAGATGATCTTATTCTTACAATTAATGCTATATGTGCAGTATGCTTGAGTTTAAAATTGACGTAAGCATTTCTGGTAGGTTAATAAACATATCAAGTTCAATTTTGCAACATTTAATTTTACATCTTGGTTACACGAGAATGACCCAACAACAAAATTCGAAATCTCTGAATGTTATACATACCTTTACATATTCAGCAAACAGCAAAAGTCAATGATGCACTTCACAAAGAGTACTTGGCACAAACTGTTCGTGAGCTCCATATTTCAAACCAGGTCACTGCCTTCAGTGATTTATTGCTTCCCTTTTTAACTCACCAAAGATATATTTCAATCCGGATTTTTGTCCCTATACTTCCATTGATACGAAAGATCGGTGTCTGCGCTTATTGTTCAGACTGTAAGAAAAATAGCAACTCATAATTTCAAATTATATCACATGGAATATTTGACATGTTTAAGTCTCTAATAATTTTTGTGATTTAGTAAAAATAACCTGTACTATTTATTAACTTGTATTTATTTTATTTCAGATAATATATATAACAAAATAAATTAATTTGTGAGGAATAAATCAATTAGCATTGGGTCATGTAGCAGAAAAAGTATTTACAGATCTTCTGTCAGTATTGGAATACCACGGATCAAATAAGTTTCATAGAATGTTTACAAATTTGAGAGTACTTCTGAGGCCTTCCTCTTCTCATGTTTAAAAAATATGATTTCAACGTTATGAAGTAATGATCTCTGATAACACCTACTATTTAGTCAAAATGATTATTGGAGACCCAGAGAATTAAAAGAACCATTTGTCTGTTATCTATTTGTAGATGTATTTTGACTGCAAATGTTCAGTCTGTCTCCCCTAGTGGACGTTGATTTTGTATAAGTCGATGTTTGAATTTACACTTAATCGCATTCCAGAGATGAGTGTATTAATGGGTTGTCTTTATTTTCAACATTTAAAATACAGTGCACGAACCTGATTCAGTTTTAGTCAGCATGCACGCTAATATCATTTCATTAAAGGACCAGCGTGTGAATAATAATATCAAAATTTCAGTCAGTATTCTTGAATTAACTATGGTATTTTATTTTGTCCCTCTTATGATAATCTAGTGGGGCAAATTGTATCGAAGTAATTTTGCAAAAAAAATGTCACAAACGCATTTCAAAACAACTTAAACTTAACTGAGAAATCTGTGTACAAATTAAACTGTAAAAATATACTAGAATTAAAATAAATTATTCACTATCAAGGTAAATTATCATGCAACTCATATAAAATATAGAAACAGATAATATTTATTATATTAATAAATACAAAAACTGGAAAATAAGTTTATTCTGCCAATGAGAATTACAAATATCAGTGATAGGTTCTTATAAAATAGAAAAAAAGTGCTCTATAAATTGTTTTTAATTTATAAATATACAGGTCATATATACGAAATATTGCAGCTCATGTTCCCCATTGCGGTGTTAAATTTAGAATTTTGTATTCGTACGTTGCAATGCGTAGGAGGAACGTGACCGCTCGGTTTTATAGCGACCACCGCTGTTCTCGTATCGTCACGAAAGAATATATTAACAATAAAGCTTATTGAAATATTTTTCATTATAGAAACACGGCACGAAATATGAACAATGTGCCTGTGTTTCTGAAATATTTCACCCACCAACTGCAACTACGTCTGTGCTCTATAGTCGCGAACAGGAAATTATCCCCCTCCCAATTCCCCTTCCCCATCCCCTGTGGTATGGCCACCTACCTCGTTGCCAAATATGGAACCCGAAATGTTCACACTCATGCCTGCATTCACTATATTTCAATTACTGATTGTTTCTGCCATTCAAACAAATACTTCTGGTTATATCACGTCTTATTAGCTGGTTTATGCTCTGGCATTTTTTGACCATTAATTTTTTAATCTGTCTACCATTCCACTGATACTTATATTTATTGAGTATATTAATTATCTACTGAGAAAATAGCACACATTAATTTAACTAATTTTCAGTCACGGTTCTCACGTCTCATGGACAAAACGGTATAAAATTTAGTAATTTAAATGTTGGACAAAATAACCCTTTAAAACGACTCTATTATTTTTTGCGTTAAGAAGGAAATTTTAGCGTTTTATAGACTTATTATGAAAACAGACTCATATATTAAATTTTTATGATTTATGTAAAATTCAATTAAAATTAAAGAGTTAGCAAAATCTAATTATCATCTATACCAATGTGTTTTTGCTAATATTGTGACTATAAATGGTCATCATAAGCTATTCAACTACAAATTTGTTTTCCCATGGTTAGTCTAAATTTTTCTGTTGAAAGGAATTATTTAATTATTTTCTGCTTTATAAATACTTCAGTATCAATTAAAATTAAATTTATTGATTTGTTCGCAATAAAATATTATTATTTTATTTCTAAATACAACTATTTATATTTGGAGGATATTAATTCAAAATCAAATGATTGTACACAGTTAGCTTGGACTAAGTAAATTAACAAATTTTTAATATTTAATACTTTTCTGAAATTATTTACATAAACTAAAATATACTTTACAGTATGACACATTCCACATACTCGGCTTCTATACAGGTTCATGGGAAATAATAAGGTTCCTGGTGTAAAATAAAGCACTGTAAAATGTTAATGCTGATGATATTTAATACAATATCTATTTAAGGGGCTGTGTTAGCATGTTGACTTCTTAAAATTATAATTATGTTATTTAATTCTCGTATTCCTTCTATGCCTATCCGATGCAACAGAAGCCACACTCAGGGTGTTAATAAATTAATTAGCAACGCATTAAAAGTGTAAAAGTAAAAAATCAAAAACAATTTTACTAATTCACAATAGGTCCTAAACAATCACCATCCCCCTGCGATTAGCTAAAAAGTCAAAACCCATTGTATACACATTCTACTACGTTTAAAGAACTGTCACTATGTTGTTTTCAACAAAATCACAACATTTGCTCTTAAACGTAGTAAAATATATTTACAACGGTTTTCATACGCTGAAGTTTTCCGGTTCCGCAGTGGTTCATTTCCGACCGTTTTTTTATTGGTAAAAGGTGTTTGTTTTGATTTGTACTTTCACTCCTCAAGCGTTGTAAGACGATATATATTAAATAAATAACATTGTTAATGGAAGCCTTATTAGTATGATATTTGTGTCTCTTATAAATGCATAATGCTTAAACTTACAAAAACATGTAGCCTTTCAAAAAATTAATTAGTTCAAATCAAAAATAATGTATTTTGAAGATAACAGGAATAAAATCTCTAGAG
This sequence comes from Eucriotettix oculatus, assembly GCA_034510155.1. NCBI lineage: Eukaryota > Metazoa > Arthropoda > Insecta > Orthoptera > Tetrigidae > Eucriotettix > Eucriotettix oculatus. The sequence continues at coordinate 79,274,542 of CM067378.1, forward strand.
TAAGAATTATTTATAACCTTCACAGAAGGCAGTCTGCGGTAATTAGAATTGATAGACTGTTAAAGGAGCGTGAAATGAAGAAAGGAGTAAGAAAAGGATGGAGTCTGTTGCTCATGGTTTTTAACTTATATATATATATATATATATATATATATATATATATATATTGTAGCCGATTCCTCGTTCCTCCGTATTCGAGGATTTCTCAATTCCTTTAGGGCGCCAGGTATTTTTTATAAAAACACCAAAAATTGATTTTAATAGTTTTAATTCCAATCAGAGCATGAGAAAAAATTATATCTGCAGGGCGTGGTCATTCTCTCGTCGTCCCGCCGACACAACCTGCTTCTCCAATCACCCCATGACGACTCCCCGTCTCGCCAGACCACATTGTTGGCCCAGGTTGCGTCAGTTCCTCAACAATTGCAACTCGCAAGCTGGCCTGCATTGTTAAGTGTAACTTTTCATGTTACAATATATATATATATATATATATATATATATTATATATATATATATAACAGGCGATGAAGACAGTTGAAAATGAATATGGAAGGGAAATAAAAATACAAGGAGAATAAATAGAAACCGGTATGGTTTGAAGATGATACTATGTCATTATAAGTGTCATAAAAAAGTGTAAAACATAATAAATGGCATGAACGTCATCCTGGAGGAAGAGTATAACATGACGATTAATAGAGGAAAAACCAAGGTAAGGGAGTGTAGTATGGGAAACAGTGGAATAACAGAGGTTGTTATATTGGAAAGCGACATTTTGATGGAAGTTAAGAAATTCTGCTATTTGGGAAGCATAATAAATGGGTATGGTAAAAGTATAGTAGGCATAAAGAGTACGATAGCACAGACAAGGAAGGCTTTCGCAAAAAAGAGGATTTTACTTACGGGTAATATATGCCAGAATATTAGAAAATCATTGGTAAAAAATGTTCGCATGGAGTGTGGCGTTAATGGGTGTGAAACGTGGACGGTGGGAGCTTCTGAGAGGATAAGAAATGAAGATTTTGAAATTTAGCGCTATAGAAGAATTCTGAAAAAGAGATGGGTGGATAGAGTAACTAACCAAGAAGTTCTAAGCAAAATAAAAGAAAAGAGAACAGTATGTCGGAATTCGGTCTAAAGAAGGGATAGATTGATAGGTCACGTTTTGAGACATGAGGGTTTTGTAAAATTAGGGGGAAGTGTGGGTTAAGAACAGAAGAGGATGGCCAATGTTGGAAGACGCTAATCAGATAAGGGAAGATGTGGTAGTTACGTGGAAATGAAAATTGTTAAGCACAATAGGTTAGCATAGAGGTTTCATCAGGCCAATCTAAGGACTTAATACAACAACAACTGGAAAAAATACTACACGCTAATACGCTAATTTATAACACTGTTGTGCTTAGGGCAGGAATGAATCTAAGAAAATGTAATAATTACATATTTAAAACTAAATTCAAGGAGATAGATGTTGAGAAACAATGTTTGTTTTTACATAATTTAGATAATCACTATGCTCAGACAGTAAGACAACTTTCACTCCCCTTGGTGATTCGATATAGATTAAAATATTTAAATAAGACGACTTTGTGAATTGTAAACTGTAGGTCGCTTACGTGTAACACGGTGACAAGATAAAAAAATCACAACCCGACCTGAAAAAGTTGGTTAGTTGTATAAATTAATTTCTGTGTTATATTTCACTAATTATATCACTTTTGTTTAGGAAAAAAATTGAGAACAGTGATATAATTCATGAACACCTTTTCCTAATGGTTTATCGTATCCCTCGCAAGTAGGTGTGAGCAAGAAATTGGAAACTGCGAGGAGTTGGTTATTGTTTACGAAGTGGAAAGCGAGTAGCCCTATGCGGAGCTATTTTGTCGATTAGCAACACAATTCGTAAGTAACGGCGGCAGAGGATGGCACCAAGCCAGTGACAGTATTTTGCCACGACTGTGAAGTAAGTGCTCCTGGTAGCCGAAGCATGCATAATGCAGTGACCTTCCCTTGCACGATAAGTGAATCCCTCCGTGCCTGCCAAAGTTGCTTAATTGAATACACACTACATCAAAGGTGGAGGATGCCATGGTGCGAGACAATTTTACAATCTACCCCTTAAATTTCGTAACCAGCTACTTTAATTACATGGTGTCAATATGATTACTATACTCGTGTCACCGAGAATCAGGATATATAGGGTTAACTTTCCTTTAGACGGTAAGGGAACATCAAATACAGAAGTCAGTACTTGCTGCTACATTAAAAATACGTTATTTTACTATTGGACGCACTATTTAGCAAAATGTGCTAACATCGTGTCTTTTATTACATCATGCATTGTTCCCTAATATTCAACCATTTATTCCGTTTCGTTGAACAACGACATCTAGCGAGGTTGCTTGTCCTGTAAACCAGAACATAAACTAAAAAAATATCCTGCCCTGGGTATCTAGCGCCTTATAACAACTTAATTTACTTTATTTTTCTCAATATTAATATCAATCATTAATTTAAAACTTTAAATTTTAAATAAATAAACGAAGAGACGGCCAATACGTCAGCAATTTTCGTCGAGGGAGACTGTCAGTGACACCAAATTTCTCTAATTCATTTAAAACGTTACCTGAAAACGTCCACAAATCTAGATGAAACTTCGTAATTGTATTAATTAAATATAAATAAATTATTTGCTGACTTATTAGCCGTCCTTTCAATTATTTAATTGAATCTTTATTTCAATTCATATAACAATTTTCCTAATGCTGTTCAGAATACATTGCGAAATCTATGAAACAAGTTGTTTCGGATCAACATAATTATCCCTATACAGAGGAAGATTGGGGCTGATAGATGCGAACAGCACTGGACAATTAGTTTATCATCTCGTGCATGCAAAATATTAACAAAAATAGAATATACGAGGATGGAACGACAAATAGAATTCCGCATCCCCCCTTTTCAAGTCCCTTCCTATGCTATTAAAGAGGAGTTGCCTGTTTCAGGATCACCCCCATGTAGCCTGTTAACCCAGAAAAAACAAACAAATAGAATGCGAGTTAGGAGAAAATGAGTTTGGTTATAGGACGAATGTAGGGACAAAAGAAGCAATATTGACTTTGCGTCTAATTTTAGAAGACAGGATAAGAAAAAACAGGTAAGCGTTTGATATTGTTAGCTGAAGCACACTAAAAATATTTTGAAGAGGACATGAATAAACAAATCAGACGACTTAGAACGTTAAAACGGAATATGCAAAAGGAATCATACTGAAAGGAAATAAAAGATTGCGTCATATTTACCGAAAGGAAAGCAAGAGAAATGTATGGAAGCTAGGTGATTGCTGCTGAATTAAAAAGCACAGCTTAATTATAATTAATAGACGAAGAGGTCGGATATTAAAATTAAATTATTATGAAAATACCAACATTTAGAAATTTTATTTATTAAGACTGGAATTAAAATTCCACATAAATTTTGGCCATGTAAGTTGATATAGCAGGTCTAAATACTTAAACTTACTCAAATTTATACATTTTGAACATGAAATAATTATTTATTGAATAATGTGACGTCTGATGATCAATTATGATTAACAGTATACTGGTAATTAATTACGAGTAGTAATATTTGGTTACTGAAAATATAAAATTTGAAATATTTAGGGGACCTAGTTTAACGTTTTGTTTTACAAATAACCTGTTTCGTTACGTGAATTTATTTCCAAGTAAATGCACAACAGCCGTAATTCTTTTTACTCTTTCTCCCCGACGTTTAATTCCCATTTGAAAAACATTCAAATTGGCTTCTATTTTCTGTTGAATGGACTATTATGCATTAAGCTAGACGTTCCAACAAATTGCGGAGTGAGCTATTTGGCATAGCGAGCGGGTCGTAAAACTTTCATGATTTCTAATCAATGGAATCAATGCGAGCACGCTTCATAAATACCTCAACCGTTCGGAAGTCACGTCCCGTGAGCATTCGCTGAATACATAAACTTTTTTTGCGGCATTTTAATTTTCTTCGCTAATAACAAAGCTTGATGGGAATGTCAGAGCGATGGCGTTTGAAATGCGGAGCCTGCGTTTTACAGTGGCAACTCTGGCTTGTCAGGCCGTGTAGCCGAAATCTGTCCGCAAAGGGAACGGAAATGACTGGAAATGATAACAGAAAAGTGAATTTACATATTGTCTCGTGTACTGGAAAAGCATATGTTAAGGTACAATGGTGTTAGAATATTGTATGAGTTCACTTCGCTGATTAAATACAAAGGCATTACAGTTAAAAATAGTATTTAAACTTCTACACCAGAAACAAATTACCATACAGAATATTCTAACATGTTGCTTTAGTGCTAATAAATAAAACAAATATTAAATTTTATCCGCGATGAAGACAAGAAGCCACAAGTAGAAAGTAGAAAACCTGCCATTATAAATTAATCAATCCATCATAGTAAAGAATCTTTTTAAATTATGCGAACATTATTTTCTTCTTTAATAATTTTCATTTACTTTAATTAATAACAACGGAGAAGGCAATACACTTTTTTTAAATGTGGGCAAATTCAAGAAAATTACTGAATTTTTTCTTCATATATACGTGTATGGACCGCTAATTTCTTCAATACCTAATTGGGATAGACTTAAAAATGTTTAACATAATACAAAAAATTCCCATAATCTTATTTTCAACTTATGAATGTATATTCGAGAGCGAGGGTTTAGATGAAAATTAAATAATAAAAATCATATAATGGTAACAGTGCCCAATCAGAGCTATTTTTGATATTCGGGGGAGCAAGCACCAATCAAAAACCACTTTGTAAACTTTGTTCAGCCACAATTAACACTAATACAAATAGTGAGCTCAAAAATTTCGCTCATACAAAATTAATATCAAAAACATAGTATGTTATATGCCTAAATAAATTAAACCGTTAGCGTATTTGTTTTCCTGAAGTGCATTAACTGTCATAATTTAAGTCATTAGTTTAGAAATTCTCTATCCATTATACTATAGTTTATTTTCTTAGTGGAACTATATTATTCCTTGATCTTGAAAATGTTAATTAAACTTGATGGATAATGATGAGATCGTATCGTATTTATAGTGCATTTCCTTTATAGTTCAGAATATTTCATTTCATTATACAATTTCATGTTCTTCATTCCGTAACTTCTTCAGTTATTCTTCCAGTAGCAGTTGCGTTATAAAACTGTGACAATTGAATTTAAATGATTTTCAACACAGGTTTGATCTTTCTTGTTATTCTGTGACCAAATTATAGCAATAAACCACTAATTTTATTCCTTCCTCATTAAATGCTTTCCTTTACGTTGTACCCTCCTTGCATTATATCGCATTTGAAGGGCCAATATTTCTATAATTATAATCTTTTTGCTTGATTTCTTTCAAAAATTATTTGCTATTGTAGTACAACTAATAGTTTGGTTGCTTGCACAGAGTCCTAACTGGATAAGAAAATATTTTTTCTGATGTTTTCCCCAAGGAAATAATAAGAGAATTAATTTTATTAGATATTAAAATATCACATAGCAAGTAAATACGAAAGGTTATTTTGTTTTATTAGCTATACGCCAAAACAATTAGGACGTGCTTTTACTGCCTTTTGATATCAAAAGACGTCACTAAAGAAACTAAGTTACTGACTTTAGAAGATATGTTCCAATTTTTTTATTAATACATTACCTGGACTCATGCATGGGTTACATTATACTTATCGTAACTTATAACGTATATTATCGTAACTTTAATTAATCAAGATTTGTAAGCGTAATTTACAAATTAGGGCTGAGTAGGGTAGTATAGTAGAATATAACTACTGTTACAGATAAATTATAAATTAATATTATTTTAAACGCATTAAATATTTAATTCATATTTATATTCATATTTATTCGTTCTTTAATGAGGTTAATAAAGTTTTTTTTGATATGATTGTGAAATATTTTAAATAATTTTGGAATTTATTTGGTTTTTCATTGAAGGGGTTGTGCGGGATAGTGTAGTCGCCTACTATCAGCGTCCAGCACTAGACAATGGGACAGCCAGAATATTTCTAAAAATTAATTTTGTTACTAATGCTGGAAAAATGTATTTACGCTACACGGATTCCAAGAGACAATTCAGTCTGACATTCAATTTGGATGCCTCAGTATATGGGAAATTATTATAGATTGCTATTTTGTTGTAAGAAAACAAACTCGTCTCTGTGTCTGTTTCCGGAAACAAATGAAACAGGGTTTGAATTCGCAAAAGGGGGTAGAATTTTATCCATAAACATATGAAAAACGCGCAACAAAATTGCCAGAGCGAGGGCTCAAAACTCAAAATCCTGCGTCCGATAACAAAGAACAATGTGCGGCATTAATAAAATATTGCAATCGCATATACATTTCAACATTAAAACCCCTCGCGCTCTGGTTGCGGGAGTAGCGGCTATTGTTGTTTTAAATACGGCCGGCTGCAATAGGTGGCCGGGATATTCGGAAATGACACTCACTACTGGAGTGAAGAGCGGGGGTGAGGTTTACGTTTTGTACGCGTGTTTTTGCGGTGCACGGGGCTGACCGCTGGGTGTGGCGTATAAATTGACAAAAAGGGAAATTGATAGTCTTGGGTCGGCCACACGCACGCACAACGCAATACGAGCTCTGCCCGAGATCGTTACTCGCAAAGTGGGCTTTCTAAACACTCGTAAGAACTGTTGCTACGATCACGGATATGGACAGTAAGTCCTAACACGATTCTCAGATTTTGCAAAGGTCTATTTCCCTCCGAAGGTGTTGCGACTAGAAACTGAAAGTAATTATTGGAGAGAAGTGTAGTTGTATTGTATTTATTATTACTACATGTGGGCATTTACCCGGTAGCAGTATTGATAAAATTAAAGTACAAAGATAAATTGTTGATAAATTCAAAGAACAAAGTTAAATTACAGGAAAAAAAATTAAAAATACAATTGTAAAATATTTTACGTCCGATTTTTATTTACAACTTATTTTGTAAAACATTTGTATTTTTAGGGAAAGCCTCTAGCACCCTTGCAGTCAAAGCATTCCAGTCCCTTACCACCCTTTTTCCGAATGAATATTTGCCGACATCCGTTCTTTGGTCCCCTTCCTTTATTTTGTAATCATGCTAGTTTTAAGAGAAAAAATTAAGTGTACTTAGCCGCTCCCTTATTTTTGACCAGGCCGGTTCGTCCGTGTAAGCTTTGTAGAGTGCCCCAAGTCTAGCCTCTTTCCTCCTATCACCAAGTGGTTCCCATTTAGTTTCGCCCCCCCCCCCCAATACACGCACACAAACCTCCAGCCCGTTTCTGAATTTTATCCAGGACATTAATGTGCTCCGCTCTGTAAGTATCCCAACTTTGTTGCCCCGTATTCTATCATAGGTCTAACTAGAGAAGTGTAAGCAGCTGCCTTGGCCTGTCTTGTACTTTTCTTCAATATCATGTTTATGAAGTGTAACAACCTCCATCCCTTCCACGCTAATAAGTTTAATTACTTATTAAAAGTTACATCTAGATATTTACACGTTTCAAAAAGCGGCACTTTTTCGTTTCCTAAATTAGATTCCCCCGGGATGATCATTTACTTTTTTATTTAAAATAATTATATTACTATTAGATGGATTTATTTTAATCTATTTTCTCTATAATTTTGTAAAATATGCAGTCATCCGCAAACAAAATTAATTTTAGAATCTATTTCTGTCGACAGATCATTCACAAAAACCAAGAACATTATTGGCCCGATTACACTTCCCTGCGGTACACCGGATGTAATTTCTATAGGATCGGATAGTTCTTCATCTACCCGGACTCTAAGTAGGCAATTGTTCAAAAATTCCCTAATCCATTCAATTAAGCGATTATGTATTGCCAATTCCTTAAGTTTAGCTAACAGTTATAATGAGTATATGGAGAAGTGAGAAATTCCTTGTGGTATTGCCATTTCTCGGCAAGTGACTGAAGCCATTTCCCGTATGTGAATTTAACTGACGCTCAATCAATGCAACTCTGCTTCTGAACGGTTCTATTACCTGGGTAATACGACCCTGGCCCGCTTTACCAGTCAATTAGTAGATTCTCTTCGGCTGACTATTTCCTTACCCCTTACTTTAGTACCACTAATTTATTTGAATATTATTATTGCATTAATCTCATAATTATATTCCAACAGTTCTACAAATTAGAAGGTAAAAACCAGAATTTTTTATTAATGCCTCACTTTCCAAATTACTAATATAATGAATTATATCAAATGAATGGTCAAACCATTATCATTCAGACGATATCTTTTAACACCGTCATATTAATTCCATCATTTAAATTTTCGGTCGTAATCGTCGCGTTCATCTATTTAAAAAGTTACCTGAAGAAGTCCACAATGTTGGATTGAACGTTGTATTGCGACGTTTTTATATATTTCATCCCGAACGACCTCTGCTTAATCGTTAAATAACGTATTGATATTTAATAATTAACTCAAGGAACCTTTATGGAAGAGAGCACACACTTTCTGAATTTTGTTTCAAACAAATAAACTGACGGCCAAAAATTCAGCAAATAATTTTATTAATTATTTAATATAATTACTACTATACATCCAAGTTTCGGTATATAGTAACTGAAGAATTTTGTCGGATAATATAACTTGAGGTTTAATTACTGACATTTTACTGTTCAATAACATTGGAAATTATTATGTTAATATTTAGATTTAACATATAATAGGGTTTGTCAGTTGATATAAATTGAGGTTTAATATATAATGTTGAAATTTTATTTAAATTCTTAATATGTGTTTAAATTAATAGTATATTTAAGCTTCTAAACTTATGCTTTCAGGGCATACGTTATTAGATTCTTAATTACAAATTGGATGGTAAAAACTAAAAATATTTTCTTAATAGCTCACTTTCTATCTTTTGGTTTACAATAACCTGAAGAAGTGCACAAAGTTGGATGGAACGTAGTATTTATATTAATTAAATAATACATTTTTTGATGGCTTCTTCACTGTCGTTTTATTTATTTTAGGTAGAGTTTTGTTTCCCAGGAATATAGCACCTTAACTGTATACTTTGTAGTATCCGGAACAACTTAGCCATAGTAGTGTTATTTAAATCTTCTGTTAAACTTCCTGATCTCACGACTCAAAATTGCGTCCTCAGAAACAAGAAGATATAAGGTGAGAATGTTTCAGTTTTATATTCCGTCCTCTGTCCTAATTTTTATGTGTTTATTTTCAGAAAGTTATTGTTTATGATTTTTAGTGCTATTTATGTAGAGGAACAATGACATTTTATAAAGTCTTGTGGTATTATTCATTCGCATATACCTGGCTCACCTTTCTCTTTCTCTGGTCTCGACGCATTATTTAATGCTGAACGTGTGCTGATCGAAAACTCATATTCAATTTTTTTTTTCAAGATCTTCTTTCGTGCTACATAAACTTCAAACAGAAAAGGAAGATCGACGCGGTTTGTGTAAGAGAGGAATTAGGATTCTGGCGAAGGAGTAGTTTGAGTGAGTTTGAAACATTGCATGCATAGCCTCTAGGCAGGGCTGTATTACAAGTTTGCAACTCTATCTTATTAGCCTTGATAGATGGAGGGCATCACAGCTGCGGGAAATTGAATTTGTATTGCAACTGCTCGCTGGAGTCTGTGGGGACGCCAGAGATATTAGATCAAGCGTGTCGGAGGCTTGTGGGAGGGCAATAGGTACTTCAGTGGTTTACCTGCCTCCGGTACGGGACCAGGCCTGTTCAAAGAGCTTTGAAGACGGCGGATAATTAGTCCCATTTATGACTCGACATTTTCAAAGAACATACTAAGAAAACTGTCTCTGGTCCAAATTATAGTTATGATGTCAAATGTTGGTGTTTATGAAAATTAATAAAGAATATCAATATTATCCATAATTTTATGCTTTCTTGTAAACAGGAGCTTATAGAAGACCAAATATATATAATTATTCATTATTCCGGAACTTTTGTATGTGGATAATCAACTCCACATTATAATAAATGTAATTTTTCCAGTGCTTAGTAAATTTTTGTCCTATTTTACATATGTTTGATAAATTAATAGACAGAATATTACGATTATTGAAGATTTTAATTTGTCTCAGGAAAAGGAATTAAGGTAAAAAGCGTTGGTTCGAGTTTCCCATACAGCATTTTTACGGATAATTCGAATGAATTAATTATTGGTACGAAATAAAAAAGCTTTCCACGTATGAATTACAATTGTTCAGATAGATCATAAATGATTTAGATGTTCAGAATCAAGGACTGGTAGTAGTGAATTAAATAGAATTAAATATTTTGTAGAATTATTACATTGATTAATGCATTCTAATACCTGAGGGTTAAAAATTAACTGTGTTCGAACAATTAGGCAGTGAACGATAAGCTGTCTTTTGTTGTGGAATTTCTCATGTCATAAGCAAGTGAAACGTTGTAGTCCAAGTGCAATTATCGCAGAAACATTAACAAGCACCGATTACGAGAATCTACATATGTTGTGAAAGCGATGAGGAAAATAGTTTTTCTAGTTCTTAACGATAGTGTCCTTTGTCGATAAGCACCACCACGAATTATATGTATTTACAGCCAGTTTCCGGTGGATACTAATAACAAAAGATTTCAACTTGTTTGGACATGTCAAGCGTCTACTTTTTGGTAGTAAATGGCTGTTTTACCACTAGAACATATCGTCAATAAATTTAATCCAAACTTTAAAAACGGTAATGAGCATTTGTAACCCATTTGCCAATTTCAAGTCTGCCTGCACTACGAGAAAGAAGATTGACCATGTACTTCACTCCTTGTGTTGATTGGGACCCCGCCTGGTGACTTCATTTAAAAACCATGATGTAATAATCAAATTAAGTAAACGGAAAAAAATTAAGATATAACTGGTATGAACTGACTTTTAGTTGTGTAAATAGAAAAACGATTGATGCTCAAATATATATACTTACAGAACCTGAAATCTAATAAAGACATTGATAAACTTGTGCTTTAACATTTTCTTGAAAAACATTTTCAACTAATAGTTAAAGAAAACTATGAAAAACCTCAAATTCACTATTTATTTCAAATTACAAGTGACATTAAACTATTGAGTTTTTGTCCGTCATAGTATTTTTCGTCTGTAAAATTCAACACACAAAAATGCATTAATTGTCATATTGTGACCATTATTTTCCGTTTTCTTAACGTTACGTATACAAACTTCTGTAGAATTCCATTAGACAACATGACATGGTTTCTGTAAAAAAACACTATAATAAACAACAAAGGCGTCTTGTTTGCAGAATTAAGGTCGCATTCAGTTACAAAGATACACTTGCATAAAATCGGATTTAGCTAGTAAAGAAGGGGTCCCTTAGGTCCACACATGACTACATTTTAGATTGTGATTATAAAGTCCCTGAATTTGTTACATTGATAAAACGGAGGAGGGTAGCCGCCGAAGCTTTTCAAAGTTCTGAAGATGTCAGTCTATGTTCGGACTTCCTTCTGGAAACATTGCTAGATTCTTGAGCTCTCTTCATCTCAGTAATCTCTGTTTCTAAGTCATTAAATTAAATCTTCAAAACCATTCTTGCGTCATTAATTCCGTTCCGGTTGCACGGTTTAATAGAAGACCCTCACATACAGAATCTTTCCCATTATCTATCCTGAATTCTCCTAACCTCGATCACTGAATAAGACAACGGATATATTCTTAAGTCCGAATCTATTTCAGTCTGATCAATTCCTGTCCTTGGCTATTAACTTAAATTTTAAATCCATATTTTTTTTGGTTTTCTCATGTTTTATCCAGGAACAAAATTTCAATTATATTATCTAAGATAGGTGTTTATTAACCAGTATTAGAAACTATTCATTTTTATGTATAACTGATGTTTGTTTTTCTTAATCAAATTCACTGATGAAATTGGCCTTGAATACGAAAAGCACGAGAAATTGATCAAGTACTTTAAATATTAATTTGAGATTTTGCAGTTGTTTTGTAAAGTTTTGGGAAATTGTTTTTACTATCGTTTACTAATAGACAGTAATTTTTCCGACTTGGTGAATAACTGGTTTTGTACTTCCAGAATTGTAACCTTGCCGTCAAAACATGTTTTCTCGACTGTCCAAGCCTTTAACGTTAGGTTATTTTTATTTTATAGGCCAGTAAAGAGCCTTATGAAATATATAAAAAAATTGACACCAAAGCTTTAAAGTACTATGGATCAAAAAGAATGTGAAGTTATTGGTCCGATTGACTTTCTTCAATCCCATAAAAATGTTCTGCATGTACGCGCAGTGAACTAACACTTCATAACCAAAGTTTAACACCTCTCTCGCCGGTTTCAAATTTTAAGCTCTTTTTTTAAAGCAAAGCCCTGTATCGCGGTTCCAGTTGTACGTAAAAATACTGAAATAGCCCAGTAATTAGCTTAAGCTAATTACATAAATTACAAAAAACGGCACACAAAAAAATTCCTTAATTCCGGGAGGCCTCCGGGACTTTTACCTACCGCAGACAGAGCAGATAAAATTCTTTTATTCCTGTTTTCTGATTATTATACAACGGGGGCGAAATTTGTGCAGTAGCGCCGGCCGTATTCGCAAAATAAAAACCTTCATTTAGATGTGTAGCGCTGGTCGTGCAATGGTTTTTGTATTCATGAACCTGGCGAGTACGAATAGTTAGTGTACGGGAGCGGGGTACGGAAACGAGAGAGGGAGAAACTAAAGTGATATGAAGAGAACATTCCTTCCGAAATTGAATTTCACGCATGCGCGGGCATTAAAAGCCTGGGCACAGGGAGACACCGTGATAATCTCCATAATGGCGCCACGACAGTGTTCCTGCCAGAGTTCGGCTCCTAGTGCAGTTCGCGGAAGACGTCTACAGCTCTCTAATTAGTAATGTTATTGCGTCTCTTACGGCGACTTACAGGGATTAAGCAATTATGGTTTTGCCGTGTTCGCGAACATGTGAGTGAGGAGAGAAGTGTTCATTGTTCTCAAGACATTGGGGAATTAACCGTGGTATTGCGGGCCGTTACACTTGAGACCACTGGGGCACTTACAATATCTGCCATTTATTTCAAGTACCGGGGACGTTGAAAACAATGAAGCGGAAGAAAAGGATGTAAAAATAGCAAGCTATAATTGCGAATTTATAACTTTGAGCTCCAACTTCGGAAGACGTGTCAAATTAATAGAATTCCAATCTGAAGTATGTAGCTATAACGTGTTTTTACACGGAACTACATACGTTAACACAAACTATTATTGTTTGTAGAAATTAAAAATTGACTAAGAAAAAAAATTGACTCAAAAGTTAGGTCAATAATGAATCACATACGACATAATGTCAACGAAAACTGTTCAGTTGTTTGAGGGGTAGAAAAGTAAAATAAATATAAACACTGAAACAAAAAAAGGATAAATTAAAATTATGTTTTTATTTCCTTCAATTATTTGTGCCTCTATTCATTCCTTTCCCAGACCATGAAATATTAAAAATCCTTTGATACATTATAGGAGTTTTCAATAAAGTCGGGTCGATGTTGAACGGAATAAAACAATATGGTGTGAGGTATTAACAAAATTGTTTTTTTATTCGAAAGATAATTCATGGTCCTTTAAGATGACAAATAAATTCGCTAATCCCACTCTCACTGCTTGGTTTATTCCACTTCAACATCGACCCACCCTTATTGAAATTCTTCATTCGTTTTTGCTTATTATATTATTAACTACTTACTACATTATTGTTCTAATTTAACTTAGAAATTATCCATTACTTAATAAGTTAATATCCATTATTGGGAAGGTTATCAGTCATGATCCACAACTCATGGATCACTCTATGAACAACTGAGGAGTTTTCTCCCACGATATACGTATAGTATATGATACAAGTGTTGGTTTATCAAAAAAATAATAATTTACAATTTCTTTAATGTTTTAATTTTTAAATCTAAATACCTTTAGTTTCACAATTCCGATAGAATGTATCCCTTTTCTCGTCTTACATGTAATTGAAACTAATAAACAATCGTTTATCTCCGGAAATTCTCATAAATCTTACAATAATATTTTATGTTTGGTGTTCATTATTCAGGAAAAAAGATTCCTGTAAATTTTAAGGGAAAGTAACATTAGACTATTTGAAATTTTTAAAGTTAATTTATTAACAATTTCTTGTCATTACACACTTGAGTTGTGAAACTCTATGCCACGTATTAAATTTTCTTCTTCAGTTATGTTAAACATGTAATTGAACACTACTGTGGAACTTTCAAAATTGATTTAATTCGCAATTTTTGTGTTTCTCTGATGCTCTTTTTACGTTTCAGTTCTGACAGGTAATAAAAGCTCAATGAACACGACACTAAATATTTTAATCTCAATTTATTAACTAATTTATTTTGTTGTTTCGAAATTATATGAGGCCATAAATTTTAAAGTAATTCTATAATTATTATTAATCGTTATTAAAATTTTGATACTTGATTTTATGCCACATAATTAATAATTTAATTATTTGCTGTTATGTGTGAGACAAATCATGTATCTTTATTTGAGAAAACCTATTTGAAAATTTATTTAATTTAACCGTTTTCCCTTAATTTTCATTTACCATGAGATAGTGAACGATAAAATTTATTTATTTTCCTTAAATATGAAACTTTTCTGGAGTTTCTGATTACAACATAAACGTCACAGTTTCCATACCACGTTTAACCAAACAGAAAAATAATAAGCAAGAGATATTGTTTGATTACACTGAATGTGAGTTTTCCTGTTGAATTATGGCACCTGGCATAAATATATTTATCTAAACCTCAGTTTTACTTTCAACAATATTTGCTTCGCTAACCTTAATTCAAATGCTTCGAGAATTTAGAGCCAAGATCTACTTAAGTTGTTCGTTACATTTTCGCGCTTGTTGAATCCAACAACAGAATGAGCTTAGATAAAATATTTTTACTACTCATGATAAAACACAATTCCTACCTATTTATATTTCGCAGAAGCAAAGCGCTGGAACTATCCTTTAATTTAAAATTTCCATTTGACGTAGGTGGAAAATATAGTGAGAGATATTATGGGGACTGAAGGGGAGAAGAAAAGAAAAGAGAGAAAACAGGGAGAAGCAACGATAATATTACCTCACAGATCCCCAAGCGAAATGAAAATGAAAATAAATGGAGTTGGCACACACACATCACCAACGTTACAGTTCTTACCAGGGGAAAATGTACGCGAAGAGAAATATCAGAAGACACAGGCCGTGTAATTGAACTTCTTCAATTACAAACTAAATTGAAAATATTTCTTTTAAAAACAAATGCACGAAATCTGAAGAAAAATTGTGAAATATTTTCTATTTTTAGATTCCAATTAAGTGATGAAGGCTTTTTGATAAAATTCCAATATATTTAGATACGAGTTACTCACTTAGTGGAAGAGTTATTACCTTTAAAGCCTATATATTACAGAAAAATAATATTATTAATATTTATAGACATATTTTTCTCCATATTAGAATCATAGAAAAATGAATGACAATAAATATGTGTAACACATTACCTGTAATAGTCCAACATTTTAATTTAAACCAAACTTATTACGGTCCATTAAATTATGACTCTGTTATAATATTTATAAGTTAACTATTAGAACTTTGTGGCTATAATATGAGTTTGCTGTTTAAGGCAGAAAAAACTGATAAAAATGTGATTCATTGAATACAATAAAATTCTTTATAAAATTCTTCACATTATATTTGGTTTAATTTTTTGCCGTAATTATATTTAAAAGAATATGATGACAATTTTTTGTGTGTTCTGAATTATTTAAAATACTTCAAATATCCAAGGAATTATTCCACATAGAAGTCTGTAGATTTACAGATTTTCATGATGTGAGAAACATTTGATTTGTTTTCTCCTGCCTTCTCGTTTGTAAACTAGAAATATTCTCCTTTTCCTGTAGATTGTATATCTACAAAACGTATATTTGTAAAATAATTTCCCTTTTTTCCCTGGAAATGTTGATATAAAGGTTTATCAGTTGTTTACGAATGCTACTGATAGGGCTATGCAATTTAATGTAAAACATTATATCAATAGAGTAAGTACTTACTAAGTAAATGGGTCATATATTTTTAAGTTTTTATGGGTCTGGCATACTTTTGCCTGTCCTTAAAATTATTAAATAGAGAAAAATTGGTACATTTTTCAACAACAATGGGCAAAATTTCTGGAAATCGTTACATGATTTTTCGAAACACATAAAAGTATTAAAAACTGGTAATTAAAAATAATTAAATAGAGAATTTTAATTTTGAAACAACAATTGAACATAAAATTTATTGTTAAATGACAAAATTATATAATCATTGACATCGTTTCGTCTTATCAACGTTGAAAGAATATATTACTCGACGACATAAAAATAAAATGAATATTGAGCGTTGGGGAAGAAAAGATTATGCCCATTAAATGTGAAATGTGAAACATTGTTCTACAATTAACAATGTTGCACTATTACATAGGCATTTAAGTATTGTCTAAAGATATTACCGTTTATTCGACTTAAAAACGTTATTTCTTTAACATAAATTGTCCTCAGAGCAGAGTTTTGCCAAATAACTGTTCAAACATCTATGAAAACAACAAAAAATTGTGAAAGATGTGAAGTTGAGTGCAAAAATGTTTTAGGTATATCTGTAGACAAATTAAATTGAAAAAATCACATTAATCTTCCTCTAAGAAAACTAGGCTCCGCAACTTTTTCTGTTACAGTTATGTCAAGTTGGGGTAGGTTAAACATGAGGAATTAGTTTATTCAGCATACTTTCACTCTTTAATGACATATTGTATAATATTCTGGGGTAATTAATCGGGGAAATAGAAAGTTTTTTTTATATACAGAAAATAGTTTTCAGATTATTATGATAGGTTCCATCAGAAACTTCATGCAAGGGGCTCTTCAAGAAAATGTGAATAATTACTCTTATGTACCAATATATTTAATAACTGATGCTATTTGTAATTAATAACAGTCACCTCTTAACAACAAATTCGGATATGCTTAGGTTTGATACCAGAAATAAAAATCATTTACACAGGGAAGGAAAGTCTCAAACTGTAATACAATTGAATGCTCTTTATAATGCTATTAGTATATTTAAAAAGCTTCCAGCCTCCATTAAATAGTTAAAAATAAATACAAACAAATTCAAACACGAACTAACTAACTTCGTACTTAGGCACTCCTACTATGTTGAAGAATTCACTGAGTTGAATGTATCTTCGTATAGGCCTTACAATTGATATAGTACATTTTTGAGACACTAGTATAAGACACTCAATATAAGATATTTGATATATATATATACTTATCAGTATTATATATCGGGTACAATTTGTATATCTGATCTTCTCTGTAGTGTTTAAGCATATCCTATTTTAAGTTATACATAATTATATGAATGTAAATAGTAACTAAGAATCACAGCAATTTATGTACAATCTCTCACTCGTTCAATATCTCTGAAGTTCTGCTTCTCTATGTGATCAATGGAATATGATTTAATACGAATACTCTAATATAAATATAGAAGAAAGGTTGAGTTTACAGTATATTAACCAAACGACACATTACAGTTACGCAGACATACTGTGGACTTAATGTAACTTGGTTACTCAAAGAAGGAGTCATTCATGTAACGAAAGTAACGGACATTATTGACTGTGTTTGATACTTGTAAGTATAAAATTATGGATGCAGGTTTTATTAACTGCGATTGGTATTTATCCTGGCGCCGTTTAAAATAAATATATTACAAATTACACAATTTAAAAATTTAATAATAAAATAAATAGAAAAAAAATTCTGACAATTAGTCAATGCTTCATTAAACAGAAAGATAGATACGAATTAATAATAAAATTTCACTTCATTTCACGAATTTATTTAGATAATACTTAAACTTTATTGTTGGAAATGTCTCCTCAAACAGTGCTGCAGGTAAATTGTTCCAGTCGCCTATTAATCTCTTCGAGAATGAAAATTTCCCTACGTCTGCTTATTACGTCTAGATTTTAAAAATGTGATCGCCGGCGTATCACAAAATAAGCTGTCCCTTTCTGAAATTTTTGGGTCTTCTATGCGGGTTTTCTATACACAACAACTTGTACTATTCTCGAGTATGGGACGAACCAGAGATTTGTACACTAGCTACTTTAATTTTTTGACCACCTTTTTTAATATTATCATTAGAAAATGTAAGGATTTCCAGGCTTTTCACAACGCAGAATTTACTTGTTCTTCGCACTCTAGACTTGAATTCAAAATTATTCGTCAATATTTGCAGCTGTTTACTTGAGGATCCATTTATATTATAACATCCTATAATATTCCGAAATTTATTGAGCGTAATTGGTTTTCTTTTACGCAATTTATCTTTGTTTTTCTACCGTTCCACTCATCTATTTAGTACAACTAAGTCTTTCTGGAATTTGTGTTCATCCGAAGCTGTATTTATCTTTCAATAGAAGATGCCATATTGTTTTCCTTAACTTAAATAATTTATAAAATATCTTGTGATATTAAATCAAAGTTAATGAGTAATATAAAAATTTACGACTGTGCGATAAGAATAAATTTATTAATAATTTACAGTAATATAGTATTGTCACTTTCTAAGTGTTATTAATTAATTTGTCGAAATTGTATATAGTGTCTTAAACAGTAAATGTGATTTTAGGGGGTGGGTAATGGATAAATCTAATTCACCTCAGATAGAGTACAAACGCGGATATTTTAAAGAGCCGTAATCTGAGGTTC
Organism: Eucriotettix oculatus; assembly: GCA_034510155.1. Taxonomy (NCBI): domain Eukaryota; kingdom Metazoa; phylum Arthropoda; class Insecta; order Orthoptera; family Tetrigidae; genus Eucriotettix; species Eucriotettix oculatus. Next base: position 79,293,453 of record CM067378.1, read on the forward strand.
TCGCCTCCCACGCGGAGGAGATGCATGAAATATTTGTGCGCCGGCTTTCTTCGCCAGAGCCTCGAGTAAGCCGCCTCAGCCCGGTGTTTTTATTGCTGGCGAAGGTGTAAAGTTTATTTTTATGTGTACCGCCGGTAGCAAGGTACGCGTAAGTCTTTATTACCGAGAACGATCTGACGGCCTTGCGATATTTATCTTCTTAATATCGCGAACTAATCCGCCTTGGCTGGGGGTACCTGGCTGCTGCTGTTAATTTACAGCCTTGCGAAGAGAATCTGTTGGGCGTCCCAAGGGGTTTCGCCTTATTTTGTTTACTTTAATATTTTTGTCTTGTGGAACAGGGCTGTAGTCGTTCTAGGAAATTTTGTTTCCTAGCATCAATTCCGTATAGTCTTTCAAAATAATTTTTCAACGTGAGTTTCTTTTGTCTTACAAAGTTATTTTCTTAATTAATTTCACCGCTTCATTATAGTTTGTATTTATTGAATATTAATGTTTTCCCCTGAGAAGCGTAATTGATAATTTAAAAAACATGCGAAAAATATTATGTATAAAAATAAACCTCTGCTCGAATCAATCAACTCATAGTAAACAAGTATTAACAAATCAATGAAACTTTTCTGTCACCAATAATCCGTAATAGAGAACTGTGTATTAATTTTACAAAAGATAACTTAAAAGTAACTCGTATATAGAATAACGCTTCAAGAAACGCCAATAATTAATAAATAAAAACACATAAAATATTTTCTGTTGTATGTATACATACGTAGGAACCTGATATTGCGTAGTGGTCTGAGTAATTGCCTTATTCCACAAGTTCTGGGCCTGAATCACTGGACAGGAATAGATGTAAATGTTTACCATGAACACACTGACATCGTAACTCCCCAAATTCCAGGAGGTGTAATGTAAGATGACAAATCTGTCAGTCTTTGATTTTCCCAAAAGTGTTGACAATAGTTACAATGTGGCCGAACCTAGTAGGCACATATCCCCCAGCCTGTGAAAAATCAAAATACCTCCCAGGACCGTCGTCACTCAGGTGCTGCACGTCTCACTGCTGTAAAAACATGTCTTCTCCCTCTAGGGTTGCCATATCCATAAGGTTCCAAAATAGGACACGTATAAAAATTATACAGCAATAATTCAGATTTGTTCCTAGAAATTCTGAATTAAGAATAAAATGTGTATTTCCCTAGTATAATAAATGCCAAGAGTAGCCCAAAGATAAAAAAGGGCACTTGATAACCCTATCACTGATCGTTTCTGCCCCTTCCCCCCGCCTCATTCACCAGGAAACCACGAGTTACCTCGCTGATCTACTGCAAGGGTGCGATACCCTTGTCACCTCGTGGTGGTATTATAAAATCAAGAAGCTTATCTGATAGGAATCAGACGAGCGCAAAGTTGAAAGAATGTACACAAAATAGAAAGAAAAGTTCAGACTGACGAATATCCTCCCGAGATCGGAAATAGTACATAACGGAACATTACTAATTATATATACGAATTAGCCACCAGCTACATGAAATTCCTTCTTAAAAAATATAAATAGTTTCATTGGTTTCTATACATTTTCACGCAAAAATATTCTCTATAGTCAGTAGGCAAAACTGAATGTCAACTATAAAAATATTGGCGAAGGAACAATCGGTTATAAGTACATTCGAATGTTTTTAATTAATCTACACATTTATTGCATATTTATGTGTTGATAAACAGGTTGAAGTTAAATTGTCTTTGATGAATGAAAATTTTGGATAAATTGAGTGCGGAAAAGTATCAACAGGCTATATATTATCCATACGCTCCATAGACATATACAGCTAAGAACCGAATATAGAGTAGTCGTACCCGAATAAGTAAAGGATAAGTGAGGAATAAAATGCATGACAGCAATAGTTGTCATAGTTTATATTCATCTGTAAATGCGGAAAATCATATACGCATCCTGAAATTAATATAAAAAAATGAAACAACGAATATAAAAGAAGGGCATATCTTTCTACTACATGTGAACGAAAACAAACAGTTAAATAAGCTCGCTGATGAACAAACATGTAGGAACAGCGCACCCGCATCGATCGTCCGGTAATCCGGCGCATGTTCCATTTTACATTTAACACACAATAGCGCCATTTGCTTGACGTATATACAATAACGATTGCAAATTAGTGACATAACACGTTTAGTTTGTATTGCTCATTCAGTTACGAATGAAGAAAGTTAAAGTAAATTGGATTGTCCAACCTATACAATCTGCAATTCGATTAATATTGCAAATTGAAACAACGCAACAGTAAACTGAAATAAAAAAAGTGCTTTGTGGTTGTTTACTTTGATTAAAAACTTTGATTTCAGTAGAGTTATTAAAAAGCACAGTGTGGGATTACATTCGTTTCGTGTCTCGTGGAAGGATTACATTTCGCGATATAATACTGTGTTTTAATATTTAAATGGCATCTTAAGGTATTTTTTTATGTAGCCTGTTTCATTTTTATAAAAACAACGTACATGAAGTACAGGATCACAGAGCATATAGAATTTAATAGAACAATTCTGATAAGTTTATATTTGATGAATCATTTAAATTTCCTTAACATTCATATTTTGTAATTTTCATCGATGTTGGTAGTGATATTATCAATACGTCCCGTCTGTCTATAATTTATAATAAAAATTTTCACAGTCCCTCTTTTTAATATGTACTATTTGAAAACGTCATTCTCTCTGAATATTTGAAACTAAAATGGCAAAAGAGGCGAAAAGATAATAAAATGAAAATATATCAAAACGTGTTAATATTTTCATTATAAACTTCAAGGAGAGAACAAATGGTTGAATAAAATGGTGAAACTCAATTATATATTCTGAGCTTATATTTTTAACCGATATAACAATAGAGAAGGCGTTGGTTACGTGCCCTTTTAAAAGTATCGGGGACTCAAAAACTTTAAAAACTTTAAATATTTAGTATTATTTCATCATTAATATCAAAAAAAATTACGAAGCGTGGAAGCCAATACATGCTCTTATGTTTTTATTAGTATCCTTCCATGACGACATGGTCAGAAATTTTTGGCAGGAACGTAATTAGTTTGCTGGAACTGGAGCTGGTGAGTCACTATTCACTGGGGACCTCATTATATTGGCTGCCAGAATATCGTGTAGAAGCTTTAAGGTTTGAGGGAACCTTTCACAAAATCCTCTGCTCAAGCCTTATTACCGACCGATCGCTTGGTTCCCCTTAATAGCATGTCGATATCTTTCCTAAAAAACCAACCTTACTATAATAAAATCACAACTATCATAATGGCAGCGAAAAGTTTACAATTACCTCATTGGCAATTTTGTAGTTATTTCTTTGTTATTGTAAACTAATATAGATCAAATCTATTTACGGCGAGGCCAAGAGAGAAAAACTTTGCTTTAGAAATTTATTCAGCCTATTTATTGAGCTAATGTAACCTGTAAAACAATTTTCTAAGAAAATAATAATTTATATAAACCTAAGCAGTTAAAATAATTAAATTTTATTTCAGACAGGGGTAATATTGTTGACAAAATAGTATTAAAGAAGAACTTTACGCCTCTGCTCGAAACAGAACAGTATAAACTAAACTAATTTAATATTAATGGCGACAGTTTCTTCTGAGAGCGATTTATAATAAATATGTAAATTATGGAGAATATTTTCGAATAAGCTATACACCAAACACAATAATAACACTTGAAAATATGAACCAATTTAATCGTGTAATACAATTTATTACGTCTATAAATTTATATAATGACTACATTAAACTAAACAACAAATCGAATAATTATAGAGAAATTAAAAGTTGAACAAACACCATTTTTTCTAATATCATAATTAATTTTCTGAGTTTCGGTATATATGTTTATGCATATATACGTTTGGGGTATATATGTTTAATATACTGATAAATTATTAACATCAAAGGAGGATAGGAGATTTTCTTAATAATATTTTAACTCCGGATAAAATATATTATAAATTGTATAACCTAATGCATAACATTTTGTCAGGGCAGACAAACCGACATGATTATAAAACCTTTATCTATTATGTTCAAGGTCAATCAATATTTAAAAAAATTCAAGGCTTTACTGACGTAGCGTGTTTTTTCAATGAAATGTTGCAATTTGTTGTGAAAATTATATCCAAATTAAATCACAATAAGTGATATTCGGTATTGTTAAAAACGAAGATCATTGTATTAATTAGTTGAAAAAAGATCCTCTGCGAATAATAAAAAGAGAACATTTAAGAAAATTTTGAGCTATTTGTTAAATTTTATTGTATTATAGTTTTCTAGAATTAAATATTGACAATAAATACTCATTCCATATTTCTGTGCATAAAGTTTACTTCAGGAGAAAAATTCAATCAGCAGCGATCCCTTTTTGTTTACATTGTGGGTTTAAGGCGCTTACTCAGATACGGACCGTTGGCTGCTCGAAACGGCAACAGTCCTCGAGGAAATCACTGGAAACGTTTAACAACTTCTTTTTCCCAGTCTCGTGTTTAATGGCTCCTAACCTCTCTTACACACACAGATAAAAAGTTACCTTTTCAACGAAATAACACTTATCTAACTTTGGGTTTATATTGAATTCTGTCTTTAAAAAAAGGTTTAATTCGAAGGAAGTAGACCACTTCACCATTCGTCACAATATTGTTCAAAAGAGGATCCTGCTGCATGGTGCTTTTATCAGAAAGATGATGTTGAAAATCGTTACGAATCATGAAAGTATAGAGAATAATATTTCTATTAATTTAAATATAATTAAAATATTTCTTACATTACTTCGTGAGCAATAAGATAAAACCGATCAATTTTCCTGTAGGGCTAGAAAACTTCATAAAAATAACGTTTCTTAAGAGCAATTAAATTTTCTTTTATTACAGGAAAAATTATTCGACATAAAATCATTGAATATTCTTTTGACGAAAAATACATATATGTAGATTGTATAATATCTAAATTGTTTAATTAAATTAAATTGACTAATCATGGATTCATGTATCAGGTTTCCTATTAAAGACGTTTTGCCTAAGACGAGATAATAAAATGAGTCCAATTTTCAGACGATTCCATTAATTTTTTATTCTTTATGAAGGCAAAATTTTAAGCATATTTGAACCACACAACATGAAAACTCAATATGAGCTGTTTTTTTAACTGGGAGACCTGCCCGGCACAGTCTTCAATCAGCCCTCTACACATTATTTTAATGTAACAGTCGTTTACATGCAGAAAGATTGACAGTAATTAGATGAGACGGTGGGAGATGATGAGTGTCTTAGAGAGTAGTAGACTCTTTTGGAGGTGAGTCAATTTTTAGTTGTACGTAAATGTGTTAACAATAAATATTTAAGTTATTCATGACGGAATTGCGACTCTCTTGCAATAAATTCATATAACAAGCCCACTGAGCACTCCGAGAAACCTACGCTAATCAAACAGGGATAAATATGAGAAGTAAATTTTCGTATTGAAACTGTACTACGCCAATTATTACTAAGCTAAGAAACATTATTTAAAAATAACATTACAAGATGCCAGTCTGAAGCTCCTGGAGCGCATTCGCCTCTTGTCGCGGTTGGTAGAAGGCGTAACTCGGGATAGGAGACGTAATTACCTGATTATATATATACATTTTTTTCTGGTTTATTGTCGCCTCAAGATCCTTATAACTTTCACCGTTCCGATCTTTTAATGTTTCCGTCCGTATGAAGGGCTGTTTAGTTATAAACACCGAAATTAAATTCCCGATTTCTTAGCCTGCGGTTCCGGAAATTTTTATGTTATTCCACGTTTAAGGTGAATGCTATACATTATACAACGTAAAATTAGCAGATTCGGTATTCATTTTCCAATTGTGCAAATATTATTTTAATAATAGTGAGTGATTAACGGTCCAAAAGTGTGTTTCATTGCCTAATCCTTCTACATCTTTCTTCAAATAGCCTTAAAACAAAAATGCTATAAAAGTGTTCACTTTATGAGACCGTTATTTAATTTTCTTGCATATTTCTTAAACTTCAAAGGGCTGAAAGTCAAAACGTATGAAAATTCTTATTTTGATTATTTCTCATAATTTAAATATTGGTTACTATTCCTTGTAGTTTTTTCCTCTTTCATACTCAGAATATTTTTTTCACGGATAATATTCCACATATTCATCTAAAATATTTTTTGTAATATTGCTTCACCCACTGTATAACGCATGAATTTAAAAAAAATTCTAATGCTAATTTAACTAAAATTTTTAATTGTCTTTTTATAAAAAATTAATTTATATGATAAAATGATATATTTTGATAAACGATTTCAATATTAGTCGCGAATTATCTCTGAACAACCTATATGCTAAATATTAAATCTAATAAATTATCATAACCTTATAAAATGTTTCCAATCAGATTATTTCAAATAAAGACTATTGTCTACTTGATGATCGTGTTTTACGTGCAAATTAATACATTTTATCGATAGATGCATAATTCATATGTGAAGCTAAGAGGCTGATTTATACTATATACTTGAAACCACCCCCACGATTCCGCCGTCTTACGACATTCATAAGAAAGTTCATGGCGTGGAAAATGCCGTAGTCACCTCCATTCTTCAGAGAGTCGAGCGAAATTCCACAGAGGCGGCGGGGAAGAGTGCGAAATCCATAGCGATGCTTGCATTGAGGTGCAAGGTTGCATTTGCATTGCATTAGATGGCGACCGGATTTCCGCGCGGTCGTGGCGCTAGCAGTTATATATCTCGGCCGAGGATCAGCGAGCGGCCAGGCTGTGGCTACGAGCCAAGGTACCTTCCCAGCAAGTAATTGAAGCCCCGTCCTCAATATTTCAGCAACATCCGGCTGCACGCCGCCCCGTTTCTCCGGACACAACTTAAGTCTACTCCAAGAAAATTTATTGGCTTAATTATTTAGAAGCGAAGCTTTCACAAGATTAAATTTTGCGGTTTAAAAACAGTATAACCGATTAAAGAAACCTTTTGGAAATATCCCAGTAAACCGATGAAAAAGAAACATAAATTCATGGTCCTTAAACCATCTAGATTTATGTAACTATCGTCTGTTTCAAGCTACATTTCGAAGTGTATCTTCTCAAACTCCAGTTTTTTTGTTTCTTTTTTTACACTGACCTGTTTGCAACTGACATCGATGTATTTCAGTCAATAGTAAAGGTATTTAATAAAACATCTGTGCTTCTACGCATGAGCCTTTCTTGACCATCCTAATAGTTGAGTGTAATGTGAAGCGAATTCATTGCCAGTTCAATTAATTTAAATTAATACGTATAAATAAACCTTTAAAATGTAATTGATATCATTCTAGCTTAGTAGATAAGATCATCAGGCAAAGAAGCAATATCATGGCTGCCCACAACAGTTAGACATTAGTAACAACAAATTATACCCATACCGAAGAAGACTGGGGCTGATAGATGTGAACAGCATAGAGCATTTAGTTCAGTATCTCATACATGCAAAATATTAACGAAAAAAGTATTTAGGAGGATGGAACGTAAAATACAATACGAGTTAGTTAGGAAGAATGTTGGGACAAGAGATGTAATATTGGCTCTGCGTTTAGTTTTAGAAGACAGAAAAAAAGGCCTATGTCCATGGCATTAGTAGTTAGGTTAATATATTTTTTGTAGTGTTTACTTTTTTTCTTTCAGGGGCACAGTCATTTTAAAGTACAGGTTTTTTTTAGATTGTAAGTATTATGTATATAAGTAAATTTAATTATTTATTCGTCACCGGATATACGCCCAATTGTAGACTAAGTAGTAAATACGAATTTAACAGAAAGACGAGAATGGAAAAATGTCGACTCGAACCCCGGACCTCCTGATTTCCCGGCGGATACGTGAAGAATGGACAATGCGTACATAGTATTTCTTCTAAAATATCTATACCCTCCGCTGAAAGAATTTCTACTTCTTTAGACTAGAATTCTATGCACCCGTGATCAAATTACGCAATGTCCATTTTCAACGTATTTCCTAGAATTAGAGTTTAAGAATATGGTTAGTGAATTGGTAGGTGAGCCTTACTTAGACTTTTGGGAATGGTGGGATGTTGAATCGGTCTTTGGACGTCGACTTTGATTAGCTCAGTGGTTAGATCACCCGCCCGGAAATCGGGTGGTCAGGGGTTCGAGTTCATGGTCCGGTTGACATTTTTCCATTATTGCCTTTCTTCTAAAATATCGATAATCTTCTGATTGAGTTTCGGGTGAAAGCATTTCTACTTCCTTAGACTACGAATTTAACTTCTTTCCACTATTATTATTGTGCATTTTTAAAATAACTGCTTTGTCGATTCTTGTATATAATAAACTAGAATATTTATATAATTCGGTCGGTTTCGCTTATTGATTTTTTTTTCATTTTATAATGAAAAAACAAAATATTAGTAGTGGTAGTTTTAAAGGCAACGGTTGAGTTAGTCAACCTTCTGTTGGAGCAGAGAGTTATTATTCAAAGAAAACTAACAGGAAATTCTGTAGGAGTTGAAAGATTTATTAAAATAGTCTTACAGTGGCGCGATGTCCATAAACTTTCAATGCTTTTAGCCGTGAGCGAGTCATAAGTGCGGCGGACGGATATGGATAGAGATGGCTGCGCGCACTCGTGTGTGTGTGTGAGTGGATTCTCGTACATACCCAAGGTAAGAGCTAATGTGCAAAACATTGCAGACCCGCGATTAATCACTTTTGCCACAATTACTTTACAGCTGAACGTAACGAATGAGTTTCCTGCGCTTTCTGCGAGAGCAGTGTTTAAAGTGCAGGTATTCCCCCGTCTCATCGCACTAAGATCACTAAAAGAAAATGAAAAGTATGATTAAAATTTGAGAAAATGTATAAAAAAAATTATAGAAAATTTTGGGGTCATCTAGAACATTATTGGAGTAATTATTTGATCTATATTTTTATTAAATTGTATAAATTTTAACTTGTGTTTTTTGGAGGGTCATCTGACTTTAATTAATTTGTTCACATAGTTTCTCCATGTCACGGTATTTACGAAATCCGGCTTGCCTAATCATCTGATCTATACTCCGTGATTGTTGCCACTCGACCTCTCTTAACCGAGTTAACTAAACCTGGATGTCTCATTATGCTCCCGGGCAACTTAGCTCGTTTCCTTCTTAGCGTTCTCCAAAGTGTTCTTCCCTCCTACAACTTTCTCGTTATCATTGCATTTAATATGCTTCTACGTTCCTCTGTATCATCACATTTTATATGGTCTGTACTATCCGCCTTAAAAAAATCAGTTACCAACGTTACATGCCATTATAATTGACTACTCGATAAATATCGTTAAAGAAATTTAATCCGCTGTAAAAAATTCACGGTATTCTACTGCAACCTGCTACATTCTGTAAAAAAAACCACAGAAATCATTTTGGGTTCAATATTTGTTGTTTACGTTTCACAATCTCAGAGTCTCAATGGGAGTATAATTTGACAAATAGTATCATTAAAAAAAACTGCAAATTATGTTCAATGTCAGAATATAATTTTATTAAAATTGAGTTTACATTGGAACACCTTATTGTACATTCAACCGATCACAACTGATTTGCAGATTCATTGTCCATGTTCATTGTACAATAATTTTACGTAACTTTGCATGATGTCACGTTTCCCGCGTCGCCACTCCAACACTCCTCGACGATTAACGATGGCATTATCGCATTTACTGGTACTATAACAAGTGTGAATAACTGATACGTTTTGCACAGTACACTGCTTTATTTTACAGTACTATGTCAACAGGTCTCGTTTTTCAATTACTTGTGAATATCCCTCCGACCTACCCCGTTCTAGATTTCCACTTCGACAGTTTTTCGATGGTCCAACAATGCATCCTGTAAAATCATTCTCCCCAATCACAAGTCGTCAATCAATTGTTTTGTCGTAGTCTTATGAGTGTTCTACTAACTCCGGTTTTGATGTTATGAGTTTATTATGTGCAATATGCTTTTTAGTAACCTTATTCCATTTATAATTGGATTTAAAATTAGTTAACACTGTAAAACTTTATTTTCTTAAGAGTCTTAAGAAAATTGTATAAATATTTTCTGGTTTATAAGTAGTAACAGTCAAGGAATAATTTTCATCAGAAAATATTGTTCTGCAGAATTTGTTTAAGAATTATAATTTAGAATAAATTTATGCAAAATATTTCGTTCCATTCCCCTTTACGCAATAACGAGCCAAATTAAAATGGCTTAATGATGCATAAAAATTCAATTTATTGTTGGTTTTACGTAAGATGATGGATAATTTATTTTGTTTTTACTTAACGTTCTTCTAAAGCAGTTTTCACAGGTCATTTCTAAGATTTAACAGGAAGATATGACGTACAGAGCAGTCAAGAAGAAAGAGATTATAATTGTAATATCTAAACTTACGGGTTTACAGTAGAGTAAACGGCCATAAACGTCGAGGTTTACTGTTAACGACGAGGCATTGGAACGTTGATAAATAAACGACTTGAATAACATGCAACACCACTCAATTTATGAAAACCGCTTTCCGTGATCCCTCTTTCTCAGCCCAAGAAGTAACAAACAATGATGTAAGTTAAGACTCGTCGAAACATCGAGATGAGATTAGCCAAATTTTGGTAAAGCTACATAATCTGTTACAACGATTTGAAATGTTCCGAATGATTGCCTGATTATAGCCAACAATTCTACAAGTTGTGCGACTTCTTTCATAGTACCTTGGAACATTACTGTCTAATGTCAGAATCATTCCATCTTTAATTTTACTGTGCTATTTTAATAATTGTCCGATTTAACGGTTACCATTACGAACTAATATCACTACTGAAGTCCCGGGCTAGAATCCCGACGTGAGCATCGATGTTTGTAATCGTCATGGTCACTAAATCTGGGGCTACGATTGGATAATAATAACCATACTTACCAGGTGACACCCAAAAAACCGTACAGTATTAGAAAAGATGACCGTTTGGTAGTGGTCTCTGTAGACCAAGCCCTCAGTGGGCTATAGGAGAAGAAACAGAAATTCATGGCTACTCTTGACTCTTTTTAACTTATAGTATTACAACGCCAAAGAAAATAAATGAATGAAATTTTTTACTTTTCTTTAACAAGTGACAGGTTTATACAGGGTTTTAATATTATCATTGCTTTTTAACAGTTATAAAACGCAGGGTAAATGTGAAACAATTCTACAAACTTAGCGATTGATGTAGACGACTTTTACATGCTGTTTTCGTATTACACGACCTAAACGACCAGAAACATTCAAAATAAAAACATGAAAGTATTGCAGTCAAAAAATTGTGGTCTCTGTACCTTCTAGATCAAGCTAGCGTGTATTTTTTGCACTCAAATTTTCAGACATATTTTACAAAAAAAAATTGAATGACGATGTTTTTAAGAAATAATTTCTCGTATACCTACTTTCACATAATTAAAATGTTAATTAAATCATATTTCTCTTACAACTTAATTAAAAATCGATCATATTTATGGCTACTGTGATGTGTATAAGAAAATCACGAAAGGTACACATTGTTGTAATGAATAAATTATGCTACATAACTAATAATACGTGGTTAGTTTTCTTATTTTCTAAAAATACATTTTGAAATGTAATAGCATGATAAAAGCTGTATTCAACAGCGTTGTATTTCTGAAGATATTGTATCGCTGACTTGAGTTGGGGAAAGTATCTGACTCTCAGTAACAATCGCGTAATAGGACAATGCTGAGGAAACTGCGCAAAAGCGGGCCCAACGAACGGAATCTCATTATAAGTTGTTGCTGGATTTCAGGAAGCCATGTCTTCGACCACTGTCGAAGAACTTGTTAGCGGCAGCTAAGTTTAGAGTTGGATATGCCTCCTCGGTCTCCTTTTAGCCAAAAAAAGAAGACTTTCTAGTCATCGCAATTCACTTATATTATTCCGCCACGGAAAATTAACTTTCTGGTAATTCAAAAATAAACGTGTGACCATACCACTTTGACGCAGTACTATTATAATTATATATCACTAATTGTTAATTACTATTATAATTATTTTGCATATACCACATTTTACAGTAGATAATGTGTGGTTTCTTTCTAGATCAATCAAATTATTATTAACTAATTTATAATTTAAGTAATATCATTATATAATCTACATTTATTCACTTGTTAATTCAACAAGTGAATAATCTTACAATGTAAATGCAACTCCTTTTTGTAAGATTTGTTTTGTTCACATATAAAATTTGGGTATTTAGCAGATAGGAACTTTTCTTCAGAAACGTTTGAGTATATGCAGCGCCTTACATATATGAGGGGAAAACAATAAATGAATGGGAAACTATTTACTTAGATGAATTTATGGTCGCCACATGGTAGTAATACCAGGAATTAAAATAAAATAACAGTGTTTCAATATGTAAACTCGCAAAAACTCCAGGAAAGAAAGTTTCGACGACATACCAGAACCATTTATACACGTGTCCACGTCTATGCTCATTTAGCCGTCTCCCAAGAGTATTCCTCCGTCCATTCTGACCAAAAAGTGTCCCTCTGCCTCACTAGCTCTTTTGGTCTTGCTGTCCTCCTCTCTCCCCTTTTCGTACAGTTCACCTAATTATTGGAAACTGGTCTTATCACACCATCCATATCTGTTACCAATTTCCTGATTGATTGGTGGAGAAGTTTTCCCTCTCCGCCGGTGAACTGTTGCTTCCGAGAAAGTGACTAGCTGTGAACTGTTCTTAGTTGGAAGATTATTCAGCGAATTACTTATCTGTGTCTTGCGATGCTTTTAACAGACTCACATTTATCGCAGTACTTTACATTAAATGTATATTAAAATAATAAATGCAATAACAATTGAAAAAAACATAAGTTAAGTATTATGCTTTGCTTGAAAGATAGTTTTTTTTCTATGGAAATTGGTATATTACTGAAGCAGTTAAATGGACATTTATAAATTTTTATGTATCACTGCCACGCAACTTCAGTGATTCTTTAATATGCAACAGTAATCAAACTCGTAAATGTCAAATGTCAGAAATTCTCTTTTTACTCTCTGCAACTACGTTTTCCACGTAAGCGGTACTTTTTGCACCAGTATGATAACAATTCATCTATATAAATAATTGATATCGGCGTTCGCTCTGGATAAACTCATAAACCGGTTGAACGGATTCCAATTTCTGATTCCTCGAGCTGCTGTAGAATTTTCACATGTACGGTGGCCAGGTACGTTACCTGAGCCCTGTGCTAATTCATATAAATAATAAAACGCAACTTTAAAGATTAAAACTATACGAGAGCCTAAATTGAGGAACGGTACTTACGTAAATTAGTGTTTTTTACCACTGAAAACTTTTAATACTTGTTTAACTACGTCCTGAACTTTCTTGTAACATTAAGTTATACAAACTTAAAAGTACATAGTTCTTACATGACTGAATTCAAAGAGTACTATTAATAAGTTAAAATAAATTTGATGACAAATAGAGAAAAAATAGTCAAAAGATAGCTAAAAATATTATAAAATAAATTATATTTTTATGAATCCCACGGAAAATAATTTTCTGTTTCTATTTCTTCGCAATTTGTTGTTGTGGTACCGAGTCCTAAGACTGGTCTGATGCAACCCTCCATGCTTAGCAATTTTGCGCAAGTCTTTTTATATCCTTATAATTAGGACAACCCATATCCTCCCTTAAATGCTTAGTATATTCCACCCTTGTCCTCCCTCTTCTGTTCTTACCTCTCACACTTACCTCTAATGCTAATTTTACAAGACCCTCGTGTCTTTAAACGTGGCCTATTAATCTATACCTTCTCTTAGCCCTCCTTATTGTTCGCTTTTCCCCTATTCTGTTAAGAACTTCCTCGTTTGCGATTCTATCCACCCATCTGATTTTTAGCATTCGCCTATAGCACCACATTTCAAATGCTTCTATTCTTTTCCTTTCTCCTACTCCTATCGTCCACGTTTCGCATCCATATAACGCCATGCTCCATTTTAGCAACAATTTCCTAATATTCACAATTATATTACCCTTAAGTAAATTCCTCTTCTTCGCTAAAGCCTTCCTTGCTTGTGCTATCCTACTCTTTATGTCTACTATACTTCTACTATCCCTACTATCCCAAGTAGCAGAATTCCTTAACTTCCATAAAAATATCCCTTCCCAATCTAACACCCTTCGTTATTCCACTTATTCCCATACTACACTCCATTACCTTGGTTTTTCCTCTATTAATCCTCAAATTAAACTCTTTCTCCAGGACCACGTTCATGCACTTTATTATCGTTTACAAATCTTCTGCTGACACCCTAATACTACAATATCGCCGGCAAAGCGTAAGATTTTTATTTCTTGCCCTTGCAGTATGATTCGTTTTCCATATTCCGTTTTAACTTGCTTCATCGCCTGTTCTATATATAAAATAAACAGCATGGGCTACAGACTGCATCATTGTCTTATTCCATTCTTGATTACGGCTTTCTTTTCTTGATCTTCTATTCTAATTACTCCTGCCTGTCTTCTGTACAGATTATGTATGTCTCCTTTCTCGATATTTTATTCCAGTGTTCTTCAAAATCCTTGATAGTGTGTTCACATTTTTCAACACTTTTTCTTAATCTACAAATGCCATAAAAGTAGGCCGGTTTTTTCGTATCCTTTCTTCTAAAATTATTCTTCGTAATTACGGAGTGCGAATAATATTTTGCTTCGCAAGTTTTTAGTAGTATTGTAATGTTTCCCTTTTAATAACACCATTCTCGTGCAGTATCGCCCGTAGTACGCTGCCTGTAGAGTCGCACTAAATTTAAATTCTCCGGACACCAGTTTCATCAGGATGTGGAGAAAAGGAGAGAGAATAGAGGAAGAAAGACGTTAACACTGTCCGTAGAAGGAATACGGAAGACGAAGGGAGTTGGAGGAGAACATTAGAAAACGTACGACGTGAGGAGATGTAAACACCAGCTTGTAGGGTTATGTTCTGCGATCCATCGCCCAGTGCAGTTAACTTGCTCGGTTGTTCTTCAACGTGTGCCTGGGAACGCCAAGCAATTACTCAGGAGATTGTTTGTACGATGCAAACTGTCTCAACTTAATCTGTAACAAGGGTTGTAGTTATGCTGCGGTACCCATCACACTGCTGCCCCAATACATTATTTTTAATTAATTCTGTAAGTAATAATTTCCGTGCTCTAGTTTTAGAAGCTTTATATATATATATATATATATATATATATCTAAAATTTCTTATTTAAATACATAATTGATAATCCATTGGCCCCTGACCATGCCTGAAAAAGGGGCTCAAGTGGCGCATTGTTTCCTCGGAATATTGTGAAAATAAATAGGAAAGTTCCATTTACAAAGAAAAAAAAATATTTTCGATCCACGCTATTCGTATTGGAAGATTTGGGACGGATATTTTGTCACTCACATACTACATTCAATAATGGATTTTATAACATTCAACTATTAGTTTGTGTGACCAGTGTTTGCATCCAATATTTGGAAGTATTAACCAACACCGGTGTTAACAAAAATTTTAGGAGGTTTCCAATTTTGTCCAAATTACTGCGGGATTAATTTAATTTGACAGTTCAATGAATTATATGAAATTAACTGCGGGGGGGGGGGATGAGAGCAGTCTATGTTTCACCGCAGACATTCTGTCTCCACGCGACTCTCCGTGGTCGCCAGGAAGCTCTAATTTTATTTACATACGTGTTTGTGTTTTGCATATCAATTAGTGAGCAAAGTTAAGCGCCACCGAAAATTATGAACTGAGTATGCATGAAGCAGAGCGGCGGTGATGCGTGGAGATGGCGGTTTAATCCCGAGCCATAATATATTCCCTTTCGCCTCTCATCGCTGGAGCACTTTGCTCAAAAATTAATATCTTGTACATTTCGCGTTTAAGTTCAGACTTGAATTTTTATACTATTCTCTGGAAGTGAAAAAATATCGCCCCATTACATGTTGTTACCAGACTAGTTGAAATGTCACTTTTTCCAATCCGTTATATAGTTTTTATATTTCTACGATTGCAAATTGATTGTGCGCAAAATCGTGATTAGTGAAGAAAATTTTAATTATTATACTATTGTTAGATTTCTTGATCTAATATAAAATCTTTAAAATTCTTGCACTGGAAGCAGAAAATTTTTGCATAAATCGGGTCCCATGTTATTAAAGACGAGAATATAAATAAGTAGAATGTTAAATGAAATGAGTACGGGGAAATGCACATAAAGCTTGGCTAAACTCTACGCTCTCGGGGAAACGGGGATATTTAAAGTTTGCGAATCTGCTCTTTGCAACTGCTTTCTGCCTCAGTTGCTTGACCCAACAGAAGTTTGCGCGGCCACTAATTTCTCGTCCTTTTGCACAGAGTGTTTCCCTGAGGAGCTACAACCATCGGCCGTGGATTCCTCCTAAGATTTCCAGGCTCAAACTGTATTTTACGAGGTCCATGGAATAGCTGACAGTTACTGCTGCACGTAAAATAACAAGCGGGGAAGAGAAACACATGCTTGGCCTTACACTTTGTTTTCTTTGCTCAATGGTGAAATTTCACGGAATAAACCCACCGTGAAGACTTC
Organism: Eucriotettix oculatus; assembly: GCA_034510155.1. Lineage (NCBI taxonomy): Eukaryota > Metazoa > Arthropoda > Insecta > Orthoptera > Tetrigidae > Eucriotettix > Eucriotettix oculatus. The sequence goes on from CM067378.1 coordinate 79,310,136, forward strand.
CCCAATTTGATACGGATGACTGAGTTCTCGACATTAAATGTGATTACCGTGTGTCGAAGGAAATGTTCGTTTTACAAATGGAGCTGAGTAGAAAATTAAATGTTTTTTTCATAACATGTAATACTGTCCTGTTTGATAAGTAAAACTATATAATCAGGTGTTACTTATGTTAGAAGATCATTTTATTAACGTACATAATATTTTCAACACCCGACAGAAACGCTGGAATTTGTATTTATGTATTACATTCTCGTGTGTCACAATCTTATTTATTGATTATTATTATTAATTTTAATTTGTAATTATTATTATTATTAATTAGTAAATATTTATATTTTAATTTTGTTGCAAATTTCAAACAGAAGATTTAGGTCAATTTTGTCATAACTGTCCCTGCATAAGAAATTTTTTATTGTATATAGTGTATGTAACTTATAATTATTTGGTTTCGTTGTGGTCTTAGGTCGACAATGATGTTGGGTAAACGAGTCAATAGGAGAATAGTGTGTGTGAGCGAGAGAGGGAGAGAAATTAGTAAAACGATAGAACTTTCTTTTCAGTAAATTAAAATTCAATAAAATTAAAGTAAACAAAACAATCTTTTCAAATGACTGCTTTAATATTAGTAAAATTTTTACGTCTCATTTTATTGTCTTTAAGAGCTGATTTAAAGTTAATTTTATTCATATTTAATTTACTACCTTCATATTTAACTTCTTACAATTCTTTATAGAGTTCATCGTCTTGTTGAATTTGATTTAAGGTAACTTTTTCTACAAAAATCAATACGGAATCTAGCCAAAATGTTGTTCAAATTTTCTACCGTACCTTTAACATAAAAATGGCACTTCCCAATTGAATAATGTTTATGTCGGTTTATTAAATTGTCTTTGTTATTTTCATAGTTTAATATTTATTTGTTTTCCATTAGCTTTCTTGTTATTACTTCAGTCTTTTACTAATATTGAAAAGGACCACAAGTGTTTGTCGAAACGTCTATCAGTTTTTATAAAATTGTTGTGAAAAATTTAATAATTGTTACACAGATCGTTATGTAAAATTGTTATTAAATAGTATTCAGGACTTTTATTTTGATACTTATGTATTATATCCCAATGGAATTTTTAATCAAGTTCAACAAAATTGCATTAATAAATTTTCATTAAGTTTGGTGTTTAAGCGCTGAGGGAACCCTAGATTATTATTATAATCCATGGAACTAATTCGTCATACCCACCGACCGTAGAATCGTGAAAACTATATCATTATTTCCAATAAACATGTATATAAATATAATTGAGAACCTACTTGATTAAGACGTATAAGAGTGGAATACTGCTGCGTGTATGCATTAAACATTGAATAAGTGTGAATTTTTTTATATAATACTTAATTCGTCTAGGGGTATTAAAATATCAAAGAGTTTCATTACATTCCTCTGTATTGTTGCTACACTTTGTTTCTACGTCGTATTTCTTGTGGTTAGTCAAACTTCCGGTTATGAAAATTACCAGATAAAAATATTTGGCATGCGATCTGGGCTACGGTTTAAAATAGTTTTCATATCAATTTTAACTTGCACATGATATGTTAGCATGGAGCGTTTTATCAGATCTGGTTTAGGACTGATTATCGCAACCACAGCAACAACGTCATTAATTTTAAATTTATTTGTTATAGTTGATATTAATAAAATTTTAAAATTACTATCTTCCAGTATAACTTTTATAAAAGAGAAACAGTATGTCAATCCATGTTTAAGAATTAAATTACTACATTTTCAGAGCCCATATTAGTATCATATAATGAAAATTAAAATAATATTAATAATACACTTAAGGGGTAACAGCTCTTAATTTTTATTATTGAGACATTTCCTACAGAAAATGAATATGCGGCTTCGGTTGGAATTAGAAAGACGAGTCCGAGTGTGTTTCTCTCCACCATCCTTTAAAGACAAGTCCTATCCTTAGGGCTATTAGATAAAGGTCTACTTAGGTCAGTAATCAACTGTACTGACCTGACCTCGAGGATAAGCTCTACTGAAATCCCCTCAGGAAATTGGGGCTATTGCTTTGAGATTGGACATAGCTAGTTTCCTGCGAGGGAAGCCTCGCCTGTGATACAAAGTGTGAAATAAAACGGCCTGTGCCCATAACGGCTGAGACGAGGGCCGCAAAATATTCCAATAGAAGAACAGCTCCCACTCGTCCTGGTAATACGATTCAATAATGAAACGAAAGAGAAATGAAACAGCAGAGCATCAAACGTCGCCTGTGTAAAACTCTGATTGAGCACGGAAATAAAATTTTACGTCTACATAGTCTTTTTTATTTTATCCTCGCGAATGAAAGCCAGTGCAAGTATCTCATAGGAAGTGGTACGTGCATTCGATAAATTAACGAGGTCTTACAAACACACTAGAAGATTGATTTTGATCGGAATTTATTACTTTAGCTATTCATATCATCGTTTATGTTAATAATAAAGTTATGGTTTGTATTGATGAAGTTTAAATATATATTGTATTCTTTTTTGTCTTTTTAAGTTAAGAATCAAATGTAAAGAAGATAAATAATTATTTAGTATTAACGAGCAGAAAAATTGACACATTATTTTGTAAATTCATAATTGTAAATAATATAAATATAATTGTATAATAAGATGTAAATAGTTCTCACTGTGGTCGCTAATGACCAGGCAGTCAATGCGATCGTTATAAATAAATTTTGAAAAAAAAAGTTTAAATACATACAAAAATGTTCAAACTGTTCACTCAGTTTTGCTTAAAGTGCTGCACTGCTGCTAGTAAAAATTAATGTCTAACTTAATTTAATATTATTAAAAATATTATTTATTTTAAATTTAATTTCAACATGATTCATTAAATACCTCTACATTAAGTAAAACAGAAATTAATATTGAATAAAGAAATTGTAGTAAATAAAAGTTATGTTGTTTAATTTAATGCGAAGAACTTCATAAAATTTATTACATAAACTTCTAGATTTAAGTCAGTACTAACATTTGAATTATAGCATATATAAAATAAAGCAACTGGTCATTTTAAGTTTTGACAACTACAGAAGAAAAATTATATCATATGTCTCTATGAAACAGAATTATAGCTCTCAATGGATTGTAAAGTAATTAAATTGTGATACGTACATATAAACTCTTTAACTTATGAAACAGGCGATGAAATTTTTTAAAAATGAATATGCAAAGCGAATCAAAACTGCAAGGAGAACAATTATAGACCCTAAGGTTTGTTGATGATTTTGTTGTATTAGAGGGTTCAGAAGACTTATGAAACCTAATAAATGGCATGAACGGGATCCTGGAGGAAGAGTGTAACATAAAGGTTAATAGAAGGCAAATTAAGGTGATGGAGTGTAGTTCTGATTTGTATTAGTCAGTTTCTGGTGAACACGAAATTTAAAGTCACATTTCGTTAAACTTAAACGTATAATAAATGTAAAAAAATCGTCAACTCTTCAATAAATAAATATTATTTAGATGTTCTGTCTCTAATTGTTTGTAATTTTCACTTGAACTTATTTCGTAAGCCTTTGTACATCATCAAATCATTTAAATTAAAATGACTGAAAACAAATTATGCTATTAAGCTGTTATTAAATTTCCTATAATTATCACCTACAATTTTTTCGTCAGTTTTTAGAATTATAAGTCCACCATTTAAATTACACGCATTACCTAATATTCAGAATAATCCTAACTAAAAGTTGTTTTGTCACTTTTTCCAATTGACAAAAAATACACTAAATCATAAAGATTAAAAAACTTACCTATTTTCTTTACCATTGATCCCTGAAATTCTAGTTTCTTCCTCTCGCCTTCCTGGTGTTCTTCTATATTGATATATTGCTCTGAATTAAATATACCGAATTCCCCTGTATTATGGCCCCAAGACGTCACCAAATAAGGAATGTTGACACATTAATTTATTATTCCTTCCAAGATGGAACTATATGGTTATCAGCCCCACCCTCCTCAGTTTTTCTTTGTTTGAATTTTTAAATATATGTACCAAGTTTTGTTGTAATAGCTCCATGTGTTTAAATTCATAATAAACATATACAAACAAACTACTTTTTATTATATAAATTAGTTCAGAAATAAAAGTAATTAAGCGATACTCATTAGACGATCTATAATTTCGTAGAATAAGTAAAGTTTAATATATTTTTTCTAACCGCAGTAAAAAATATCTCTATCTTATACATATCAGCAGAGTCAATATGTTTCAAACTCCATTACGTACCTTCTCTGCGATGAAATGTGATTTGCGAATCATGGTCAGTGTTTCCATTCCGTTTCAGTCCTGCTTAATGAATAAACAATACAGCCACTTTGAGGCGTTATACAATTCAATTTGCAATTCGTTTCTGAAATTACATTTGAAATTCAGTCTTGACGCTTCCACTACGAAGCCAACAAACACGAATCATCGGAGAATCCACATGACTCGAACTTGAGGCAACTGGTGTGTCCCCGTTCCTTAGACCATCCAATTAACACGCAAATTTAGGCGATGATTTCCTGCAAGCTCTTTGTGTAAACATGAAGGATCATGCTTCCCCAAAATAACCATGGAATAGGGAGGGAGAGGGTTACTCATAGCTTTCAGCATTTACGTAATTAATTTGATAAGTTGGGAGGGGCGGAGGAATCCAATAACAAGGTGCAGCAGGCTTTGTCGGCTAAATAATTGATATGGAGCGAAATATCTTACACGAAATGGAATAACTTACTACATACAAAATTCTCGGTAAACACAATAATTTTTAAAAAAATCCTTTTTTTCGAAAAATTACAAGACGTTGTATATGCTTAATTTTATGCCCTTTTACAAATTATTTCTACAATTATTAGAAAATAAGTATTCATAATATGGGACTTATAGAATCATTTATAAGATCAATATTGGCCAAACGTTTATTTAAGTGACGTAATAACTGAAACTTCCACTAGCGGCGCTGCTTTCGGGTATTCGATCTCGCGCTTTTCCTACGATTTAGTTTAGGCATGGTATATAATTGTATTCAGGATTAAAATTACAAATATCATACTTAATATAATTTCAAGTTTATTCTCCAATACTGAAATTGATATATTGATTCAGAGAAAAGACCACCAATAAAATCTTCTGATCGTTAGTCACATTTAGCCAGATATTAATTTGAATAAATATAATTAACGACTGTAATATTGCCTAATTACAGATGTATAGATTTGAATGTTTGACGCTGACAAAATTCAACCAGCAAGAAGGGAAGCGAGGAAGTTTTAAGTCTGTCAAACGTTTTTGCTGAATATGAGTACACTTTTAAAGTCAAACAAGATCGAGTTCATGAATTTGGGCAATTATTACAGAATTGAAATTTTTTAATTGTGTCTGCAGATTTCATAATATCTAGTCAAAGGAAGTGGAAATAATTAAACTGAAGCCCAATAAAGCATATAGAAAATTTTAAAAGAAAGACAAGAATGGCAAATTTGTATGTATTTTAAAATATCTTTACGCTCCTGCTTGAGTTTCGGGTGAAAGCATTTCAACTTCCTTAGACTAGAATTCAATGCACCTTTCATCAATTTACGCAATGTCCATTATTCACGTATCTCCTATAATTAGGGTGTGTAGAGTGTGATTAGTGAATTGGTAGGTGAGACCTAGCTTAGGTTTGGTTTAGCTCAGTTGTTAGAGCACCCGGCAGGATATCGGGAGGCCTGGGTTCGAGTCCCTGGTCCGGTTGACTTTTTCCATTCTTGTTTTTCTTAATTTATAATATTTCTTTCTGTACATCTGGTCTTTCCTTTCAACAACACTCAGAATGCAGTTCGACAATCTAAATTTGCATAAATAGTATTTATAGATAATATATTGTAAATAACTTTCATTCATTCTTTACTTAGTGACAGTTCATTGTAAATGTTTAGTATATTTTATAATCGATAAACATTGAAGTGTGTGTCTGTCTGAATGTTTGTCTCGAATAGGCTCCGAAACGAAATACGAAGAAAATTTGATGGTTTAAAAAGAAGCAATTTATTTTAATTATTAGTGCATATTTCATTTTACTTTATTTCAGAAATTATTAATGTAATAAATATAAATAATTTTCCCCCATGTGCATTCCATTCTCCAAATGGGCATGCGGGTAGCCTAAATTCTTGATCTGTTTATGCTCCGAAAAGGCTTAATGAATTTCAATTAAAATTTCAGAGATTGGAACAGGCATTTATTCTTAAATTTTCGTATGTGTTTCATTTTGATATCTTGTAGATTTTAGAAGTTATTAATGTATATATTTATAAATCCATTGAATTGCCACACTAAATGCGTATTAGGTGTTCCTATTCCATTAATCTCACTTAATGTGTTTAATACTTGTGGCAGAATGACAGAGAAGGGGGAGGGTAAATATTTTCAATCCATCTATTGTTCCAGTAGGATTCACGCCGTAATTAACGTATAGTTGGCACACAGCTAACCCCCTAACAAACAATAAACGTCTTTTGATCGTTGATAGGATGTATGCGTATATTAGTTTTATTTGTCACGTCAAATAAATTTTAATATTTAATAATTGCTCTTTTTTTGGGTTAACAAGCTACATGAGAGTGATCCTGAAACAGGCAACACTCCTTTAATAGCATAGGAATTTGCTCTGGAACCTGTTCAAAACCAACTGTGAGTTATTATATTTGCCGTGATATGATCACAAATTAATGATACCGAATCTTTTATATATTCAATGAATTCAACTGTATGATAATTCTGTACCTGTTGTTTCGTTTTCAGGGCAGATTAAAAAATGAATTATTTCCGCGCGAACGAAGTCGGGGGCATATCTAGTTTATAATATTCGCGATTACTACAAATTTAATCTCTTCATATTATTATATAAGTTTTCAAAAGTAGCTATAAAAGTGTTTCCACAACCTTACAGGTTTATTTATTCTGGTGTTCTCTTAAAAAATTAATAAATTTACTGTAAATCTTAACAACAAAAAATAAACGAAGGTCAAGGTTTTTTGTTTTTAAAAATATATTATGCTAATCACGTCGAAATAAATAAATAACTTATATTTTCATTTATGATTTTCAAGTATCTTATACAAATCGTATTTGGTTTTTAAATTTATTTTACCGGATTAATTCATAAAGCTCAAGTGCGACACAGAATATTACTTTTGTAAATCTATTTTCTGCCTACTGTTTCCCCAGAGGCGCGGAGAGAAAATCAACTGAACACCACAGGCGATGTTACTGGACACCGGAAACGTTACGGGGGGGAAAACTTTGATAATAAGCTGAGGCGACACGGGATTTACACCTCACAGCCGTTCCGCAGCAAATAAAAGTAGTTATACCATAAACAGGGAAGGAGGCTTCTAATTAAGAGTGTTGCGAACAGGCGCTACTTCTTAACTTTTGTAATAAAGTAGTGAGCCTCCGCTTTTGTACAGGCTGTGTACTCTTCTGACGCCTTTACAGATAATTGTACCCTAACTGAGCCGCTGCTGCACTTTGTTCCTCATAAATCTGTGTCGTGTGGTGGGGAACTTCTGGAAGAAGCCATACACCTGTTTAACTTTGAATATTTTACTAGCGTGAACAATATTATTACACATGAAAATAATCTCATTCTTACAATAACTAAGTTCCTTTACAGCTGTCCTGTCACAGATCTACTCCTTGCATTTAATTATCTGGATTACCAAAAAAAGGAAGATAATTTGTTTAATGTGTCAAAAGATTTAACACAGAAGGGTATATGAATTATTGCAGACTTCAAAATAATAGTTTACAAATGAGGGAGAAATGAATTAAAAACCGGATGAAATAATTTTTCCCATAAAAAGATAATATTTAAAATAACCCTTCTCTCAACTTCAAAATAGTTTTCATTAATTATTCATTTATATATAAAATCATTTTCATTCAGATATCGATTACTATAGATTTCAACAATATACGACACATTTATCTGATAATTTAAAATATTAATTATTTTCTGTACATATCGGTAACACATTTAAAAATGCAATTTAAAATGAGGTTATTAAAATATTAATATTTAAAAATGTACTAGCTTCTGTTTATAAATTCTGAACATAAATATATTTTAGAATTAAATTTCTATGATCTTCAACCAAATTTTTATTATCATTTCATAAGTTTAATTCGTTTTGCGTCTTAATCAACATGTTAAGGAGAATTCTAAATGTAACTTAGACCTGCTAGTCAAAATCATCCCAAATGTATGGGATTTATTGAGAAAATTTTATAATACATTCAAGGAGGGTGAGAAAAGGTGTGAAAGCCTGAGACATACTTTTTCTGTGTGCGTGGTCAGCTCTACGCCCTTCCTTGGACCTTTCTTCACACAATATGGAAAATAGCTAAATAGCATTCGTTCTTATTCAATAAAATTAGCCATATAAATTTTGCTTCTTTTGGTTAGCCCAAGAGATGAACTGATATTTATTTGTTGCAGTGTAAATTATTAATTTTCTACGGATATCAAGTAAATTCTTTTTTTTCTAGGCTTTACGAGTTTCAATGATAAAATTTTATTCCTGTTAAATTAAATCTCTACTTTTATTTAAAATTCATTTATGTCATTATTATTTGTTTTTCCTTCAGAAATATAATATAAGTAATAACTAAATATAGTATCTTGAATAATAATTTATAGTAATTAAGTATCACCCTCTCTATTATTATTAAAATTGTTCTATGTTTATGTTTTATTATCGTCTATTATTTCAAGGAATTCATTTTAATTTTATTGAAATTTCACCCTTCTCTGTAAGATATCAGGTAAGACGTTAACTTATATGCTGCATTCTTCAACACTAGCTATCATGACATACATTGTATTATCACCTGTATACGTATTGGTGCATTAGATTATTTAATATAACTAAATATTTTAATCTTAAATCATTATGAAAAAAATTCAATTAAGAATCCATTTTCAAAAATAATATCAGACTATGGAGCAAAGTTTTAATGTACCTCTAACAAAAATTAAATAAGTGCAAATGAGGACTCAACTTTTAATACAAAAGTAAAATAATATGAAAAATACTGAGTCTCGATTAAATATATATATGAATTACAATCACTATTTTTTTCCAAAATAATTTATAGTTATATCATATAAAACTGAGTATATGAATTAAAAATTTGTAAAGATTTCAAAAGTATTTACTTGTTCATTTGGAGAATAATACTACTGTATATTATTTGACTAATTTAAGTCCATTAATTCCAGATTAATTACGCTGAAAATATTTAAACAGCAGAAAAATGTGCTTAGCCACTTTTCGTAATTAGAAAATATTCTACGGCTGAAATTAATCACAAAATACATTAACATAAATTAATTTTGAATTACAAATTTGCACGCTGAACATGAAATATATTATCTTCGCGTACTATATTTAAGAGTATAAAGGTTAATTAAATTTTTTATAATTTTAATTAGTGTATATTACATATACTTATATATATAATTTCACAACTATGTTTCTTGACAATTTGATACGAGTTGCAGCGTGACGTCATTATTGTTTTAAACCAACAGAAAATATGCTTCGCTTTAGCAAAGCGGGTGAAAGTGTCGGTAAAGTAAGTTCCCGCATCGTTGAGAATGGCTTATTTTATTTTTGCAGGCTGACAGGCAAGGCGTCCAGTAATCCCAGTAGCATGGCAACCGCGCATTAGCGTGCTTTCTTTCCATTCCAGAAGAAGCTTATCAGGTTTCCCTCAATAGCGAAAGACGAATTCCGTGCTTCTGTATTGAATAAAACTTCAGTGGAGTAACTCGCAGAAAGTCTAAAATTAGCTAAGGGGAGCGTAGAAGCTGGCGCAGTGACATCTTAAGAAATGTATTAGCGTTAGAATCGTTAACAACTTTCCTTTATCAGAATAAAGTTGAAAAACTATTAATAAATTTAGTTTATTTTAATGATGTATGCTGCCTGTAAATATATTTTAAATTTGAATTTATCGTACACAATGAGACAATATTTGACAGGTTAAGTAACAATATAGTTCCATTTCACTTGGCTACCCTTGCATGTTTTATATGTTAAAGTATATGTTTATGAATTAGTACAATGATGTAATAATATCATTAGTTATTCGAAAGCATTACAGTACAATAGTCGTAATCTCGATCGAAATATATGTAACCAAATTCAGTTTAATAGTTTAATAGAGCCGAATGGCAAAGGCTAAAATTCAACACTTGTTCAAATACATTTTGCATGATTTATAAGTTTTTGAATTTATCTTATGTCAATTGTATATGAAAATATTAAAAGTCGGGGTCTTAGAATAGGAAGTAAATTTGAAAATTTCTACCAAATATTCAGACGTTTATGATGTAAAACTTCGCCATGTATATATATATATATATATATATATATTTGGTACATATATATACATATATATTGTGAAGTTTTATAACAGAAACGTCATAATAATTGGTAGAAACTCTCCTTTTCTTCTTCATAATTTAGTTCAAACCTCTCATGGTTCCCTCGTGCGAAGCAGGGATAAGCAAAAATCAAAAGCACAATATAAAATTAGCAAAGGTTTATTCACGTGAATAAAAGAGATAAAATAATAATTTAAAAGTTCATAGAAACTAATACAAAAATGCTACACAATTCCAGGCTCGCTTCTAAGGGGCTGTACTCGACCGTCCAAGTCAACTTTCAGAACCAGAAGAAGGCCTTGTACGCGTCGTGCTCACACCACACGCTCGCTCCCCTCCACCTTTTCTCCTACGACACAGGAGCCTCGATTTCCCGTCGCTAGAGCGCTATCCCTCATATTATATCATGGCGACGGACCTGAGTCTCTAGACTCGTAGAATAAGGGCAATGTATAAGAACAATTTATAGTTTACTCTATTTAGTTTGAAAGAAATTTTTACTTACATTTGCTAAATCACGCATTTCATAGCAGGGTCAATTACGCTAAATTAATATAAGTATAACATAGAAATTAAGGCTTGTTACAATTAAAAAGGGAAGTTAAAAATGCTGTCGTTTGAACGCGGATTATCGTCTTTATCTAGAGGCGATGTCGTATGACTTATAAAGTTGTGAGTTTAATAAGATTTCAATTGAATATTTAAAATTAAATAAGTCGACCAAAATTCCAAATATAATTCAAAATAAAATTCTAAATGTTCCGTCTCCAACTTTAGAATTATTTATAATGTGAAATTGAAAACCCGTCAACAGCAAATTATGTGTTGCTTCCAAAACACCCAAAGATGAAAAATAATTTTTGTGGTTAATGTTATTAAAATAAAAAAGTGCTAAGTTATAGCGTTGTTTTTACAGTTTGACAACTACATTTTCAACATTATTTTAACACGGCAGCAAAGGTTAAATATGAAAGAAGCTTACTAAATTTCAAAACACGGTTTGTATTCTAAATGATTTAACATTTGTAATGAGATATTATATTACATTTCTTTAATATTTATTTAGATTATATAAACATGTCTTAGTTTTCTTACTAATGACGCCAGTGTTATAAATGAAATACAATTCCTATTTATTTTAATATTGATATAAGTATTTTATTGTTTGGTTAACTGTTTTATTAAAAAAATTAGTAAGGTGGAATACTTACCTGTAATGTATTATGCAGTCATCTACAATGGTAATGCGGTCCTTTCTTGTGTACTTCCGTTCTTAAAAATCATTTTTAAAAGTTTAGTGACATTAATATGACCCATCCAGTTGTTACATCGTGATAAGATTTGTTACTAATATTGCCATTTGATTAATTTAAGACGCAGAATCGTCTCTCTATCAACGAATTTTTTTTTATCCAGCCTGAGTAAACAGAAGTGCTGAGAAGAAGGCTATGAGTTACGTTTTAAGTTTGAAACTCCGGCTCGCTTACTGGTTGCCGACATTAACTCCTGGCGTCATAGAACTTTCACAAAGGTTAAAAGTGCTTCTCCGATTCAAGTATCAAGCAAGTATTTTATATTTGATAAATCAAGAATGATTAATTGCCGCTTCGCGAAGTGGTTCCTCTGCGGCCGAGCTTGATATTTCATCACCCAGCCATGAATATTTTCCCCGCTTCCTGACACATTTCTCAATGCCAGAACTGACAGACACGGCTCAACTGCTGATGTTTTAGGCTCCTTTGCCCACGAGCTCCGTGTTGCGATGCAGGTAGAGACACTCTTCAAAATTCATCCAGAAATGAAATCCCACGCGGGCGACAGCTTCGGGAAAATGCAAAACGAAACAAAGTTTCTCAATTTCATATTTAACTTTTTATTTTTATTTCTCGTAAGGAAATAAATCAAATGGCAAGAGACAAATTAATTCGCTGAAAAAAGGCTTCATGATCGATTTACATTTTTGAAAATATTACACGGTTTTTCATTCCTATAATACGAGCTCCTTAAAGAACTTCGAATGAAAAATATTGACGCGAAATTACAACTGAGTTGAAAAAGAAATCCTTTTTTCCACGCATACGTTTTATAATAATAGACAAAAATGGACAACAAAATCATTCAGTTATAGTTTCTGTCATACCTTTTTTAACATGTTTCCAACGAGATTTCTGCTACCATCCCAGAGTTATAAAAATTATCAATTTCAACATAGTTTTCTGACTTTAAAATTTACAATAATGCATTTCTTAATATTAGACTGTGTATATATTATTAAATAATAAAAAAACACTTAAAAGAGTCTCACAAGTTTTTTATTTGAACACGTTGAAATCTTTCGACATTTATACTAAACTTAATTAATGACATAATAATAATAATTCATGTAATCGCTATACAAGTTGTTTCATTGAATTTTACAGAATGATTATGACAAATATAAAGCTTTTAACGTGTTTAAATAAAAATTTGTGAGACTGTTTAAGTGGTTAATTTCATTATTTGACAATTTAAAATAAGTAAAAACGATGGCCAAAAAGTCAGCATTAAATATATCACTATAAATGCGACGTTTAATCTCCATTTTGAGACTTCCTATGAGTCCATATTAATAAGGTTTTCTTACAAGCGGGAGTTTTTATTAGTCGACAGTATACTACTTCACTCTATACGTTATTTGCTTACCATAAATAATGCAGTAAAAAGTATGCTGTCAACTAATCCATAACTTTTACAGTGACTAGTATAGTTCAGACTGATATGAATTACTGATGTAAGAAAAATAGATAAATATGGACTCATGTCTGAAAGATTGTTTGTTTTAATGTATTGACGATGAACAACTAAAATATTTCTTTCTTTTGAGGACTGTTTAATTATTTAGAATGCGATGATTATAAACTGACGAATAAAGACTTGTTGCAGTGTTAATTTAAGATTCTTAATTAATTTTTGTACCAGACACTAATGAGAAGCCAAGAAATCGTTTCGAAGCCGATTCTATCTATAATTCGAGTTTATCCATTGAAGCATAAAACTGTTTCAGTTGAATTCAGTTTATCAAATATGATTGTATTACGATTAAAGCGATTTAATAAATAAATTAAAAGTAAAACTAATAGGAACTCATTATATTTATACGACAGCATAATTACTAATGAATAAAAAGCTTTTATTTATTAGAAATAATTTAATAGGATAAAAATTACCAAGACATTTCACTTTCATTGTTATGCTCATATTTAAATACATTGTGTTTAAAAATAAGTTGTATAGTATTATAAAAAATTATTTAACTTCAAACAAATTCTTTTTACATCTGACAAAGTCCTAAAGTGAGACGTAACGTAATTGCTAATTTTATGTTATTTTGATGATAAATTATTACTGATGAATTTTGCAGTTTTCATTCATTTAATAATCTGTCTTTACTATTTAGTTTTCGTTATATGTCCTTATTTTTTAAATACAAGATTACATTTATTCTTTTATTTACGATTATAGAAAATATAAAACTTGTGTAATTCTATACAAATTAGATTAAATCAAATTAACTGACAAAGTTGAGTGATAAAATTAATAAATATCCTAAACATCTCTGTTCCTTTGTTAACTGTATTTCAAATATAAACCAGTATTAAAGGAAAACGTTTCTGTGAACATATTTTCTTATGTTCAAGCATCAAAAACGGTGTTTTTGAAAAAAATAATTTAACTTACAGCTACCTCGAATCATAATGAACAAAATTATTGATTGAATCGTATGTAAAGTGCTATGAATTTAGTATAAATTTGGTACACGTCTCAGTAACTTATCTTAGGTCTTTAAGTTCACATTACGTTTCAAGCAAATATACCTACCATAGCTATAATACTTCTCCCTTTGTCAGTTTTTATTTTATTTAAATAATAAACTGTATTCGTCTCTCATATGAGATTTATTCAGGTATAATAATATGAAAATAACAATGGATTACACTAAGTAATATGTTACAATTTTTTAAAGTAATAAATGGTTTTAAACTATTTAATTTTTTAAACATATTAGGGAATGTAACTTATTGTTATTTTCATTTTAGTATTCCTGAAGAAGTCTGAAATCAGAGACGAAACGTGGTATAGTTCATTATTTAAATAAAATAGACACTGACAAAGAGTCTGTTTTAAGTATTTTAATATTTATTTAAGTGCCATATAAACTAATAACTCATAATAGTTCTCTGTTTTTGCAATTATTGTCTCAACTGGGTAACAACAGTAAACGTCTGTGTAAAATCACCCAACTTTAGTTAATTAAAAATTGTGAATTTCCACAACAGGCTTTTGCAAATCAGGATTATATATCTTCTGGAGACTTTTAGTTAATTGATTCACAACAAACAAGTGTTTATTATCTACAGTAGTATACATTCTTCGTACATTAAATAATCAATGATACACTTCGGTTTTTTAATTTTTTAGGAAATAAATTGGCAATGATATATTTAATTTAGGGCCAAGTGGAATAATTTTAACCAAAAATCAAAAGTGTAATGCGCGAGAAAACCAAGTCATAGAGGCGCAAATAATTACGTGTTATTTATTAGAAGTAACGCAAATGAATACGGAATAGCTTTTTAATGCTGAGAAAATGTGATCCAGGTTTTTCAGTGAATAATCGTTGTAAGCTATTAAATCGCAGACATATTGCTCCTGAAGCTACGTTTCCTCTGTCTTGCAACGGCTGGAATTCCACTTAGAGAGCAGAAAGAATGTTACCTCATTTCCTTCTTCCATTCTTGGCCTCGGAGCCATACATTTTCCTTTGTTTCCGCTTCAATCGGAAACGTGATTCACTTTACAATTGACTGAAAAGATACAACGAGAAATTATTTTACGCTCTGATTTGGATGCAGCCTCGTTGATGAGACTTTTACAAGAATAAGAGAGCCAGACATTCCTTTTGTAAAAAGAAGAAAAGAAATTGAGCGAATGTTACAATTTTGAATAACATTTGAATTAAATTTCAGAATGGGAAATTTTTCACGATCGTTTTATTTTACGGTTAATACATTGCCAATGTTGGATTAGGAAGTATTTTTAAGGGATAATTTCAATTCATATTAATATTAAAACTATCAAGGTGTTCGGCGTTCACGGATAATTCACTTATATTAGCCCGCTGCAGTATTTAATTCCACCGTAATCTCTTTGTCAACACGTGATTAAACCAACAGATAGATAGTCATATTTTTAAATTTTTTTTCTTTTTACAACCACTATTAATTGAAATCACACAAATTAACGCTGTAAATAAAATGTTTTATTCAGGAGGTTAGATGCAATGCCACCAAATGAACATGTAAATAAATCTTAATGCAAACAATGAACCTTTCACATTTGCACAAACTATTATTTCAAATACAATTTACTAGCTCAATGTTGTATTACATGATAAATAATTCTCTCAGTTTGCACGCAACTATAATACGCGAAATATATTCGAACACGGCAATGCGAAATCTAAATGTCAAAACAATGCCATGCTACGACGCAATGAACTTGCGCATGTATTGATGTGTAAGTTAAATGCCACAGATTATGCAAACAATCCGGCTAAAAGTTAGGGATTATATGTTTGTTTACATGGAAAATCCAATTTGTTTTCTAATTTTTCCGGAAAATTAAAAAAAAAGCTAGTTTAACACCAATGCCACCCACCACTTCCAATTGTAGCTAAGAACCATCCACATGTTCCTACACGTACAAACCAAAATTCGTCAGGATAGGTCAAGGTGTTTTGAAAGAGAATAATTACGAACACAAGCACACCGAAAATTTATATATAATTTTTGTTTTTGGTTAACAGGCTACATGAGGGTGATCCTGAAACAGGCAACTCCCCTTTAATAGCATAGGAAGGGAATTGAAAAAGGGGGGATGCGGAAGGTAGAGCAAGGTAGCCAAGGGTTAACTAGGGCCCCCGGGCTATGGTTTAAGGATCCTACCCGGTGTTTCACCTAAAGAGATGCAGGGAAAACCCTAGAAAACCTGCATCAGGTAGGTCGGGCATTGGATACTATTCTCACGCCCTTCCGAATGACGGGAGACGAGTCTGCTGTGGGGACTCAGCATTCCCTTCTCCGTGTCTCCACCATTTTCAGGAGGCAGTTGGCCGACTGATCCAATGGGATCAGCGGACAGCTCTTGCCATATGTCCAAGGTCTTTGACCCCGGTACATATACCTCCTAAAATAGGTGAAGGTGTCTCGGCATATGAGAACTTTGATAAAAAGTACCCAGAGAGAGTGCGAGGCATTCCCGACATGGTCAATAAAAATAATTACTGCTTATCTCAAAATTGTTACTCAATGTACCAGCGCGCAAAGTGACTTTCCAGGTGTAGTCGATAAAACTACTATTTTTGCCCTATAACGTATTAAAAAGTATTTCCTCAGTATTACACTGTACGGAACTTTTGCTGTAAGAATTTTAAAGCCTCGTACATGTAAAATAAAATATAATTAGTAATTGGAGTGGTTTGTGCAACCGAAAGTCACTCAAGGTATTATTAATTCAAAGCCAAGTCAATTACGGTAAAATGGAAAATTAATTATAAATTTATTTGTTCTTATGGAAAATTTTAGACGATTTTATACAAAACTAATAATATAGGTATGAGGTCTCAATAACCCTACTTCAGTGACTTTTAAGTAATGTTATGTATCATATTTGAAAATTTCAATGTTTTACCACAGAAACGTTCCTACAAATCTCTATTTTAACATTGACGAGGTGTGGAATTGCTACTCCTCGTAACAGATGATTGTGATAAGATGGAAAGTTGACAGCATAAATTAAAATTTGTTGAGATTAATAACTAACAACAGATATTCTAAATCTCGTTTATCGTGTAGAAATATCATTTAATGCATGTTCCGGCGTAATAGGATTTTTCCACGTAAAAGTATAAACTTTTTCTTACAAACAATATGACACTTGTTGTTTTAGGAGAAATATTATTGCATTTATGATAAAGAAAAATAAAAACCGTGCAATAGAAGGGGGAGATTTTTATTTTGTTTATTTGTAATCGAATTAACAGCTTGTGTCTTTAGGGACTCTACTTTGGGCTGTACTAATTGTTTACCTAAAGGACTTTCTCAGTAAGAAAACGCACACACAACATCCATTAAACACCGGAATTCAACCCACGATCTCTTTGATTTGAGTCAGCGACGCTGACAATTGCATCACAGAAGATACGTTCTATTTGTTTGTGAAATATTTGTTTCTCTAAAAGCAACGTACGAGTTGTCGGAGGTTAAGTACGGTTGTTAAAGAGGTGAAAACAGCTCTTAGAGGAAGTTATAATGAAAAAGCGTGGTGTATCCCTGTGGCGGATACGGATAGTATTCTACAAGTGACTGTTATCGTAGTGGAAAAATGCTATGAAATGAACAATGAAAACATGCGTTGTAGATATATTGTCTCTTATAGAACTGAAGCTGTTTCATGAACTATTTTCAAGCTCTTCGTCGTGGCAGATGTAGTAGCGCCGTCATTGACACAAGTGCCCTTTACCTCAAAGTCAGTTTCACGTTCCCGACAACGGTAAAATCTCTCACAAACTGTTTATGACGCATTACTGGATTGGTTTTGTCATACACTTTCTATCTAGCCATTGCGCGTTTTGACCGGTAAAATCGACATTAGGTTGAACTTGGTTTATTTTATAAACCAATTTAAAACAAAACCTCCGTAAAAAGGAATTTTAAATTTTAGACAAGGAGTAATTTGAATATGACTAAAGCTTTCTATTAAGACTATAGAAGAAGCAATAACTTTAGTGATTGAAAATTTCAACTCGTCACTCGGTCCTACCAATGACCTCACAATCTCTTCTAGCCAAAGTAAAAATCTTAATTGTGACTAGAATTTCATTGAAAAAGTAGTTTGTCAGCTTGAAGGCGAAATTAAATGCTCTTTTTTATTATTATAATTTTTTCTATGATCACATTTCACGTTCAAATTTCAAGACATCGTCAGTATAACGTTTCGGTAATGTTCGTTTGGAATAATGTCGAAATAATACATCTTCAGTAAAGTCACATCTTGCTATTAAAAATTAAATAATGGGAAAAGTAACCATTTTAAATTACTCAGTCTGTTTATGCTGTTTTCGTAGGAAATAATAGAAAATCTAAATATTATACAAACACTGAGTTAAGTGGAAGGAGTTGGCAATAATCTCACTCGTAATTGTACCACGGATAACTACGACAATTGTTTCTAGTAGCGTCGAAACTGAAAATGACTAGAACTTAATATTCCGGAAGGGCCTTAGTGCTTGATGGCGCGACGGGACGGTAACTTAGCATCGAAGTTCCTCTGAAGCAGACAGAGCCGTCTTCATTACCAGGATCTGACGACGTCGCTAACTCGTGGCAACTGTCTGGGATGTGTCCAATACGCCAGATATTCCACTGGGATTGCAGCTCTCTGTAATCTCGACGCATATTCGCTGCCAAGCATCAGTTTCTCTCAGGCGATACTAGAGACGGCAAACGCTTAATCATCCTTTACGAGGCTTTCCCTTATAATAACGAGACTAAAAATATACTTAATTAATTACTCAGTACAGTTTGGACCATGTGATGGTTTGCAGAGTCTTATATATTCCTGTATTTTCTGAAAATAAAAATTCATGTGTAAAATACTAATTTGTAAACCCTGGCCACTTATAGTTTATTTCCAATTATTATTTATTTTGCATAATTTTGTCTGAATTTATATTAAGTATTTATAAATTTGTAGGCCTTATCTTGATGACGGTACAGTTCCACTTTTAATCGTTATGGGGTACAGAGCCTGAATAATAATAATGAAAATACTGTTTCTAAGATAAAATAAATGTTGCCGTTCATAATCTGGAGGTGTACGAAAGTTATAATAAGAAAGAACTGACGAGTATTAACAGCGCCATATGCGGAAAACGTATTTTTTATTAAAACCGTAGAGTTGTACAATTATTAAAGTATGTTCTTCATATATGTAAAGAAACATGTCACACAATTATCTTTATTATTTATATAGTACATATTTAAGATTAGGTTTACTTTCTTGGGTTTTCTGTCACTTAAGTTACTTACTTAATTAATATCTTCAACCTCACAGTTAAAACAAAATTTAATTAATCACTATCATTATATTATAATTACTACTGTATTATCTTCAATTAATTTATGTATTATAACCCATATTCAATTAATGTTGTTATTAAATTTCATTTAATGTATTGAAAATAAAACACTGTGCACAGTTCGCCATTGATCAAGTTTGCGCAAGTACTTTTACAATCAATCTTCTTCAGGAAAAGCACTTGCAAGTAACTACTAAGTTACTATAATGAAACCTGAGAATCGCAGCAGGAGCATCTTTTAGCAGTTGCAGTGTGCGACCAAGCATTGCCATGAAGGGAAGCGTTAGAACTCCCACCGTCTGATTTTCATATCTTTATTTATGTGTAGCGCTACTAGAAGAATAGCATTTTGGAACTAACAACGAGTTAAAGACCAGCTTATATAATTGGTTACAAGCACTGATGGCTGATTTCTATGACGGGGGCATTGGATGGTTGGTACCTCATACAGTCTATAATGTGCAAGTCGGAACGACAAATATTTAGAGCTGGAAGGGGAAGTTAAATGCTGCAAAAACCATTTTGATTTTCACTGTGGTTTTAATTTGGCGACCGGTCTAGTTCTTAAAAAGGATAGCCACCTTTACCATTCTCTCTCTCTCTCTCTCTCTCTCTCTCTCACACACACACACACACACACAAATATTAAATACACTTAATATTTGTATTTAAGGTTTCTTTTCGTTTTTTTTAATAAAATTATATTTTACTTTAGTGTGTTAGTTGATTTATAGTTAGTTAACATTATACTGTTTTATTAATTTCAAATAATTTATACAATCTACTAACATTAGGTAATTTGCTGCATTAAAAATATGTCGTATCAAAATGCTACAATCAGTTACATTTTGAGTGATTTTCAGTTTTTATTTTTTTAAACTTTAAGTTATTCTATATTACATGTAGAAGCTTTCCCGCACGTGTGTTTTCTAAAAAGTGAAGTGCGCACGCTATCTCTTGAACCAGAAACTGTTTATTAGCATAAGCAGTTAGGAAATAGGGCTTGAGAAACATTGACTAGCTATCTAGACCATTAAAGGAGAAACAGGACAATTACCTAACGAACGTATTCTGACAAGTGGTAATTACGATCCAGTGATTAAACCAAATGGTTCAGCTAGTCTCACGTCGACGACATTAAAACGTGCAGTGCCGATTTATCAGGAAAACTTCAAATAAGCTCCTAAATGATTTTTAATTAGTAAAGTGCATATTTGGTCAGTAGGTTCAAGGTTAATAATATTTATGTTTTATTGGCGAAAGTACAAAATGTTTTCGGCAATAACTTTCCACTTCAGCAAACCAACAACCTCGAATAATTTTGTATCGGAAATTTTGTTTCAATTATAAAAATTTACTGTAAATAACTCAAAAGCAGTAAAATTCCAGGTGAGTTATAATTCAAGAAATATCAGTGATGAAACAGAGTGCATCATAAAAATTTGCAGGAAATAAAAATGTTTTTTATTAACTACAGACTACTCAAACTAGAAATTTATTTCCGGATAAAATTTTAGAACACAGTAAATGCTTACTCTTGCATTTTATTACTTTAAAAGGTTTTTTTGTACTGGAAACTAATATGTGCATGGCTGTAAATTATTTACTATTAAAATAGAAATACTCCTACATTCCCGTTAAAATCAACTATAAAGTACAAATCTTAATTTGTAAGTAAATAATACATTTTGTGTTCAATTCCAATAATATTCTACTTGTACAGCTTTGAAAAATTTTACAAAAGTTTAGACTAAATTAATTTTACTTATTTGCTGCAGTTTATTATTTTACTTTATACCACAGAATAAACACCACACTTGCCATGAGGTTGTTAGTATCATAGAATTCATTTTATTTCTTGTTTTGTAGTCATTATTGTTTTTTTAATCTATTGATAATTCAAAAGATACATAAATTGACGAGAAAAGTAAGAAGGAAGTAGGAATTGTCCTTATTTCTTTTTCAGTTCATTCAGGAATGACCCAAAATAGAGAAGAGGTCAAGATTCTATATCGTTATTTATAAAAATAAAGCATTACAGTTTACCTCATATAGCCTTATAATTCATTTAAAATACTATTTAATATTATGAATTTTGTTTACTATTATATTTTTTCAATTTAATAAATTTTTTGTTTTAAGTTTCAGTAATATGAAAGCCATTGTCACGTTTTTATTTACTTTTGTACCTACGAAGTATTACTTAACAAGACTGCTGTAATGTCATTTTTTTAATAATCAATATTCCTTATTTTCTCTTCGGCCACTACTTCCCATGTCAGCTTACTTTTTTCATCAAAATCGCCTGAAATAGTTTTCCTTTCAGGCGAGACCGTCCAAATACTGTACATAACTTTCATGAAAATAATAAATTTTGATATTGTGATGATTATAATTCCTTAAGCGACTATCATTTAATTATGAAAATGGTATATATTTGTTTTAAAGTTGAATTAGTTTTATTAGCCATACCCAAACTGGAATATTTTACAAAGCTTACGTTCATTTTTAACAAAAGACCATTTAAAATTCTATGAAGTACTAATAAATGTAGATAGAATTTTATGAAGAATACAATATTTATTTTGGAGATATTAAAATTTCAATTATTATAAATTATCAAGACATGTTTCTGTATTGAAACTTTTACCAAATATTTACCTCAGAGGTGCAAGGAAATATTAGGTATTCTTGAATAAAAATTACCATAGTTTCCACGAATTAAAAGTCGCCCTAAGAAAATGAATTTTGCTGAAATAAATTTTCCTATCTTTTCAGAAAAAGTGTTCATTTATAAAGGAAAAACTGAAAAAATGCTTGTTGTAAGCCTGTGCCGACAAGTTGGAAAAGCAAAAAGTAAGCGAGTTCCGAGCAACAGCTTGTTGAATAAATAAACACTAATAGTTTGTGGTTTACTGTATTTTAGAAACAACCAGTGTCGCCCACCAGAATGAAGGATTAATATATTTAGAATCGTAATATATCCCGTACATTATAGGGGACAGTAAGTTTTGTTTTTCTGACTGCAGTAATTTACAGAGAAATTAAAAATTTGTTAGTTAATATATTGAAAAATTGGTGATCTTTTTTGTCTTATTTACTTTCGTACCTGTAGTCTGTGACCTCACTATTCCAGCAAGACCTTTTCGATTTGTTTACCGTTCGTCATTTGCCAGCGACACAGATGAATTATTCATTTAGGGATTCTTGGATACAAGGTAATTTATACATGTATTTGTTTTGTTTTATTAGGTAAAATGTATCTAAAAAAATTTAAAAATTATAATAACATTTATTATTATCTGTTTTAGCAATACTTTCAAGTACATACCAATTCAGTACCTAATTTAATTTTTTCTGGTATAATAAATTAACAGGCACATTATTTTTTAATTAAAATGTTCAATAACTCTTAAACTCATCAGTTTTTGATTATTATTTACTGCCATGTAATCAGATTAAGTTGAGGAACTCTTACAATTATAAATTTCGGGTTTCTCCTTCGTTAACCTAAATTAACATCATCGCAATTTGCTAGCATGTGTACGGCGGAAAGTATTCTTATGTCTGTTTATTGCATATTCATGGTTGATTTAAAAGAAATTAGAAATTGAAAGCGTGTGTGAATTTTAAGGGCCACAAATTTTAATCTTTATTAAGTACAAACTAATTTTTGGAAAAATTTATACGTATTCTTTCTTTATTTTAGGAACGCGACCCAAAACCACACCCGTAGCAATCTTCTCTATTCTATTCCACTGGGGATTATTGATTAGACATTAATGTGCACTAGAAAGGTCAAATGTGTCATGTAAATAACGTCAGGTCCAAAACTGTCGCTAGAGGCGTTAGCTTTGTTTGCCGAAGTTCTAATCCAATTTGGAAATTATAATCCAATACAGTAGAAGTTGTAAAAATAACTTTCATATTATTTTCTCATCGTAAGTCAGGCATTAATGGCACTGATATTGAAAATTATTTGTACCATTTCGTGAAAAATGCAGAATTCAACGGAGAATGAAATGAATCTAATTATATTTCAGCACGAAAACACAGTATTGTTACTTATATAGTGTAGTATTAATACGTGTTGGGGTTTATGTGCAGTGTGTAACCTTGGTATCGGTATAAACATTAATTATGTTTTACATCTAATCTATACGATGATAATTATGAGATATTTTTAAGTACGCTAAAATATCAATCCTGACATAGGCATAGGCATAGATACGCCTGTATTATTATGAAAATACTTTTGGCTGAGTTACGTAACGTCTTGATTTAGATTTTATGCAGGACAATTACAACTCAACTAAAGCTATGAAGCTTGATATTAATGATTGAGTTTAAATTATTTGGTATTTATATACTGGCATATATGCAACGATCAGTGCACCTTGCTTTCATTCTTCCTGGTTGTGCGCCCCGACACGCGAACTAGACTTATTAATATAGAGATAGCGTAACAAACAGCCACGAGGACAGATACCGTCACTAGAATGACGTCCAAAAGATAACCTCCTACGTTGTCGAGACTATGAGACGCGGAACGTAGATGACGGGCTCCTCTATGACGAACAACATATTCGATCCACCACAATCCCCGTTCAAGGGATTTCTCCAAGTATTCCTTGAAGTGAGAGGAGTACCGATTTGCATTTATCTGGTGACTGAGAAAAGAAACATCATTAGTAGTCAGACAAGATAAAATTTGAAGAAAATGGTCAGTTATAAACAATTTAATAATAAATGTTATTCTTACGATAAAGTACATCATTTCGATATTTCTTTTTGTATCAACAATTGCACTGAAAATTTTAACCTGAAGTTTAAACAGTCATGTAAGTCTGCCACTTAATAGGTATGTTAGAACTGTAATCGTTACAAACGGTGTAAAAAAACTAGGATTCATCAAATTGAAGAAACAAAAATAAATTGATACGAGAAAACATCATTAAAGAGTTAACCGAACCCTTATAAATGTTGGTGCAAGACGACATGCCTTGTTATTTGGAGTAAAACTCATGAACATTATTAAGATCGTTGCATGAGAAAACGTGTTGTGAATAAAATTCATGTTGATCTGAATAATTCTTAGCTTCTACAAATAAGTATCCGTTACGTACTTACACCATGAACGCATTGTGGCAGCCTGTCAGAAAGTATTTTGATCGTATTCGAAACTTAATGCGAAGAAGATCTGCTACCTGTATTCAGTCAACTTCTTACAAACCGGTCAGATAAACTTAAACGTTACGGGTAACCATTTGCGGCAACTAAGAGTAATCAGACTAAACAATTAATTTTTAATGTAACGATTCTAACCATAGTCTCACTCTTTATTCCGGACTACAGGGCATAAGTTAATGCACTAACATTCATAAACATTCCCACAGATCCATAATTTTGAATTTCCGGACTCATATATGAGGAATATATTCCTGAGATTCCGCCGTCGTGTTTTGTGACAACCTGTGAATGGAGTAAGTTTACTGCAGTAGATAATATTTACAGAATAAGTGTTCTTCATATAAATTACATATAATAGATTATTTATTTTCAGCAATCCTTATTACTCATTAATTTTATTATTTAAAAATTGTAAACCTGAAATGGTTTTTGTTATATTATTTGTTCTATCATTGCATATATATATAATATGCAATTAATAAATTGCATTTATACACTTTATTAAATAAATATAGTATAATATGTCTAATATCACAAAATGTACTTTAGGATAAATTTAGGACAACAATACTGTTTATTGTTTCACTAAATATTTTTATCTGTTTAATAAGATTGTTTGGTAATCATGTCTGCTTCGTTGAATACATTTCCGACAAACGAATTCATAAATCTTATCGTACTGACAACGTCTCTTTTGTGTTTGTTTGTCCATCGTAAATTTGTAATTACATAAGCAACTCTTGCTTTAAAATTCATAAAATAATTTAGGTCATGGCCATTCGAGAAACACACACATATAATATATATATATATATATAATATATATATATATATATATAAATTTACACCATTTCGAACATTTTTAATTCATAACCAGCATTTGTCAAAAGTAGTTAATAAATTTTTGATTTACAATATTAAGGAAAACATGTTATCCTTTGGTTAATATGGTAGAAGTTTTATGTAGGTATCGTAAAAACCAAATCCTTTTTTCATGAATGAAAATATTAAATTGTTGATAAATAGCATGCGTATACGGTGCAGTTGAATGTAAAAGTTTAGACTACATAGAGGAAATTAAAATGGCAGAATTGTATGTATGTGTATTATTAGTATTACTATCATTAGTCTTCTAGTCACATTAAATTCGTAATGGAAAATGAAACTGAGTGTCTCACCAGATTTGCTATCTTCAACGTCGTTATTTCACCCAATGTACCAAGAGACGTAGTGGTTATCTAAATCGCCCAAATATTATTAAAGGTAATAAATTTGTTCGATGATTCATATCATCTAGTCAACTGGAGTATCAGTATCGGTGGCCGTTATAGTCATGAAAACTTATATTTTTATGGCTTATTTCAATATCTATAATTGATTGTTTCTAATACGTTTTTATCAATAAAAATATAATTCATTCGCACCAAATAATTTATATTCTATTGACTATTTTTATGGAGATTTTAAAATCGTCGTGAGAACTAAAACTTAAATACAACATAAAAATGGCAGCTTCTTTTGTTGACAATTTTTTATACCTTACGTCGTGCTGTTATGTCATTATTTTAGTTCTAAAGATCTGTTTTTCATCACTGTAGTACATGCATAAGGAACGGTCGGATGTATTATTACAACGTGAAAAATTATATTTCGATAATTATAGAGAATAAAGTAATAGAATATTAAAATTAGTGAGTAATCAATTTTAATTAAATAATTGTTCTTCTTCTTTTTTGGCTATGCAGCCCATTCAGGACCTTGGCCTAAAGGGTCGACTGCGGACTATCACCTCACAAGACTCAGTCCGAATTTGGAGTGATACAAGGTCAGCGTATCGATTCTCCAGCAGTCTTCATCTCAGTCTCAGTGACCGTAATTAAATAATTGATTTTGGAATATCATTTAAACGATCGCAACGTATCGTTCCTTTCTTCGGTAACTCGTCAGCTTCATTTCGTAAAATTTAATACCGAAAATTTCTAGGTATTGTCACTGCCCATTCATTGTTTCTGAATTCTTTTCGCCATTTTCCACCTTGGTCTACCGCGAAATTTTTCTCAACAAAATTAATTTCACATAACACAATTTTATTAAAAATAAGTATATTACCGCGTTGAAAACGTGTTTTATTGGCGTATATGTGATTTCGCAAGTCGTCGGTGCCTCTTATTATTTCAACGCCACTTTGATACACAAGAGAAAAATTTAGAAGCAGTGTGCATTAATCCAAATTCTCTAAAACAAGCCAATATTTAAATGTAGCTGTATAAAATATACCTTTCATTTCTGAGGATAGAATTAATAGTTTCCTCCAAAGTTTCGTTCTGAAAATTTGAAACGGAGATCGTGGCTCCCAATCCTTTTTCGACTACATTCACAGCATTGTAGTGTTGATCTACAGCAAACGGTATAACCAACATTGGAACTGCGTGATACAAGGCTTCCTGTAGACTCTGAATACCACCTTGAGTCACAAATAGTTTTATGTTCTTTTGGGCTGAAAAAAAAATTAAAGCATTAATTTAAGTTTTACAAATGAATTGATTTTTGAAAAAATTTGTGAGAAAGATCGTAAGGTTAACTTACAATTTTTAAATATTTAAACCGCTAAAACATGAGTCATTGCGCCCTCACCTTCAACGTGTAAGCCCTCCATTTTACTGTATTTATGTAGCCTGATCACTTCGCGGCGTGTCTGTAAGTCTTGTAATTTTTATGCAATTGATTGGCTGAGCTAAATTAATGAATGTAGGTCAAGTATTTATTTAACAATTCCGGAACTATTAATGTTGTCTAGAATAATTATATTTAGGTAATAATGTATTTTTAAATCAATGAACGATTGAGGAATTTTGTGGCTGAGCTAGTAGTCATGAATTACAAATACCCTCTTTTGATAATTAAAGCTCATTTGAAAATTTATGTAATTAATTATTCGTATCATTAAAATCCTGCTCACAATCTGTCAAAGTGAAGACTCTCTAAGAGCTCAATTAAACACGCGTCTTGCAAAACGTTAATCAACTCACTGTTAGGATATCGCAGATCGCGTTATTTAAAAGCCGATGTCCCATCCCTTCCTATGCTATTAAAGGGGAGTTGCCTGTTTCAGGATCACCCTCATGTAGCCTGTTAACCAAAAAAAAATATTATCTATAACTCAATTCATTTTGCATATGGTCCTGCATTCGTAGATAAAATGCTTTGAGGAAGCTGATAAGCGCTGTAACCTACAACATACCTAAAATATCCTGCTGCGGTAACCATTTCCCAGTCATCACGTTGGTAGGTAGGTTGGCTATATTTTCATTCTCGTATTTCCACAAAATTTTAAGTTTTAATTTTCTGAAGGTTTCTATGAAAGTCGCTTCCATTTCTTCGGTCAAATCGGAACTTTGTATTTGAGAACCAAGACTAACGTAGACAAAACCTTCACTGCTGTTTTCGATAAACGCCTGAATTTTCTACAAGGGTGAAATAAGGAACAGTATAAGACGAAACGTTGAAATAATTTACAATGTAACTGAAATTTGAATTCACTTACTTCAGGAAGTGGATTCGTTTCCTTGCTGATGTGGCTTCCAGACACACACAAAACATTGGGATTGTAAGGTTGAGGGTATGAAAATAACCAATTACAGTTTGATATAATTAGACTAACGTTTCTGTCTTCTACGTAGAGAGGTATTAAATTTTTTCCGAAGTATCTCGACGAAATGGCTTCTTGTTTTGGCAAATAAGTGTAGTCCCATTTCAAAGCGTAAGCCACATTAAAAAACACGTTTTTCAATCTTTGGAGAAATGGTATATGATCTGTAATAGGAAGCTGTGTGTGTGGCATGTATGAAGGATTATTGACACTTCCAATCGCCAAATAATTATGAGTCTGCATCATTGTTGACAAGATTCCTATCAATGGTGGCGATCCGATATGCCGAACAAGCCCATAGAAACAAGCATAAGCATTTGTTTCTAAGATTACAGCATCGAATGTCTTTGATTCATTCGTCCTGTAAATAGAGTACAAGTGTTAAATATGAAAGTGACATACTCTAGAATTAAAATGTACATAGAGTCGATAAATATGGCACTTTCTTTTATATCTAAATATTCGGTTGTTTCTATTATTATCTTAGAAGCGAGTGGAATTAAATAAATTTTACTGTCGAATTCAAAATTAATATTTCTGTCAAACCGTGTTATGAAATTTCTACATGAAAGTTTGTATGATGAAGTAGAATCAGACGAATAAGCAGAACAGTCTCATAAAATGTCTGTATTTTATTACAACATGTAATGAAGCTTTCGACATTTTGTCGTAAACATCTTAGCTTAATTTCATTTGTCAGCAACACAGTGTCTCGTCCTTAATAATGATTCACGCAGTTAATTATTCATACATTAGTATAATTTCATGTTACTGTGGACTCAAGTTTTTAAGTATAATTAATTAGTAATAGTTTTTCATAGCAATCGGAATCTTATAGAAACATTGATTATTATACAGTTTTTATTTTATGATCACAAACAATTAGTTTATGCCAATAGCAAATAGCTGCTGTTTACTGGTGGTGTTCCGCAGGGAACGATATAGTGACCGAAATATTAAATACGTTTTATTATTAAGCGTTATTAGCCTAGTTCGAAAATACTTATAAATTATTTAGTTATTATTCTTCAGACACAAGAAATG
The DNA here is from genome assembly GCA_034510155.1 of Eucriotettix oculatus. Classification (NCBI taxonomy): domain Eukaryota; kingdom Metazoa; phylum Arthropoda; class Insecta; order Orthoptera; family Tetrigidae; genus Eucriotettix; species Eucriotettix oculatus. The sequence goes on from CM067378.1 coordinate 79,339,675, forward strand.
TCTTGCTTGAGAAACATCTACGGATTCATATTTATTTAAACTTGAGTATTGGGGTGAAAATGCTGACATTACAGCAAATTTAGATACCTAAATTATTTTTTCATGGATTCCCTATATTTGTAAAACAAATCTTCTCTAAATGATTCATTACGCAGTTTTTGGTCCCTAGCAACGTATATTCCTTGGTGAGGTGCATTTGAAAATGAATTAAAGTTCTTTAAATTGGTACTACAACTCAGAATTGTTTGACATTAACAATTAATACCTATAATAAAGATATTTCTAATAAGATATTTATTTGGATATCACAACTGACTTAAGTAAGAGACTTAAAATGATTATTAATTATGAGAGGGTAAATACCTTAATGACGTTTAGCATATTTCCGGAAACATTATCAGTTACAGTTTCATTTTATATTTTTATGTTCTGACTTTTGCCTCCATATATATTAAATATATTTTTCCCCATCATAACTCTTATTAAGTAAGCTATTTATGCATACATAAAATAATAAAAATATTTCGTGTATATTTAAATAGCATACAATTCTTGAAAAGTGGTCTAGGCTGCTTACCAAGCAAACGGCAGAGCGATAATGATCACGGTTAGTTAATTAAAACATCCAATTGACGAGAAATGGAAATCTAGTACCAGTACGAGATTGGCAGGTCAGCCCTTAAGACTAAAAATTGTGACAAAGGCCTGATTTTGTCACTTGTGAACACCAAGTGCACATCTCTTGCAACAATTACCCGGACATTTTCTCAATATCGTATTAATGGAATCATTAAATAAATCTAAATCTACAGATTCATTCAGTCAAACTTCAATTTTACAATTCATGCATGTCTTTATTTGACCTAATCTACATCACAACTGCAGAATAGTGTGTGAATGTAATTTTTAATTTAAACAATTTACTGGTGAAATGAATTTTTGAGATAGAAATAATTCAATATTTTACTTACTTGAGAAAGTCTTGTACCACTTTTGATCCTAATATAATGTCACAGTTCATTATGGCAAAACTTTCCCAGAATGCAATTTGCTCCAATGTCCCTTTATTGTTGATCATCTTTCTGTCCAGCTTTTTCGCTAATTCTGGACCAGTGAAAGAGACGTCAATCTGCTTGTAATTGGCAGGCGCGTTCTGCAATTAATTAAATATAAAAAAATTGAAGTTTTGTAGATGCTTTTGAAATGGTGTTTCTTGGTTGGGATCGGTCCTGATGTTCAGCTGGGAAATTTACCATAAAGAATGACTGATACCATGAGTCGTAAACATGGTACGCATTAAACGAATTCAATAACGTAAAGAGAAACTCTGTCTTATAAAGTCGTTAAAGAACGGCAGAAGAAAATAATGTACAATGTTCGGTCGTTTGAAGAGAGGATGGTGATTTGTAATTCTACAAGAGTAAAAAGTGTGATGGAAATTTCCTAATATCTAAAAATAAAATTCGCGATAAATTAGGTTGTTATGTATTATTGAAAGTTTAAATCTCATTATTGAAGCGGCTTAGTAAATCAATAGAATTTTACTCCATTCTTATTGACATAACCAGCGCTCAAGCACACTAAATGTAGACCAATATTTATATAATAAAAAACATCGTTACTCACAGTAAAATTCTCTCGTGAGAGTAAAATACCATATTCAGAATGAAGAATTTTCTTCCGCACAGCTCTGACTAGATTACGTCATTAGTATTGATAATCGAATCAAAATTTTGCTTGGGCGCCAAATAGTCCGCCAAAAAAATAACTTTGTGCTAATGAGCCAATGATTCGTCAGTGGTGGAAAATATAGGTTTTATTGTGACCCTCGGTCTGATTAAGAAAGAGATGATTTCTTTTAAAGGACTGTCAGGTATAATAGTACACTATATTAGTAAACGTAATAGTATACTGTCATTTATTGAATAGAAATTTACTCGGTCTATCGTAAACAGATTCTTTTCAGTTGTTGATACGATTTGAGAGTATCGAAAAATTTCTAAAAATTTTACATGAAACTAAACTAGGTTTTACATCCAAATGAAAAGACGGACGAAAATAGGAAACAATTTTAAATGCTTCATGTTTAACAAAAACTATGATTTCCAAATTATTCTCAAAAAATTAAAAAAACTGAAATTAAAATAAGAAATGGGGGTCCCCCATCTTTATTTTTAAACAGTCACATGTTAATCAAATTTATTCAAAAACTTTTATTATCCTAATTTTTTACTTATGAAAAAGAATCGTAAGGAGAACAATGAAATGTAAAGGCTATAAATATATAGACGTTTTCAGTCTTAACGCATTCAAAGATTTTCGACATATTGTGATTATAAAAATACTTCTAATACAAATAATAACTATTAATATTTGAGGAAAGAAATTTATTTAGATACGTGTAATATAATCAAACCACCACGTTGGAAATATTTCTGTATAATGTTTGAATTATAAAATTGCAGTTAATCTCAGAAAAAATTGAGTATGAATGACTTTTTTCTTAAGCAGTTTATTTTATAATAGGATGTCAACAAATACAAAAATAAAAAAGTTTAATGGTTTCATTTAGTCAATATTGTTTTATTGTACAATAGCATGCGTCTTGCAAAATGAGAAAAAAAACCGTAAAAATAGGGTTTTGTAAACTAGTTTTGGAAGGTATAATAATAGTATATCATAGGCTTACATTGGCTGGATGTGTTGTAATGACGGTGACATCGTGTCCTCGCTGCGATAGAGCCATTGTTACGGCGTGGAGTGGCCGCTGGTGGCTGTAAGACGGGTAAGGAAAGATACCCAAAATCTTAACAGCGTCGGAAACCATCAACACGAATAACAAAATAACCGTTTGGTTTAGAAGAGCCATGGTTAAGCTCTGCTGAACTGGCATTTGTCAAATATACTGTGAAAGCCACCTACCTATTATATATGAATCAGTAATGACATAATCGTCCCCAAGACTAACACAAGGAACTAACTATCTTTGCGCAAGCAATGGAGTTTGGTTTTATCTTATCCAATTAATAGGCAGTATCATGATAATTATTAAACAAACGCAGGCATACATAATATTGCAAATAAACTGTGTTTTCCGCAAATACGTAACTATTTCAGTACGAAATTTATGGTTTTAGTGGAAACTTAAGGAACAGAAGATACCTGCAAGTATCCTCCGAAAATAGCATTTCATTCTTTTATATGTTATTTCAGTGCCGTTTTACTAGGAGTCTGAATCCCGTTGTTCTAACACCCTTGGTTCTTTTGTGGAATAAAAGATTTCTGTATTTAAGATTCATCTAACCCTCGCACAGTCGCATTCAGTTCGTCTTCATAATCCTGTGGACTAGCTGCTAGACTCAATTTTTGGAACCATACTATAGTCAGAAAATCACAAAGAGCGTCTGTTATAATGATCTGGCCGTCTATGAAATCCTGATCAATAACCAAATCAGTACCCCTGAACTGGAAAGTTCCAGTGCTTTTAAAGACTACAAGTCGCAACACACCCGTTACGATGGTATCCTCGAGAACCTTGATTTTTCTAAAATTATGGCAATGATTCATAGCTTTTGTCTAAATGTAAATATCCTTTCTTTTTTTATTAAAATTATAGTCACGTCAACATTAGACGTTCTTGGAGACTGCAAAAATATTTACATAAAGAAACAATAAATTACATATATAAGTTACGAGTAATACAATGCAAGGAGTGAGAAGAAACAAATTCTTTTAGAACAGAGAAAAACCGATCATAAAGGCACACATAGACTACTTATATTTATTTGTTAGCAAACTCGTTTCCCAAGGCGCCCGCATGAGCCGGGATTCTACAGATGGTTATTTGTTGGTTGTTTCTTTTTATCTTCCAAAGAAGGTTCCTGATTTCATTGATGCAACCACTTCTACACAGTTGATCGTCATAAGTGAGTCGTTCAAAATCAACGTGAAGTCGGATGGGTGGTCTTTGGAATATTGCAAAGTAAATACTATCGCATATTTTTTAGCCGTTGTGGCTGAAGAATTCTCGTTCATTGCCTTTGAATCTTTAAATTCAGTAGTTATAACCGAGCATCCTACCCCTTCATTAGACTTTGATCCATCTGTGAAAAACACTCTGGGATTATTATATTTCTCAAGAGGATACTTAATCTTCTCACATGGCCTTAAAATCAAAATTGTTTAGGGACGTATCTATAAATCCGCTTTGTCCCATTTGCATAATTAATGCCTTTTATCTAATTTTATAATGAAAACAGAAAAATGTTTTCCCAATAAGTCACACAAAGATTTTATAATAGTCAAACTCAACACTAATTATTACTTTCTTGTAACTGCAAATGAATTTTTACGAGTAATAAAAATAAGGCAACCAAAAGGTTTTTCATCATAATCAGTAAAAGAATAGTCTCTTTATAAATATATATTTTTTAAATTTTAATTTAACTAAATATATTAATTTTTTTATTCGTTGCTCATGGTCGTGTCAACTAACTAGTCATTGCATACCTGGGTTAAGTTAAGTGTTTTGACGTTCACTGTTGTTTAAAACATGAAGCATTAGATCATCGTAGAAGAAAAACTTATTTCGAAAGTAATATGTCATAATTTCAGTAAAGACCTTTACCCAATAATATATTTGTGGGACATAGTAGGGCATTATCATTTTGAAGGTGACACACAGCTGATATACTCAGACGTCTTGAGCAATTTTTTTTAACTGGTAACAAACCTACGTAAACAGGGGATATCGGACAAGGAAATTGTGAACAATTTCACAGAAATATGTTCTGCTTGCAAAGATCCATCTCCAACAAATATAATTCATGAAAGCATCATATGGGTCTTCAAAAGCACTTCATAGACAAATTACTACGAACTTCACTGTGTATTCTGAATTCTCATTCAGTGTGTTATTTATTGTAATAGAAGTTGCACTAAATGTAGATGATATTAATCCATATGGTAAATCCTTCACTGAAAAATGCACTAAAAATGATATTTCAAAATATGTTCATTTGAAAAATGATTAATGTTGACTTAAGTTAATGAATAGAAGTTTCACAAAACTGCAATTCTCAATTCCATGTATATTTTTAGAAACAATGCACATTCATTATTATTGGTTCAGAATGTCTCAATGAAAATATAAATATTCATAGTTTTTGAACTCAAAGTCTTGTTTTAGATCATTCATTGTCATTGTTACCACTTAATACATATTGATTTACTTTACACTTGTTTATAATTAATTGACGTATCTATGACATAAATAGATTTTATAAACATTAAAAATATCAACGTTTCTTAATTACATCTATTAATTTATTCAATTAACAATCAAATGAAGCCTTGTTACATGATACTAATAATAACGAGACAGGTGTTAATTAATTGCTTTTGTTTCAAGATCTACTATGTTTATAGATCACCCTCGGAAATATTTAGATTTTGTATGAAATTACAGTATACATTTGGGTCTGTTTATATTAAACATTTGTTGTGAACTTTTTGCAACTAGAGATACAGTTTATTATGAAAGTAGACATAAAATGATTATATAAGGCACCGAAGCGTGATTTACGATTTTTGAAATAATTTGAGAAATTCATAATATTTAACAGCCACCAAAAAATAGATGCATTTATAGGAGGGGGAAATTGAAAGACATTTGGCAATTGATCACCATAGAGAAAAGAGATATACATAATACACAGAGTATCGTAAAAACTTCTAAAATGGGAAATTTTCCGAGACAAAAAAAACATATATTGAAAGATATTAAAGGTGGTGCTGAAGATGGCTGGTTTAAATAAAATGGACTAACACGGTAACAAATATATCGATTCTGAGAAAAGTACATTAAGTTGTTTGTATTAAGTAGTTGTGACAGTCGTCCAAGGAAAGCGAACTGGATCCGATACTTTCTGAGAAGGTGCTGCAAGAAGCCACAAAATATTTAGAATCAAATAGAAACAGGGATGATCTGAAATGTTGAAAAACTATTTATTCTGTCATAATAAGGAAAAATTTCTCTGCAATAAATAATGACAATAATTCATTTAATTTTTATCACATGAAAATATTTTTTGCAGAAGAGTTGAAAATTATTTTTTAAGTGCTTCAAAAATGTATGGTTTCGTGATCTATATTGGTCGCTCCTATGGAGGTAGTAGAACACAGGGGAAGAATTTCGTTTGCTGTTTCATTTAGGGCTTTTATATTCAAAATTAACACTCCACTGGTCGCTTAACCAGTTGTGAGTAAACATATCAGTGGTATAGGAAATAATAAGACGACCTTTAACAGAAAAGTTATTTATTACATAAACCGACGTTACGGTACCTCTTTGTACCCTCTTCAAGGTGTGACTAGAAAGAAATAGTCAGTGCTAGTGTGTGAAATATTAGTTAACCTCTGTATTTGATAAATAATTTGTTTGTTCTGTTAGATAGAATTGTTAACATCGAAGATGGTACAAAGAGGTATCGAAATGTCGGTTTAAGTAATAAAAACTTGTTTGTTAAAGGTCGTCTCATTATTTCCTTGAATTTAAAACAGACGTAAAACATCTATTAATATCAGTGGTATAATTTGGCTGCAACTGTCATGTAGAATTATCTGGAAAGGCCCACGAGTATTAATTTTATTCAGGAAATTTTCTCCGATAATGAACATTTATGGCTGTTAGATAAAAAAGATCCTATTAAAAATTACGCTTTTAACGTTTTCCTTATTAAAAAAATTCTACCAGTTATTACATTCGTCAGATAGCGGTGTTGAAACTTTTAAAGGAAAATACGTCCTACACTTTAGTTACTAAACCGATAAACCGGTTCGAGTCATAATATAATGAAATCCTGAGAGAATCAGGAACACTTTGAAGGACTTTGACAATAGGCCACGTTTTGAGACATGAAGGTCTAGTAAAATTGGCATTATAGGGAAGAACAGAAGAGGGAGGCCGAGGATGGAATACGCTAAATAGAATAGGGACGTTGTGTGATGTGTTCGTTAGGTAGTAATGTGAAGGCTTCCGCAGAATAGGTCAGCATAGAGGGTTGCATCAGACCATTCTAAGGACTGAATACAACACACCAAAAAAAAAAATTGGTCCGTTTTTCAAATAATTTTCTAAAATATTTCAGACAAAACTCAAAATAAAACACAGTAAATACTGAAAATATTTTCATTACGTAAACTCAAATACTAATTTCCACCTTACACCATCAATAAAAATGCCCTATACCGTCCTTAGGTCTAAATTTCGCCGGAAAAATCTTAAATATTTACTGGTTGAAATCGCCATTAAATAATTATCCTAAACTGCGTCAAAAAGTCCGGAATTTTGAAATTTACTTTTTAATTGTTCGACACTGTAATGAAATGAGAGAGATTAGGACGGTTTATTATTAATTATTATATTTAATTACTAGAGAATTATATTTTGGACGAAGGAAGAAATAATATTTAAAGAGGTGAATTTAAATTAAAAGACAGAATAAAATTTTATCAATGAAACTCGTAAATCCAGCATTAGAGCAATATAATATAAATTATTTGATCCTTTGTAGATGCTAATAAACTAAGGTTAAAACCTTAATAATTTTAAAATGAATATTTTCGTTAACATCTTTGGTTCTCTTTATTTTTTGAGCACTCTTGAAGAGCAACACGGTTTTTTGAGAAAACGGAGGGTACTATTAATGATTTACTAACATATTAAACGCGTCAATTTTCTTTGTATCAAAATTTTAGATAAACATAATGTAATGTAAAAAATTTCCTGTTATTAGTGCAATTTATGTAACAAAGTGTATGAAGTAATACATTGATTATAATTTTATTTAATTAATGGTGATAATCAGCAGAACCACCCTGGTTGAAAAATTCTTTTTGACGCCAGTCGGACGGCGGCAAAATTCCTTCCGACCAGTAGGCGGCAAAGAGCGACCCGAATCGTGAAAATCCTAAGCAAAGAAGATTGGTGACGCTGAACTGCCTTGTTTTGAATGAAGAACAAGTAAATTTCATGTTCTCCTCAGCTCTACGTAATAACGTTTATTAGAAGAGTAACAACAATTATTTTAATACATTTTTTAATATTCTTACAAAATTTATACTTTGGAAAGAACTGGTATGTAGGTTACGCTTGTAGCAAAGATAAGTGACAAGCCGTATCATTATCTAGCCTTGGGTTCTTTGACAACATTGTGCGTCCTGCTACCGTCGCAAAATGTTGTCGCCGTGGGCTCTCTGCTTGTTTTACTTTGCTGCACACGTCCAGGCTGCCAAAATATTGGGGATATTCCCGTTCCCATCAGATACTCATCAAGAGACGTACAGGGCACTAACCCAGGCTCTAGCTGCCAAGGGCCATGACGTCACTGTCATCACAACCCATCCAGTGGAGGTAAGCGCACGCACTACAAAAATATATAAATAAAGTAATGATTCCACTGTTTAAGATGAAATCAACAAGGAACAGCACACGTTTGGCTTCGCTTAAGCCAACACTCGGTACGGCTATTTACTTTATAGCTTTGACTTCATATACAATTCCAAATTTTTATTGGTTAATAGTTTCTGGGATGTGGCACCAAAATAATTTGTATTTACAATAAAGAGTTTCAATTTATTATCCTTTACGAACAAAAAGTCAATTTATTAATCAAATATAAAATAATATAAAAGTTACTATACGGAAGATTGAAGCGTAATTAACGTATACACAGCTCAAACCAATAATTTTATTTTTACTATCATAACTAAACTTTATCTTTTATCTGTGTTTGTTGTGTCTTGTATTCTCTGCCCTTTAGTTCCTCCATTTTCTTACTGCACTTCTCTTTGTTTGTCATTCGTATTTTCCTCTCGTGTCTTGGTCTCTTTGTATTTTCTTTTACTCAGGGAATACCCAAAAAATGCAATATTTTGTCATCAATGTATAAATAATTTCAAAGTCAGTCTAGTTTCAGGTTACAGAATTATTTAATTTTTTATACAGAGTAAGGTTCAGTGATCGTAATTATTCATTTCGCACGTAAAAAAACGTAAAAGCAAAATTATTTCTGCATTATTACTTGATTGTTCTTTTGGATATTAAAACTTTTTTATGCAATTAGTTTAACTCGTTAAACAACTTCAGGCATACTCCCTGAAGTAATAAGAAGTTTAAATTCGTAATTAACTCATTAGAATACATCTTCTTTCGTTTTAGAATAATTTGTAAAATTATATAAATATATTTCTCATTATAAAATCATCTAATAGTTCTTACTTTATTCAAAAAAAATTGAAGGAAATAGGTTAATTTAAATGTATCTTTTCAGTTGTAATATAAAACGAAATAAATTAAAGCACCGGATTATCTACAAACGCAGCGGAAAGAGTAGCGTGAATAAAGCACAAGAAAAAATATTTGTTCTTTAACTTACAGCTATAGGACTAATAATGGCTAAAAGTATCATTGTATTGCTAACAAGACGTACCTGCGCACCATGGCGTGTAATAAATTACTTGGCAACCATTTTCATTTTAAAATAGTTAATTAAAGTGGCGTAAACTTGTAATATATACACGTCGTTCCCAAGGTAAATATATTTTGCGACTGTTTCAGACGTCTTTGTCTAACTACAAACAAATTGATGTATCGTTCACCCAAAGGGAAATGGAGAAAGTAATTGACTTCAGCAGAGTAAGGGGTATGAGTAGTTATTCACAAATATCGTTCTGGTTGAAATTCTCGGCCGCCAACTGTGAAGTACAGCTGAAGTCGAACGTGATGCAACATTTCATAAGGTATGTGAAGTAGTTATATATCTTCGAGTTCACCAACGAGACAATACGACGTTTATTCACCTATATCAGCTCATATTTCAATTAAAAAACACAGAAAAATGTTTCCAAGAAAAATATTAATTAGAGTAAAGTTCTCATGAAATAGGATACCCCCAGGAATTTTCTTTAGTTTTTTTGAGAAGCCAGTGAAAATACAAACTATGATGGATGTTTGGTAAAATTATTTCCTTTAGGGTTGCATGTAAAATATGCATACAGCTGTATTTTTCCTATTATTTAAAACCATTAAATTCAATGTGTGCTCATAAGGTATTGAAATAATTGTATCAAGACATACCCATATCTTATACTTTTCCTGGGGAAAGTCTGTCAAACTGCAACGATGGTATCGAGCAACCAATAATTTGGAAATGGTCTATTTAGATAATGCGTTACGACGAATGAATTCCTAGGCTTTATAGACATTATAAAAGACTTATTTCAGTAAAATTCATAGATTCCTGTTGACTCTGGGAAGGAAAATGACTTCAATTTACTAAAAATTAGGCAGTTTCATTCGCAAAACCAAAGTAATAAATAAAGAAAACAATGATAATCATCTCACACGAAAAAAGTTACATGACACCGGAAAGAACTTCTATAAACCAGAAATAATTACTGCATTACATATAGGTTACTTATATATTGCGTAAGAAATAAATGGAAGAAAATAAAATAATAATGACAGTTTTTGTACATCATCTAGTAACCGTAATACGATACTTTACTCGAGTGTTATAAGATATAAATTTTTAATTGATACCTCAGAAATTAATCTTATATTTTAATTGGTTTTAATACCTTACCAAAATATGAATTTTAAAAATTAGGTTAACTATAGAAAAAACTGAATGTATTGCGCCCGTTAGCAACAAAGCAGTAAATAAGTCATATCAGATTGATTACGACGTTTCGCTCAAAATTTGGGGACTTCTTCAGGTAAAACGAAACACAATTCTATTATGGTCTTAAACATTTTTAATTGATGCAAATAAATATATATCTTAACAGAACAAAGGTCCAAAAGTAAGATTTTAGCACAAGATAAATTTTAAATATTTATCGTTTTACCTGAAGTTCCAAAATTGTGGACGAAACTTTGTAACGTAATTTAAAGTACTGAATAAAATAGTAATTTTCTAGCTTTGTTGGTTATTTTTATATTTGCCTGTTAACATTACAAACAACTGATTAGTTGAAATATTGCTCAGGCTTTTATGTATTGAAAATACATTTTCACTGTGGTTTTGTGGTCTCCATTCAACATTATGGTTCTTTGTCAAACAGAATTTTGGTGTAAAAATCACCAGGAATTTACAAACGTGTTTCCCCACTTACGTATTATTCCACTGATTATATCCGTATGGAGCACATCATTTAATAAATGCCTCTAGAAATATTGTGGAGTTATCCGACAACAATAAAAAATATATTAGTGTGCAGCAATGGTACATAATTTATCTCAAACTCTGTAAACAACTAATAATATCCAATTCATTGAATATTTTATAACAAACACTAATGGCTTCGAACTTTAAGGGGACGAATATTACTTAGTGCATCAAAGTAAAATAATATTCTTACATATTCTTGTCTACTCGCTTCTACATTACTACTAACTTTTTCTTCCTACGGCCATTAAATGCAACGTTTTTGGTTTATCTGATTTTATTAATCAAACAAAATCACACTGCCGACTCTGAAAGACTGTTATGGAATCAATTTCGTATCCGCAATTTTATCATCGAGAAAGAGAAACAGAGAATAGTTCAATCACTTTTTCGTACTAAGGGCAGAGCAAATATGTAACTGAAACGTCCTGTCGTAGCCATCGGAGCAGTAGAACATCCATCAAAATATATGGAGGAGGAGGGACACATTTCTGTAAAATTTATATTTGATTAATATAATAATTAATCCAACTGTAAAGCAATTTTATATATCTGTTCATTTAAATTACATATTTAATAACTAATTATTATTTGGAATAAAAACTCGTGTCTTGTTTAATACCTCAATTTTCGGTTATGAATTTAAAATGAAACGAACAAATTCATCACGGAAACACGGAATTTGTTAGTTTTTAATAATATCATTTGTCCCACAAATTGCATTACTTTTCGAAAATATAGACCATTTTATTCAAGTGTTTCGTAATGACCCTATTATGTTTATTTAAAAGTGTTCGTTACAGATACTACAGATTAACGAATAATTTTAACGTTAATTACTGTCACTAAGTGTGTCCAGCATTATTGCGTACTATTCATCATGTCTTTTATTTAGATTGGCACGTCAGTCAACCGACCTCGGAATGGAAGTTATTTCGTCATTCACTCGCATACATATTTTTGCAGATAAATAGAGTTAAATTTTACTTTTTTTCACAATTAAATGATTGAGGAATCTATGCATTTTGACTATTATTCTTAATATTAGTTACTTTTACCTGACTTAAACCACTATGAAATTTTTTGTTCTTTTCTTAAATTGTTACTAACATTTATTTTATTTTGGTTCAATCGTCTTATTAGTATTATGTGCCGGAAACATGTTTTCTTTTCATTTTTAGATTTACATATTTTTTATATGGACCTATGGTCTAAATTTTGTCATCAAATTTTCTTTCTGTTTGTCTGTTATTCGTTTTATGATTCTAACGAAAATTTGAAACACGTATCTCGAAGATGTAATTAATGTAATAGGCTTTACAACATAGTTTTATGACTTTAAAGTTTACAATAAGTCAGCGTATAAATTTATCATTATTTATTCAAAAGCGACATTTCGTCTCCATTTTGAGACATCCTCGGCCGTAAAATTTAGGAATTCATCATATTTACTCCTTGACTCCCTCAGCTGAAATTATTATTGAATGTACATGTGAAGAATTATATGAATTACATGTGAAGAATTTAGTGTCACGGACCATCTCCAACGACGATGAATTGCTAAATTTTACGCCGCAGGAAGTCTCAAAATGGAGACGAAACGTCGCTTTTGAATAAATAGTGACCAATTTAAACGCTGAATAATGGGCCGTCTTTTTATTTATTGTAATAGACTTTAATTTCTTATTTCGTAGGTCTGGAGAAAGAAAATTTGACTTGGTTATCCTTGAGGCTCTTTTCTACCCGTGTTACTATGGCCTCGTTCATCACGTCGGTTCGCCTCCAATGGTCGGCATTACGCCTGGAGGAATGTTTTCACATCAACTCTCCTCGATGGGAAGTCCTAACAACCCATCGTACATGCCTTGTCCAATTACGAGGTTCACAGACCACATGACGTTCACCCAGAGAGCGTATAACACACTCATGACTGTGGCTATTCATCTCCGCTGGAATGGCCAGTATTTGCCCGAGCACGAGAGAATATCTAAGAAATATATAGGAAGCGGTTTTCCGTCAGTACACGAGACAGACCGTAATTACAGTCTCTTTATTTCTAATAACCACTGGGCCACCGGCTACCCTCTTCCGTACGGTCCAAATATAATAGAAGTGACTGGAATACACATTAAACAAGAAAATAACAAACTAACGAAGGTAAGTTACTTTAGTTAGCTGAAAAATAGATATGTTCACAATAGTTCACGTCTCACTTCCAATTATTTTACAGGATATCCAAACCTTCATTGACGAATCTACTGAAGGTGTGATTTACATCAACTTAGGAACTCGTTTGACAGCTAAGGAACTTGGAAAGGGAACTTTGAAAGAAATTACCGATGCATTTTCTTTACTTCGTCAGAGGGTTTTGTGGAGATTCGATCCCGAGGAACTTTCCGACCTTCCAAAGAATGTACTGGTTTCGAACGATTTCTGTCAACAGGATGTCTTAGGTGAGTTTATAAACTATAATAATTTAACCATTAAACTATTCATTGTACCGTCTAAGACTTTTTCATGCGGCATTATCATAAATGTTTGTCCACGTTTGTGTTATGTATTGTCAAAATTTATTATTGGCTTGTGGTGACATGTGTCTATTTATCGCTCTCATTTTCTGAAAACTACAAGTGTGCCATTTGTAATAGATTTAACGCTTTGATTAAAACATCTCTTAAAGAAATTCCTGCGTATTACAGCACAGAAAAATGTCCGATTGTTCATCAGCTACGGAAGCTTAAACAGTTTCCAAGAAGCATCTCACCACGCTGTACCGATGATTGTGATTCCATTCACGACCGAGCACGAGTTTCACGCTGTTAAAATTGAAACTTCGGGCATCGGAGTGAAGCTTATGCCGCACAGTTTGAACAAGCATTCCATCCTCAAGGCTGTGGAGGCTGTGTGGAATGATCCTAGGTAAGATGATTTTATTTTTAAAAACTAGTTCAGACTTAATAGTGAAGTGATGGCAGGCTGCTCCAAATGTTATTTGATCTCAAACTAAAAATTTTCTTAAATATTCTGAAATTCTTTATTTTTAAAAGTTTTTAAATTTACCTACACCAACAAATTAGTTCCGTTTAATTGCAAATATGTCTGGAGAAAAATAATTTTAAAAAATTGGGTAACATATTATTATTTTTTAAAATTCTGTTAGCACATTTGTAATTTAACCCAGCTTATTTTCGTCACTTTTACTTCAAATACTATAAAATAAACAATGACTTTTGATTTAACATGCTACACGTTTCGTGCAACAGTACAGTTGAATTATATTGAATCACTGCAAACATGCAGCCTTAGGTTTTTTTAAACATTATTAGACGGATATTAATAAAAAGGAAATATATAAAATTACTCGTTTAAAGAACCTTTCGTACTTGTTTCAGAATCCTTCCTTGTTTTGGTAGTTTTTCAGAATATAATTGATTAAATCTGAGAGTAGGACACAGTAATCAATTAGACGCCATAAGGGAGAGTTAAAAAAGGCGTTCTCCTTTGTTTTGTTCGTCTAACGTGACATTCTTTCACATACACATTTTTAACTGTAATTTTTCCTTCCACGTTGCAGCTACGACTTTCTCCCCACTTTCCATCCGTGTTTGCCATCTGTTTTTCGATTACATGTGTAACCGTTTTTGTCAATCTGTCCGCTCGAGTAATTCTATATGAATAAACATAAAAGCAAATATACATACGTTGTTTTATATTAACAGATTTTAGAATAAATTCCTTTCTTTTACTTCTATTTTAGTCATTTCACGATGGACGGCGTTGTAATCATCACACTTTCCTGTTATATAATTGATAAGCTATTTATGCATTGACTTTTCCTACTTGCAATTTATCATCCATTCTGACGTAGATAAATGGCTGTTGTACTAAATACTAAAATATTAAGACGTTTAAAATATGGTTTAACATAAAGTTTCCACACTGTGAATCACTAAGTTGATGATAAATCAGTCAGATATTCTTATCTGTATTGAAGACTGACAACCGTCCCAATGTATGTATACATTGTGTAGAAGAAACCTTTTAAAAAAGTATTTTTTGGTTTTGAAATTATATAATAATATGTGTCAGCAACTTGCGATTCATGAAAGTGCATTTATTGTTATTTTCAAATGGTAGCGTATTTGGTCTTGAAGGTCTTTCTTATGGCATTGATTCCAATTCATTCGACGATTTCAGATATTTAAATGAAATAGTTTTCGATAGGTTTTTTCACAGTTTATTTATTGATTTTTAATCAAACAACGTTTCGGCGCATATTCGCACCTTTTTCAGGCTTTTTCACAATAAAATTGTTGTTACATCCAATTTAAAATGAGACCAGTCTTAGGACTGCATACCACAACAACAAAAATAATGATTTAAGGTTTCAGACATTATTGCCCACGCAGCTGCGCTGCATAAAGGGTTTGTTGTCAATAATTATTGACTTGTGGCAAAGTATATTTATTTCTCTGCTCTCATTGACTGAAATTCAGGACAGCTTACATTTCAAATTCAACTCATGGCTTCCAACGATTAACTGTATAAAACAACTGTATAACTAATACGAAGCACATTTTACAATTGCATTTAGTGTGAAGTTTATAGTTGTATTCACACAGGACCATTATGGCGGAACGATTACAGCACTATATTATACATAATTAATTAGAGGTTATTAATCGCTCTTAAATTTAAGATCAGACTTCTTCTAAGACGAATGATGTTTATCGAGTTGAATTAATTTTCGGTCTGCCATTATGTTACGTCTTTTTATTGAATTTTTATTCGTGTTCCTCGAAGACCGTCGAATATCCGAATATTAAACTGATGGCAATGATTGTATGTCTAATTGCTATGTAATACTCGATTATTGACTTTCAATTAAACCGTTGATAGTCAAATATCCAATAGTATACTGTAGTAACATAATATACAGGCCAGTTGCTATTGGATTTATTTCACCTGAGTAAGGTAATGAGAGGAGTATGGCCATAAAAGTCAAAAGTTTCTTTTATTATGTAACTATAACTTATATGCTGTAATTTTGAACTGTTTTCGCTATGATACACGGTAAAATAAATTAATTTCAAAGATATAAAGGTGGTGTAAAATTGCATGCAATGACGAAAAAATAGTATAGTATTTAGGGTAGTTCGAAATTAATAAATGATGGAAATCCTCTACACTCCATTTTCATGACAATTATGGTAAAAGCAAACTACACTTGACTGACTGAATTATGAACTCAAACGGTAACGTAGGACGTATAATGAGTACGTAAATTTAAACGAGTCTATGCTCACATCTGTGACTTTACAATTGCGTGAGTCTCACGCTAAATAGATTTAAAATTGAAGACACTCGATCACACGATGTTTTTAATTCAGAGTAGCATCAAAATTTTCTTTTTAAGATCAGTATGACTTTTATTTTTAAATTTGAGTGACACCATAATTTAATTATACGTACGTCAGGTCTTTGCCAACATTACATTAAAATATTTTCTCGCATTTGTATTCTGTTATTCCTGGTTATAAAATTTTTCATCTGCAGGTAATCAATATTAATTAAAGTTTATATGTTTTAATACGGAAAGCTTCTACAAGTATGATGAATTTTTATTGTGCTGTTACAATTTACCGATAATGATATTTCATTTCAGTCAAAGTAGTATTTACCCAAGGTCGTAAAGGCTAAATTTGCATTTAGTAGATATTTGTTGATATGCTACTAACTCTTGAATGGTGGACATATTCTAAGGTATCAAGAGAAGATGGACTATTTCTCTGTGATCTACCGTGACCACCCTGAGCCCATGCTGGACCGCGCCGTCTGGTGGGTGGAGTACGTCATCAGGCACGATGGCGCTCGTCATCTCAGAAGCGCCGCTTTGGACCTTCATTGGGCACAGTTGCTCTTGCTGGACGTCATCGCCTTCCTTCTCACCATTGTCTCAGTACTCGTCTATGGTGTATGGAAAATATTGGCTTTTGTACTAAGGAAGTTAAGATTCACGCAAACCAAACAGAAACAAATGTAACAGTTGCTTAATCTTATAGGCATTGTGATTGATGATGAGGTGCTTATTAATATCTATGTTACCTAAACGAAAAGAAAACTGTTCAAGTAACGTTGGAAATATTAGCTAGTAATATTCGCTATAAACAAGAGAAATAGTGGATGAAAGAAGGAAGTCAAGTTGATAGTTAAAATATTCCATATAAATCTATTATAATTAAATATTTTTACTCTTACTTCCTCGAAAAAAAAATCTAACTACATTTCTGAAGTCATACGTCTCAATTTCACTCACGCCAATAATTAAAATTTATACTTAAATTTTTATTAGACTAATTAAGTTTCATGAATGATTTCTCTTTAAAATAATTTATTATCTGCAGAAAGGAAAACTGTGAAATACTGCAAAACATTTTCAGCATTTGTGTGTCTCGTATTTATAATGTTAACGGCCAATAAACTGACTTAAATGAAAAAAATACGTTAAAAATAATTTATTAAATTAAAATCCTGATTATATTAAATAAATGTTACGATCTCTTACTTGTAATTAATAAAGCTGATGAGAGTCAACGCACGGACCGAAAAATGCTGTGAAATTTAAACTGTGAATCTTCGTTGCAAATTACATTTAATGTCTGTTTATTCGCCTCTAATTATGTAATAGCCATAAATCTAATAATTAAGTAAAATTTCAAGATAATAGATACATCGTTTCCATAATAATTTTTCCCAATGATAACGTCGGTAGATGAACTATAGACGGTTATATTAAAACTGGATTTAGCTTTAATTAAATATTCAGTAGTACAATGAAAATATTTTTATGACTCACACCAGTATCACTGCACAATATGTCAGGTTACAGTTTATATTTGGAAAAACAACAAGCACTGTACATTTAAAAATATATTTATGAAGTCGAATAAATCCAGGAAGATTATATGATATCAATTATTTTAATGTTCGTTTCTGTAATATAATTGTATTGTGTGATTTTGTGATACATAAATTAAAATTAATTATTTTTGTAAAGTTCAATTCAATTCTGAGAACATCCTTACCGTTTAATTACGCAATACATTAATTTTTCAACCAATCCCGAAATAATTTTGAAGCAGTATGCTATGAGAAAATGTAAACCATAATATTTTATTTTAAAACCTCTAGGCAGCTTTAAACACCCTAAGGCTCGAGAAAAATAAAATATTGTTCAAATTTATGAATGGTGGCAGTACTTAAAATAAATTTTGTTATTAGAATAATACTGAAAAACAATCGTTTTCCACAGATATTCATGAGAAAGAAAGATATTTATTGAATTAAAGCCAGACGGTGTTCTGAACACATGACGTCGTCATCGTCAGGTGAAGTGATTGGTCCGGGCGAAGTAACTGTATTTCGTACAAAACTTGTCTGGGACGGCTACACTAGCAATTAAAAGAATCGGATGGTTGTTACCGCAACGGTTTAAAGCGCATGAATGATTTACAAGTTCAAGAACCCATTTTGAATAAGGTGAAAAAATTGAGATGGTTTTGGGTTTTGTATTATCTTAATCGTATTCACTAGAATAAGAGTCTGTAACATACAACGTTTCGACGACTAACAGCTCAGTCGTCAACTTTCGGACTGTATTGAGTCGACCTAGATACTCTCTTATAAATATAAATTAAAGAGGGATATTTGGATTCAAATACTGAGTTTATGCAATCGGTAACTTTAAAATACGTTTGGGTAAGTTTACGAAACAAATATAGAATAAATAATGGTTGGTTAATTTTATCATTCTCAAATGTAGTGAAGGAAGAAAATTAATTGTTTATAGTACAGTTTGATAATTTTGTTACATTGGCGGGCGAGTCAATTGGAAAAGACAAAACAAACGTGAATGATTTTTAATATACTTTATTTTTTATATTAATTTATAATACTTATTGTAGAAAAATCACTGAGTACAACGTATTGCAGTTTAATGAATTTTTCTGTCAAACTCTTCAATTGAGAGTGGGACTAGAGTTGGTTAATTTGGAGGGCGAGTCGAGGGTCCGAGGAACAAACGAGGCTATTCTTGCGGATTTGTAAGTGTGTGACTGGTTCGCGGTGCGATAAGACTTGCTCCTGTGTCCGCTGAAATGTGGGCTCGGATCTTCCGTCGGCCGGTGGCCGTATTTCAACGTGGAGCGTTATTTCCGTCGCCCATCTGTCATGGAGCAAACTTCGTTATTGTCTGTTTGGGCGGCGCAACTAACTCTTCTCACACCTACGCTCCAAGGACGGGACGAATTTATAATTTTATGCTAATAAATACAGCTCGCGGATGCAACCGGAATAAACTGCCCAATTATTATCATAATCATAATTTGTCATATTTATCTATGAAAATTTTATCCGAGGTTTCAATTGAGACCTGAAACAAGAATTAACTAAAATTTAATTAAAAAGTTTGACTAAACAAATCAATATAGATTAACCCTCCGTTAGTCGCGTCTCATATTGTAACGCCGTTAGGCGCGCTAGGTCCATTGGATCTATCGTTTGACTTTTACGTTTCTGAACACCGTTATGAACCAGTTATTATCAATTTACATTCAGATATATTTTTATACATATATACACAAGTCACATATCCAATAAAATGTTTGATTAATTAAAATTGTAAAATGAAGTTCTAATAAAAATTAAATTGTGTTTTACATTAAACAAAATTTGATATTTTATGCCTCCGAAAAATATTGAAACGCTATTCTGGAAACCAAACATCAGTTCGGGGCCTGAAATATCAACCGCCCAAGCGTGTTCAAGAGAAAAATGATTAAAAATGCAATTGGATCATTGTATTATATATATATATAACAATGGAGCACTAAAATTTCCCCTAATTAAATAAAATACAGATTTGTTATTTAATACTATAGGTGTGCAAATAATTTCATTTTCCATAAATTTTAGTCGTTGTGAACGTGCTTATCAGATACGTGTTGGTACCAATATAAGCATGACCTGACAGAGTTTCGTGGAGTAGTTTCACCTATTTTCCGTGACTGTCGAAGGGACAGGAAAGAGTGAGTTCGGCAGCATCCAAGCAATGGCGTGCAAAGAGCTCCCCAGATTGCTGAATCTCATTACGGGCCAACATCGGTAGCGGCCGCATTAACACCTCACGCCAGACTAGGTGATGGCTGAATCTGTTACGCTGAACAGCATTTGAATTAGCACGCTTCCCGATTATGACTGGAATATTAGATCACAGCCGTGGGCTCTTCGGCGATAGGCCACACGATCATAGGTCCGTGTATAATTATCAAATACGAGAGATACGCGTGCATGGCTAGTCAGTCCTCCGAGCCTCTAGCTGGATGAACACTCCGATGCAATTATTGGAACCTGCCACCATTTCCGTCTTTATCGAGAAATTTAATTAACCAAAAGCTTTTTTTCTATCAGCGCTTGCAGAATTTTACTATGTATACTAAATTTAAGTATTCTTTGTTCGGGATAACTCAAACAATGTAGCAATTAGACATTCAGACGTTTACCTTTACAAATAAATCTACTGATTCATCTAATCTTTGTCTCCAAATTTTGATTATTTACGAATTAAGTCCTTCATAAATAATTTATAATGTCTCCTGTTCAATTACATTCCATTGCAAATATTTTCGTCTATCTTGTTTGAAAAAAATAAGAATAACGGAATCAGCATTTATAATTAACAGTAAAAAACCCACAAATTTTTGATGATGTGACTTAAGATTGTTTTAACTTCTCATAGTCATTATAGACTAACCGACTATAGTTATAGGTCCAAGAGAGTGTGACCCAATTGTCTTTTTCAATACCTTGTTTTGAGTCAGGAACGTGAACAGATATTTTTTCTCTTTCCGAGTGGGCTAGTTCTCCCTATCTGATCTTGGTGTGCATTATCCGAGTCAGGGTGAGATACAGTATGTGATTTATCATTAGTATGTCCTCATATCTACTAAAAATACGTCGGCTTCCCTCTTAAAAAAGTATGCATGGTGTTACCAGAACGGTTTCTGGATAAGATGATCTTCTCCTATCTAGTTAGGCTGGCAGGGAACATATACTTACTATTGGTCACCGCTTTTACATTGATGTAATGTGACTCTTTATCGTGGTTTATTTTTAAAAATGTGCATTGGTTTTGTTACGATATAACTTCACTTATTAAGTTTTCTCAGAGAATAACGTCTCCAATCAAGTTCAGCGTATTATTTGTTCCATGCATCGTCTTATAATTACTTCTACTTAATTAATCAATAGTTTGCCATTGTATGGAATAAATAACCTGTTGATAAAAGTATATCAAACGAAGTATATACGACTTTAAAACTATGATGTGGAATTATTTTATGTCAAAATTGTTTAAATAACAATTACAAATTTACTAAACAAACTAATAAACACAATTTTACTTTTCGAAAGTGCCAGTCACAGTTTTATAATGTAATATGTTAACAATGTCAGGTATTTTTTAAAAACCTGTGTCTTAAAAATCGATACAAACTTCTAGATAGACAGAAACGTCAATTACATATTTATTTTCTTGGGTTTTAAAAATGAGCAATTACTAAATATTAAAATTTACCTGACGTGACAAATAAAACCAATTTATGTATACATCGTATTGATGGTTCAAAGAAGTTTATTATTACTGTAAACAATTGGTCACTTGTGGCACGAATCCTGCTACAACAATAGATGAAATGAGAATGCTCGTCCTTCCTCCCCCCTCACTCTCTCTCAGGCTGCCAAAATTACGCTTATAAGTCTGATGAGTAGTATAGGAACGCTTAATAGGACTTATAACTGGCAGTTGGTATTCACGCGGGCTTTAGTGTGGCAATTCAATGGATTTATAAATATTTATAATAATGTCTTGTGAACTCTGCAAGATATCGAAATGAAACATACATGAAAATCCCTGTTTCAATCCATTAAATTAGCTGAGAATTTCGCTCATTTAGACCCCGGACGTTGCAGCAGCAAAAAATTTGAGGAAGAACCTTAAGAAGAAATAAAAATATTCCGAAACGTTGTTACAAGTAAATTTTATAATAAAGGTCTGTTAAAGTTCATCAATTGTTTAATTATATACACCAGACGTTAAATTTAAACCCCTTAATTTTCATTTAATTCTGTTAAGCCGTTTCGGAGCACAAACAGATCAAGAGTATAGGCAACACGCATTCAAAATTTGAAGATTCGTATGCGCGTATGCCAAGAAACCTTTCCCGTAGAATGTTTTATATTAATATTTATAATTATGTCTTCTACAATATATCTAAATGAAACGTGGACCAATATTCAATTATAATATCCTATTTGTAAACCCTCAAATTTTCATTGAAATCCGTTGAGCCGTTTCGGAGCCTATTCGACACAAACTTCCAGTCAGACAGAGAGATCATTCAATTTTATTTATGGCATAGATTTCACAAAATATTTTTCTCTTATGAGGGTAGGGAAAATTTATTTCAACGAACCATATCAATAACCGACAAAAAGAGATCTTGTTATAATATGAAACTGTATGCACTGTATTTGTAATACAATTTATTTGGCTATTACGCAACTTTTTTGACATTTACAAACTTATAGTACTAAAAATTGAAATATTAACACTAAACAAAAGAGTCTTACGTGGATCACTGGATTCGAATTTAGAAGCAGTTATCATGTAAATAAATTATTAAATTAAAATTGGACAACTTGACAACTTTCCTGAGTGGCCTGTTTTTAAGTAAATTCCTCAGAATCTTCTAGCGTCTAATCCTCCGGAAAGATTTGGTGAGTTTATTAATTAAGGCTTTTGCTCCTTTTCAGCGAGGAGCACGCGTATTCTAAATAATGAGCGGCATAGTCAAGACATGTTTTAATTCATAGACATTGCGCGTTTTATTCCTACATTTAAATTGGGCAACCAGCTCAAGTCTAAAAGCTTTACATCGAAAATTATTGAGACGGCTTTAATACATACTGATACTTGCAATACTGAAATTATGTTTTAAAAATAAATTACAATTGTTTATTGAAATGGTAATACTCCTATTATTTTTTAAATGTCTTTCATACTTAAGATCAGTTATGCCTAATAGCTTCACTCTTCGCAATCTACTAATTATTTGTTTTTAGAAACGGATTCTATAACTGCAAACAATACTTTAATTTTTGTTACAAGGGAATTCTGTACAATTTATACAGTTTAATTACTGAAATAAAGTGAGGAAAATATTGACTTTTTTCCTGAGTTTATTAAGAGTATTTTTCATGCGAGCAATTTCGACGGTCGTTGTAAGAGCCGAAGGTCATAATTTTGTACGTAACAACAATGGGGCTGCGAAAAAAATGGACCATGGGACTTGTAATGTGCGTAGAATGGATGAAGTGAACTCCGAAGTGAGACAGGAGACCCTACTGAGCTGTAATATGAAGTTATTAGACGGCTCCAACGTGCTACAGTGAAACTTCCATATGACAAAGCCATACTCGTTCCGCTGTACGGCACAGGCTAATGCAAACACAATTTTAAAGAGCCTACTCATCATGCAACACGCACGATGCAAGTCCCATTTTCACTAAAGGATGACGCAACCTCCAAGTACATTCCATGATTAGGTTCTAAAATGTGACGAAAGTAATAAAGCTACTATTTAAATTGTAAAAACTATAAAACTGTCTGGGTTAAAAAACTTGACGGCAGAATTAAAATAAAAATACTGAATAGTATTTATTTATTTAAACAGAGTTAGACTAGACTATTACGAAATGGAATTAAATACTTGATCATAAAAAGACAATTACTGAAGATTAAAATGTCATGCTCAATATTATACGAAATTTTTGCATAGTAGGCTCATGGAGGAGAACTAAATTATTTTAATAATTATTATCAAAGCTCATAATATGAATTATATTAACACCCCTAAAATTAAGTGGAACGCATACTCAACATAAAGGTATTTGAAGCACACGTTACTGAAGCTAAAATATAAAAGGCCATAGGGAATGGGAAATAACCAGGTGAAGTTCTCGAAAGTCCGTCAGTGCTGACTTCCTCCTTCCTGGGTTTACCCTTTCCCTCCCCATTGGCCCAACACCAAGGTATTTAATTCAAGTCTCCTTCAAGCTGATACGACCTTGAGCCGTTTTAGGGGTGTATGTATGAGGGTCAAAGACCTTCGGAATAGTGCAACAGTTGTTCTCTGATCCCATTGGATCCCTCAAATTCTGTCAAGGCATGGGTTCGGGTTTGCAGCGTTCCCACAGCGATCCAGTCTCCCGTCATCAGAAAGGCGTAGAAATTGTACCCAATGACCCGACCTACCTGATGCAGATTTTATATGGTTTTTCCGGAATCACCTTTAAGTGAACCACCGGGTAGGATCCTTACATAATAGTCTGGAGGCACTAGTCAACCATTGGCTCCCTTGCTCAACGTTCCACATGCCCCCTCTTCAATTCCCTTTCTATGCTGTTTCATGATCACAATCATGTAGGCTCTTATCAGCCAAATAAAATACGTTACTTAAAGAAAAAGTGATACAATCACTCGAAATACTTTACCAGAATTAGAAACCTGAGGCTTAACTGGAGGTTCTTATCAGCAGAGGTTCTTTGAAATAAATTGATAATATTATGTTCTCAAAACTTTTTGAATGAAAGTGTAATTACGATGAATATTAATAAAGTACCTTACTTTTTCAACCTTATTACATAAACGTGGGTTTCTTGCCGGGTACTTCTAATGTTATAGATATTGTAGATAATTTATGTTCCTTATAATTATTTGTTTTTTTTGCGGTAGCAACGTGTCACTGGACGACAATGAGAGAGAGAGAGAGAGAGAGAGAGAGAGAGAGAAGCGAGTTCAGTGTTGTGTATAACGGCCACTGTGAGTGAGAGCGGCTGCCATCAGTGCTTAAAAGACGGTTGAAACTAATTAGTGAAAATGGACCTATTTCCCCGTGTTAAGAGTTTCTAATATTTATATTGAGCATTTGAGAAGATTTGGGGCCATGTTGTAGAGATATTACTTACAGATTTTGTGAATTCTTCTTTTTCTTTCTCAGAAATCACAAAATATTTTTCCATGCGTGAAATTAGAGTCCCATAACTAATGAAATGTTCATTTACCCTTAATTACTCCACGGATTTCAATATCACTTTGCCTCCTTTCAACTGTCATTCACCGAGTGCGGTCTCTTTATCTTCTCCAATACCTCAGTTATCCCCGAATATTTGTAAGCGACTCTCTCGCCTTTCTAGTTTGTCTCCGCTTGACACCTGTCTCCGCAGTCAAATCTCGTAGACTGCTCTGGGACTTCTTTCCTCGCTATCTTGCCATTTCTCTACCTTCCCGAGATTTATGGGCGGAACGTGAAAGTGGTTGCTCTGGTATTAGTCAAGTAGCAGTTTAGTGACTTAAATCACCTTTGTTGACGTTTCGATCAGATCGAGTCGGGCTGTAAATTAACAATCGCACCCTTCACCTTAAACTGAAAGTAGTAAAATATTAAATTAATTAACAGCGTCTAAAATCATTATTTAAATTTAAGTGCATTTATTTAGGAAATTTACTAGCTATAATTTTTCATACAATTTCTCTTTAAACCCTAGTTCAACCAGATTCGTTACATTTATTTGTCATTTATTGTCAGTTGGTTTTACTAAAATGTAGACAAATAGTTACATAAAAAATAAGATACAAGGAAGCCCGTTGAGAAAATAAATTTTCACTTTTATCTTAGCCTCCATGGGCACATTTCTCTACATAAACGAGTTTCTTTGTGATTACATTTGAGGGAGATTCTCCTGGTGGTACCAGCAGCCCGGCAGCGAGGCGTTGGTTCTGTTTACGTCTCTGGCGAGCTTACTATGTCGGACTTAGTCGCGGCTGAGATACACACCGGCACGGCTCAGACGGTAAATCCCTTCCTCGCCGCAACCTACCTGCACGGGGATTCACAGACAAGATCCTCTCCACTACGTGACCTTACTTGTGCAGCACACCTACTTCACTTCAAGCTCACATTACTGCCGTAGTGTCTATTATTATATGCTGAAGTTAAATTAAACCTTTGGTATGGAATATAAATATGTACCACTGCTGAAGATCGTGCAACTCCCTATCTGAGGTTGTACATATGGCAAAGAATAAATTGAGATACTTTCATATTACCGTGAATGGTATTATATCACAATTATTTCAATCTACATATTAAAATATACATGTAGTGTCTACATTCCTAAGAATCCTTTAATTTTAATTGATTTAAAATGTCAAACATATAAACAAGTTCCCTTCGGTCTGTTACACTGATTTTGTTCATTTATTGGACCTACAACAATGAAACTACGGTTTATTTAGCTTTTACATACGGCCCTGAGGAGATTCTTAGCTTTACCAAACTGCCAATAACTAACTCGAGACCAAATGTAAAACGTCCTGATACCTGATTTTCTTCAACATTATAGAATGTACTTACGGTTCCTAATTTTGTAATTGTTATTTACCACTTTAAAAACGTGATACTTAAAACGTTAAACGTTACTGCGTTCTTCTAGGCTCGCATTAAATCTCATCCATTCCGAGCAACTATCCGCGCCCGTGAAACGCAAATTAATTACAAATAAATTTACATAATTTAACCGTGCCTCTCCGACGTCAATAGCTCGTTAAATTCTTTCCATGAATATGATTTCAAATAGAACTTCACTAATATCGTTCTTATGCAAATAAAAAAATTAATACCTATTGAATGTGTTTTGGATGGTCAAATAAAGTACTATTTCCCCCGGAGATCTCAATGGGGGACTTTTTTTTAAAGGCGCGGCTGTTATTTCCTCTTGCTTTCGACCGTGCAACAGTAACACAACCATTAAAGCTGTTCCAGCCATGCTTGTGTTTGTCCAACACTGACCCATTCCTGAATCACTAGCATTATACCTCAAGTATGTTCTCCCTCACCATTCTACTTTTTGTTCGCCCCCAAAACTCAGTACCACCCATACCTGGGTAGCCGTCCACACTTCACAAACCTGGGGAAGACATCCAATAGAGGGGACTAGCAACCCCACACGGCTATTCTTTCATAAACACCAACTTACACACATTTATACTCCCTATTCCACATAATTTCACCTTCACACGTAACACCTTGACGTAACAATAGCTGAAGGTGTAAGGACATTTTTTTAAGAAACACCCAACGTTATTAAAATATATAATTTGCCAGAAGCAGACAACATTTTTACAAGCACCAGTATGTCGATGCTTCTAACAATTGGTATATCGTATGGGAACGAGTACAAATGCCATTTATAGGAAGCCAAGGATCTTCAGTACAATTCATATGGTGAAAAACTTACTCTGGGATATCCTATCACTTTGTACACGTAGAGTAACATTGATCCAACAAAACCAGATGATACCCATTTTTTTACAAAATAGAATGCGTAGCTTGTTACTGTATATATATTATATATATATATAAAGCGTACTTTGAAAATTAGATTCCAGGAAGAGAAGTCCAATTAGAAACTTTCTATAGAAATAATTTTTGATATAACAGAACATGCCTAACCACAATTTTGAATAGACTAATATTATAATTAATGACATTGAAACGAATTATAACAGCAGAATCATTTCTGAAGTGGTTAAAAGGAGAATTAATTATACTAATAGTTATGGCATTTCCCACTCATGTATTAGATTTTAATTAATTCTTGAGAAGGTCTACCAATTATTATAAAAACATCATACTACTATTATTACAAAATATTGTTTGTATTTGGATAAGTTGATATTATAAGATATTTTTTTTGTATGTATTAAAACGGATTAAAACTTATATAAATGTAATATTACGAAAACCAAATATACAATAATTCGATGACATGATCACCTAATATTAGAGTAAATTTAATTAAGGCGGTGTTTAGTGAAAAAATCCGATGATTATAATAATAAGTTATAATCTCGTAAAATAAAAACAGTTTTAAAAGATAAGTAACGTTTTATGAATCATCATTTTTAAAATTAATAAGAAAACAGTGCATGAAGCCAAGTAATTTATGAAACTCTCAAGTTATAAATCTACTCCATTATAACCATTTAAATTGTGACAGTAGCGTTATTACAAGTTTAAAATTTTGACTTAACATTGCTTGTTAAAATTCTTCTGAGAGAGACAATGTGTGATAATGTTTTGTATTCCTCTTTTCAATCCTTAATCAAAGATTATGTATTAAAATTAAATATCGTTTAATTGGTCAACGCATTAGTGTTATACTAAACGCAAACAGAAGAAAGAAAAACTAATTTCTTAGTCCTTTTTATTGATTTTTTCAATTGGAAAAAATTGAGATCGAATTCACGTTTAGTTTTTAGCATCCACTGTACATGATATGTGAATTAAGAGATACTGCCAACTATTAGGGTATCAAGGCACAGATAATCTAGGGCCGACTTGTCTGCGAAGTGGGGCGGGCGAACTATGCGGTGTAGTAATTTCCTCCGTTGACAAGGTGAGTGATGAGTGGGCACAGGGAATTCCCCGGCCATGGAAATACCCCACGATCAACACAACCAGATGCATTGCGTTCCTAACTGGACGCGTTATTTACATGTTTCATAGCAAACCAAGTGAAACGCAATCTACGATAAAGAACTCCAAACAAGAAAAATAGCAGAAAATTTGTGGACCATATTACTACGACATTTGTGCGATTTAACATTAATCTGGTCACTTTAAACAACAGTAGAAATGTTGACAATGCAAAATAGATAATATCTCTAAGGATATTTAACACGAAAATGGTAAATTAATATGCTTAGGCTGTTAATATATTATTGTTATTATATTTGCGAATATTATTTCTATGCTTTGAGGTTACGTTATGCCATAAAGTCTATAGCATGTCTGACATAAAAAATGTAGTTATTAGATACGATTTTTAATAGTCAAGTCATGTGAAAGAAGCGTGTTTGAAATTTAACGTTCCCTGGGTTTTGTTTCCTCATTATTGGAGTTGATCCTGAAAAGATTAGAAAAGTCTGGTAAATGTATTTCCAAATTGCCTGGTGACAATTACAATAAATATACAGCCTTAAGATCTAAGGAGGGGAATTATAATGTTCATTACAGTAACTTATTTACATTATGTCGAAAGCTAGATATCAGGAGAGAATTTGTTCCAAACGCTTCTGCAGCAGGCAATTCCAGTAATTAATGGTCCTGTTCAGGAGAGAAAATTTACCAATATCTGTTCTGTATAGCCTGGTATTAATTTTATACGCGTGGTCTGATCTATTCAAATAATTCGGATCCCTTAGCCTAACATGAATGTCCTCCCATGCTTTGTTTACCACGAACGCTTTGTGTAATGCAAACAGCACAGCTTTCAGTCTCCTTTTTTCTAAGCAATAACCTCACCAACGCCTTATTGATAAATTTAAAATCTCTACTTTTACCTTAATCATACTTTCATAATTACAGGACAAATTCTTCCTTTTTTAAAAAAAAGCAGTATCAATTCACTGATACATATTCAGATTGTTTGTAATATTTCAATAATAGGACTAATGAATTGAGTGCTCATTCTCATAAGCTGTTTTAAGTAACTGATATTAATTACTTGTTTTGCACGACCATAATGTACAGCAAAATTGAATTTCAGCTCAATCAGGGGAGGTAAATGGTCCAGGTGGAAATTTATACCATTATACCAGAAATTAAGTTTCAGATTACTGAGTTTAATTTCCTAAAACGTGGACGGAGGATATTAAATTATTAAACGACGATCCGCGGATTACCATTACGCCTGCTGTAAGTAATTTTAACATGATCCTTTTTAAATTTATTACAATATATAATTAAAATGATAAAATACATTTTTTAAAAAAGAAAATACACGCACTGAAAGTAAAACTTTTTCGCGTAACGTGGATTTAAATTTTAAATACAAAGCTGAATTAAACTCTCGGGGATTCTATCAATTTATTTGTAGAATAAAATAAGTTGGACAATGAAAAGACAAAAACTGAGATTAAGACTGATGGAGAGTCGATTCGATGACCATGTATCACTTCAATTTCGGAATGTATCATGTAAGAAGACTGTCGGCAGTCGACCCGGTAGCCCAAGGCCCTCAATGAGTTGTAGAGCCAAGGAAGGAATAAAATGAATTATGTCTATAAAAGAGGAAAATAGAGGTGTTACAGAGGAAATGAAGACACACTGATGTTCTTGAGTTAATAAGGAATCAGTACAGGTTTGGATAAAGCTATAAATGATCATATAAATTGTGAATGAAAATATATTCATTTCATTTCAAAGAATATTAAACTGTATCGGGGCTCGTAGAAAGACACACTAGAATATTTAGAAGCAATTGATGTCAGGTATATAAAATGAAACATCTACTAAAGGACACACAAGTACTTTTAATTCACTTTGTCCCAGAATTTTGTAAAATAACAAAAAGTATTCGAAGTTGAATACTGCTTGAACAAGATTTAAGGCATTGTTCTCTTTGTAACAATCAGATTTACGAATGAGTAACTTTTCTGTGTATCGTGATCCTTAACCAGCGTACACCCCATATTTAATTATGAGTGATTTATTTATTAGTCGTGAGCATTATAAAATTTTTACACCTAAGTGGAGCTTTTAATCATGTTCTCGATTTATATCAAATTTACAATTAAAGTTGGCTACTTCAAATATATATATATTTCGCATTTAGTAATTATATCGCTCATATTTATTGTATAATTAATAAATTTCATTGAATCGAAAATTCTGCTAACAATTTTAACAGTCGACCCTGCAGTAAGTGTCAAATTATGACGGAAAGGTAAAAAACTTTTAATTAATTGCGTAATAATTAGGACATTGTTGAAAACGTAAAATAAAGCAAAATATTTATTCATACCGTCATTATCAATTACAATCCTGGTTCGTCGAATTAAATCAATTTAATCTGTATCAATAACCGTCGCTTTTTATATACAATAACTCGTTTAGTGAGAAATCAAAACTATATTCTGACTAAGGCAAATAAATTTTTACATAAATGAAAGGTACATAGTGTAATATTTGTCAGAATAAAATTAATGGTTAGTCTTTAAAGATTAGTTTTAACGATAAGCACGCTGATACTTATTTTTTAAAAGTAAAAATCAGAAAATGAATTGGTTATAAAATAAGAAAACAGAGATGAATATGGAGGATTTTGATCAAGAGAAGGTATAGAATAATAAGCCAGTTTTGAGACATGAGGGATTTGTAAAATTAGCATTAGAGGGAAGTGTGTAGGGTATAATAGAAGAATGAGGCCAAGGGTGGAATACGCTACGCACATTGGGAAGAATGTGTGATAAGGTACATATGAATAAATTAAAAGTCTTACGCATGGAAGATTGCATCAGAACAGTCTAAGGGCTGAATACAAAAACAATATCAGACATTAATTGATTTAGTATTTAATAATAGATAAATACTGAAAAATAATCCTTTCAATTTAATATATTTGATTGACGATATGTAGTGATTTATTATTTATGTGTAAAGCTGGCCAATGTTGTGAACTAATAGAGGTAACTGTGATGTTAGACTATTAAAAATTTTGTCATATTAGACCCATAAGTCGATTTATAAAGTAAGGAAATACAGGAAGATCTATTCCAGTTTATTATTATTTAATTTACATGTGAAGAATTTGGTGCCGCGCTGGACCAACTCTGTTGTAGTAACAATGAGTGCTTTCGGCAGTTAAATTTTAACAATGGAGAAGAATTTAAAGCGTTAAACTACTACAACAAAAGAGTATCGTAAATTTTGTTCAAATTATTCTTGCCATTTACAACATTGATTTCATGAGGGTTGCACCTGGTGTACTGTTTCACTCATAATTCTCGAGAAGTAATTATTTTCTTCGTCTATAATTTCCACATTTTGCCAATCGAAATTGTGATTATTAACTTGTATATGATTGGACACAACTGTATACTTTTGAATGTCTAATATGATGTTTTTATGCTCCTTAATGCGAGTTTTTAAAGCTCTTTTAGTTTGTCCGATATACAATGCGTTACAATCTAAACAATTAATTTTGTAGATAACATTATGTCTTTCAAGCCAGTTAATTTTGTCTTTAATATAATCTTTTCGGCTGAGATATATTGCTAAATTTGTTTGTTTTTAACCATTTTTATATATAAATTAAAAAATTGTAACATTGAACTTACATTTAATTTTATTGTAATATTTGTAGTAAGCCTGAGGAAGTCTTGAAATGGAGATGAAACGTCGCTTATTTTGTTAATAAATTTATTTAATGCTGACTTTTTTATTCATTGTTAATCTGCTGATTTATGATGTCGTGTTTAACAGGAGAAATGCATTGAAATTTAGTACGTCGCAACTGAAGGTTTTTGAGTTTTAATGTGACGAATAATGAAAGCTTGGTTTGTCCCTCATTTACTCATTTTAGCACAATCAGTGATGTTGTGGTTGACGTTACTCGTGAAGGAATTTCCCTTTCCGATGGATTGATCGGGCTCTTGAGTGACACCGTTCAGGGGTTATCTCGTGTCCCACAGCTGGGACCTCAAGTACAGTCTGCTGAGCTTTAACAGCTCTCAAGTCCAAAAAGGAAAGACTATCACTACGTCAATTAGTTACTTAACTACTAAACTAAATGTATTGCTGTCGTTATAAATATTGCGAAGATCTTTCACGAGCTCCATTCAACTTTTTTTCAACATCAAAAAGGATTTATAACACTCAGTCGTGAATACTGTAAATGCTACAGCACCTAATTCCATGTCCGTTATATGTATTCCCGTTGCGAATAGTAATAACAATTTTTCTCTTACGTTGTCGCAGCAGTCGTAAAATCGCGTTTCCTGGATAACGATATCGAACTAACGTCCAATTGCAAAAGCCCGACGAAACAGCTCCCAGAGGAATCAAACGTTGAAGTTTCCTCAACTCTTTCTGTATACCATAGAGATACTTGAATTTAAACCCGAGTGACTGGTTACCAAAATAAGGGAAAATATCGTAGAAACTCGCGGATTATTTGCAGGTAACAAATTCTAAAGGAGCTTCTTATGTTGACAACATTCTGTTCTTTCTGTACGTAAACAAAGTTACAAAATAAAAACTACCTTCTGCAATAGAATCAGACGAAAGAAACTGTTCTTAAATTCATTGTGTTTCGTAATTGTGTCACATGTGAGACTATCATAATCATACACATTTGTAACAAAATTACTGTAAGAGTTTACATCATACTCTTGATAAATTTCGCTTATTTGGAGTGTTTCTGACAAATACTTAATAAAGATCAATTATAATTAAATTGAATGATAAAAATGTAGTACAACTTAATGACAATAACAAGACGTCTCATTTCTTTCATTTCAACCTTTTACGTGGAATAATGAATTACAAATCTAAAAATATAAATAATAGAAGCTTTCACAAAACAACATATCTAATGCAATTATATGAAAATTTATGGAACATCATTTACATTTTATTTCATTAGATGAAAACGGATACTTTCTCAACTTACAAGCTTTGCGATCGAATTGTTGATGTTCAAATAATAACAACGAAGATATTTACTGCAGTGAGTGATAAAAAGTTCCTAATTATAACGAATTGTAAGTTTTACTGAAATTATTATGTATCGTTATTCACATAAACGCTGGTGTGTAACATTTAATTTTTCAAATAAAATTTTAACATTTTGTCAATCAAGCGAATGAATCAATTTTAACGCGGAATTTAAAATTAATTCTAAATTTCAATTATTTCCGCGTTCAATGAAACGAGTTTTTAAAGAGCATTTTGTTTGGCCGATATAACATGATTTACAAACTGAACAGTTGATTGTATGTTAATGATTATATTTTTCTCAAATTTTAATGTTATCTTTATTATATTTTCCACTAATTTTAAATTATAAAACGTTTCTAAAATGACACAAATAACATTATTATGAAAGAAGCCAATAACTTTGTACTGTATGTTTTCATAGAGTGTAATACTGGGATAATCAATTTATTACTACGCTTTTTAACCGGTTAATAGTTAATTTCCTATTAGCTCTAATCAATTTCATTTTAATGTGTTATCTAAATAAAATTTAAACATTTAAATTTTGTAAAACGATGTTAACAATTTTGTCAAGGCTAAACTGGTGATGCTGCTATGAGATCATATGTAATATCATTTTTATAGGGGAATGAGTGGTTTGATAGTAATGAAGAGCTATTCCTGGAAAAAATGGATGATTGGTATTTATATTATTATTGCGAAGTATGACTAAAACGACCAGAAAATTAAGTGAAATTTAATTTTTTGCCACATTTGTCCGAATTATTCAGTAAATTATTTAAGTTAATATAAATGATGCGAAATATATCATAAACATATCTGAAATAGCATAATGGTATAAAATCTGAAGCTGAAATATAAAAAGTCTGAGAGTCACATTCTTAGCTTAGAAAGAAAGACATATATAGGATTTTCTGTGATGAAACCATCAGTTTGGATATATTAAATTTTTTTAAAAGAGAAATAAGTGGAATTTAGAACAAAGTTGAAGAAGATAAGAATTTCAGATGACAAGTGTTATCCCATTAATTTCTTTAACTTTTATATAATTATATATAATTACGGAATTAAATAAACTAACTACACTTAATTTTTCTAAAACATGCTCTTTAGGAATAAATATATTATTTAAATGGTTAAAAAAAACTACAGAATTTGATGCAGTAAAATGTAGATATTTAGAGACAAGGTGTTTGTTGCAGAGTCTCCCGTCATTCGGAAGGGCGTGTGAATAGTACCCATTGCCCGACCTACCTGATGCAGGTTTTCTAGGGTTTTCCCTGCATCTCTTTAGGTGAAACACCGGGTAGGATCCTTAAACCATAGCCCGGGGGCCCTAGTTAACCCTGGGCTACCTTGCTCTACCTTCCGCATCCCCCCTTTTTCAATTCCCTTCCTATGCTATTAAAGGGGAGTTGCCTGTTTCAGGATCACCCTCATGTAGCCTGTTACCCAAAAAAAAAATTGGGAAGAGAATAGACTCTTTATATGGTTACATTCCTTATGAATTCTGTCTACGATTCAATTCGGAGAGTCATTTGATGACGATGATGGGTCCACCTGTCCACACGTTTGATATTGAACACAATATTTCACTGAATATGTTAACGTCGACATCTATCGCAATCAATATTATTCTACATATGAAAATGAAAACAAAATCAGTGTTTTAATATAACAAAGGAATGGATCGTATGTTGGGAGGGTATTCAGACAACACAAACAACATCTCAATGAGTTACAGCTGGTCGCTAAATTAAAAATCCATCTAACAGGTTCCAGTATATTAAAATGTATCACAAAGCGAGGCTTAGATGGAGAGTAAAAAGAGTGTCGAGCCTTATTGCTCACTGACAAAACAATTTCCTGTAAATTGCAGGAAACATTTGAGCGCTAATAACAAGGTGATTGCGACAAAAAAAAAGTTTAATTGAAAAAATTCATTAGGTTGTCAGGACAAAAGCAAAGGTAAACAGCTGACTTGGCTGGTAATTACAATGGGCTGTACCCGTCTGCAGGAGTACGCCGTGAAACCCGAGTTTCACGGTGTGTGGGATTTTTACCCACTAAAAACCACCTCCCTTTACAACGTTCCCCCTCGCGGGAACAACCTGTTAGGCACTACTTCGCGAGGGGGCGGATTGCCAATTGGCTTACAACTGAGTTACTTAAATAATTAACTTATCTTATGGATATAAACACCTTTATTAATTCCTAACACACGCATCACACTCGCGCACTCACTCTGCTATTAGGCGCCTCCTACGTTGTTTCTAGGCGCTGCCTTTCTTCGAATCGAAGTTTCTCCAGCACCTTGGTGGCGAAGTGCGTCACTGCGTCCCAGCCACCTTGGTCCTGGAGCATAAACTGAGTTATTCCTTCTGGCTTCACTTGTCGTCCTAGGAGCTCCTGTAGCGCTTCTCTCTCTTCATTGAAACGTGGACATTCAAAGAAGACGTGAGCCGCGTCTTCCACTTCTTCGTTGCATGCTGGGCACCCGTCTTCCTCGATGATGCCAAACCTCTTCTGGTACTCCTTGTAGCATCCGTGCCCCGTCAGGAACTGGGTAAGGTTGTAGCTTAGCTCGCCGTGCTTCCTGTTTACCCAAGTTCCAACATCGGGGATCAACCGGTAGGTCCATCTTCCTTTGCTTGAGTTGTCCCATCGGTGTTGCCAGGACCTGAAGGTTTCCCGACTCTCTTCCTCCGCGATAACCCTTCTGTCTTCCTCGTTTTGGCGAGCTCGATGAAGTCTTCGCCGGTATTCTTCTACCTCCAGCTCTATGGGTTTCATGCCGGCGATGACGCACACCGCATCGTAGGAGACGGTCCTGAACGCGCTTGCGACTCTTAACGCACTTGTGCGGTAAGCTCCGGCGATCCTATTCCTTAGGATTGTCTTCTTCATGGCTTCCGCCCATATCGGGGCCGCGTAGAGCAGGGCCGATCTAACGACTGACGCCAGTAGCTTCCTCCGGGTCTGTCGAGATCCTCCGGTATTGGGCATTAGCCTGGCCAGTGCCCTAACCACCGTTGTAGCCTTCACACTAGCCCTCCTGACGTGTTCCCCGAAGGTCAGCCTCGAGTCAATCCACACTCCTAGATACTTGAGGCATGACTGGGAAACTATCATCTGGTTGCCCACTCTCACGGTGATGTCCTCTCTCTTCTTCCTGCTGGTAACGAGGACAACTTCCGTCTTGTGCGCAGCTAACGTAAGGCCGCTGTTCCGAAGCCACTGTCCGATGGATTTTACTGCTTCGTTGGCCGCTCTCGTCACCTCTTCCAACTGTTTCGCTACGACGACTACCGCCAAGTCGTCCGCGAACCCTATCGATCGAACTCCAACCGGCAGCTCTACTCGTAAGACCCCATCGTACATCACATTCCACAGAACGGGGCCGAGGACCGATCCCTGCGGGACTCCTCCTGTGACTATGTGTTGTACTTCTCCCTCGTCGGTATCGTACAGCAGCGTACGGTCGCGGAAGTAGTCTCCTATCATGGCCACTATGTACTCCGGCGCTCGTAGCAGTCGGAGTGCGGCCAGAATGTTTTCCCACCTCGCCGAGTTGAAGGCGTTCCTTACGTCGAGCGTGATGATTGCGCAGTAACGTTTCCGTCCTCTCCTCCATCGTGCTCCCTCGATGGCCCTGTGTGCAGTCTCAATCACTTCTCCTATAGCGTCGATCGTGGATCTTCTCTTCCTGAAGCCATATTGGTTCCCCGATAGTCCCTCCGTATCTTCTATATAGGCTGTAAGCCTGTTACACAATATGCGCTCCAGCACTTTCCCTGCCGTGTCCAGGAGGCATATTGGGCGGTAGGCGGAGGGATTTTCTTGTGGGTCCCTCCCCTTGGGTAGCAGGACGAGGCGCTGCTTCTTCCATCTTCGGGGAAAGACTCTTTTCCTCAGGCATTCGTTATACACTGCGAGGAAAAGGTCTGGTCTCCTGCTGATGGCAGCTTTGATGGCCTTGTTCGGGATGCGGTCCGGCCCCGGGGCCTTCCCGTCCCTGATCTTCACGCAGGCGGCTTTCAGCTCCTCTTCCGTGATCTCCACCGTTGTCTCCTCTCCTATCAAGCTCCCTCTTAGATCTTGCGTTGTACCGCCTGTTTGGCGGGGAAATAGCGTTGCCACTATTTCCCGCAGCGCCTCTGGGGAAGTAGGAGTCGCCGCTCTTCCTAGCTTGGCCATAACTATTCTGTATGGTCGTCCCCACGGGTCCACGTCGACTTCTTTGCAGAGCTCGGTCCAGCACTGGCGTTTCCTGCTCTTGATGTTCTTCTTTAATACCAGACGGTCCCGGCGGAACT
This sequence comes from Eucriotettix oculatus, assembly GCA_034510155.1. Classification (NCBI taxonomy): domain Eukaryota; kingdom Metazoa; phylum Arthropoda; class Insecta; order Orthoptera; family Tetrigidae; genus Eucriotettix; species Eucriotettix oculatus. The sequence continues at coordinate 79,377,904 of CM067378.1, forward strand.
GCTCCCACCTTAAACGGGCATCTGGCTGACCTCTCCCACGTTGGTAATGCCGCCTACTTGCGTGGCATTTCTTCCTCAATTCTGCAATTTCGCCATTCCACCAGTAGGCGGACTGGCGACGGCCCACTTGTGCGATCCTCGGCATGGCCGCATCGCAGGCTTTGGTGACGAGCGCCAATAGCTGCTCTGTCCTTTCTTCTGGCGAGCCGGTGACGATTACGTCTTCTTCCATCATGGCCAGGAAGGAGTCTTCGTCCATCTTCCTGCCATTCCACGCGGTCGCACTCCTCCTATTCTTTCCTCTTCTGTCAGCTCCTGGCGCGGTTACGGTGTGTGTGTGTGTGTGTATGTGTGTGTGCTCGGGAATGGGCTAATGGCGCGGAAAATGTTCAAAGACTGCCGAGTGCGGAATGTGATCAATGGCGCGACGGGTACAAAGAAAAGGCTCGCCCGCCGCCGCGAACGTGTTTTGCGAGCATAAATTTCAATTAGAACATGCATTAAAGACAGGCGGATTTTTCCCCCTTTTTTTTCGCAGTCGGAGAGGGTGGGGGAGGGGCCCACCAATATGCCTCATGAGACTGCCTTTACTGGTGCAGGGGAGTCTGAGTCGCGAATGGGAGCGATAATTAGTCGCAACGATTCAATGCATTACAAACATTATTGTTACAGTTGGTTTTCTGCGCTCTGTAAAGGAACATCAATAAAATACGCGAAATTAGACGCGATTTTCAGATATGTTCTACAATGCCTTCCATTGAGTTTAATTTGCCTTTAGTACTACATACTTATTTATTATATAACAGTGTAAAAAGAATGTTAGATTGGGAAGGGATATTTTGAAGCTAGTTAAGGAATTCGGCTACTTGGGCAGCGTAATAACAGGGGATAGTAATAGTATAGTAGACACAAAGAGTATGATAGCACAGACAAGGAAGGTTTTCGCAAAAGAAGTAATTTACTTACGGGTAATGCAAGTGTGAATATAGGAAATTATTTCTGATAATGTACGTATGGAGCGTGGCGTTACATGGGTGCGAAACTTGGACGGTAGGAGAAGCTGAAATGAAAATAATAGAAGCGTTTAAAATGTGCTATTTGTGGGAGAATGCTGAAAATCAGATGGATGGATAGAATCACTAACGAGGAAATTCTAAACAGAATAGGGGAATGGCGAACAGTATAAAGGACGTTGACTAAGAAAAGCCATAGATTAATTCCCCACGTTTAAGACATGAAGGTCTTGTGAAATTAACCTCAGAGGGCAGTGTGTGGTGTAAGAACAGAAAAGGGGGGGCAAATGATGGAATTCGTTAAGCAAGTTAAGAAAGTTGTGGTAGTTATGAGGAAATGAAAAGGATTGAGCAAGATACATTTGCATGCAGTGTTGCATCAAGTCAGTCTTAGGACTCAATACTACTACAACAACAATAAAAATAACAGGGTAATAAAACTCATAACATGCTCATGGCATGATACCTGAAGAAAAGTAAAAATATGTTACTTAGTGTATTCCATCCCTGGCCTCCCTCTTTTGTTCTTACTCCACACACTTCCCCTATTTTACAAGATCCTCGTCTCTTAAGACGTGGCCTATTAATCTATCCCTTCTCTTATGTCCACCATATTGTTAGCTTTCCCCTATTCTGTTTAGAACTTCCTCGTTTGTGATTCTATCCACCCATCTGATTTTCAGCATTCACCTATAGCACCACATTTCAAAGGCTCTTATTCCTTTACTTTCCCCAACTCCTATCGTCCACATTTCGCACTCATATAACACCACGCTCCATACAAACAGTTTGAGCAATGATTTCGTAATATTCACACTTTTATTACCCGTGAGTAAATTCCTCTTTTCGCGAAAGCCTTCCTTGCCTGTGATATCCTACTCTTTATGTCTACTATACTTCTACCATTCCTAGTTATTACGCTTCCCAAATATGCAGAATTCCTTAACTTCCACACCCTTTGTTATTCCATTGTTTCCTATTCTACACTCCATTATCTTTTTTTCTTATATTAATACTCATGTTGTACTCTTCCTTCAAGACCACGTTTATGCCATTGATTATGGTTTCCAAGTATTCTTCGGACTCCCCGAATACTATAATATAATCGGCAAACCGTAGTATTTTTGTTTCTTCTCCTTGAATTATTCAGTATTGTGTTTTAACTTTCTTCATCGCCTGTTCTATATATCCGTTAAGCAGCATGGGCGACAGGTTGCATCCTTGTCTTATTCCTTTCGTGATTTCAACTTTATTTTCTTACCCATGATTACTACTGACTGCCTTCTGTAGAGGTTATGTATAAGCCTTTTTTCCTGATATCGTATCCCTGTTATTAACGGGACTTAAATGAGGGCACTAAATAGGGAACAATCACAAATAAATATAAAGCGAATAATGTTTTTTAGAGTAACGGGCTACATAAGGTTGATCCTGAAACAGACAACTCCCCATTAATAGTATAAGAAGGTATTTGAAAAGGAGGGGAGAGGTGACGGAGAAAGGTAGCCAAGGGTTGCCTAGAGATGTTATAATTCAAAGGTCAACGTGGTTTCAAATTGGCTTAGACACTACTGCCTAGGACTAAAATAGACAATTTTATTTTAAATATTCGGAATACATGAACCAGACTTGCAGAGAAAATTATACTACTTACAGCAAAAACATTCTGCTTGATTGACAAATAATACTCCTCATTTGTATTTTTAGATTTCGTTATACAGGACGAGTTGATTTTACAGGGCTTGGTTGATATGAATGATGATATTTATATGCATTTGCATCGCTCAAAGACAGTAACTAACTTCACCAGTTCCTAGGAAATTGTCATACCATTTCGTCTGGCGGATAGTATCAAAACTAATATCTAACAGGCGTGAACGATTCGTTCCAAATAATATACATTGATTTATTATACAAAGTATTTGAAATAAAGTTACACAAATACCGAAAATTTCACTACTGCATTTGCTCTTGCATTCAGTTGTCGTTTATATTCATTTTCAATACCAACACTTATTTAAATGTTTCCCTCATTTAATTGACATACAAAGAGATCGTTTGTTTACATAAATTTTGTCGCCGCAGCAATTATGCAAATGTTCTTATAAATACCCAGGAGTGTCGTAAATGTATTCCATATTAATCAACTATTTTCATAGTCATCACACCGGAATGCATATTAGTAAAGAGTTAATTGTGTCGTTCGGGGCAAATAATTAATGTGAAAACTTAATATCTTGCTACTAAACATGAATAAAAATGGTTCCAAATTATTTTATAGGATTTCAAGCAAATAAAACAACTGTAAATATATTTTCAATTAAAAATAATTACAAAAATATAAATGATTCATGTTTGTTTGTGAATGTAAAGTCAATTAACTTCTAAAAAGTTCTTACAATTATAAAAAAGTCGAAATTCAAAAGTTGTCAGATTAATTTACTTTATCTATAATTATAAATAAGGAAAATAATTGTTAGTTATCAACTTTCAAAGAAATATGTCTAATCATTTGTAAGAAATAAAGCTACCGATATAGGTGGATTTAAGTCACGCATTTTTTATTATTTTTATGACAACGTAATTATCATGATGAATGATATGAAATAATTGTAAAAAGATAGTGTCTAGGCTGCTCCTTTTCAATAAAACCATAAATCTTGGAGATTGAACACGTATTGGATAATTTTAAATGCGTAATTCACATTTTCAAAGAATGATTCAACTTATTTCGATACGTTTTCTGTATACTCACTCAGACTTTTTTACTCCATTAGACTCCATTCTGTTTGTTAATCGCTTGGACTCACACGCACTCTTATGCCACGAATTTTGATAACGTTGCGATTATTATCAATATTTCACAAACCACTGTTTGCTGAAGTTTTGGCCGTATTTTCAGATTATCGGCTGACGGGCTCAAAAAATCCTGAATTTGGTTCGTTGGTAAATTTTATACGTTATTTATTAAATTTTCATTGAAAACAGTCTTCTTAACGCCGCCGTCACTAACGTAGACACAGAAAATTCGAAGGAAATTAAAAATTGGCCAGGTAAATACTATATGCTATGAACGGAAATTTTTGTGTAATGTTACAGAATTAAAGGAGCGTGTAAGAAATTAGTTTGAGAGAAATGGGAGGATGGATAGGAAGGGTTTTGTGAGATCGATGATTCGTAATGATCAGTGTCATGACGATTGATAAATAAATGCTCATTTGATAGCTTATAAATAATAAAATGGATAAATTGTTACAATAACTAAACTGAGTTAAGGAGTTACCCGGGAAATAATAATGGAATTTTTCTATGTAATTTTCCGATGAATAGACACTTTGAGGTAATTTAGCAGTGGTATAGCTTTAAAAAAGCACAACGAGAGAAGCTACAGAATATAAAACAAGCTTGAAAAACTAGTAAATTATCTGTATAGCCCATCGACTGTTTTACGGGAGACACGGTTTTGTATGTAAATTAAAAAAGGAATAGAATTAACAGCTGAATGTGGCCGCGTAACAAGTGCATCAAGCTTGTTTGCATAAAAATTATTATCTTGAGATTTGTTGAGGTAATTCGCAAAAGCCTGGCAATGGTTGCCGACAGAAATTCATTCATGGAAGTTACTTCTTTAATCGCCGTGGGAAGGCGGCCGGAGAGGCTGGCGAAGTTTACATGTTGTCGGAGTTTAATAGAGTTGAGAGTAGAGTTGGCCACTGGATCCCCCGATAGCTTTACTCTCGATGTCTGGCTCTCTGCCGCCAAGGGCATGACTACTACAACTTTTTTTTTTCGCTCAACCAGTCTTAATTGAAATACTTCACTCAATATTTCAACTAAAGAAATCGTTCGGGAAAACTGACATGAAGAGAAAAAATGTACGTTTAAGAATAATTTAATAATGAAAACTACACATTTTGGGAAAAACATTTTCTAATTCCTATTAACCTCGTATAACTGCTATATTTGACTGCATAAATATAATAGCCCTTACGTAAGAAAAAATTAATATTTCATATTACATATAGTGACGTTACATATATTTTTTAACATTATCAGCTGTACAAGTATATATTTTGGTAACAAAATTCATATAGAACAACTGTGATGAATAATTTCATTTCTTGTAATAATAAAACTTTCTAATATACATTAAAAATTATGATTTGTGTGCCTCTCAGACATATATGTACCCGAAATATATAAAATGGTTTTTGAAATATTGACCATGTTATTTATCTATTTGTGACTCTACAAATACATTTAAGCTCTTTTTTCGGGCGTTAGAAAATATTTAATATAGGACGATAAATCCACCAAGAATTATATTAATTGTTGCTGGGAGCCCGGCGATATCCAGGAATTCATTCATAATGGGGTGACCATCCACCAGATATTTCCGGGATCAAGCCCCGCTTTCAAACCATCTGTCCCCGACTGCGAGGCGTATTCTCGGCTTCGTCCCCGGAAAGAGGATGTATGTAAGGTTACGTGTAATAGACTAATAAAAAAATATTAATTTTATCTGATTTCCTTGGAGCTAAAACTAAAAGCGTACACATGTTGACAGAACTCTATCTGAAATAACAATGCTGTCTGAACAACAATGCATTGGCCTCCAATAAACACTCCTGCTGCAATAATAGATGGAGTGAGAATGAAATCTCCCACCCGCTCATGTTGCCAAATTACATCTATAATAACATTCATCTTCCCACCCTCCTCCTTGCAGTAAAGTATCCCAGGAACCACAGAAAATATAAATAATAGTTGGCCGCTACAAATAAAATTGAGTGAGTGCGGTCCCGGTCTTAATATAATCAAGCTACATTACGATTTATGAAGCATTTTGCTTCATTAATATTAGTTAAACTTATTCTTTATTTCACACTTATCAGCTATTCAATTATCTTGTTTGACAGGCTTAACACGTGAGGGCATAAACTATCCTGCTTCAGGTTCTATGTCTTTAGGGTAGGATCTTTCTTAACCTCAAAGAGGGAAATGAAAGAACATAAAATTTGAAATGATCGATGAAAAACTTCTCTGTGTTGAATAGTGCTAAACACCAATATTTAACGGTAGCCGGATGAATAGAGTAGAAACGCAGCCTCATAATTCGAAATAGGTTTGTATAAGTCCAGCTTTCGCTTGACAATTCAATGGATTTACAATTATTTATGTTAATATCTTCTGAACCCTGCATAATATCAATATGGAAAAAAAAGGAAGATTTAAGATAAAAATCCTTTTTTTATTCTCTCAAATTTTTATTGAAATCCGTTGAGCCGTTTCGGCGTCTATTCCGGACAAGCTTCCTGAAAGGTAGACACTTCAATTTTATTTATTGGTACAGATTTAAACAATCTGAATCTAATAAGAAAAATTAAATAATTTTTTGTCATTATTTGCGGAATAATTTGAATGATTAGTTCGGGAAAAAATAAATAACTGTAGCAGATATTTATAAAATAGTAAGAAAGGCGACTTATTTATTTTTTATTTAATTTATTTATTTATTTAGATGTGTCACTTGGTGGTATTTACAAAAGAAATTAAATGAAACTTAATGACAACACGCCCTACAAAATTATACTATTTAAATAGTTATTAATTATAAAATAGTCCACACTATCACCGCTGTATGAGGTATTTTATTTCCTTGAAATATTTATCACTATACTTCAGTTTACTTCGGTTTGTACCTTTTTTGGCTAAACTGGAAAATTTAATTTTCTTGTTCTCATTTATGTTTATCGTGCCACTGCCTGGAAGATGTATGTTAACGATGCCTTACGCAACGTTACTACAACTACATTACTATTTGAATAAAAAAATTCTGTAGTGCGCTTGGAAGCTGTGAAATGTGTGTATTTTCTCAGTCGCACCCGTAGATGATCTGATTCAGTGGCGAGCGTCAGGAGACTCGAACAAGCTTCAGCAAGGCAACAATGGATTTTTCTCTCTGCAGCTCCAACTCAACTTCAGCTTCGTCGTCTCTTCCCCTGCCCAAGTCGTAGCCGTTCCGCGACCGCTAATGTATTCTTTCTTCTCGGGCGCAGTAATGGATTGGGAATTAAGGACAAGTGGGCGAGTTAAAAGCATCTATTTTCCTACATGCTTTTCTCTTTTTGCCATCATTCTCTTCTTCCAGACGGGACGGAACCTGGCGTTGAGAGTGGAATATCATCAGCTCAGTTTATTTCGTGAAGTGAAAAGTATATGAAGTAGAAAAAAAATACGAGTATATCTCAACATTTGGTGAGAATAAAATGAATTTGTGTCAATCACTTGCTAACTGACTCGTCATTTCTTACAACTTTTGAAATCATATTTTTGGATGTAAATATGCACAACATTAAATATAAATTGTACATATTACTTTTGGATTTAACCCTTATTATATACCAATTTAGGTCTGCAGACAATTTTTCATTAATAGTTAAAAATAAATACTTTAACTATAAAGCAATTATGGATCCCCTCATTTGCTGCAACATGATTTACATCCCTGATTTACAAAAGAATCTTTCTTTGAAAAATATCTTTTAAAATTTACTTTTATACATTTAAGTAATTAAATCAGTTTCATAAAAATATTATTACAACTATTATTATTTATTTCGATAAATATTGATAATATTTTCATTTAATGTCTGTTAAATTAATAATGCTTTATTTAATTTAACATAAAATCAAAATTTTTATTTTTAAATGAACACGTCGATACATCTTTGAACAGAAGACTAGACAAAGCCAAAGAGCACATAAATTCACAGCGAGTGATGCCACCTGAGGAAAAAACAGAACTAAACTTAATTCTCTACAAATACGATTGGTTCTTTGTGCTTATATATTCATCACAGTGTTAACCAAACCGCATTGTATACTTCTCTTAGTTTTTGACTTTAAAGTAAAAAGGGAGTCTTTTAATATAATCGATTAAAACTGCAATTCAGTTTCATAATGCTTAAAGCTGAGCTTGGTTGGTCAGTAATTTTCGAATTATAATTTAATTCACTAGGGCAAATGTTTCGTTTCTAATATTGTCCGTCATCCAAAAATAAACCTGATTTATGATTTCCATTTATCTTTAAAATGCAGTTGCATAGACTTTCAAGTTGAGCTTTGATTCAAATAGTTTATTCTTTTCTTGAATTGCATATACTGTTTCATTGTACAATAATTTCCTGTCCCATAGCCGAAAGAAATATTCGAATTTATTATATGGTAGAAAATAAAAATTTTGTTTTGATAAGGGTTTTGCTTATGCTTAATTCCCCAAATACAAAATAAATATACTTATTTTACACTTAAAAGCGAAAGTGAGTGTCAAATAATTAATACTTCAAATAAAATAAAACTATATTTAATTTACGAGCTAAACAGCTTATGAAGGCGAAAATAAAATACAAAATGAATTAATACTCCAAATGAAACCAATCGACAGGCCGCACTAGTGAAATTGCCTCAGACTAAATGTTTTAAAAGGTTGTCTACTTCACCCAGACTAGTTATTTCAATTAGAATATGTTGACGGTAAACGTCGACGACGAAACGTTGTGCCCTGTATTGACAACGCCACCCGGTAGGAAATCCAATTACTCTATCAACAAGAAATTTAATAAACAGCCAACTTTTATTAATTTTACAATTTTTTTTATATTGTGAAAGAGAATGTGAAATGTCTATACTTCGTATAAGACAAAAACCAATTGATAAAAATAAAAACACAACGTTTCGTCTATAAATTATGGCACCATCAGTTTTACATTACAGTTGAAGTATTATTATTTTAAAGGCTAGGGTGAGTGATCTGGGAGGATTTCGTCTTCAGAAATATAATCATCCCAGAGAATTTGTCTAAGTCTAATGGTGAAGTAGGATGCCTTCTCATCTCAGTTGAATTTAGCGAACCGATTGCATTGAAAATGAATAAGCCAGCCACAACATAAGCCATACAATTGGCAAGGACCACCCATCCAATTTCATGTTGATTTTTACCGTTTCTCTTATGACAATCAACTCACTCTCCAATCACCGATGTAGAAGTGGTTGCATCAACGAAATCAAGAACATTAATTGGAAGATAAAAGGAAACAACCAAGAAAGCACCATCTGTTAGATCCCGGCTTACGCGGGCATCTTGAGAAACAAGCTTGCCGTCAAAGCCACTAAGCTGGAGGCCAATTGCAACTAAGCCGCTCAGATCTTCCAACCAGCGCCAGTAAAGACATAATGATTGGGTTCATCAACCTCCTAATTGAAAGGTAGAATAAAGATAGAAGAGTAAAAATGTAAGAATCTTCTATAAAATAAATGGAGTCCTGTAAAGAGATAACTTAACCACATAACATCTCGAGAAGACAGCAGGTCGATGTTGCAAGACTCAGATAATTTCATTCTCACATTAGGCATTCATGTCATTTTTCTAGGGGTCCTCAGCCCTTCTTCTCCGATTTTAACACTGTTCTGATGTTGCCGCACATCCTCTTTGACTGCCTCCGCTATGACACATTAGAAGGCTCACGCTTACAAACCACTGCAGACGTGAACTGTGTTCTTCTCCAGTGGCGGTTTATTCTTAGGAAATTCATTGAAGAAATTTAAAAAGTACCTATGTTCCCATGTGAACGAGTGATTCTCTCTTCCCACTTCTTCAGTGTTGTTCACAATATCAATTTTTTTGTTTCCTATTGTAGTTAATTTTGCAGTCACCACGACTGTCTTCTGTTGGCACCACTATAAACTCAGTAAAAACTTATAAATAAAAAAATTATTGTAACATGAGCTATATTTTATGTATTAAAAATATTAGTTGAATTATATGACAAGTGTCGTTTTGAAACAATATGACAGGCGAAAATATTATTTTATTACCATAAAAAAGTGCTGATAATTTGGTTTAGTTATTTTTTATAATATAAGCAGATTGGTTTCAGTTTGACTGCATGATGTCAGACACAACATTAATTGGAAGCAGAGGAAATAGGTTATCCCATAGTGACATGTCAATATAATTTCCATTTTATTCTAGCATTTTTAACGAGATTCGTGCATCAAGTGAATTGTTTTTGCGATATAGGAATTACACATTTATAAAGTTTTGAGTTATGGTTTCCCAAAATCTATGAGTCTCTATATTTGTTTGGTTTAGTAGTAAATACACTCATCCGAAAGCATAGCATGACAAAAGTGCGTTATTAAAAACTCGTTGTTGAATAAGAACGTAAATGCAAAAATAAAACCATTTGCGACGGCTCCTCTGAAATCGACATTTCAAGCTAATATGCTTTTATCGCTCAGAGCGTCATTAAAATGTCGGTAGCGCGAACCGTAGGATGATTGCGAGCAGACCTAATAAGCAGTGGACGCATTAATAGAATCACCAGCTCCAAGCTACCCGTACATTCATCATAGCAGGGTCCATTCCGTTGCGCCACGAAGCCGACCAATTAGCGTCCCTACACCCTTTTAGCGCATCTCTGCACTTCTCCCTCATTTTGTTTCATTATCCAGCATTCATGTCGCAGGACCGTGCCAACGCTCAGCTTCCAACATCCCAAACTCTCTAGCCCGCTAGACACACAACTCGCCCGTTTATGTTCTCCATACTTGGCCGTCAGAGTTTGTGCACAGCTCTAGAAACTAATAGGACCCACGAGTTGAAATTCACTAATCGAAGCAGAAAACCATGTTTCATCAAAATTAGTACTAAATTAGTGTACTGAAATATAAAACTTACTTATGCTATTTCAAAGTTTAAATTAATTTTCCATTGAAATGAATGCAAGTTGCAATATTTGATATTACGGTCATGAAAAGAGATTGACAGATGTTATTAAGAATTTTGGAACATTTCCACTACACGGGTAAATCAGTAGTCATTCTTCACTATTTTAATAATACAATTTAACTTACTTCACAGTAATAGTTATTACAACTAAAAGTACACCAACGCTTTGCGAATTCAGTAATAGCTCTTTAAAAATCACCCATATACCAACAATTCAACACAAGCTCACAAAAATAGAAATCTAGTCAACAATAATCTAAATGTCTTACTAAACAATTAAAACACAATACATCCATAGATTAAAATTCATTAATGACAAAATTTATGACAACCAATTAAAATTTATCTAAGTAAATATGTGACGTAAAAATGTAGCAGTCGCTAATTACCTCAAGGTTCATAAAATAAATTAATTATTCTAATACGGTAGAATGTATTCAATAAAAACAGGTACGGGTTCTGCTAAAAATCAACAAATAAAAACCTTCATTAGCCAGTTCTCTTGGAAAAATCCTCAGTAACTGATGTTTTCTTGCCTAGGGAACAATTAAATTTGGCAATATTGCCGAAAGCTTAGGATTTTTTAAAGTTTTGAGTTAATTGTTACTTTCAAAATTGTTACTAGTCAAATAGCAATGGCATATACAGTAAAATATAAAACCAATTCACTACTATATTAAAAATAGTTGGGTACCTCGAGTTTTATTTATAATATCTCGGCATATAACCATGGAAGAGTCAGGAAACTTGGATTTCCGTAAAAGTCGTTCCTCCTCCACCAGCTCTTACCCCAGGTTCTATAGAACTGAAATACTGCTTACTATACAGTGACTTCTCTTAGTGGTTGAATTGCAAGATAACCTGCATTTTGAATGTCAGAATCAGACTCAGCAACTTAGAGTAAACCGGATTTGACACAAAACTCGATATTTTTCCTGTTTTATTATCAAGTGACACTGCCCACCAACACCCCTACGATTCACCCCTCCCATGCTGAAATGTGTTGAGAGTATACATAAATAGTGTCGGGGGAAACGCTGTCAAGGTATTATTTATTGGACGGAAATATCAACCAATTTTGTATACTTAAAACTTTCCGGCTCCTCCATTTCCGCTCCTGAGGTTGGTATTAAGCCAAAAGTGTTTATATACAGTCTCTAAGAACACGTGTACAAAATTGGGTCGAACTTTCTCCTCGCGTTTAAATTTATTTATAATAATAAGATAGATGATTCGTTTATTTGATCTATTTAGCATGAAATAACTTGTAAATTTAATGGGCGTTATATTTAAGTAACAACATATTATAAGAACTAAATGTACAAAAAATATTTATCTCTGGAGTGCACCATGTAATTACGACGCGTTGGGCCGTTTACAGTCAGTTTTATTTATTGAGTTCAACATAATATTCTAGGAACAAGTTATCATACAAGTTTTAACGCCTGTCAAGATAAAACTTATCTGAAAACCAAGGTCTTATAACTGCTTTTTAATCTAGTAGAAGTAAAATTTGTACGTATTATTAATTTAAAAATTCATTGGCAATGTCACGCGGCGAATATTTCATTTGTGGACATTTTCATTTGAAGCAATAATATCAATATTGAATTATATAAGACGTCACTTCGGAAATATAAATTTAAATTTTAAATCAGCTCTGAAAATACTATTTACGAAGAGAAACTCTCAATAAAAACACTTAAAGTCCTGTACTGAACTAACAACCACGTAACTAGCATTTGTCAAACAAATTTTGATAAAACTTTTTGTTTATTAACAAAGAAACTATATAACGGAGAAGTATAAAGTGTTCCTTGATTGTCCTCAAATTTGGAAGAATTGAATGGAAAACATTTCTAACTGCATGATTCCAGGAATGGTAGATATTAAATTTCTGTTCTCACGAACTTTTGAAAGTAATTAAAAGCGGTGGGCAAAGTTCTCAGGAAATACGAGGGGACTCTTATTACGTCTGATAAAACAAACCAATAAACCTGTTCCTTTCCCTCAAAGAAGTATTTTTTTTCCTTTCTACAAGATGTAGGCGTATTATTGCTGCTTTCTTTTTCTCAACAGCCAATAATAGTTTTCACATAGTTTGAGTTTCAACCCTCCTCAGTTTCTAACTGACGTTTGGCGTCCGACATCCGAATTCAAGGAATTCAATATGAATTAAACTCCCTGAATTGTTTTAAAACAATTCCCATATCACAAATCGTAAAGGTGTGTGGAATAAATTCCTTTATACGCCAATTTAGTGTCTTCTTACAAATCATTCGAAGGCAAACAATGTGCTGGAAGAATTTCCAGCTATTGTTCGTTTGTAGCTATCACCATTTTAAATGGTATATTAAATTTTTTTGGATAGTTAAATTTATTACCGTCAGTGCCATAGCAATAAATAATAAGCCTCTTTATTAAACCTACCATCAGAAATAGATTTATTTAAATATGATCAGAGCTTAATTAATGTATACACTACTAAAATCCCTATATTAATTACCAAGTTCATGCAAAATTACATTTCCAAATTTAGATATATAGTTATAAATAAAGGATTATATGTGTATTTTCTACTCACCATCATGAATTCGATTATTAACACATACAAGTATAGTTCTAAAACTTGCTATTTATGAACTCAAACTGAAACAACACATTGGCTGACATAGTTTGTATATTTAGAACTTAGAGCTTAGACTGAAAAATATTTACGAGTAAAATATGCGAATGGTCTGGGGAGTAAATATTAGAGTTTTAAAATAAAATATCAAAAGGAAAACCTATTGGGGAAATTGTAATTATATAAACTGGCCAAAATCACATTCTAATACATCAATTTCTGCAGTATTTGATATATTTCCTATTGTTCGATCGATGTTCATACCAAATGTCAATAAAAGGAGTGGGGCCGTTTCATAACAAAATAAAAACTCAAAAACGTTGATCTCAAATTTAGTTAGTTCGAATATTTGATAGAACAAAAACTTATACTGACTCTATATAAGTCTTACTATACGGAATTCACATAATTTACATTTTACTGTCACCCTTAGTTCAATTTCAAAATAAAACCTAATAATTAATCGAATTATAATAGCCTCTTTGTCAGTTTCCGACCAAAGGAGTCATGAAGCGAGGACCATGAACCAAATAAGTCTCAAATGAGGGATAAAACGTAGTATATTTCATCTTTTATATAAAATAAAATCTGACAAAGAGGCTATTACAATTCATTTAATTATTTATTTCAATCTCAGAGACTCCTATAATTAACTTAATTATTTATTTCAATGACATATAAACTGCTAATTTAGTAAACCTAATAATTTGACAAAGAGACTTCTATAATTCATTTAATTATAATATTTCAATGTCATATAAACTAATAATTTACATAATTATACATTGAATCCTGAATATAACTATATTTATAATATTATTAACCTCAGGTTATACATCATTACTTAATGGTTATCCATGAGCACAGCTACCGCTTTGAACTCTGGTGAAGGGGATCTGTGAGAGCTTATCTTAGCTCTCGCAACCCATCTCCCTGGAGTGATAATAGACCTTACCTTTGGGAATGCCTCGTTCTCTCTCTGGTTTTTCAAGGTTCCCACATTCCCGGGAAGCTCGACACCATTTGGGAGGTGTATGTTCCGGAGTTGCGTACCGGAAGTGGAGTTGTGTGAATAATTCAAGAAGGAAATGAAATATTTTGGATACAGAGCTTATTGGCCGTTTATAATTTTTTGGAAGAGGCGTTCAAATATGTTTTCGGTAACAGGGTACACGAGGGTGATCCATAAACTGGCAAATCCCCTTTAATAGTATCTGAAGGGAATTGAAAAGTGGGCGATGTGGAAGTGAGAAGAAGGCAGCCAAGGATTAACTATGGTCCTCGAGCTATTGTTTAAGGATCCTACCCACTATTCATGTCAATGAGTGTTCACAAGCAGAATTTACATTCCTCGGTACTTTGTGACTTTGACGACGTCAAACATCTATTGTCGCTCTCTGCCATTGTCACGCTACCAGATGTGTATCATTCGATGCAAATGAATATTCCCCACACTACAGCGGCACGAGTCTTCACAAAATTGAAAAAAAAATATTTAAGTGCCCCTTTTACTTTTATACCCAGAGACTGTAGTAGAAACTCAGATTCCGTGTTGAATAATCGCTTATTTTCTTGACAAATTTTATGTCAGTAATTCTGTATAGTTTGTACTCTGATACATATCAATTATAGATGAATGAATACGTTCATTACAACGATTTGACAAATTCAACGACCGGTTAAGGGTTTATCTTATATTAAAAATTCAAACACTAATTATTCTAGTTTCAGTGAGGGGAACGGGGGGCGTATTCTTCAGGAAGTTTATAGGGAACGTTCACACGCAAACGTTAATCTTTTCTCGCCCGCAGAAAGCGTCGGTTGCTGGCAGTTAACGAGCGCCTGTTGCAAAGAGTGTCTAACAATGGCTTGGGACAGGCTAATTTAAAGGAGATAATATGTAAGTGTCCAATCTTCGTATTTTTTCCAGATTGCAGATTGTTTCATAAATTTTCGTGAATAATATGGAGATAATGCATAGAACAGTGACTTTTATAATTACGAAATAGATTAAGAAACGTTACCCTGAATTTCTTCTAGAAACACGTAGTCCAATGCTATAATTAAATGAACCTCCGTCCTGTTGTTGTGTGGGTTTAAAAGATAAGACCTTGTGACCCACAAACTGCTGATGTTTCCGCTGTGTGTCAATACTGAAGTATTCTAGGTTAGACAACAAATATGCACTTTTATGAGGCCCGCGAGCACCATGATTCGCATGAAGTTGGCAGGTCTGAGTGATAGAGAGAGGCGCAATGCGGCTTCTGGGACACGTTTCCCATTTCAGACAAACTTACTGCCTTGGATCTTCATAACGCCACTGAGGCATATTAAGTAATTGCCCTGAGGCCTCATTCCCTTAGCCTTCGCTCCGTAATTCCGATTCAAATATCTCAAGATAAATGTTGAAATAATACGCAATGAAAGTCATTCAAATGTTCAAGTTTTTATTTATTTTACCGAGAGATTCCTGTTCCCAAAGATGGTTCCTACATTCCATGACACGTCATTAACTACAAATTTCATGTATTTTAAGATATCGTAGAATGTGCTACACATGTGAAATTCGTTTAAAATTACCAAAATATGTAGGTCTATCGCCTCTGACTCCGTCAAGTAAATCTAATAACACAAATCAAGTTCACGAGACAGTTTCCCTCGCCGACGCTACGTCAATTTAAGGGAAAATGTCACAAATTAAATATTTTTTAAAGTACTACTTTAAGGAGAGTGAATTAGCTGTCAGAAAAATTCATATACACAATACATTTCCTCAGGTTATTGAAATTAAAGCAGAATTCGTTAGTTAGATCTCTAATTAAAAGCTTTAATGGTAAAATAGATTCCAATACCGGTGTGGTATCTTCTATAGTTTCGTTTTCTAAGGTGAAATTTATGCGAAAAAATGATTGAGAAATCGAAGATAAGACGTGCCAAAGTAAATTCCATTCTCTCTGATTAGAGAAAAATTATATTATTTTTGGAGATGTCAATTATGCATATTTATTACAAATTAATATTTAAAACTAATTAGTGTTAAAATACGGCAACCCAATAAAATAATTGGCTGTTAATAATTTTACTACTTCGTCACAAATTTGAGCGTGATTATTTTGATACCCAGTGAACATTCAAGTCTTATTGGCTATGGGAAAATAGCATTTAATTATAATAATATTACTATTTCGCTCTTCGATCCGTATTTTCTTTTTGATTACCGAACATTTCAGGCTAGGCGAACGGGAATCTAAGGTAAAATTTCTGACACGGGTGAGACAAGAAGATTAGACACCATCCTGACATGGGTGACAATCTTGGACGTGAAACTGATTTTGAGGAACATGGGATAACGATAATTATTTGGGAGCGGATGATTTGACCATCAGAGATGTGAGCTTCCACAGAATGTTAGAAAAATTGTCACGGTTCCATAATTTGATTATACATTTTCCTTTATTAATCTCAGTTTATATAGGCACTATAAATTCACAATAAGAGAACATTTAACTTTAAAATAATATTTACCTTGAAATATAACAATTTGTGAATATTAGGTGTTTTAAATTGTATCTAATTATAGTTTTCACACCGTTTTAAATTAGGAAGTGGAGTTGTGTGAATAATTCAAGAAAGAAATGCAATATTTTAGATACAGAGCCTATTGAAGGTCTGCGCGGAGGGACGCTTTGTTGTCACCTATAAAAGCAATACTGGCCCCAATAACACACCCTCGTGGTACACAAATTGACAACGCTGCTTAGCCCTTTTATTAAACGTTGTGATTGGTTGATTCAGTTACAAACCCATTGCGTGAAATAACCTGTCACAGGTATCCTTATTTAAAAGAGGCTATAAAGTCGTCTGCTACGAGCTGTACTGTAATTTTTTTGATTACGAGTGAACATGATAGAAAGAATGACCCGAGATCATCTCATATTGCAGCTTGTATGTACCACAAATAAGATACTGGTTTAAATGTACATAACAATCTTCAGTAGCCGATGACAGAATTTTTAGAACCTAGTTTTTAGCAAAAGTTCTGCATTGAGTGTAGGAATATTTTTTATTCTGATTATACTCACGTCACAGGACAGGTCCTTGGTGAATTACAATAGGAAGCAAAAGAATACATTGATATTGCGAACAACACTGAAGAAGGAGTGGGAAGATAAAATCAATCACTCTTAAATCAGTGGAAAATCATTCGCACAGTCATAACGTGGGCAACCAAAGAAGATGTGCGGCACCGTCAGGATGGTGTTACAATAGGAACAGAAAGGTAAAAGAGACCTAGATAAAATAAATGAATACGTAAGGCGGGAGTGGAAAGACCTTTTGTCTTATAACAACGACCTATTGTCTCCTCGAGATGTTATATTAATAAGTTATCTCATTATAGGACTCCATTTATATAGAGAATTTCTACGTTTTTTCCTCTTCTACCTTTATCCCAACTTTCAGTCAGGAGGTTGAAGCACCAGATCATTATGTCTTTTCTTGAGCAGGTAGGAAGATCCGAGCGGTTTAGTTGCAAGGAGGCCTCCAGCTTAACGGCTTTGTCCGCAACCTAGTTTAGCGAGATGCCCACGTGAGCCGGGATCTAGCAGATGGTGATTAAAGAATCTTACTTCATATATTTGAGCTACTTTTAAGTTTGTCAATATGGTAGTCATAAACCGAAAAAGTCATGCATGGATATTTAATTCAAAACGTCAATCATCCTTTCTGACTTTCTGCTTTTATCAATAAATTTTGTTATGAATTGGTGGCACTGATACGTCAAACTAAATTTGTTTTCATTTTCAAATATAAGATATGAATAATTTGTTCCCATTAATGAACAGCGGAAGAGTGGTTTAAAGAGTTAATTCCATACATTGAATGTGAAGCACAACTATTAAATTCAAAACGGAATCAGTTGTTTCATAAGACACTTTTGAGTGCAGCTCTTAAATATGATTTTTTTTAAAAATCAAATCATTTTTGACACCACGCGCTTTTACATATTTGATGTTAATTTATTTGAAATTTGTTTAAATACGATGACGAGTTTTATTTCACAAAATCTTTAGTCTCGAGGCCGTTCTTTTTATTTATTTTATAGTTTCTGTTTCAACTCTGATTTTTAAAACTTTCTGTAATTTATCATAGAAAATAAGCCACATGAAGTAAGGCAGATATGGAAAAACAATTAAATCTTTTAATATGTATCAGGCAGAAGCTTTATTGTTTTAATTAAAAATATATATTTTTAATATAAATTTCAATTGTTTCTGTTGGTTATACAAAAGTCGAATGATAAAATACTATAGATACGTGTCGTCAAAAAGCTTATAAAGAACAGTTTCCGTTCGTCCCATATTGTATCAAGACTGTAATGGGATTAGAATTTTATTTATTAAAGCTAGGAACCAGACTTACTGAAGTAAAGATACTTATAATGCGGATTGGAAAATTAATTAAATTTCGTTCTATTTCACCGCGTGTATAAAGGAGTTGCGCATAACCATTTTAATTACCATTTAAAAAGTAAGTGGCGCCCTTTGAGCAGGAATTCCTTGGGCGCGGAGTTTACTTTTGTTAACCCAGTGGGGCGGTCGGTGTGGTTAGCCTGTCGACATTGTTTACACTGTGGGGAACGTGAGAGGGTTGCTCGTACCTGGGATGGGAAATCGATGCCTACGGCGGACCTGTTCGGTTATCAGCCGCTAGAGGCGCTACATCACCCCACACTTACAGCTCTCTATGTCATCTGAGGCACAGACGCGTATGGGCGATAAGCAAGGTGGCCCAACACACACGCCATGGAATTGCTAGATCAAAGATATTCATTCCAAAGATGCATTTAAACTCGATGCAGAGAGAAATATTCAGAAAACTTCTTTTTACATACATTAAGCGTATCTTACAAAATGTGAAATCTTATTCAATAATGTATAAATAATCATAGAGTGTATAAAACTACACGCATAATCTATGTAAGGCTGTAAAGTTATCACAAAAAACCTTTACTTCATTAAAATAATTATTTATACAACTAAGAAAATATTTTACATCAATTTAATTTGGGAAAATAACTGAATTCAAATATCATTAATGGTTTTATTAGCTAGATGAAAGAAAAACAATCGTCAACTACAAAATATTATTTGGATTTTTTTAGTAGCAACACTCGTTGTAATGCAAAAATATACAGTAAATAATTCATCACATTATTTAATACAATGTACACATTTCTGCAAGTAGATAGATTGATTTTCAAATGAGCCATGCTTAGAACTTTCGTGGAAAAAAAAACTTTTGCTGAGTAATAGAAGGAAAAAATACTCAGTAGTGGTTGCGGACAGGGCACGTACCTCGAGGAGCGGGTGGACGACAGACAGCGGTATTTGTGTAATGGAATCCACTAGATCAAAGCTAAACAAGAGGAATAGTTAAAATAGTGCAGTAGAGAAAATTATCAGATTAAAACAGTCCAGACTAATATTTATGTAGCCTATATTTATTAATATTATATATCGCATAAAAAATTATATTTATCTATATTATTTAATGAGTACAAATTACGTTAATCAATATTATATATCGAGTACAAATTACATATTTTCTCTTTAGTACTTACGGATGTCTTACTTTAAGTTAAAAATAATCATATGAATGTAAATAGTAACAAAGAGTTAATAGTATTATATCTACAATATCTAACTAGTTCCACATCCCTGAAGTTCTACTTCTTTATGGGATTAATAGAATATCATTTAATACTAATAATAAAGGTTGTTGGAACATATTTAAATTACGGACACTGTACTATGAATGTAAGTAGAAAAATTTCTGCAGATATAATAAATAAAAAACTGTAATACAATACACAAAATATGGATTTCATAACGCCGTAAGAATTTAACAGATGAAATACATACTGCGTATATTGTACTACAATTTTAATTAATAAGGACAGCATTAAATTTAAACCACTGTTGCGGTTATTAAAACATCGAAAACGGAGTTTCCAATGAACCAGGTCAAAATGCAGGCAATAGAAACAATATATATTTAACCAACCCCAAGTTCCGCCTGCTACCAACCCGAACATCAGTCTGAGAGCACTATAGGTGGTCCAGTCTGGCAGATAAACACTGCGTGTAGCCTTTAACAGATATGGAGGGGAGGGGTAAGATTGAGCAGGCCAGTTCCCACCGGCAAAGGTGGGATGATATTACTCTTCATAACTGCTTTCAATAATGTTTAATTCTGCTTACTATGAGCACTTTAATAAACAAATTTTAGAATTATAGCATTATAAATAAAAATAATAATCCTTTAAATCATATTCAAATTTAATTATAAAATAGATCTTTCGTTTTTGCATAATATATCGTGCCATCCAGTCTTAATACCAGCCACGAACCATATCGTTAAATCTAATGATCGTTTTCTGTAACCCCTCTTCGTATAACATCTTCATACCACACACACTAATCTATAAATATAACCCAAAATGTTTCAACCAAGGTAATAAGTAGCTGGGATATTCCTCTCGTTTAAATATCGTGCGCCTTCTTATAGGCTTCACTGTTCACCACAAATGATACCATAATTAATAGCAATGTATTACTTAGCATATACTTACGTATTCTGCATGGCACAATATTATTCTATATTTTATCCTTTACTTTACTGTAGTCAGATTTTTATATTAATTTTCTTTAAAATGGTGTCAGAAGGCTCTTTCCTGCGAATGTTTTAATAAATCGTTTTAAATATAGCACTGAAATTTTTCCAGCTTATTTTCAACTTGATATTTGTGTAGAAGCAAAGGAAATTATTTTAATTATTATTTGGAGAAAAGAAACTTCTAAAAATTTTCCATATAAGCCAGATGTGGATAAATAAATTGGCAATTAAAATTATTGTACTTAAATCGTTTATTCTGTCCCCTTACTCATACCATAAGGTTAAAAAGAGCTGTGAAACTTTCAGTACTGTCAATTTAAAGGTTTACAAGAAAGACTTATCTAAAATGACTATTTTAGCATTGGCAAGATTGGGCCTTTCCACTCTCCTTGAGAAACAGCGTACAGATATCCCGGTATTATCGACTAGTCTGAATGTTTCTGTAGATATTCATGGTAGTAATATTTATTTCATTTTCTTTGGAGTATAATTCAATTTTGGGCCACAATAAATGCAAAATACAGGTGGTGATGAACGTGAAGTCTTTATCAGTCATTGTATGAAGTTGAAAGATTTTATTTTTCCGAAGACAGAAAGTGGAAGATATTGACTGTCCTTGCGTCTAGAAGTCAAGGAACGAACGGTTGCTAGGGTAGAGTTTCTTTATTCGTGCGCAGCCAATGCAACATGTAACAGGCACTTCTCGTTCACGGGCGCTGCCTCCCGTGCTTTATAAATTGAATCCTTCTTTATGTGGGGGTTTAATGGTCTGGCAAAGGCGATGTTATTTGCGCCCATGATGGAGCGCAGAGTCGCGGATTGCAGCAGGTCTCCAGTGGCTGCCACTAGGTTGAACGTACAGGGCTCCAGGGAAGGGATAGCTGCCGCGAGCCATACTCCGCTGCGAGATATCCGCACACGCCCACGCCCACTGCCCTTTCGAGGAGTTAACTTTATGACGCTCTTGGGGAGAAAAGGGCTCCAAGAAGAGGGCAGGCCCAGGAAGGCGGGAAATTGCTTAACGCGTGCTCTTCTTATCGTTTTTCTATTTCCAAGAAAACAATTTATACAGACACACTGCAGCATCAGGCATGTCAAACAGTAGCGGCATTAAACGATCCTGAAAGTCATTGCACTTAAATGTTTCAGTTAGAATTTCTCAATTTTGATGTAATGAGAGATTAAAAGTGAGATATCGATGTCGTGTATTAGACCAAAAATGTGGACATAATGCAGAGACAGAAATACGGACGTAAAATAACACTACTATGTCTTCTTGATTTATTTTTGCGGCTAAAACTTAGACATAACGCACTGCGAATGTGATCACGTAGCAACACTCCGACAATTTACAATTAAATATTGAACATCTTATTTATATAATATTGTTCAAGGTGGGTCGATGTTCGAATGGAATCAACTACTGTGTGTAAGGTATTAACAAAATTATTTTTTACAATAAATAAAAAGACGGCCAAAAAGTCTGAATATAAATTGATCACTATTATTCACAAGCGCGTTTCGTCTCCATTTTGAGACTTCCTCAGGAGTCCAATTGAGAAAATTTATTCAGGTCAAATGTCAAATCGGTAAAGTAGTGAGTAGAGCAAGGGTCTCTTTAATCTCGGCAACGTGTAACGTTTCCCTAATTAATACTATTCCATGATTACTCATAAAATGCTCGAAAATCAAGACCTTATTGATATTCATAATATTTCTGTTAATTGTTTAACATAACTCAGACTTACGTTTGATTGATCATTCATTATTCCATGCATTCATTCAGTTTTTCCAAAAAAGTGAAAATTCTCACTTTCTTTCTTAATTATTAATAGGCTACACATTGCAATATCAAACCAATTTATTTGAACACATACAATTGATTGAAACCGCCATCAGAAATACAAAATTTAGTTTCCCTGGCAACCACTAAAATACGATATTCTTGCATCCATGAATAAAGATCCTGAGAAATTAACAATATTAAATGCCAGGATGTCAAATCTGTGTTTGTTATTTGACTCCGACGTGAAGTAATTAATTAATAAAACTTCACATGGGAAACCAATTTATGGATTAACGGCAAGTCAAATGTTAAGTAACAGTTAAAATAAAGTCTGCTGTAAAATATTTCAATGAAAATAAGACTTCATACCTCTAACATAAATTTGAAATTAATATTTTAATAATTCATAAAATTGTATCCATTTTATATGATAAATAATATTACACATCTTTTGCTGTATTGATTATAATTGATTTAGCGTTAGATGAAATTCACAGAAGAAAAATATAATATTTTAAGGTTACGAGAAATGAAAACTAGACTACACGACACTTAATTTACGACATACGACTGAATTAAGTTGTAAGCGTTTTGCCGTTGGATAATAATGTCGAGGGAATGAAAAATAATAGACCTATACGAATACACGATAAATACATTATGATATAATACTTTATCACTATTACCAACTGCATTTACAAACACGGCAATGTTGATTAGTTTTATATTACTCCTCTTATTCAGATTAGTTATATGAAAAACTTTAATGAAAAATTCGATTTTTAGGTTTCTATAGCATTAGATAATTCATGCATTCAATATGATTAAGAATAGAATTGTTTGAGCTAAATTATAATTCTGTTGATAAGTTTCTATTGACCGATATGTTGAGGGGTGTTGATTTGATTAAGAAAATTGTAAGGACAACATTTGTTTAATTTCAAGGAAATGATTTCAATGAATACATTTTTTTAATTAAACGATGACCTTACAGTAGTAACTGACCTCAATATCACAGAGATTGAACATTAAAATCATTCTTAATGTAATAATGCAATTGTTACAATTCCTGTGTTTGTACTGAACACTTTATAACTATACTTTCTCCGAAGCACCAAAAGATGACGTCAACTACTATGTATGGCAAACACGCGTGCAATCGTCTATTGTTTTGCGTCTGCTCTGGCATACTCGTGTACCAAAGCTTGTTTGGAATTTAATGCATCGGATATCATACGCATCACGGTCATAATTTCATAAATCTGTGACAATGGGTAAAGCTGGATTGGTCAGAAGTTAGAGCAAACGGAAACCATTCACACTCAGTCCACCATAAATTACTCTCGGAATCTTTGTCAACAGCAGTATCATGTGCCTTTTATATGGTAGAAACATACACAAATTTGTTATTAAGCTAGATTGTAAACTAAAAAAAACTGACTAAAGCGTGATGTTTACAAAAATAATATAAATGTTTCATAACTCGATTCTAAGTGAACTTTGTCCTAATGAACGAAATCTCAAGTTTACATACAAGGAGAAATGATATATATCTTTCACATTTTTCATGAACAGACAAATATTAATTAATAATGCGGAAATGTGAGTGGGAATGGGGAGTGATCGATATAGAATTAAAAGTATTGCAGACCCGTCTCAGTTCAAGTTCAAGTTTAATAAAATGAAACTCTGTAGAACCTTCCAGAATACACACACACACACATATATATATGTATATATATATATATATATATATATAGAGAGAGAGAGAGAGAGAGAGAGAGAGAGACGGGGAGGGTGGAGAATGAAAAAAAATCCTATGAAACCTGGTAACATTTACCCACGAATGTGTATAAGCTGTATAGTATCAAATTAATAAGGGTATAGATTAATTATTCATGAGAAACAGTCGGAGGAGAATAATTACAGGTTTTGTTAAAATATCATTTTCCAATACTAATAATTTTAAATTAGCTCCACATTCACACGTTTAAAACTGTTAAATTTTGTACACGAATTCAACCTATATGAATTTCCCAATTACGTTTGTCTATATGATTAAATATTAATGTAATAACGCTCTTAAATACAAATTGTATGTTAAAAAATGAATAATTTTAGCATTTAAATATATTTCGTTGCCAAATATACATTTTATTATGGAAATAATTTTTTTATTCTCTCATAAAATAAGCATTCCAAATATTACCAAAATAAAAAGTGTAACACAAAAAATTCAACATTACCTTAAATCCATGAATACTGTTCATTTCCTTTTTATAGATATAAATAATTACTTGTATACTGTACTTCATGAAAATGTACTTTTACTGCATTATTTATTTTTCGTTAATAACAGAATATTACTGTTTTAAACTCTAATACACTATAGGGAGAAGACGTGATCGAATGTAACGGGTAAATTGTTGTAAAATCGTATACCTGACTGTAGATTAACAAGAACTAGGAATGAAAAATCCTAGTAGCAAAAAGTAAACAAAAATTTATATTGATAAAATAGTATTCGGAGAAAATAATTACACCGGAAATGTTTTTTGAATCCTTATATATATATAGTAGGAGTTATCAGCTGGTCCATTTAGAAGACTTCCACCTGCTTTATTTACTGGTAGAAAATTTTTTGGCACAACATAAATAATCCTAATGTAGCCTGTCTCCAATCAAAACAATTAAACATAATTTTATACCTGGCAATCTATTTATCAGCATTTAAATAATTTAATTATCTGAGAATTACTCTATATTTATTCATCCATGTTAGAAGTATTGCTGATTAATATTGAAGTTATGAATCAAGTGTTTCGTTCTTAAAGTAATGTAATATTCTTGCTTAAGCCAAAAAAACAAGGAATTCTCCCTACAAAGAGAGGGAAAAAAACTAGCAAAATGAAATTATCTTCCTGCCGCCCTCTCCAGCAGCCCTCATTTCAACGTTGACTGGCACAAAAGGAAGGAAAAAATTTCAGCGTCCGCGTGCTTTTTTCTCTAAAAAAATGAATGCCTGCTAATAAATCGCTGTAGACTGGGAGCCGTTTATATGCTCCAGAAAATTAAGATATTGTGGCGTGAGGTTTTACGCCGTGCGGTTGTGAGGGGATTTCTCTGAGTGGAGCTCACAACTTCTTGTGATTTCTCACGAGAGTTGTGTCGCTTGCAAGTTGCTGATGAATGAAACAGATTCTCGGACCATTTATTCGCTAGATTCACGAGCCGCATCTCTTAACTTGATTTGGAATATTCATCGAGATGCTCTGGGAATCTTAAGGTAATTTAAAAAGCATATATTTACTGGCGTCCGCTGGCAGGAAATTAAGCATCGGTGTGTTTCAATTACGGACCTTGCCTTCAAGTGCTTAACAATTTATCACAGTCCATTTAAAATTTCGATCGCATATATTATCATACATTCAGTGACGATATCAAGATCAATCCTGCTGGAGTAATTATATCTTCAACGTGCACTACCCGACAGAAAAACATGAGCGACTCACTATATAATCAATGAGCAATACTCAATTGGTCCTAACAATTAAATTATAGGTTATAGATTAAACTAGGAATTAACTTGCATATTTTTGTACGATTCTCTCCTTGTTCTACTTCAATAATGAAGCAGGTAGAATTCGCTTTGTGGCAGTGTGAAAGCAATTCTAAGATTGCAAAATTGTGAGAGACCGAAGGGGCGAGAGGGAATCCTCAGGTGGTAAACTTATCGGCACCTGTTCCTCGGAACAGTCGTGTTCACTGGTATAAAAAAGTGAGATTAGAACGCAGGCTCCCAAGCGCCATTTGAAACTTATTCATTCACCAACCATGGAAAAATAACATATACTGAGAAAATTGGTGAAACGCTTGGCTGGACATGTTGGGAGAAGACGGTTAGACGGAAAAATGGGATTGGAGTAGGCGAGAAATAGAAGTAAAAATTACAGTCGTGGAATGGAAAATGCTTCAGAAGACCAGGTTCGGCCTATTTTTGATAGATAACACGGACACTTAGAAGTAGAAGAGGATATGAGTTGAGGTGGGGAAGGAGGCTTAGAGATTCCGAAGTTAACCTTGTGTACGCGTCCGAAGATTATAGAACGTAATTTGGATCAAAATATTTTATAATGCCATGAAATTTCCTGTACATTCAACAGTCCAATGGTAAATTTAAGTATGGATAATGTAAAGCGAATAAAGCTATCAAATTTTTAATATAAATTAATATCCCAACACGCGGCAGATTGAAAGAGTTGCGAGACTGACAGAAAGTTCCATTTTAAATCTGGTGACGGTCTGACAAGATGGAGGTCGTGATATCAGACAAAGGGTGGCGGATTAACACCAAATCTTGAAAAACTTGCAAGGCTTCAAATTTATCTACGTGGATGCACACCCCTCTCCTACACACGAAGGGGTCACGTGCAATAAAAAATTCACAGAGATTGGCAGGGATCAATCACGTGATTAAAATTCTACTTCAGTGAAGGGTTGAAATTTTATATAGTTCGAAGGTGCTATAAGGAAGAAATTATTCAGTTGGCTAGTAGACTAAGAGGATATGCATAAATAATGATTTTGCAAGTATACTGGAAGAAGGAAGATATGCATAGTTGGCTAGTAGACTCGGAAGGAGTAGAGACTTGGGAGGCAAAACTAGGCAGATCACAAGTAGACTCTGAAGGAGGAAGAAGTCCGAGTGGACTTATAGAAATGTATTAAGTTCATCTTATATTGAGATTAAGAAGAAAAAGCTTCCGGACCTCCCATTGTGTTTTTTGTTGTTGTGTTAACAGGCTACATGAGGCTGATTCTGAAACAGACAACTCCTGTTTAATAGGAAGGAAATTGATAAAGCGGGTGTGGAAGGTAGAACAAGGTAGTCAACAGTTGCTTAGGCAAACGGACTATAGTTATCGTTTCACCTAAAGAGACGCAGGGAAAACTCTAGAAAACCTGCATTTAGTAGGCCGGGCTATTGGATACTATTCTCACGCCCTTCCGAACTGTTGGGTCGCAGCATTCCTTTCTCCGTTACTCCATCAGTTTTGGGAGGCAGTGGCTGACTGGTCCAATGGGATTAGCGGACAATTCTTACCGTATGCTTAAGGTCTTACACACCGGTACATACACCTCCTAAAATAGGTGAAGGTGACTCAGCATGAAAAAACCACAGGGAGTAGGAGGCATTCCAGATGGAGTCAGGTGAGCTTAGCAGTTAATCTGGGGAAGAAATGCCTGCGTGAAAAATCTCCAACAGGCACTCTCCTCCAACCAATGGGGAGGAAACATTTGAGAAATTAATGTTCATAATTGATGTTCCTCCTGCATGACGACAGGAGTTTGCCATACTGGTAAAAATCTACAGTTAAAAAAGTGGCCGTTCATTTACCTGAGACGACGAGAACGCGTCGTACAGCCAGCCAGAAGAGAATCCTTTTAAAACGGCGACAAAGGGAAATTATAAAGAAAAACCTGTCACAACGTAGGAGCAGAAGGAACGCCTAGCCGATCCAGCAGCCGCAGAAGCCGAGTAATCAGGTGTGTGAATGTTTTTCCGGCGACGCAGATTTTTTATAATTAATTTAGAGTTTCATGCTTATAAATTAAAGTAGCAGTAAATGTACTAGTAATTTCAATTTAAGCGTAAAGTAAAATACCCTGATTGATGAAACAAAATGTTAATTGTTAATTCATTTAAATAGCTTATAAATAAAAATATATAATTTTTTATCATTTCAAATAAAATTAACCAGTAATTAATCGATTATGATCCATCTTGGTGTCACGTGAGTGGTACTCACTCGATACCTGGAAGGAAACATTTATTTTGTCTCTATTCCATAACAGTTGCGTGGCTTAATCACAATCAAAGAGGCGGAGGAGCGGACAGAAATTAATTCCACTTCGACGGTGCTCGTCATGAATATTTCGTCCAGGACCTTCGAGGGTGAGATTGGGTCCTTATGACTAAGAAATAAAATTGAAGTTAAAGCAATGAATTGGAATTTTCCTATGTTTAAATATTTCAGTTAAACTCCTAAAAATTAATTTGGATCATTCACAAAATCTTTAATTGAGTTTTGCTCAGAGTTATTCTTTCATATTCCTTGTCTTCATAAACTCATTCAATATTTCTAAGCGTTTTGTACGTCTGTGTGAAGAATTCGGAGTTCTAGTTCCTCGTTTCAGGACCTGAGGAAGCACAGATATCAGTGTAATCTACTATCAATTAACTCGACCTGTCTCTTCCACCTGCACGTCACCACCGTCCGCAGGTCTCAACATCAATCACTCGCCGCTACGCCGGGTCTCGTTTCTGAGAAACCACTTCACAAGGAAACATAATGGTTTTTTACTTTGTCTTCTCCGGAGAGCATGTCTTATCCTTGACGTAGGGAAATTAAACCTAGATAAATTACAAATATATATATATTTGCGATCAAAAAAATCTGAAAGAAACTGAGAAGTATTTTTCAAAGTGAGAAATTAAAACACTATATCGACTCTCACATTCTCCTGATATACGTTTATAAAGATATGGAGATATTTATTATTATATCATAAATTTCTTGTTACACAGAATCCAAGGTTTTACTGTAATATTCTTGATCAACTGAGAAAATTAATGTAAAAACTCCAGTATTTCCTTAAAAAAGGTGTAATGTTTTAAAATGTAAGTTTTGAGAAAATGAGCTCAAAAATACTGTGACCAACTGAAACAAATAAAATTTTTTCTTTACTAAATCAAATAGCAGGAAAATGTAATGAGACGTATTACAAGTGCTCATGAAGTAGGAAAGACACCAAACCTTTCAAAACCACATTCGATGTCTAACAATACCTGACATAGAGTTTAGTAAACGATACACAACAGAATATAACTTGATATCTTTAATTATATACTTTTCAACTAATAAACGTGTAAAAAATCAAAGTAAATTATACTAAAATATGCTGAATAAATAAAAGAATTTTATGATACCTTATACGTTAAATCTATACCAATAATAAGATGTCTGTCTCTCTGTCTGGAAGTTTCTCTAATGGCTTCAAAAACAGCTCAAAATATTTAAGGGAAAATATGAAGGGTTAAAAGAGGAAAAATAACTTACATTTTCGTGTGTTTATCATTGATCGTCACAGAGACGTGTTCTGTGGATCATTTGAAGATTTAGGTTCCTTCCTTCCTCTTTCGAGCCAAAAAATTCATAACCTAAAGCCATATTGAAGTTGCAAATGGATAGATTATCACGGGAAAATTAAATTACTATTAAGCGTAAAATAATTCTTTAGTTTAAATAATATTTGATTTAGGCAATTAAAATTTTTGTTTTGTTAATAATAATGCAAAATGAGTCACTGTGCATATTGATTATATTAAGTGCCGGGGAGCACACACTCAATTTAATTTTTCGTAGATATGTAGATACATTATTTAACTTTAATCAGACCGAAGATGTGGTCAAGTATTTTCTCCTTGTAAATAAAATTGATTCTTACAGTGTATGTAATCGAAACGCGTTGAGCAATTTGACATAAATTTTGTACACGATTTCCAGCGACCCAAAAGAAGGAAGGATTCTAGAGGCAAGACATCACCTGTGGGGGAGGGGTGTTGGGTAAGGAAATTTAAAACGCAAATAAACGGCAGATATGTGCATGTGAAGAAATATTTTTCGCGATTAATGAGATTGATAGCGACTCTCGGTTTTGTACATTTTTCAGACTTTTTAAAGCTACTGACCTAAGTTAAGGTAGTAGTCGATTATTAAGTCGATTGAGACACAACGTTATTGCGTGGTGATGATAAAATTCAGACCTCATAAAGAGGAACGAGAAAAGGTAAATTTTCAAAATTTTGAGGCTGTTGCTGATGGTTGAATCACGTCTTGACATCATAGCATCATAAGAGAAGCGAGAGGGCGAGCATTCTCATACCATCTATTGTTGCAGCAGGAGTTTTGATTTGAGGTCACGGCATTGTTGTTGAGTCAGAATTGCTATTTCACCTACAGGTCTATCACGTGTTCACTTTTAGCATCATCTCCACGCAAATTTGTAAATCACTAATCAGATAAAATTAATGGTTTTATAATATATTGTTACACGTAACGTAAATATCCACCTTAACAGGGTCAAGGCTGGTTTCCGGGTACAAAGCAGAGAATACACCTCGCAGCTGGGGACAGATGTTTGAAACCGGGAACAGACCCCGGAAATGGAGGTGGATGATCTCGCTAATATAATTGAAATCCTGGGTATATAGTATATAAGATGAACAAATGAGGAAGAACGTATCTTTTAAATGAAATCGACAATTTGGAGCAATAGTTGAAGAATAAATTGTATGAATATAAATGTTAAAATTTTAAAACAACATAAAACATTAGTTAACACACTACTGGTTAAAGTTTTAATGCCTCGAAGATTCCTGTCGAATGTAGAAACCTACTAACTTTTGAACTTTTCTGAGTTGTGTAATTAACACATGTCTACGCTTTAACTGCCTTCATGAAAATGTACAAGTAAAGAATCTTATTTCTAATAAATAATTAATCTGATAATTAAATATAAATAAATAAAAGATATAAAGAAATTGTCAGCAAAATAAATAATTACTTTTATTTCATTTTAATTACTACGTTTCGTCCATATTTTTGGCCTTGAAGGAGTATATTTTTTAATTGTTGAAACTGTTACACATGTGGATAATTTTGCGAAGTGGACTGCGTCCCTCCGGTTACGGCCGAAAAAATCTTACTTCTCCTCAGCGCTCGCTTGACAATAGTGAATTTAGTCGTGTAATGTTCTGCGATGGAATAAGATAACAAAACGAGAAAACGGAGATTAAATTGTGATATTTCATCATAGATATGAAGAAAACGGAATTTTCAGTATTATAGTCTGGATCTCATTACATATATACAGTTTCATAATTCATTACTTGACATTGTGAATACTTTCAGAAAGTAAAAATAAAGGCACCCCAGTGTTTTAATAACGTCGGAGCTGCGAAAACAGTGCCTCAGGTCGCCAATTGATAATATTCAGCCACGCCCTCGAACCCCATCCTCCCTTTTTTCCCCTCCACCATCCCTGGCAATATTCTCAGCTTAACGGCTCTCAGCAGCATCTTCCGTTCGAAATAGAACGAACATCATTAAGTATTCTCTACTACAGCCTCGCTTTTCTCAATGTAACTATTCTTGCTCGCACTCGAATATTTTCTTTTCTGTGTATTTAATAACGCTGGAGGGCCATTTTCCTCAGAATTAATAATTTCATACAGTTCCCTGATATAATTTCGGATAGGCCCTTCACTAAAATACAGTCTCTGAGTGTTGCGTCACTGCCAGCGGAATTTCATAAAATCTTGTACAGAATAAGAAACGTCCACCTTTAGTAATTTTTGACTTTGGTTGAATTACAATGCTAATATAATAGGCTGAAAATTTCTTATTAACGACGATAAAATGGTTGAACAATTGATACTACAAACAATCAACGTCGAACCCAACCATGGTAGTAATTACCTATCATTGCATATTAATTCAAATATAAGAAAGTAGTATAAAAATTGAAGGTGTTTATAATATGAATTCACTCAATGAATATAATTTCACGTAAATAAAGAGTAATCTTTTACCAAATCAATTGTATTTATATTCAAACGTCTGTAGCTTTCCGCCTTTTACTCTAAGATATATTTGTACATCAAGTCTATTGTACAATTCAGGAGAGTAATTGGATATAAATAAAGATTGTCTTCAACATTCTTATTAATTCTACTTGCTTGACGTTCAACAATTAATTTTATCACCAAATTCTTGGCTTTCTATTTATCGCTGGTTCTTGGGCACTTGTTAGTGATACGCTTGGACAAGAATTACCCGAAAATCTCTTCTTCAAACCTATTACTTATCCTAGTTATAGCAAATATATTTATATTATTCTTTCTTCTAACTGTACCAATGAAAGGTTAACGGGTTTCAATATTTATAAATACAATTTATAATTCCGTTTTGAATGTAACTAAAATTTTTGTAAAGTCTTTAGAAGTCCTAATTTCCTGAAGAAATCATAATCCTAAGTTTCACTGGTACCAGAAATCAACCTTTAAAGATTGTTAAAAAATATGAGATTATTATAAGGATTAATTATTTAGGCTTCACGATTATTATAATTAGCGTTTAACTTATTGCTTAAAAGGGATCAACTTATCAAGGATTAAAAAAAGAGAAAAGACTTAATTTCTGATTGTGAATTTAATAACAATAAAATTAAGATTTGATATGCTGTTAGTAAAACATTTGAATAAAATGATTTACAATGAAGTCGATAGAGCATTAATAATTTAGTTACCTGAAACTCATTGAAATCAGATCACCTGAGGGGCGACCCGAAAGAAAGTAATTTTTATGGCAAATGGGCCTGGCAATGTGAACTTATTAAATGCAATATCAACGATACCGACAGAAAACTGCAGGTGTATTCTCTGGTGGCGGTCTGCTTCGGTCTGTTTTCGGTTGACGATTTGGTGGTGCCAGCTAAGACGATTCTCGCTGAATGAATCAGGATAATCGGGTTGCATGGATGACGGCTTGGGCCAAATAGTGGAAACTTCTACAAAACTGCAACTCCTGTTGTCTCGAGTGCTCCACTCAGCTCTCGCCAGTAATTTAATCCTCTATGTCCTCAAACGTCTTTCCATTTCGCCTCGTGTGGCCCCGAGTTTCCTACTAACTATAAATTTTAAGCAGAATACTCAACCCTATTATTGTTCTAAATTTTATCACTATTTTACCATTATTCCAAAAGAATAATTTCTGAAATGTGGTGCATAAACATAGACCAAGCAATAACAATATTAAACTTAACAGTGATAACCTGAAACTATAACTAGATTTTTTATTTTCAGTATTTCATTTTTCCTTTATTCAACACTGCTATTAGATCTTTTCTTCATTCTCCTGTCCGAGTTTTTATGCTGTAAATTTATGACGCAAATCTCAAAACATGCAGCTGTTTTTAAATAAACCTCTTTTTCTGTTAGTGTCTTTCATAATTAAACTGTCTGCAAATAAAGGTGGAGATTTTATTATTATAATCAATGTGGATTCCTTACGAGCAGCGGTGTTGGTATAATAAGAATATAAATATATTACAGCTGATATTTTGTAAATTATATAACATTACTATATTTCATGGAACCATTGTGTTCTATTTTCCACAAGACGTAACTGATTCATTGTTACATTTTCAACACGTAATAAGTAGGAAATGTTGATTTCATGTTTGAGTCACCATAAATGTTACATGGTTGTAACATCTATATTTTCACGGAATTTTTATTAAATTGCTCTTGGGTTAAAACCAGTAGCCTTTTCTTTCCAATTGCAGTGGTGCCATGCCCCCTGTTATGGGTCTCAGGGGGGAAAACGTGCTATTCACTAACAAAATGGTTCTCAGGTGAATAGGAAAGGTCAACATCTGATTAGACTACGTTAAAAATTACAGAAGAGTAATATCAAGGTAAGATGCGTGCGTCTGTTCCACTACTGACATTTAATGTATAAATGAATACATTTCGTATTAGTAATGAATCTAATTATCTTAGTTTACAAACGTATTTTAAATAAGTCTTAACTTGTTTAATTTAAACTGCAGTAGTGGTTTCAGCAGGTGTACTGTGGACGTAATCCCCTTATATTTTAATAATATAATAAATATCTAAGTTTAATTACACTCAAAAGCAGTACATCACAATAATTGTTAACTATGCTGTAGTACCGGTGCTTTGTTAAATATTATTATAAACACGCAAGAGACCGCTAGATATATTTTTCTTATACTGCATCAATAAACATTTGTAAATCATAATCAAAATACTGAATCATTTTTGAGAGCAAACTAGTGATAAAGAATTATCGAGTCATCTTTATCGGTTAGACTTTTATGCAGAAATTGACATAAGCAAAATTTAAGTGTCTGGTACAGTTAAAAACATTACTTCGTTCGCTTTTCTGAAGAAAACGATCAGACTCATTTGAATGAAATAAAATTAATAAAATTAGTTACTATAATTTTTAAACTAACATCGTATTTAATAATTAGTATTTCTTCTATATTATCATAATATGCGTGTATGAGAAAGAAGGTACGTGCGTACAGACTGGCTCAGGTTTGTAGAAATGACCCTACTTTGGCCGTTATTGAAAATATTACATGTTAATCTGAATAATAAAACGAGTGTTTTGTGGTAGTCGAGTGTATAAAATTTTCACATATTACGTACAATTAATGTTAACGTTATATTTTACATATCATGTCCTTAATTTTTCCAGTCAGAGACAATCTAAACTGTTTAGTGACCAGGGTATCGCATATATCTGTGTTGAATGGAATTGCAACATAATTCTACAACTGTTCGTGATTCAACTTCCTGTGCAATCCTGGTATTAAAAACCTTGTTGAGACGAACTTACTTGATATTACGAGATTGGCTTTATAACTGCTAAACAGTAATACAAAAGCTGGTTTTTAAGGTATAACAGAGAATTTTTTTGTGCCGGCGAAAGCAAAAGCTGCTGACTCATGCGCATACATTAATTCAGCAAATGCACGCTTGACATAGGGCCGTAATAGATGTTCGTCTCGCGGTGGTAATTTTTCGGCGGCCATTCCCCCATCGGGGTAATTGCCTAGGAGCGGCTCGCAATTAACACAGCTGGGCGACGTCACGCGGCGCGGCGGGCGATGAGCGAGAGGGTCGCAGGTGCGTTGAGCCGACGCCGCCCCGCGCCGCGCCGCCCCCCAACAGCTGCCGGCGATTCGTGCTCCTCCGACACCGCCTAATTAAATAGACAGGTCGTGACCACAAAGCTCTACCCGGCTAAATAAGCCTTCCATTGCTTCTCACCAACGTCACACGAGACACACTCATTCAATTAAACACTCACCGCTATTCTCTACGTGAAATGTAATCAATGAATTTATTACTGTCCGCAGCTCAGCGTATGAAGCCAAGCAGTATGTTTTTAA
Source organism: Eucriotettix oculatus (assembly GCA_034510155.1). Lineage (NCBI taxonomy): Eukaryota > Metazoa > Arthropoda > Insecta > Orthoptera > Tetrigidae > Eucriotettix > Eucriotettix oculatus. Next base: position 79,413,849 of record CM067378.1, read on the forward strand.
TGTGCATTTCATCTTCAAAATTTAAAATTAATTAATCGATAGTGACTTGTTAACAAAGCTCTGGTATAAATATAACAGCCAAACACGGTATTAACGAGAAAAAAAAATTTCATTTCAAATCGTAGGTTTTGTGTATAAATTCACTTGGCTATGGCGAGTGAAAGCGATAAACTTGTTTGGTCTTCGGGAACATCCATGGAGTAGCAGCGGCCAGATGGAAGTAAGAACAATACATCAACCTTTCCTGGGACCTTTGTAGTCCGGGCAGACCGTACTTTTTGAGGTCTAAATAAATGTTCAACATTATCTGTATACCCAGATAACATTTTATGGTGGTTAACTTTACCGTGTCACATTTAGCCTTTTCCTTTACAAGATTAATGTGTCAAAGTTGTTTTACATTTTCCTTTATTTCAAAATTATAATATTTATTCTTTCACAATTTTTTTCATATATTTGTTCTGTTACTGTGACAGATATGTATCCCATTCACAGAAAATTACATGCATACATTTGTGGTTATGTAAAACTGTCTCCTTTATAAAGGCCTAATCTACACTAATTTCAACTTGTCGAAATTTCCTTATTTAGTCTAATAACTATAAATGTAATACGTTTTGAGGAAGTACAGATACATTTTAGAAATAAAGGCATTAGCTTTATCAAGTGAAGAAGTCAGAGTTAACGTTCAAAATATCTATCACAGATAATTGTTTGAATGATAGTTATATTTATCTGGCTATGGAAAATTTGTAATAATCATATTTTAATAAAGTAAAAAATTATTAAATAATTATGAAATAAATATTTCTACGACGTATTTTTCCTTTAAAGTGGGAAATATAAATACAGTTGCAGACTTAATATAATCCTTCAAATATCAATTCATAGTTTAAAATTTCTGGCTAAAATTTCTAAAAGTGTGTGCTTTACCTACATATTGCAGCTGAAATAGTTTTAATTTACTGGTGGCATTAGTTAAAAAATTAGAATCCGCATTAATCATCCTGTAAATTCTAAACTATATCAGAAATACTGCATATAAATGGCACAAGCAAGAGTGAAGTTACAAAATGAATTTGAAGTTTATAAAGATGACTGTAGAGCAATTTGGATGATTGAAATGCAGATTTCTGCATTTTGAGAAGTTTCAAATCGGGGTGAATGCAGATATTTTGGTACGAGAACGACAATACCGTCAAGACCAGATGAAGAGTAGTCGACGTATGCAATTATTGACTCGTCTTCTTTGTCTGGTCAGCGTCTTTTTAAAGTCAATCGAGTTTCCTCGATTATTCAGGGAAACATTCACTAATATTCACTGTTAGTGGGAAACCAATTTAATTCGTATTATAATGCGATAATATTGAGTTAGGAAAGGAAATGAAACATTTAAACGATAGAAAGTAAGTCTAAAACTACAAAAAGAGGTAAATATTACTGAAACTAGAATTTTTAAACTAACATCGTATTTAATAATTAGTATTTCTTATATATTATCATAATATACGTGTATGAGAAAGGAGGTACGTGCGTACAGACAGTATTTTGAGAATATTTTAAATACGAGGAAAAACTGTAGACTTTTACACAGAAATAAAACTGTTTTAATGAGAAAAATAAGAATTTAAAACTACAAGCATGTAAAATATCGTGGAATCACTTGTTAGCCATATTTAAAAAGAATCAAATTATTTTTCCAAACACGCTTGTAGAAGGGTTTCTAAGTAATTTATTGTCGCTTTTAGTTTTAAAAATACTATTTTAGAACCATCCCACTATTGCAACCGTATCAAAGAGTTGTCCAAATGCGATCTTTACTAAAAACTCTCCCTTATAAATATAACTTTTACAATTACTACGGCGATTCCTATTTAGCATTGAAACTTCTGAACTATAATTGTAGTTTCCAATCAAATTTAAATCATTTAAAAATAGTCTCAATACCAACTCTCTCAGTAGTGCGGTTAAAAGGGGAAAAATATTAGTTATAAGGAACGTCTGTTCCTGATACGAATACAATGCCTCATTCTGACGTTTTAGCGGAAGTTTACGTTTAATAGTGGGAAATGGGGTGGGCTAAAAATACTTACCATGAGGGACGCTTTGGTTTTCAGGAACTTCATTATGCGTACAGCTCTATTATGCCACTGGGAGAGATCTTGTTAGAAACGAATATGTCGTAAAATTTCTAGAGTTACTCAATATAAGAATATTGTTGCCCCTTTATCCAAATTTTTGGAGCATCTTCTATTTTTTAGTTTTAAAATATATTACGATCAAAGTAATAAAATCTGTATATCAGTAAAATTTGTTAATATATGAAAACGGAATAAGTAAAATATATACTAGCTTGTTTCTCAGACTTTATTAAGATAAATGAATAACTAGTAATTTAGTCAGAAGTACGTATTAATTACTATAATAATTTTTTTAAAAAAATCAAGACAACTTAGCGTTCTTTTCTCAGGAATCTCTTTAGGTTAAAAGAAATACACCTTTATAAATCTAAAAAAAAAATTAAAGAAAACATGTTTTACGTTTATGACACAAATAATACATACGTATGAAAAGTACTCACAATTTTCTCATGATTTTAACTACAAGATATTTGTATGACTGCTCAACGTATAGATTTTGCAGCCCAAATAGCTGTCATTTACTTACAACAATTGTGTGTAATGTTTATGTTTTTGAACACTGAATGATAAAAATCATTTACATTACATTTAAAAAAAATTGGTAAGTCTTCACAATAATAGCAGAATTATTACATATACTGTGCTACGTTTCACTCGTCATTCTTGCATGATATTTTATGTTACTAAACTAAAAGTAATATTTTTCCCATCAAAATTATACTTTTTTGAATAAATGTGTTATGAGTTTAAAATGTTATCTTTTCGTAGGTTTCGTTTGGCTTATTTAACAAGCTTTGCAATCTAAATAAGTAGTTTTGTAACAAAAACAATTAAAATGTTTATTTTGTATTTAATATTTTTGGAAATTTCGAATTATTGAAGATAACTGTTAATTTCATACTTAATATAATTTTCATGTATGACTAATACACTTATAATAATTTTGTAGAAGTATATTAACACTTTTTTCAAGTAATTATGAGATACTGCTGATTATAAATTTATAAAACAATTCTTTTGTTGGAAAGAAGTAGTTAGACCTTCTTGTTTTTAACTCTTCCTGAATATATTTGTGATACCAATTGGTTATTATCTTGTTGTTAGGAACTATCCAAAAAAAATTAAAAAATTAAATGATTGATCCTTCACAATTTCCAAAGTGACGTATACTTTAGGCAGATAATTATCTATACCAATAAATCAAATTGAAGTGACTATCTGGAAGTTTGTGTCGAATAGATTCCAAAATGGCTCAAGTGGTGTTTCAATGAAAATTTGACGGATTAAAACAGAAATAACTTTATGTTTCGTGCATGTTTATTTCTATATCTTGCAGGGCTCAAAATATATTAATATAAATAAATTTAAACTAAAATTAAAGTGTATGTTTCATTTCGATATCTTGATTCTGAAATATATTGAATTACCGCGGAAGCCATTGATCCGATTGCCAAGGAAATTTCAAGATACCTGTGTTATTATAAGCGTAATTTTGGCAGCATGAGAAAGAGTGTGTGTGAGAGAGAGAGCATTCTCATTCCATCTATTGTTGCAGCAGGAGTTTTGTTGGAGGTCATATGATTGTTGTTAAAACATCATTATTATTTCAGATATAAGACTGTCAACATGCGTTCTATTTCAGTTTCAGTTGCACACAAATTTGTAAATCACTAAACAGATCAAATTAATGGTTTATAATAGGTTGTTACAAATTGTCTAAATATCCATCCTAATTCGGTCAAGGCAGTTGTTTTCCGGTGACAAACCCTAGAATCCGCTTCACAGTCGGGGACAGAGAATAGAAACTGGGGACTGACCCCGGAAAACGGGGGCTGATGATCATTCTAATATAATTGAATACCCGCGCGAATGAAGTCGTGGACATAGCTAGTAGTTATAAATGAATTTTGAGGATTATGCAAGACAATTATTTTAGCATTAATTTTAATATGATATATTCATGAGTGTCACCTCCGTGAATCATTTAAGGTAGTTTTTCCATGTCGGAAAATTGATGCTTCGTCACACGCTCCTCCTATAGAGGAGCTTGGAACTCTGCTAAACATTTTTCCAATTAACGTATTGAGATAAAGATATTACATAGTAGGGGGATTGCTTAGAAACAAAATTAAGAAAGAGTTGGAAGTATTAACGCGAGTACACAATGCGATGTTGACTTGTGACAGTTGCTTGTCCGAACAGTTGATGACGAATGCCCGACCACAACGTGGTGGCTAACAACCTCGCAAGTCGCAAATTGATTGCTAGCTGCATGTTTTAAATGGGATATTGATGTGTACCCAACCCACGGATTGAATTATAGCCGGTAAAATTAGCGTGAACACCAATCACGAACATCAAACGACCGACAATATGTTTTCCAACTAGGAGTGTTAATGCCGTAGAATGGTCGGGAAGCCTCTAATATGGCACTTGCATTTATCATTACAGCGCTATATTTATGGCATGGTTATAAATGCTCTGACCTAATTTAATTTAAAATAGGAGGGTAACATTAATTTCAAATTTCCGTATGAGTGGGGTGGTAAATAATTGTAATTTTAACTTAATTCCTAGTTTTGTTTTATTTTATGAAATTATTTAATAATATAAGAAATATTAGAAGGCTTTAGTATGATTAATGTATTATACTCTAAGATACTATAAGTTACTAAAATATTAATTTTGTTTTTCAAAATTTAAATATTGTTATTTTCATTCCAGCAACCTTTTGGATTTTTAATGTGTTAACAAAGCCAACGACTGATATAAACAGGTGACTAGTAAAAATTATTTAAAATTATACTATTTAAGGAATTTAAAATGTATTAGTATCGATTATGAATTTGATAATTTCACAGGATCTTCTTGGGTTCTACATCAGTCTGCGATATTGCACATTCATTCGGCCAACTACCTCTTAAAACTCGTGGAGGCACGGAGAAGGGAATGCTGCGACCCAACAGAAAACTCGTTTCCCGTTATTAGGAAGGCCGTGAGAATAGTACCCAATGCCCGACCTGCCTGATGCAGGTTTTCTAGGGTTTTCCCTGCATTTCTTGAGGTGAACCACCGGGTAGGATCCTTAAACTATAGTCCGGGGGCCTTAGTCAACCCTTGGCTGCCTTTCTCTACCTTCCGCATTTCCCCTTATTAATTCCCTTCCTATGCTATTAAAGGGGAGTTGACTGTTTCAGGATCACCCTCATGTAACCTGATAAAAAAACAATGAACAGAAAACTAAGAGGTACTGGTTTTCAGCATTCCTTTCTTTATATACTTGCAATTTAAATAACAAACTATTTGTATTCTCAGGACTCATGAGGAAAGATCGTTATTTGTCATAAAAATTGGTTCGAAAATGAATGGTTTTCAGCAGCCTGAAGGTAGAAAATAAAGGTATATAATTCTAATTCGAATATATTTTGATTTTTCTGCGCCTGTCACCCGCTTACGGTGTCACCTCCTACGGCACGGCTGCGAGATAATATAGCACAAAGAAAGAACAGTTGTTTGGCCTTTACAGATAATTCACGGGGGTTAAGCGGTTTTCTGCGTATGCTCATTTGTCATTCCACACAGGAATCGTTGGCTACAACGAGGACGGCCCAGATGTGTTGCTGCAGTGAACTGGAGAGAGCTAGATGGTGGTCAGTTTAAAGTAATCGAAATCTAAATTCTAACTCTGAAGTACTATTATCATAAAAGAAATTACTAAACAAATAGTTCTCCCAATTTTTATGCACGTGAGCATTGACTGATACTTGAAACTCAACAATGGTTCTGTTCCCCTATTGTTAGATTAGCATTTCTACATTGATAATATATATAAATTTGAACTTTGCTATTGATTTCCTCACTTAATTTATGATTTATGTCGATTTTGTGATTCTTACAATTTTCCATCACTTGACGAAAGCTCAAGGGTAACACGCCTTGTTTCGTATTTATTTTATCACTAATTTTGTTATATTTCGCTACTTATTCTTTCATTTGTACAACTAAATATAAGTTACATTTTATCTTGTCGTTTGCACTCACAGAGACACTTCCAAGGTGGGAGCTTAATGAAATCATCTTAAATTAGGTTATACTCTAACAATATGAAAATGAATAAACATTGTAATATTGCTAACTTCTCCCATGAGTGAATATGAAATGGCTTACCTAATTTCATGAGTATGTGGCGTCCAAATCAGATTTATTTGCACAATTTAAATCAGTCCAGCCTCGCCTGTAATCCACGTCCCTTATTTACCGCTCTCCAAATATTTTCCTTGCCCAGCTTTGTGGCTTACTGCTGATTAAAATTCCAGGCTTTCATTTGGTAGTAGCCAACCGCGCTCTTTGAGCGCGAAGGTTCCATTGTAACACGCTATTAATGCATTCGTGTGAACAATAGATCTTAACACTTTATTGTTTAATTCTTGAATATGTATTATTTATTTTCTTTGGGAGAGGACTAATGACTTACGATGTTAACCGTACTTTCATAAGGATTATAAGAGTAACTACATTTAATTATGTTTGATATATGCTGTCCGTTAACAAACGAATGTTAATATGTTAACAGTGCCACGGAAACTAATTAAAAGAGGAACAGACAATTAAAATTTGTTACATACAGTATAATTCACTTGACATATTTATGCTATATTAAAACGCCGCCCCATTTACAGACTGTTTCCAGATTGTAAACATGGAATGTTGATTTTCTTTAATGACCGGCAATTAATCAATGGCTGGCATTAAATCCAAAGTTAGTGTAAATGAGAGTTTTCCGGATTACATTAATTTCCATCAGTCTTGACATTGAACAGAACGTAATATTTACTTACTTTTCTTTCTTAATTAAATATTTTCTTCTGTTCGAATGAGTTGCTTTACAATGCAATCTTATTTATCTTCAAAGAGAACGATTGTTCCGTTACATATATTCAAGTATAAATCGCAAAATTTATGACTAAACTGAGGCACTGTAATAAAATAAATTTCAATTGTCTGAGAACAGAAAAAACTATGGAGAACGTCTAAAATTTTTTAGTTATTTAGAAAGATATTTTTTCCTCCACTCCCATTAATTTCAGTACTATAAATGGTAATACTGTTTCCTGACAAGTCTTAGGAACAATTGTAGGCATTATACATAGAAATAGTTTCTATAGCTTTTCGTATTCCCTATTGGTGCTCCATGGTTTTCAAATTAATGTACAATTGGAATTCAGTTGCTGTAGCAGTCCTCAATGATTTTCCAGACATTAAGGTCAGTTTCTCATAATAGTCAATGAGAACGTTCTCTGTCATTAAGAGGTTGAACAATTCTACACACATTATTTATCCCACGCTCATCCTTATTCCTATTTTACACTATGAGTCGGCAGATAATATCTGACAAGGAGGCGGGACTCTTAAAAAAATTCTAATTTAATTCTGCAAATGAATTTAATGAGTGAAAAATAGCTCCTCTTCTGTGTAGCAAGCAACAATAAATATTTGACATTTGCATCAAATCAGGCCCCAGTAGTAAATTATAATTAAAAATTTGTAAACAATACTTTATTAAAATGTCCCATACTAAGAGAGAGATGTAATGATTCAATAGACTTATGGTTTTAATGCTATTCACTATTGGATTTAGATATCTCTTTCCCGATGTGAGGCATTGTTATTTTAAATTTACTTTGTTATCTACGTTAAGTGTCTTTCCGAGAGCAAACATGTTTTGACTGAGGGAGTCGTATATGTACTTAAACTAATAACATTGTCGTGTGGAAAGTAATAGAGAAACACTGGACTAAGAACCTCAGCTCTTTGTTCTGCCTTCAGTTGTTAATAGGAGAGCAGACAAGACTCGGGTCAACTTTTAGTATCTACCTATTCTGCGCATTTACGAAGAAAACATTCTGACCTCACACGAACAGCCGTTTTTAAGCGTTCTGTGAAAATAGCAGTGATGTTAACAGCTACTATGATAATTGTCATTGTTTCCACAGTAATAATAATAATGAATTAATTTAACAATGAAATGCTACCAACTACTACAGTGTTCAATTTTTCATTGTTTACACTTCCTAAACCTCAATTTTTAAATAAACTATTCTTAGTTTTACTAATACTCTTACATTCCCTAATTTGTATTGGTAACTGATTAAATTATTTTATGCCTTTAATAAATATACTGTTTTGTTTTAGATCTAACCTAGACCTATTTAATTCTAAATCTACCTTACTTCTAAAATTGTATTGGTTTTCATCATAAGAATGAGATAAATAATTATTTAAAAAGTACGGAAACGAATTATTGATTCATTTATACAAAAATATCATACTACGAAACATGAAGTCCCGGAGACAAAGCCAATTCATTCTCTTAACAGTGACAATAATACCTTTCGCTTTACCCGAATTACCCACAATCCGACCTTCAGATACGATTGGTATTTATTTTAAGTGTGAAGAATTTTTTATTATTATTATTCGTCCGTATCAATTTTATTAAAACTTCTAAAGTAGTAGGAAAGTTCTGAATTTACATGTTAGTAAATGGTCGTAAAAACTAAAACAAACTTTATTCGAGAAAGAACAATATTTAATTGGATGGAATGGCGGTAATTGTTACAATATTGTTCTCTGATACCCAAGAAAATTAAAAAAAAATTAAAATTTTAGAAAATTATCAAATAATTTTCTTTCTACTTATGGCGTCTAAAGAAACATTAGTGATAAAATAAAACACATTACAAAATATACTTAAATTACGTGAAGGAAAGTTTTAAAATTTTCCCACGCGTTATTTTGTTGATTCTAAATTTTTTATATAACTTTTATACTCCGTGAATAAGTTGAAATCACATTTACAAACGTCCTACTTTATATACAAAATATTTGGCACATCGATCCATGTTTAAGGATTAATTTTGTAGGTGTTGTATATTTTGTCTCAAAATAATGTTGTAAACATTATTGTAAACTCATTACTCATGCTTACATTAGTAAATTTACCCAGTTTAACACATGAATTATAGTATTATAATTTTCCAAATAATATTGTTTTTGTTTTTGTTGTGGTGGTACTCACTCCTAAGGCTGCTTTCATGCAACCATCCATGCTAATATATCTTGCGCAAGCCTTTCCATTTTTGCATAATTACCACATCCCACATCATCCCTAATCTGAGAAGTAATAAAATGCTTTTGCCGTAGCCAGACTGTTCCTATTGGCTCTGCATTAGAAAACCAACAAAATATTATTAACGGGTTCATAGTTCACGGAATACACAAGAAATTACACTGCATTTTCCAGTTATTCCTTACGCGCAAATTGATCCTGACTTATCGGTTCTATTACAAGTAGAAAGAAACTTTTGTTATTTATTTTAGATCTACGATTTTGCGAGCCTTTCAATAGGCGTGATGGACATTGGTGCCTCGGGTTAAAAACATGTTTTAATCAGAGTCTTAAGAGTTGCTTGCGTCATTACCTTACTACAAGAATATCGTTTTCTAATTTTGTCACACGAGACTGCATTATAAACCAAGTTTTTCAATTTAGTCGGAAAGCGCTGAAGCCGAGTTACATGTGCAAGCAAATTGCCCTGTGGTAGAAGCCTCCCTGCTCGTCCCGTGCCTCCTGGATCCTGTATGGGTTTCCTCTAGGCATCTGGTGGGATATAGGGGGAAACTTTTTGACATTGCTCGAACAGCAATCCTTGAAGTGCTTCTACGCATGAGACACCCTAACCATATAAATAAACCTGTTTTGAACTGAACTTTAAGTTTTTACTTCTGAAGTGAGAGGTAATTAAAGCGGGCCTCTGTTGGATGACTGTAGACTCTAGAAATTTGATTAAAATTCAACGTGTTTTAAATCAAGAGCGTTCATTGGAACAATCGTGTAAATTATTTATTAAAATGAAATAATGTAATATTACAACACTGTTAAATATTTTCTGTAAGCTTAATACGCATAAATTTGGTTAAAAAATGTAGAAGAGAAAAGGATGTAATATATTACTTCTTGAAATGAATACAAAATTATCAGATAGAAACAAAATATTAGGGATTATTAATAATATATTACCAAGACAGAAAAGCTCAAATGTAGTATTATACTGAAATCTGTTATTAGGATTAATTTTTAAAACTCCAACTTAACGTCACCGTTTCTTAAATTTCGACTGTTTTATGAAATGTCCATATTATTATCCTATATTGAACTTATGATTCTCAAATGAAAAAACAAAATTAAATTATCTAGCTGTTGCTGACTACGTACATTACTGTTTTAAATTAAAATGACCTTTAAACTATAAAAGTCAAATCGTTGTTACATGCACAATTACATATATACAAGGAGTTTCCGAAATGGAAGGCATAACTTCGAGTATGTATTCCACATATGTGAACAACAAGAAAAATTCACAAGAACGTGTCTAGAAATGCTTGGTTTGTTGTTATGGTCTCCAACACAGTGATGCAGATTTTCTGTCTCAAAAAATTGACGGTGGCACGGAATTGGGAATGCAGTGACCGCACAGAAAACTCATCTCGCGTCATTCGGAAAGGTGTGAGAATAATACCCAAAGCTTGACCTACCTCATGCAGGATCACTTTTAGGTGAATCACCGGGTAGGATCCTTAAACTATAGCCTGGGGGTCTTAGTCAATCCTTGGCTACCTTGTTCTACCTTCCACACCCCCCCTTTTAAATTAACTTCCTATGCTATTAAAGGTGAGTTGCCTGTTTCAGAATCACCACGTAGAAGTGATTCAATCAACAGTAGCAACGCAAATAAAATTTTCGAGTCAATTGTGCCATAATTGTGCGTTATTTTAATATTCGCTGCCCTCACATCCCTAAATATATTAAATTTCTTAAAAATCATTCGTAATTCTTACTGTCGCTTTCCCCAAACCGTAAGTAATTGCAAGACAGTACTGGAACAAGTCATATCTCTGGTTTTCACAGCCGCAATTACAACTCCCAGAGAAATAATTTACTAGGATCATCTGGGCCAAAGGACAATTTCTTCGGAAGAGACAAATTCAAGGCTATAAGAACTTCTAAAAGTGATCAGCATTTATGACAAAATTTAACTCAAGCAAATTGTAAACTTTATTTGATACATTAATCTGAATATTACGTTCTCTTTGAATTTTTTAAGGCAACCGCTACGGTCACCAACAACATTATAGTTGAAGCGACCTAATAATAAAAGAATATACTCAAAATACTTGAACCGCACGCCGGTGTAAGACAAGCCATGGGGTTGCTCAAGCTCTGACGCGAGGTGTGGCGCGCAGTGTAAATTCCTAGAACTTAGATTCCAAAATATATACAAAACTTTTCCAATAAGATTAGTAATCTGATCAAAAAAAAATCCTGTCGCCACATATTGCGGGTAATATACTATGTCATCCAAATTGCCGTTCTCATCGGTAGTAATATTACAGCTAGGCATGTCTCCGTTTCCTCAATCTTTTGATTTAAGCTTTTAAAGGCACATTTTGTCACGTGAAACGCTAATATTTAACTATTAAAGATTTTAATTTGGTTATTAAGGTGCAACTGCAGTTCATGAGTTTCTACGTGGCATGTTTAGATACCCAGTAGGGGAGAGAGTATTGTCGTTTGAGGAATAACTTCCCCCTCAACGGACTGCCTGAACTTAAGTAGCATTGGTAAAAACATAAAATGTATTCATTCAAACGTCTTTTTAACACACCGTATACTTACTTTCTATTACATTTTACGCTTAAGTTTCTTGACGTACAACATATCCTGAACTGACAGCAATATATTATTTAGCACCAATGTTTTCAGATTTGCTTTTACACAACGAAGTTGCGTTTACAAAATTGACAGTTTAAGTGAAATCCTGTCAATCCCCACTACAATGTTGACTTTTGCACATCGCGCTGACATACGACTACCTGAAAATCCCGAACAGAACATTTACAATTCAATTTGCTTACGAGAGATTGGGGACTTCCCGGTGTAAATTAAGAATAATCGAATCGTGTTAGATATTTGTTGATAAACAACGTTCGATGGCGTTGCAAGTAACAGGTGTCGATTAGGGATCACGCAGTCGAACGTGTATCACAAATCGCTTAACACTGTTATAAATACGAAAATACTTTATTCATAATTTTCTTGAAATGAAAATGTATACACGGCCTTATTTTCACCGAGTAATATATTTTTATATTCCAGAATTGTTTTTAATTTTTACATTTCTTGGATGTGCTTCATAAAAATGTGCCCAGACTAACTCATAACGTAAAGAATATCTGTATTCCTTTTTTAATATTTAATTTATTTTAGGTCACGTCAACTATAAAATCATTAGCGATCAACATAAATTTCATTAGCATATATGAACAGAAATTACATTATGGCATTTGGACACAACATAGAATTGAGATAAACAATTCACATAAGGTGAAAAGTTAAATTTTATTTTTTCATAAATATTGATATCTTTTAAAAATTGTAAAGTTCTTTTAATTCCTTCTTCCGAAGATGTGATACGTTTACGTCGATACAATCTGTCCTCTGTGATACTTGGGGCAATGGAAGATGATCTGGTCCATGGTTATGTTCATCATGCAGAAGCTACATTGTGGTGGAGGTTCTCTAAGCAAATATTCTCAACTTCATTTTCCATTGCTTTAAAAAGCTGTTCTTGATCCATCAGTAAAAGATCGCCGCTGACTAACATATTTAATCGTAAAAGATTTCTTGTCAATCTCGTTAAATTTGGGTTTTGACATTTTCTTAGTGGCTAGTATCTTAAGAGTTTTAAATTATAAAAGAGTGTAAGTTCTTTTTTGTTTGATTTCTAAACGTAAACGAGATGTGGATTACCACGCGAGTCCAATTACTAAAGTGGGTCACTAGGGAACGTGGTCAGTGAAAGAGAAATGATAACAATACTAGGAAATTTAACAACATGCCATACACGGATAGTTTTATGATCGGAATAATCGTGGGAGTTTAACCTGTGTTTATTCGTCAACCAATTTTTTAAACTGATTTTCAGAAGTTGCTTTGGGGATTGAATGAGAAGCGAAGAAAACGTGTTGTTAGGGTGTTGCAACCAACGAGTGTATCCTTGAAGCAGATATGCACGACGCTTTCCGCTCCAGATATAAAATTGCTAAAGTGACGCAAATTCGCGGACCAGTGAGCAGCGATATCGGTGAAGAGTGTCGGCAAACACTTGGAGCATCTGGCAAGTGTCTGCCAGCCAAATAACGTGGGCCATGGCCGTTAAAAATAACAGTTTGCGGTCGGGCGGGGGTGTGTATCGACCGGTTGTCTCCTGGCCGCGTCGGCTGCGTTTAATTCCCTTCCTCAGCCACACACACGCACACACGCACCGGACAATGGCTTATTGATCACGCCAGCTGCGTCCACCGTTCCACGCCCCGCCTCGGCTAGTCGACGACTTTTTAACTCTGCAGAATCGGATTATCAGTCGTTTGTTGCGAATGAAACTCTGGACCATTGAGACCTGTACCAGTTTGTAATTTGACTTTTTTTTTTCACTGGCTGTAGATTGATGGTTGGACTCCTCCACTTTGATAACATGCACGCATTAATTAATATTTAACATTCTTGGCACTGCTAAATATTCTCGAAAATTGTCTAAATCCTTCAGGTACACAAATATGACAATTTAACTAACAAACACCATAACACTGGAAAATACGATAAGTCCTTCACCCACGGCATTCTATGTCAAAAATCAAGTAAGGTTGGAACGAAACAAACATATTTTCTAATTTTCCAAGTATAGTACCAATCTTAAAGTCGAAAAAATCTCCATGTATACCTAAATAACACCGGGTTAGCCTCTATCTCTCTGAAGTACGTCAAACATTTAGACATTACACTCAAATGGCAATAACACAAAAAAACGATGATGAAGTACCCTTTACTCGGACGAAAATTACACCTATCAAAAGATTTAGCAACTAACATCAAGCTCCTCTGGACACAAGGAGTGGAACAATGACGTTTTTGCCAAAATAATTCAGTCTTCCCATCATACCAATACGTTAAAACAAAATTCTATGAATAATAACAACGCACTTCGGTGTATGATTATGTTGCACGAGCACCTTAAAATTCCACTAATAAAAGAAAAACGAAACACGTCGAAAAAGTCTCGGGGTACAGCAATCCTTTGACTAACGAGCTCACGGTCATCACAAGACTCAAACGACGTTGGCCGACTGACCTAAATTAAACGAGAAGACCGTCAATACAGGGGCCATTAACGCGCCATTTTCACTACATCGTATTAACTTATAGAATAAGGTATACGAATAAACATGCATGTGATGTCTCAAGATTTAAACCTACAAATGCAATTAACGTAGGCTTGTTTTACCTTATCCTGTTTTTAAAAATAGTCGCAGATTGAATATTACTTCTCTTGTACCTACATTCTTCCTAAAACCAAACTGATCTTCTTCTAACGCGCATTATTATTAATTATTTAGTACATAATTGGCCTGTTTTCTTGTACATCTGTAACAGGCCTCATCTTGATAATCTTACAAAGATTTTCTATATTTATTTTTTATAGTATAATAACTAAGAAGTATAGTTAGAACTAGAGGCATAGTGTCAAGGGGGAAAAGAAGAAAATAAATTTGCGGTTTGTCAAGCATTTAATTTATTATTTTGATGAAAAACGATAATAAAGAGACAAAAATAAAATAAAGATAATTACTGAAAAAAGTTAAAAGGGCGGGCGTTTCAGTGCCATCGGCTAAGACATGGAGACTGTAATTTGAACAAGATAAGATCAGACATAATCAGTAAAGGACCAAAGAACTTAAAATTCTAATATGCGTGTTTTTTTATGTGATTTTAGTCCAACGTATCTGATTAAAAGGAAACATCATGTCTCTTACGTAATTTGGGATGAAAATATGTTGTCTTTAACTAAATGTGCAAAACGCAATAAAGTACAATAAATTAGCCATTTTGTGAAGAAACTTTACATCTTCATAATGCTCAATTAGTATGAAATATGGTGAATAGAATTAGAGGATATCGATACTTATTTTGTGTAAATATACATATTTTATTTTCAATGATAATTAAAAAATAATTTTGTGCTATTGAAGTTAGGTCAGTGTAATTTTTAGTAATAATTAGTCATCTTTCATTTTCTATTAATTAACAGGTTATCGTTGTTGGTACAAACTGTTTTTGTTTTTTTTTCGTATATCTTTC
This sequence comes from Eucriotettix oculatus, assembly GCA_034510155.1. Taxonomy (NCBI): domain Eukaryota; kingdom Metazoa; phylum Arthropoda; class Insecta; order Orthoptera; family Tetrigidae; genus Eucriotettix; species Eucriotettix oculatus. Next base: position 79,429,245 of record CM067378.1, read on the forward strand.
TCTTTCAGTTTACGATCGCACAGTTTGAACTGGAAATCACATTTGAAAGAGATGAAAACTGTTACGGGGATACTGCATCGCGGAACAAACGTGCTCTATCTTCCGGTCCCCGTCAAGGGGGCTTCCCAGGAAGATGACGTCATCAATCGCACGGATGTTCCACTTGGACACGTGACCACACGTACAGCAGAAAGCCCGTGGCCAATTCGTCTCAAGCCGCATTATATTTCATGGATGACGCAAATGGGGGTTTTATTTTTCTATCTGCCTGCGGGATAAAATATCCTATTTTCAGAAGTAATGCTTCTGCCCTTCAAAGACTAACGGGGTATCTCTCGGACGCCATGATTTCGACGGCAAAATTGCGCTCTATCTTCCGAATATGAGGAGAAAAATTAGGACCTTGTTCCTTTAATAATGCGATATTTGTTTAACAGTTCATTAACGTACTTCATTTGCCATACAAAATTTTCTTGTGTACAGAAGACGTTTTAAGTATTGGCGTTTCAAAGTAAATCACTAGTACAAAAAATGTTCAACATATCGAAACAAAGTTACTGTATATTATAAATCTGATCATCTGGTTTTTATTTCCTTTCTGGCAAAAAAAAACAGTGGAAAGGGCAGGGAGAAAATCAACAGAAAGTAACAAGTAGAATGAACCAAACGAAAAGTTATTGGGGATTATCAATATTTTATTGCTACCACAGACATAATTGTTGATATTGCATTTATGACATCTGAGTTTAGATTTTTTGCTACGCTTCTATTTATTTTAGAGAGAGAAACACGGTTTCGTAAAAGATAAATTTTTGAAATGTTGGCTATTAAAAATTAACCCGATACAGTAAATGCTAATCAGGAGCCTGATTAACTTAACAAGTCATATAAAGTATTAATTCAAGTTCATTTGTGCTTTAATTTCTATATATTTGATTTTATATCTCATGTTTTCAATACTATCTTCAGGTTTTTAACTGTTACATTGAGATGCTACGCTTCCGTCGAAACTTGCGAACCGTTTACATGTTGTTTGTTTGTCCTCAATTTAAAGATTCTTTACATAAATGTGGTATTTCTCTTTATTACTTTTACAGACGTTAATATGTTTCTATTTTTTTCCTCCTCTTTTTTTTTATTTCTCAAGTAATTGAATATCCGATAAATACTTTCAATAATTATATATATATATATATATATAATGACCAATAAGTCAAACTAAGAATTATTAACATAAAATTTGAAATACTAATTTCTCCCACTTACCGCGGAAAGGTATATGAGGAGACCAGAGATTACATACATACATGTTGCTGAGATTATTTGTATCGGTTTCAACCTTAAGTAATGAACATTTGGATGCAATGTGTAATATTTAATATATATAATTTCACGATATATAAATGTAAGTCAGAATACTATATTGTTACATTATTCCAAACCAATCCGTACTCATTTAAGTTGTAATGTTACTCGAAACTTGTCAACAGGTTGTTTGAAAAGATAAATGTATTATTTCAGGCGAATTTTCAATGTATCGTTTGTTTGACTGATGTAAAAAGCATTGCAGGCTTTCTATAAAATTTTACATTATGTTTATATAAGTAACTGGTATAATAGTTGAAGTATTCTTATATATAAATTTTCGGTGTGTGTGTTCTTAGTTCTGTTCTTCGTAAACGGCAACACAGAATTTTTTGTTTGTATTTATAGGGTCAAGAGGATTGTTTTAGTTGAACCTCATTTTTTAATCGACCGACTTTTTTGATTTCTCACAAAAAAGCATATAATCACAAATTTTCTACCTGATCGTTTGAATAATCTGAGGCATTTGTCTTAATCATCAATACATCCGCATGTTTATTGAGTCGTAGCTTGCCATTGTTTCAACATTTTGAGTTCTGATTGCTCAGTTCTTTCGTGAATTGTAATTGACTGTGTAAATGTATTATTCATAATTGGTTACAACATTGAACAAATTAGTTATGCTCATGTGAAAGGTGACTTGCTTGAATTACTATTTATAAACATCTTCATCCGGTGGAACTCCATCTAACCTTAATAAAACATTTAATTAGCAGCGTCTAGTTGTGTGAATTCGATGATAGGGGCGTGAAAAGGTAAATTTTCAAAAACGTGTCGTTCTATGTGGTTGTTTAACCACGTGTTGGCAAAGACATTACTAACAAACTGAAGACTACAGCTGGTTAGTATAAATGAATTACCGGGCAACGATGGACACTAAGCAAGTTTTATAAAAAAGAGAATTATTACACATGATGTTAATGAGGTGCGATTTAAATTATTCATTTGGATTAAATAATAATATTTTAAACGTTACCTGGATGAGTAAGTTCTTACGATATTCAGTTTTATGCATAATGATACTAATATGGAAACAGGAATTGGAAAGGTTAATCTCTTTGTCAACGAAATGTTTATTAGATTATAGCTTGATAATAGAACAATGACTGTCAACTATATATAATTTAGGATATAATAGATCAATTTAAAAAAAAGTGAAATTATAGTCGCGTCAACGGTGTAGAAGTAGTTGCATCAATGAAATCAAGAACCTTCTTTGGGAAATAAAAATAAAAACCAACAAATCACCATTTGTTCGATCCTGGCTTATGAGTCCTTCTGGGGAAACAAGCTTGGTGATAAAGCCGCTAAGCAGGAGGGCTCCTTGCAAATAGACTGCTTGGAATTTCCAACATATTCAAGGAAAGACTTAATGGTCTGGTTCATCAACCTCCTGAAAGAAAGTTGGATTGATGATAGAAGAGGAAAAAACGTAGGAATCCTCTATAATGAAATTGAGTCCAAGGAAATAACCTATCCACTTGATATCTCGAGAAGACAGCAGGTCGTTGTTGCAAGACTGAGATTTTTACACTCCCGCATTACTCATTCATTTCTATTTTCCAGGTATCCTCAGATTGTACCACTGCCCTGACTGTACCACACATCCTTTTGACTGCCCCCGCTATCAATTTTTTGTTAATATTAAAACTGGTACAAATAATCTCAGAAATTGTTATGATTTTATTTTCAAATAAGTTGTAAGATATATCTTTGTTATATATCTGTTTCAGATTATTTATACTGTGGAATAAAGTTAGTGTATTAGACATTTCTTTTGTAATTTGTGTTTGAAATTAATTAATTATTAACTCACATGTAGGCCTCTTGATAATTTTCAATGTCATTTTCAACAATGTAGTTATATGTATTTACAAATTTACCCTGCGATTATATATTTCTAAATAAGAAGAACCACATTCTTTATTATGTAACAAGGGTTCCATGTTTTACTCTTTAATATTTCGGAGGATAATTTGGGCAAGGATAAATATGTTCTGTTCTAAATATCGATGACATTGGATAATAACTACGTTATTTCATAGAACTATTGGTTTAGCCACGCTGCATTCAAAATTTGAATTCTCCAGACGTTATGGAAAGTTATTCCCCTTCATTAATGACGAGGCCAGATAATTTGTCTTTCGTATTAAAGTACATATTTCAGCAGCTGGGAGATTTAGAGCCATGGCTCAGAGGAATTACTGTTAAAGCTGCAATGATATAAGAAGCCACCTCAGCCATTAGGACTGAGGTCGCATGAATTATTGAAGTCAGCAAGAGAAGGGATTTTTCTCTTTCAGAGGGGAGAATTTCATTAAGAGTAGTATCTGAAGATTCTGTCCCAAGAGCGGCCACTTGAAATATTAAGCCAAGCAGTGGGAGGTTTTTCCTGCGGACAAGAGGCCCGAAGAGGCACCCAACTAACTTGTGTTGCAGTCTATAGCGCTGGCACGGACGTGACGACTGCAAGATAAGGGCTAGAATGCAAATTAGCCACAAGAGTAAAGTTCCAACTGCGTGACGTGCTCCGAAATGTTACAAGTTAGCAATGTCAACTATTAGCTGAGCTGGGGAGTTCTCCACCCTGGGGACAAATGATTTCCCGAATCTTCATAACATTTTGCACTCATAAGTCGGAAACACCACTTTATATGCACGGAATAATTCAATCACCTGTTGCTATTAACGTATTTAAGAACAAAGTTGTAATGACCATCAGAATTTTGAGGATGAACTTGTCGGTTTTTAAATATTCTAATATGAACCATAAATTTATTTTAATTTTGTATCAGAATGGTAACATTGATTACATGGAAGAAATAGGCAAATACTGACATTAATGTTCAATAAGAGAAGCCGATAATTCCGCAATAATTGACTATCAAAAGTTATAAGAATGTTACATAGATTGTAGCTAATAAACCGGAACTATTTTATATACGAAAATTATGAAAAGATTAGCTCTTTGGAGGGACGAAATAAAGAACGAGGAGCTCAGACCAGATTCTAAAATGAAAGAAAGAGGGGAAGTCGGGGCGGAACGGGTAAGGGGTGTAGAACGGGATATACCTTTTTTTACTGGATATTGCTGGAGGTTAGTAAATAGTGACGTCGAACATTGTAACTGGTAAAAGAAGAGGTCCTGGCAGACGTGGTTACCACGTTTTGACTGCACCTCGTGAATTAACTCTTCTTTTGGCGTCTTACATCTATATATTTGCAGCATTTCGACAAAAGGTAATCTACGAACCTCATTGATTATAACTTTACAGCAGTATATTTTCGTAAAATGGGTGTTCTTAGCTGCATAAAAGTTACTTATAAGGTTTAAATCCGCTTGAATTTAGATGAAACCCCTTAAACTATGTCTAGAACGCGATACGACTGGATATGTAAAACTCAAGATAAAAAGGAAAAATTGGCAGACTGACTTTGTAAGAATGAGTTACAGGATGTTGTACTAAAAAAATAGGTTAACAAAGAAAAGGAGAAAAAGTAAGTAAAGAGTGTGCAGTTGTAAAAAAAATCTCTCTGCGAAAGGAAAAATTAATAAAACGATCAACCGTACGCTCAATAATTATAAGAAAGAAAACCCAAAAGGTGTTACGTTTTTTCTTAAATTAAATTTATTTCATTAATTGTGTATATAAAAACATCCTATTCCGTTCTGCCCCGTTAAAATTCATTGTTTTAACTTATATTGACATCATATTAACTAAATAATAGAATAAACTAATGCTTTATATATTTATGAAGTAATTTTTCTTTTTCAATAATTTTTTTAACTTATTATACAATAAGTATCCTTTTCCGCCTTGACTTCCCGTACCTAATCCTCACATTCACAATTATTATTCTCATAACGACACATATTATGGATCAAGATGATTGAAATATTAAATATGTTGCATTCCCCCATATATATGGTACAATGCAGCCTGAAAGAAAAATAGTTTCAAGGGGAATTTCCTGATTAATTAATGTAGAATGCTAGTTTAAACGCAGCGCGTTTCAGACATATCAGTATGAGACGAAGTTACACATTCGATAGTTAATTTTTATAAGATGACATCCAAACACAACGAACATGTCTGATTTCGATACCGTGTCAAAAAAAATTCTAATACAGGATCCACGCCTCTCCTTTACTTACTTCCCCAACATAAAATAATTAATGAAAGAGCGTTTATTGCACTAAATGTATTTCTTAAATGTATTTAGATGGTATGAAGTAAGTTTTAAGCATATCCGACGGCTTAGTTCATACAAACAGTAAGCAATTCCGAAACCAGTCCCGTTTAGATAATTCGCATTTTACAATGTCTGGTCTTCTTTTAAATGTCAATAAAGGAAAACTGCAAGGATATCCTCACATGTACTGCACAATTCAGAACTTATTTCCTGAACTAAAAAAAGCTTCAGTTGCTGTTTCTCCTCCTATTTATAAATATCTTTACCGACGGATAAATTGTAAAAACTTCAAAGTTTTAGCAACATCATTAATATGGTAATTGAACTTTAAGATAAATTAACTTTATTTTTTATACTGTTGGAACCGAAGATATGGGACAGTATATAATGAAATTATTTTACTTACAGACAGTGTGCAAATTTACAACAATAATTTCTTTAATGTGTGAACTATTGATTCATAATACTTCAATTATTCCATTACAATGATGCTGCACATATTTCATCCATACCATTGAGAAATATTATTGAAATAATGTGGGCAATATGCTATGTGCCTATAATTATTTCGATACCGTCAGTAAAGGTCACATTCCACACGGTACAGTGATTATTAAATTAGTATTAAATATACTGTTTAATGTGTAATACCATTTATACGGAGAGATTAAGAGATTATTGTAAGCTATTAGCATTTATTGTAAATCAAAAACGTAATGCAGTTAATTACTGAACTGCATAATTTCGTTTAACAATAACGATGTATCTATTGCGGGACGTAAGCACTTCTGTTACGTTCGGCAATTTATTTGGTCGAATGCTCGAATTTCTAAATTAGTTCATCTGCGTAGGATTCACTTATATCCAATTATTAGTTTGTATCAAATATGAGGATATCAAAAATGGTTCTGTTGTATTGGATTTAAATTTTTTTTGTTACTTAACGTATTCACTGAAAGAACAGAGTGGTTCGAAAGCGGACTATTAATACGCATAACTTTATAATATATTTAAAAATTTACGGATATTAATTAGAAAAGAGAAAATGTAAAGTGTATCGGAATGGACCCTAAAAAGTGAGCCAACATACTTTCCATGTCTATGAATTTCCTGCGAGGGCTTGTCATTTCTCGAAAAAGAAAACATCTAATGTATGGAAACATTACGAATACGGTTCGGGTAAAGAAAATAATTTAAATAGAACCAGAAACTTTTTCTAAGGAAAACAGAGCTCGTTTCTCATTAAGAAAAAAATTCATATGCTGTTGATTTGAGGCTCAAAGAGTTTTGATCACACAGATGGTCGCCTTGACAGTCTGAAGCATGTCTCTAGTAGATTTCCCAGGAGAGTTACAGTTGCGGATGAACTTAAGGTTTCTCTTGTTATGGTCCCGCATCGTGAAGTGAATTACACAACGATCAGAAATTCATGAGGTTGGCTAAGAATTCAGCTCAAAATTATATTAACATAAGTTATACTTACGGGCTTTCTTTTGCGTTACTACCTAATTGGTATTCAAGATGGGGATTATATTTATAACGTCCGTTCTTTGGTGTCGCAAAACGTTCATATATTTTTTATTATTTTTTTCATATAATGCCGCTCTTACAGAGATTCTGATAGAGTTCCTTGGCGATGCCGCTAAGTAGTGATGAATGTATACTCGCTTTATAATGTTAAACTTCAGCGTATGCAGTATACGAATAATGTGTAGAATTTTAAATGTCACTAATAACATTGTAACTATGGGAGTGAATTTTATACTATAGGAAACTGTGACTAAAAATCTTACAGTTGTTCTGCTGGCCAGTATTTGTGTGAAATGCAAGGCGCGTTTATCAGCCTTAAGTATTCGGTCTAAATGGTGGCTGATATTTACGGAGTGTGCAGATGAGAGGAAGTTAATTATTGAGCGTGCAGATGAGTGTCAAAAACAAAATTCTGAAGATGTAGATCATGACGTATAATATCCATTGATATTCATAATATTCAGAAAGGGAGAAATTAAAAACAGAAGGAATCTTTTTGATTATTAATAACAATAAAAATAGTGAGAGGGTTGATTTTATTCTTAATCTTCGAGACAAACGGAGTTGTTACTCGTGATCAGTCAACACACATTTACTTCACGCTTTTCGATTGTCGTCCTTTCTCGATACAGTGGTGCAGCGGACCTGGCACTTGACAACCATATCGTATGGCATTATGCAAGGTGGGTGACATGTGGCCAACACATCAATCCCCTCGTACGTGTTAGGATCTGAGGATAACTAAACCACCACAACCGCAGGGCCGCGAACACTGCTTCGCATCAAAAGCAATGATATCCGATCTCCAGCTTCAGAAGTTCCGTTTCCCACACCAGAACTTCCAACTTAAGCACCGAACTTTCATTTTATTAATCTCAGTCCGGATTTGTTCTCCATTTTTATATTGCCGTGTGATCCATTTTAAATCAAATAAACGTATCGGTAAGCGGTCTTACTGCTATACTCTCGGTACAGCGATCTCTTAGATGACGTCTCGTCTACTTGCTGAAAGGCATGAAACAGTTTGATTGCTCGTAAAACCTCGCGTGTACACCTCGTGAACGACAGAGAATATTACTTCATACCTGAGGACATTTGCACTTAAATTAAGATGCATTTTTAGAGAGTACTCCGTTTTACTCAACGAGAGATAATTAATGTCTAAAAAATATTAATGATATGTATCCCTAATACACCTATTTACAAGTCCACCCTGTAATAGGATTTTATTACCAACAATCCAATTTAATTTATAACAGATAATATGAATGCGAAATCTATTAAATTAAGTTCATGTTTACATTTAATTACTAACATTTATCGTTAAAACGAGATAGTTTTAATTGAAATAATATACATGATCGTTAAACGCTTGTTATAATCATTTAATTTTATTTATCTTTAGACAACTTAATTCTAAAAAAAATCAGATTGGAAATTTTAATGGACTACAATATAATTGTTTATTTTTCTGTGTTTTTAAATCACATTCTGGCTGAAACTGCCATTAGATGCAGGTCAAGACGAAAATATTAATTATTTTATTCTACATTTTATATAATATATATATATATATTTTATACATATAAGGGTAAGCACTCAAAATGTAAGTTTGTAAAATTTATTAAAAAATTAAAAAACTGGATATGAATTATATTTTACTGAACGAATTTGTTCTTTGAAATATCTAATTTTTTGTTCAATTGTTTCCGTTTAGTAAAGAAAACCTGAAGGACTTGGTTAGTATGAACAATTGACGTTTGTAAAAAGAAATACAATTGAAGAATTAATGACCCTATGATAGACATATACACATAATTTTGCATTTTTTTATCCTAACGTAGACGTATCGACCATCCATTGAATCCCTTGCCAATAAAATAAATCAGCTGAAGATATAACACAAAGAGCATAGCCGAAAGATAAAATTAAGACAATTTAACAGACCATCATATAATTTATTATGGCATTATACAAATAAATAAAATGGTTATATCTTTAGTTAATTTAGTTTATTGAAAACGATCACATGGACGGTCGAAACGTCTACTTTAGGTTCAAAATGTTTTCAAAATTTTGTGTATTAGACTATTATTCTTCAATTGAAATTGATTATTGTCTCCTTTGTTCCTACTGAAGACCCAATTTGTGGACCAGATGAAGTTGAATAAAATTTTTGTATTGTTTCTAAATATGGACGTTTAATTTATCTTTTAATAATGATTCAATTTCAACACGACTTCAAAGTGAAATCATTAAGTAAAATTCCAGTCTTAATAGTGAAATAAATGTATTTTAACAGTTATTTCAAATCATTCAAATTAATAAATCATGAACGTTAAAATCGTGTGAATTATGAGGAAAATTACATAGTTAGAAAATTTCAGTGTGGAACAAAAATATTTGGTTCAATAGATCAAGAAAATGTTACTGGCTGAATAAAGTGACTTATTTTATCGAAACGCGACGTTTGTTGTGAAAATAGTAAGAAGTGTACAACATTTGTTCTCGTGAAATAGACCTGAGATTCATTTGATAAAAGTGTTACAGATGCTTTTCTATTAATATTAGAAAAAGAAGAATTGTTTAACTACTTATTTTGGGGAAGATTTCCTTGTAATAGATTGATTGTTAATCGGGGAGAGAAGAGATAGTAGAAGGTGAAAGAGTATTATAACGTAAAAGTATTAGTGAAAGCCGTTATGTTACGATACTTATGATGATACGCTTTAGAACGAATAACTAGGGACCAAATAAATGCAGTTAAATATTTTTTACTGATAGTCGATCTGACTCACTGCATCAATTCTAAGTTATTTGTTCACCCATGGGCACCGTTAAATAAGGAGCTAGTAAATTGCTTATGAAATTCGGACCATATATAATTTATCCTTGATTTATCTTTCTGATACAGAATCATAATTTTTAACGCAGAGGATTAAAACGTTCCATTAAAATTACCTTACAGCTTACAAAAGGAAACATCCTACAAACAAACAGCCCACTACGTTTCAGCAAGCCTTGTACTTTGTTAACTTTTCGTCAGGTGATGAAACACGTGCAAAGATTGCAGAACATTGTTTGCATTTTATTATATAACTTAATTACGGTCTCTATTTGGGCTACTTCTTGTAACACTAAAATTTAAATTTGTTGACTTAATTTTTAAAATTAAATCATATTCACAATATTTATCAGAGGATATTACAAAATCAAGCAAAGTATTTTTATTGGAAGACCGACACATCACGGTCGGTCGTATTTACACGCCTTATTGAGGGATATGGAAGCGAGAGGTTGTTCAGAACTTGTGAATTCACTTCAAGAAAGTGCTCCAAACTCATCAGACTAGTTCTCGCAAGTTCAATAAGGACATGTACAGGCGACAGATCAAAGTCGGGCTAATGGTGGCTAAATGGATCCAAGAACTACAATCGTGTGAACTACGAGTTTCCGTGAATGATTCAGTTGAGACGGTTATCGGGGAGAATGTCGAGTTTGGCGTTTCGAAGTTCCTGCGAAACGTTATATTCAGCTTTGAGCTAAATAACTTTGTTAGTTTAACTTTAGAAAACACAACCTCGGAGTTTTTATCGTGGCTCCGGCAGAAATGCGTGAGCCACAGATTTACATTTTCCCTTCGCACAAAATTTCTGTTAATACTCCCTCAAAAACTCTGAAAAATACAGGAACAGAAGTATTGAATCAAATGGATGTAAAATAACATCTAAAAGTTCCGAATTTATAGAAAACGTAAACAATGTTTTCAGTTCAAAAATACAAAACAAAGCTGACGATAATGTATAAAAACTTTAATAGGTCCATTAAGACAACAGAATTATTATAGTGTACCGAAAATGGAAAACATCTTGATGAAATGCAGTGATAGAATTTAATTTAACAGGATAAGAAACCCTTAAGTTGTAATGGTAACTAATGTGCACCAACAATTTTATACAAATAAACGAGGCGTTTTTATGATTAAATCAAATCTTCTGATTTACAAGAAAGAGAGAAATATTGAAGTTCGAAATTGTCTAAATTTACAAGGTTATTAGCATGCACGAAATAAACTGAGTAGACATGCCAAGTTTTGTAAAATTATCCACGGAAAATTTAAGCACATAATAAAAGATTAGGTCACAAATTTTTGTTACAATTTCATCTCGTCATTGAAAAATCAATAGTTATGAATTTATAGCCACTCATCTGTGATTATACCAAAATGTAAGGTGATGTCAAATTTAAATTTATTAATCTTTTTCCAAATTGTACTTAAAATTTTCAGCCGCCATATCGGCACGGCGCCATGTTATTTCACCTTGTGCAAACATATGCAACAAAGGCGGACATATTCCATCCATGTTTCAGCTTTTGGATAAAGTAATGAAGCATAATACCCATTTTATAATTATTGTGCTTCGTAGAACGATATAAGCCATTGATAACCCAAACCATTCGTTTGCGTCTCCCGGAGGCGTCGCTGCTGTGTTACAGGGCCACCGTGAAATTATTAAATTTGTTCCATTCATCACAGTAAAAGGTTTCACAGGATAATAAAAAATTCTCTTGACGTATACTCGAACTCCGTGTGGCAAAAAATATGCATTACGTAGTTTTTGTAGAGTTTATGTTAACATTCTAATTATGTGATTTCATTATAGATCACTATCTTTATCTGCCCCATGTTTATTATTATATTTTCAAAGAAACCCAACCACGTTATCAGCGCAATTTCCAACGTGTTGAATAGACCAATGATTTTATTTGGGTGTCGTAGGAAAATTGCGATATCTTAAGGGCGTCGGGAACCATGAAAGTTTGAGGTCCCTTGATATAAGCGATTACTCCATTTTTCCTTGGGGTTGTATTCCAAACCTGACGGAAGAGAACGATGGGCAGGCTTAGATTTTATATTTATTGTTGTTTCCATTAGTCCTTGGTCAAGGAAATAGAATACGTCATACATTATAAATAACAAATAATTATAAGAAGAAAATAAAGTACGTAATTAATTACAAATTATCTTCATATAAATAACTAAAATAAAAAAGGCTATAGTCAAAAGTCATTAAAAACAGTACACGCACACTAGAGATTTAAAGTGAATCTATTTTAGTTTAATTGTAAACTGGAATATTTAGAAATGTACATGTGTGAATGATTAATAGAAAATAGATAGAAAAAACTAGAAAAAAACATTAACATGCTCGACTGCCAAACACGTGAACATTTTCGTCGCCGTACGAAAATTCGTAACACGCAAAAATATGAAAACATTAAAAAAAATATAAAAAGTAAAATGAAAAAATCATTTTTACCTGAAATAAATATGTAATCGAATCAAAACACTAATAGTATTACAAACACGCACGACAATATTCAGAATTTAATTATTTAATTTTAATGTCTAACGACATTGAAGTAATACTTCATACTATTTTTAAAGATGATTTTAATATTTAAAACAGAAGTAAACTTACTAATATATATATATATATAAGACAATAACTTTCAAGGTTTATTTGTTGCATATCGTGAATAATTTATTTTATTCGTTTATTTACTCAAGTAGTTGGGTTCATGAGATGACTCGGATGATTATATATATGACTGATGTACAACTTAAGTAGCATACTGAATCGCAGAATTGATCTCAACGACTTCCATAATCCCAAAATAGACACCAATTTCTTTTTTGTTGTTGTTTTCTTATGTAATGCCCCTCCACGGTCACCTTTATGGATGCTAACTTCCCATATCAAGTTAAGTTGAAATTATACAGGAACACTATCAATCTCATTGACCCCGAGAAATCATTGTCTGGTGCAAGTGTCGACAGTTTATCCATATTTTAAAATTTCCGCCTCCCTGGGGCGTGGGGTGATGATTGTTTGCAATTCTCCAGAATTGTGTACAAAATTTGGCTGAAACCTCTTCACCATCTCATACATTTATGATGAACATTCATGCATGCATACAGATGCAAAAATACTCACAGTCAGTTTTATTTATAAGAATAAGATACTTGAACCATCTCGTTTTAAATTTACTTAATATTAGTAATACTTAGTAATAAAACTTAACTTAACTAAACTTAACAAATGCATTTTATAAGTACAAGGATATAACTGAGGAGATTTATCTAGTCGTATACTAACACGTTGCGCACTAGACAACTTCTCGATATTGTCGTGGGGTTTGCCCAGAATTCAGTTTACTTCCAGACCTTGTTGATACAAGTTGATTGTGTAAAAGCAATTTTGAAAACTTTGACGCTAGGAAATATATTGTTTTCAGTGTACGACAAGAAACTCGTCCGTAAAAGCCAAGAGATAAGAATTGGGTGTGGTATAAAGACGTGGCCACAGTCTGTATTTCCCGTTGGTAAAGATATTCTTTCAACAATGACCGTAGCGTTGTGCAGGGACGCTTCAAGGGGAAGTTCCTTCTGAAAGACAATATTCAGCTTCCCCTCCTTTCTCTGCTGCACATGGACTGTAGATGGCTCACTATATGTTATAAGGAAGCATCAACTTAGAACGCTTCAAATTTAAATTTTACTTCAAGCTAAGGCGATTTTGTGTAGATGTGGTTATAAAATAATCATTAATAATTTTTTAATTGGTTGTTTTCGGGAACAACAATTAGGGACAGTTTTAGGAAAATGCGTAAACCAATGCCTAAATACTGTCAAATTCTAAAGGAAGAATTAAATTTAAATAACATCTACTGTTTTTTTTTAAAGTGATGAAGCTAGGTCTATTTTGTTCTAAAACGTTAAGATCAGGACACGCCATTTGTCAAGATGATTTCTTAGAATTTATTTCGCACACTAGCTTAGGCAGTTTTGCCGCCCTTAAATATTAGCGTCGTGGACACGCCAACAATACCTACCTTATGGGGCCAATCCTACCGTGAAGCAGGTCGAAGAAATTGGTGGAATGAATGCATGACGTGAATACTTTAATGAAGTTGGTAAGTCTGAAAATTAATTACAGGAGGAAGCAAGTGAAATGTTACACGAATACTGAGAAAAGAGTAATAACCCATTGCTTGGTTAAGTTTGATCGGTGTGCTCAAATCTGATGAAAGATTAATGTATCATGATCCTTTCAAACGTAATGAAGATGAAATTTGAGTACTAATTCCTCGTTGTCCGCCAATCAGTATTTACGTATGAAAATTTAATTGTCTCCCAAGTTACTTAGAACTGTTTGCATTTATTATAATGATGATTAAGCAACAATTCAATAGGTCTAGAGACGTTGGGAGCGAAATTTGAAATGGAAGTAAAAGTTAAACCCGGCGACAGACCAATTCAGTTCTCCACATTAAATTTCACGCTACCAAATAATTCGACAGACAAACGACTCTCGGCACTTGTAATGTCCTATTGAAATGTGATGCTGAATACATGAATACAGGACCACTTGTAAGCATTTGTATTCGGGGAAGGATACTTTTCATTTATTTACACGTTGTCTGAGGGTTTCGTGTTGCAGAATATGTCACTGGGTAATGAATGAGTGAATGTAGGCAACGCCGTCGAGGTGTACATTAGTTCTCGTCTTTACAGTGTAAGGCAACACTCTCCGCTAATTGGTGAACCTCTACTTCGTGGCAACTCAACTCGCCGTGAAGCTTGTAATTTACCTAATTTAAAAAAAAAAGGAATCTGCATACAGCCTCTGGTCTGCAACAGATTTTGCTTGCTGTTTACTTAACGTGAGTTTCCAATGTGATCCTATAAAGTTCGCAGGGAATATTTATTCCAGCGACAACTGACAAGTTTTCTTACGGAATAAATTATGGTGCTTTCTGGTGAAACCTTAATCTACTTTTAGACTCTTTAATGCCGGTCATGTTTACTATGAGGTTTAAGCCATGAGAAAAATTTATGCGATTCGAAACGTAAAACCAGGACCAATATTTAAAACAGATTAAGGAGTAATGTATTATTTCGTAAATATATAAAATATTTAGCAGTGTGAAAGCTTGCTCTAATTAATCTTCGTAGCAAATGAAAATAAATAATTTAATAAGTAGTGACGCACAGACAAATAATATTATCTAATCGAAACGTAAACTTGTCCTATTTCTGATGACAACGAGAAACGCTTGATTACGTCTTGTAATAATTACAATAGTACAACAAACTTTTCTGACGTTAAAATTTACAAAAAATAAAAAAAATATTTATTATAGATTACAATAGTAATTTTTATGTCCATACTTAGTACTAATACAGGATAAGTTCACAATATCTTCAATTAAGCTATATTTTATAAACGTCATAGTTGTAAAATATGGCATGTACGGGAGTAATGAGATTAAATATTTATTATAAAAATTCAGCAAATGATTATGCTTTATTTATCCATAGATACGAATGGACAGACTAAATTGGTTTTGAAGAAACATTTGAAACTTTCTTATTAAGATATATATGTATGTATGTATGTATGAATCGGTCAGAACTTGAAAAAAGGAAACTGCAGTCTTTTATTTTATAATTTCAAATTATGACGTCCACGAGTAAAAAATAAGAAAAAAGAATATGTTGGAGGAGAAACGTGAATGAATAGATAAGTATTTAGGCGACGTGTACTATAAAAAGATAATTCAGAACGAAATTACGTTCAAATTAAGGAAATGGTTGTGAGAGTGGTGGACGAGCCAAATTGTGAACATGCTTGGGCAACGGTCATTTATTATGGATCAATGTTTTAAATGTTGGAGAAATTCTCTATACAAAATATACGTAAAATATAAGTGTCAATATTAGGAAATGATTACTAATAATGTTCGTAAGGAGTGTGTCGTTATATAGGTTGGAACGTTGATGGTACGAGTTGCAGAAGGGAAAAGAATAGGAGACTTTGAAATGTAGTGCTGTAAAAGAACGTTAAAAATAAGGTTAGTGGATAGAATAACTAACCACGAAGTTCTAATCAAAGTAAGGGAAGATAGAACATTATCGAGGACTTTGACAAAAAGTAGGGTTAGATTAATAGGCCACGTTTTGAGACATGAGGGCCTTGTAAAATTAGCATTAGAGGGAAGTGTGTGTGGGGTAAGAACAGAAGAGGGAGGTCAAGGATCTAATACGTTATTAGATTAGGTGTGTGTTATGTGTAATGAAAAGGCTTGTTCAGACTAGGATAGCATGGAGGGTTGCAACAAACCAGTCTATGGACTACTACAACACCATTGAATTGGAAGCAATTATTGATTTTCCCCGTATACGCAGGACTATTGTAACTGACGATTTTAATGTCAGGTTGAACAACATGAAAGCATAATTAAAGCTTTAGTTGTCGCAGTGAACTATGTCGCGGGAAGCTAATAGGCGTTCGCGTTTATGTCGCAAATGTCGGAATGCTGGAGGGGATGTCTCTAGTTTTATGATGGTACAGATTGAAATGTCGAAGAATGAGAGACTTGGGCCGCCCCCGCCCAGCGGCCTCAGCGTCCCGCCGCGCAGATGGCAGCAGAGTCGCGGCGCGTTTCGGCGGCCAGTGCGACGTCGACAGCGCGGCCTGCACGTCGTCGCGTCGAGGAGTGCGGGACATGTTCCTTGTGTTGTGAAGTGCGTTCGTTGATGGGGCCATGAAGAGGCGGCGCGTCAACGGCAGCACTGGAGGCGGCGTGGGCGGCCTCGGGGCGGTGGTCGTGTTCGCAGGAGCTCTCTGGGGCCTCCTTTCTGGTGAGTGGTCACGGCCACCCCTCACCGGCATCCACAGTTCATCCTCGTCAACCGACTTTCACGCCTTTTCACTGAGAATTGTGTTCTTTTTGGTTATCATACGAGCCGTGAAATAAAAGGTTTTCTCCTAGAATAAAAAAAAATTGGGGTGACACAAAAGAAGACCATAACATTATTTGAAACTCCAACTACGATGAAAATAATGTACTTCATGTGTCTCTAATCATAGTCGAGATAAGGATACTTCGTAACAAAAAGAAAAACATGACCCACTTAATAAGTGAAATATACATTACCCACCTAAGTTATTACCACTTGACCTGATGTTGAAAAGGTGTTTCCTACCGCAAACCTTTTCATTATTCCGATAATTATTCATTTTGGGAGGGAAATTACAAAGAGTTGTAAAATTTTTAATAATAAACTATTATAGTTTCAATTCAAAAGCCACACCTTAACATTTCCTAAAGTACAACAATTTCCATTTCCTATTAAACACATTTCAGGGTTTTAAATAGAAAAAATTATATACGTTCTTATATAAAGTAACGTGATACCGCACAGTTCCGTTATTCATATTTATGGACATTTTCTCTGACTTATTAGACCTGTTGGTTCTACATTGTTTAAGACTCAATGGAAGAGAAAGATCTAACAATCGTTTTAATATTTAAACCCCTAATTTATTTATTAATTATATCCTTATTACAAAAATACTTTTATTAAAGGACTAACGTCAATCTGAGATTAATTTAAGAAAAATATGTATAAATTAAGAAATATAACCTGTATAATTCCGTTCACCGAGAAAAAAAAGATATAAATTTTTCAAGATCTTATTTGATTTATAGTGTTTGCGGCAGCTCCTTTTTAGGAAACATTTTTCGCAGATTCAACCAATTTATTACTCCATCAGAAACGATGATACATATTATTTAATTTTTTATGTGACGCTTTCCTTTGTATTCTTTTTATGAAATACGCGACTGAGTCACTACGTTTCTCGTAACAGCTTTAAGAAAGTAAATAAAAGTATTGTGGACTAATTTTTTTTCTTGATGGAGGAGTTGGAAATCATTTGGAGTCACTTTCAACTAATGGGTTCGCTTTTCCAACGGATCGGTGAGTTGGCGCCAGGAAGCGAATCCAGACCGCGGGTTTTTTCATAATGAGTGTAAAAACGTAGCTAGAGAATTTTATACCCCCCAGGCATTCCATATTTTAATTTTAATCCCCAGATTTAATCTCTACTATCGAAAATATATTCAAATAAAATTCAATCTCCCAGAGGCTTGTAATATTTTCACTCATCAGAAAAGTAATTGCGCGCGTTTCAAAAAATGCCCTGGTGAATATTAAATCTTGGTGATCAATACAATAGCATTCACATTTACAATAAACTATCGATAATTTTTTATATATATATCTAGAGCCGATAATTTATTTTGCAATATATTTTAAATACCGTCAACTAAAATCATCCTTTTACAATTTCCTTATGACATTGCTTCCCGAATGTAAAAGAGAGATTATTTTCGGAATAGTTTCGAATTAATCGAGTATACTTTGGTGAGCTTACTGTCAATTCAGCAATCGTTTTACAACATTTATTGAATGTATCTAAGAAATGAAGAGATAA
Source organism: Eucriotettix oculatus (assembly GCA_034510155.1). Lineage (NCBI taxonomy): Eukaryota > Metazoa > Arthropoda > Insecta > Orthoptera > Tetrigidae > Eucriotettix > Eucriotettix oculatus. The sequence goes on from CM067378.1 coordinate 79,447,682, forward strand.
ATATTCGTTTTTGTTATTTCTACAATGAACATTAAAAACTTAATTTCAACAGTACTTATTTACTTCTCTTATCCTAGGTTTAAAAGTGCCACATATTTTTTTTAATTTAATCGGACGTCATATAGAAGAATATTTCTTCTGAAATAATTTCATACGATTAAATAAATATAGTATTACCATCTCAGAGGTACTCATAATCTACTGGAATCAATAATAAAATAAATATTTATTTCAGTTCAATACACAGGTAGAATAATTGAGAAAAATACTAAGGATTTAATTGAAAGTTAGGAATATGACTATTTATAAACTTGGAATGCTTCCGATGAAACGACGCGACACGGTTGCGGTGGATAATTGTAAGGCAAATATTGTGATAAGTTCTCCTATTTGCCGTTAAAGTATTCCCTTGATCAGGAGTGATCATTACAGGACAAATGGGTAGGAACAGGTACAGTTTTCAATTAGTACTCCGCATCTTTCAGCCTTTATTAAATACAACACGCGCAATGTTTGCAAAAAAAAATCCTTTATTAAGTCTCAGGTTGCTGTGTGCTGGACGGCGTTTCATCTACTATATTTTTAAACTTACAAATTATTTTACGAAGCGAAAAGAAAAAGTCTTCTGCCTCCTAGGATATTTTGGCGAATTAGCCGGGAAATAATAATAAAAAAACAGTTTTTCTCAGAAACATTGGACGCTGTAGGAATTGGCAACGAATACCTTACTAACGATAAATATTTAACCATTATAAATTTCATACTTCTTTTATTACAAAAAATTACTTATGGTAAATATTTATCCTAGCTAGAAAAGTGCGATTTTCTTTTACGTTAGTGATAAAAGTATTTTAATTAAACCACCGCAAAGAGAAATTTGTTCCTAATTAAACATTTTGTATTATATTTTATTATGTGAAAGAATTCATTCGTTTTTAAATTTGTTAGCAAATTAAATGAATTCAAAATTTCAATAAATTGTTCCAATATTCCCGTCAGCATCTTTATTCTGTGACTCATAATTTCGGTGATTTTCAAACGAATGACCAAAATATTTTTGTTCTTATTAACCATGGCGTTCGTACAATAATTTCACCTCTTTAAATAAACTCTGAATTTTTATCTGTCAACTTGGAAATATAATGCGATAAAATTATATAATTGTTATTTTAATTTATTTATAATGAACGTATGATGTTTAGTTTATATCATGACAAATTAACCATTTTCAAATGCATTCGTAAAAAAAACTTCAATTGGCTGATTATATTTTATTACCTAATGATTTTAGGGACTTTAAATAACTGTCAATAATAGTCTAATGCTTTTATGGTTTCATATATCTGAAAGTTAATTTAATGCATAAGTTTTCTGTCCCTAACGACCGCAATAAATTCATAAGTTGATGAGTCATTCCACATAGTAACGTTTCTTAAATTCCACATAACTTAAGATCACAGGTATGACAGTAATGCAATATCAAAAATGAAAATACTCTACCGAAATAGCTTGAATTAGAAAATAGTATTTTTATGATACTAATTCCTATCAATAAATATTCAGGCAATTAAATATTATTAGTTAATTGTTAGGGATTTAAGGTTCATTAATGGGCATCTTCTATATCGTTGAAGAAGTTGTCCACCCTTCCTGTGTTTATCTTCCAGCTGATTTTGCAAGAAAACATATTCCTATTGGAAAAGTCGTTTTAGTAATTTTTGTTATATTAGTTTTACATTGCAAGTGCTATCATATGTCCCCCGGAACTAATATTTGAACTAACTCGCCTGTCAGGAATAAGTTAAAATTTTTCGTATAATCTTTGTTGGAATTATGTTTAATCGTATTTCGTGTGCTTCATGTCTCAAATATAAAAAATAAAATCATATGAGTTTATACTGAACAGCAGGATAAATATTACACTAATTACTGGAAATTTTTATGGTAATAATAATAATTATTTTATAGAATTTATTTATGACAGTCAAAAACTGGACACTAAATTCATACGAACTTCAGAGCCGCGCCAATTTATTGTTTAACTCATTGAAAAGTATCATTAATTAAAGCAGTATTTGAATGAGTATTTACTAACACTTTTGATGTTTCGTAACTTCATAATTTCTACAAAGGAATTTAGATGCATCGTTTTAAACTTTTCTTATACAACATTTAAATTCTAGATTCCACAGCTATTACAATGCGTTGCACACCAAAACATGTTTCCCTTGATTGCAGATATTGTTAGGAAATAGACGAAATTAAGGGACAGGAATCAGACACATTGCGTTTAGAAGAGTCGCGTAATTGACCTTGTGAGGCTTTGAGAGGAAACCATTGAAAGCCAGAAATGGGAGGGCAGGACCTAGGTAACGTGCTTTTACACTGAGCGAATACATTACACCCATGGACGTTTCATAGTACCTGTTTCAAACGGAATTGAGCTAAATGTAAAACTATTTGATTAATTAAGGTTATAATTTATTTTGTAATTTCCGGTGTGATTAACAATGGAATTTACGATATTTAATTAAAAAATTTAATTTATCATTGCATTCATGCTTAACGAGTAATCTGTAATCCTGATAAAGTTGTCACAGATTTCACGATTTCTGTTTATTTTTTTTATAGACGATGATATTTCCGTTTACTTTTCTTAAGTATGTCCCATTAATGTAAAAAATACATTATTGAGCGTATAAATATCCTCAACTGTATTGCTGTAAACAAAGTATATGTTAGTACTGAAAAATGTCTACAGAAAATTTTATTTGCCACAAGTAAAAACATGTAATGCGACCTCTGCTAAATCATATATATATATATATATATACACATACATATATATGTATACCGCAGTTTAAAATGTCTAAAGATTCTCGTCATTTATCTTCTTAAGTTAATCTGATTTCGATCACGGTTCATTATTTCTTTCGTTCGAAAATTTTTGTCATAAAGTGCGGACCAAAGGGGCGTGGCTTGAATACGACTGTACTTCATGTGTTTTTGTACCTCGACCAAATGTTTTTAAAGCACATTTTAAATATGTTATTCATAGATGCACGTACTAATATTAGTTTCCAAACAAGAGGCAGAATTTATTAAATACCGTAGCACCTACGTGTAGTACAGTATATTGACTTTATCCTGATATATTTAATTTGTAAACTCTTTTTTTGTTTAAACTATTAAAAAAATAATTTCTTTTTTGGTTTGATCGAAAATTAAATTTATTGGTTAATGCTGTTTATTTGAAATCTGACTAAATCGGAACAGTAATTGTTGATAAGAAACGTAGGAAACGTGTTATAGAAAGGAACACCAGTGTTTTGCTTATAGGATGATCTGCATTTATTTTATCCTTTGTTTGATTGATTTAATGATGTCGAATAAACTGCGTACCATTTAGTGCATAACATTTTGCTGTATCCTCGTTCAGTAACATTTATTCACTTACATGTTATCTGAGTTAAGAACTGTTATTTGATAAAAGCATAAATAAATAGAAACAGCCAAAAAAGTCAGCATTAAATACATAACTACTTATTAACGAAAGCGACGTTTCATCTCAATTTTGAGACCTCTTAGAATTAATTTATTGTAATATTATGTTTGTAGTAAGCCTGAAAAAGCCTCATAATGGTGATGAAACGTCGCTTTTGTTAATAAATTTATATATTTTTTTAATGTTGACTTTTTTGGTCGTTTTTATTTATTGTAAATATTTAAGTCAGAAAAATATGATGTATAAGTATAAATATTATTATTTAACAATAAACCATTACAAAGAAGAAACGTATTATAATTCCCAAATAAATGACACAAAACGCTAGGGTCAGAGTAACCTTGTATTTAATTTAAACTCAAGTTAAACTAAACACAACTTCAAGGCATCAACTTTGTTTCCGGCGAAGTCACTGTAAGTGTTCCACGAAGGATCCTCAATACGTTCTTAAATTTTACCAAATGTAAATAAATCAAAATTAATGTACCCACTTTTTTATAGATGCTCTTTTTTCTGTTTATTTATAAAGGTCGCTTTGTTCTCTGCAACCACTGTGTTTATAATTTAGATAATTTGCCTATTGACAACCTTGTATTTACGTTATATCATACTGCTACTGCCTAGTTTATGTGCGCAAACATAAACATTTAGCTGAGCGATGGTTACGCTTTAATATATCTAAATTAATATTTATACTTTAGTTACCTAAATATTTTCTAGAGTAAACAACTTAAATCTACTACGTATCAAAATCTTATATTATAATAGTGAACATTTACTTTTAAAATAAATTATATAAAATTAAATTATACGACCGAGTCATGAACAAACCAAGCTTTTATTAAATTCCTACAACGTTTCGTCCTCAACTTTGGACTTTCACCGCATAAGTTTATTCAGGACTTTACTACAAAAAAATTTGGCAAATATGTAACAAAGCCTGGCTAATATATTTTATTCAACTTTATAAAATTACTCAATTTACAACTAATAATTTTTCTAATTAAAATAATTAAGAATACAATTTTTAGGTACGTAGTTAAAAATTTGTTTAGACAAACAATAGATGTTCAAATATATAAAATAAGTTAAGAAAATAGAAATTATACTAATTTATTTTTAACGAAATACTGTTACGGTACACTTTCTAATGTTTTTTAAATAATTTACAGCAGTAAAATACTGACTAAATATACTCGATTCAGTCCTTAATATGAAGACGAAATTCTGTAGGAATTGAGAAACAACTTGGTTTGTTTGTGAATTGGTGATTCAATTTATTTGTATACATATCTTACAGTTAAATTTATAAGAACTGCTTGGAAGTGAATATGAAACGGAAAACAAAAAAAACACTTACTTTTACCGGAGATAAAAATACGTAATAATGTGAGAAAATAATCTCACTGAAGAATAATGTTAAAATATGACTAGATTAGAAAGAAATATTCCTTCAAATTTTCCAATTTTTAGTGAAAATTAAAATTAATTTACATGAGTATAACCACTTAGTCATACAAAAAGTAACTGCACGTCAACGTGTTTATTAATTACAATATCACGTCAATATTAATATTGACGTTAACATCTACAACGCTTTATACCTATTAAATTATTGTATTTTTCTGACGAATTAGATTATTTTACTTATTTATTTTCAATGAAGTCAGAATAATAGAACTAATATTTATATATAATTTCAATTATGGTTTCATAAGTATCAGGCAACACGAATATTGAATGGGTTTTCTTTCGTTAAGACTTTATTCTTTGAGACAACATAGGTTAATTAATATTTTTAAAGTGTTTTAATTGTTAAAGGTAACTTCAGTCTGATTGATTAAAGATAAATACAATACATCCAATAATATTGTACTATTCGATTACATGAATGTTTACAAATGTTCAGCTTAATAAACCATTATATATTTATTTTATTACTTTTTTTCTGTTATTTGTATTAATACGTCCAGTATACTTATCACAATAAGAACTCTGACCTTACAAGCAAACAATATTTTAATGGAAAAGAACTACAAGGAAAATTTAATATGTCTGACATTTCTACCGGGATTGGCGTCTCTATCTAACGGTGATAGCATTTGGCCTTAAATTGTAAGCAAAGGTCTAATATATAAGGTTATTGCAGAAACTAATCAAAGGAAAATTCATATAGCTTGTTGAAGTTTTCAGTGTGAAGCTTATTCTTTTAGTGAAATAATAGTGATTGTTTTTACTGGTTGTCAGATTTAAATTAGATTTTTTTACATTTATTGTCTTCAATTTTTTTTTTGGTTTGACCGAAGTCATCACCAGAGCAATTGATTTTATAAACTAATTTGCGTGTTCATGAATACTCTCGAAACTGAAGTTTTGGAATAAATGAATAGATAGCCAATAAGTCAGCATATAATTTATTATTTAATTAAAATAAACACGACGTTTCGTCTCCTTTTTGAGACTTCATCAGGCATGCTGCAAACATAACATAGAAACTTTTGACTTTAAAATCATTGAAAAATTTAACATTTGAAATAATTAAGTTAGATTAAATGACGAAGTAACACAATATTGCAAGACAATGATTTACCTCCGAATAAGGACGAACGTTTTATTATTATTTTAACGGACGTCATATTCTGTGTTCTATAATAAAAAAAGTAATCCATGCCAGAGTACTGATTTTAAAAAAAGGTTCTTGGTTTATACATACATTAATTGTTTATTGTATCAACGTTGAGTTGTACTAATTCAATAATCCTATTGCTGTAGCGCGAATCATTGATAAAGAAATGTTCTGCAGAATTATAAAATTTTTAATAGAAAGTACTTACTTAAGATTCACTGCCTGAGCTTCAAATCGTTCAATCGTAGTTTTTAAAAAATAAAAACCGGACGAGATCCAATGTATTTTTTCCAAAGTATAACACGAAACGGGAAAAATAAGTTTCATGCCACGATAATATTTGCATAATAGTAAAGTTAACATGTCGGAGTAGGATTTCCGAGTCTTCTGTAAATAATATTTGTAATCGGATCTCCAGTGTAGTTTTCAAGGAGAAAATTATTTTTATAATCTTTCTCGATATTTTTACGAACATTTGACTCTATTATAAGGCGGTACGTTTTCAGTAATATTTATATTTACTCCCACGATTTAATGTCTACCTTTAACCCTCAAACTGTAATGTACTTTTAGAATGGCGTATCAGTTCATCGTGCTAACAGTGCATGTTTGTGTTTGTGTCATAAAAGAGGAACTAAATTTTATAGGGGTAAAGTTATTGACAAGTCTGGCGTCATTCATAATACATACATTGAATTTTAGGTCGGCATAAAAATCGTCGTCACAAAAGACAGCCAGAATGAGACGGTGTTATCGACCAAAAGAGCGCGTGATAAGCGGTCGCTTTCAGAGGGGGTAATGAAATTTCAGAAGGCTATCATCTGGGCGTAGCACTTGATCACTGCATAACGAGATTACGCAAACTAAATTGATTTTTAAATGGTTCCCTGTACAAGGCCCCGAATCACGCTGCATTATATCTGGCCGCAGTGGCATTAACAATGTATCCAATTCACTTAGCAGCACCAAAGTGTTAATTTAGCATGCTAATGAATACCCGTCGGCTTATAATTCAGACAATTCGTGCCTGTGGCAGAAATTGACGTTGTGCTGTACGTGACTATATCGGCGAGATAATGTGATCAAAGTCCTTCGGCGCGCGTTCGTTCGGTGAAAAGCTTTTAGAGTCGAGAGACTAAGACGGCCAGGTGACGGTAATTTAGTTCCCCAATAATGTTAATAACTGTATGCAAAATTGTTTCGACTCACTCGTAATCGGGAGTACACGTACTAATTAAATGCAATCCCATTACCATTTGATTAGTCACTGGAACGTCTGTACAGATGGATATGAAATTCTGTACATTTTAAAAGAATTCCATTTTTGTTTTAACTTGCCAAACTTTTATTATTCCGATATTAGCTGCTATACAGCTCGAACCTTTTCTTGCCTCAATTTTATTGAAGCAGAAAATAAACTTATAAACTTAAACATCAACATGTTTAACACGTCAGAAAATTACTAGAGACCGTAACAAATTGAAAATATACAAGCTGTTACTTTCTGTAGAGGAAGATGTGGCTATGATTCTCGGATATAAAACAAACATTTTCCAATATTCCGCTAAAAGTTCACATACAATTAATATCACTCCTCATTTACCGAAATAATATTCGCCCATGCATTCATAAAAAAAACATGTTGTTTTTTGATATCATCCTTCCGAGTACTACCGTTCCGATATCCGAATGGGGGAATATTTTACCTCTGGAATATTTTACCCGAGAGGCTACCATCATATTGTTATTCGTTTAACGTTGCATGTACTCGGAAATTAAAGACACAATTTTTTTTCGCCTTGCTATAAACAGTAAAATATAAGTAGTGGTATTTATAAATCTAACCGTGAATATGTTTTATTGGCAATCGCTTTACGAACGGCTATATGGACAGAAATTTATAAAAATAAACGTCGACGTATTGCAGTAAATATTACTGGAGAGAAATTTCAAGACGTGTCAATATAATTCACTAAATGCAACTCATTTCCTATAATTCAGAATTATATTTTAGATCTGTTACGGGCTTCACAGTTTACGTAACCTTAGAATAACTTATAGTCTCTCCCTCAGATAACAGGGATCCTGGAATATAAATGTAATACAAGACATTGTTGATCTTTAATTTTGTGCATACAGTGATTCGTTGAGAAAAAAAAGTTTTCATCACTGTGGTTTTTCCCAGATAAAATAACTAAATAATTAATTTGGTTAGAACACAGTTAACTTGAAAAAAAGCATTCCCTTTTGTTATTATCAATATTACAGAAATTATTGTAAATATATTTTTATTCGATTTTAGTGGCGATTCACTCGAACTTACCACAAAAATGTTCTCCGGGAAGAATTTTGAAACAAATGACTTTAAACATAAATTATACTATTAGATGAATTATAATTAAAACACACATTTAATTACTATAATCACATAGTAATTTAATAAAAACCGAAATTATCACTAGTAACTAAGGTTAGTAAATTTTTGTGTTCACATGAAGATTAATTAAAAATTGGTTATCATTATCCGAAATTAATTTGATTATTATCTGGTTAAAAGAATAATATTAAATATAAAAATAACTATTAATTTTACACTAGGATTGATAGTAGTGGATGTAATTCAACAAAATGCTTATGTGAAGAAACAAATATTGAACTATTTCAATTCTTTGGATAACAGGCTACATGAGCGTGATTCTGAAACAGGCAACTCCCCTTTAATAGCATAAGAAGTGAATTGAGAACGGGGTTGTGGAAGGCAGAGCAAGATAGCCAAAATATTTTGAATTAATAAATATTGTAATGATTAAACTTTTGAGCGTGAAAAATAAGAAAATTAAATGCAACTTCTTCTTTAATTCCGTTTAAATTTGTAATGTTTTACTCTTACTTTATTTTACGTTCCCGGTTTCGCGGAAATCTTTTGTAGCGTAAGTGAAATAAGATTTCACGTTCCGTCCACAGGTGGCACGATGAGAGTGTACTGTGTCGGATTATTATTATTAGAAAGCTAATATACTTAGCGATTTATAACGTAAATATTTTATACTTGGCTATTTTGATTTACCATGACTTTAAAAAAATATTTTTATAATCAAATAACTTAAGTGCATTGAATTAAGAAATGATACTCGGGTCAGTTGTTTATTATAACATAACGTTTAAATGAAATTGATTCTCCATCGATGGCAGGCGAATGTATAGTTTTATATTTAAAATAGAGTTCATGTTATTTTTCCTGACGACGGTGGAGATAAATGTCACGGAAACGATATGAAAAAATAAACAAATGACTTAGATTGGCACAACTGAGAATCTGTAAGATAATAGTATTTATATATAAATAAAAAACAATGACTTAGTTGATAAATAAAAAATTATTTATTAAATAATTTTGTAGTTTTATTTAATTGCAGATGTTAGTTTAGATATTAGCTGAACAATTGGAGTCAAATATACTTGTCCAAATGACCTTAGTCTCTGAAAGGGCCCAAATTAGCTATACGGGCTAACGTAATATTACTCACAAGGAAACATGCTTCATTTTAAGGTCAGTTCCGTAGGAAGGGGAGAAAATCAACTTTCCCCTTACGTGACCTGCCTAAAAATCTAATTAAAGAGCGATACAGTCGTTCGTCCGAGCGCTGTCCTTATTCTGCGAGGCGTTAATTGGCACTCGATACGTTGTTTCCCAGGACACCGCATCGCCTGTTGGAATTAATTACACGACGGAAGATCATTTGCTCCCACGGCGAGCTTCGCAAACAAGACACCCTCACAAACTAATGCATCTCTTTGCTATTCCATACGCCGTGGAATAAACCACACACTCCTTGATTTACCCGCGAAGCAATTAGTATCTATGTAGCCTCCCAGTGCTCTCTATAATACTTAGAAAATCGAATATCGGTATTTATAACTCAATAACAGGGAATTTCTTTAAAGAAAATAATAATTGGAGCCAAACACCTTTCCCGTCACAGTAGTAGCGATAAGTCTACCACGCGAATGTGCCCGTATTAATTTTTTGGGCTATAACTAGACCATACATTCAAAATTTAAAAAAATGTAGTTAAGTGATGTATCTTAATATTATAAACAAGACACAAAGAATGCGCAAAAGTCATACATTTAATAATATAATTTGAATATTTCTTGTATCACGTATAACGCAAAATTTGTAATTTTGTAACGTATGAATTAAAGAACTGAGGGCGTTCCTAAAGTTGTGGAACGAAACGTATTCAAATTAAATAATTCATTTTCTGACTTATGGCCATTTTTTGTTGTTATATTCTAAATTATTTCCTACCTTATTGAAAATATTTAACCGACAAGTTGAAGAACATCACACTTTATAAAATAACATTAATAGGAAAATTCAACAAAATTAAATTTAATTACTAAGCTGAATTATTTTTCAACTATTATGTTCGCTCGATGAAGTTAAAAAATATGCATTAAATTTATTTGTAATTTTTTAATGTTAAGTATCCCACGCGTATCGTCGTCGGCTTAAATGAAAATAATAATCAGACACAAATCCATGTTGGCGTCTCACTACTTTCATTTTGTAGAGTGTTCGAGACCCTTCACTTATATCCACGGTCGCGATTTCTCGCCGACATCAATTCCACATTTATGCCATCGTGGCACGTCGACGATTAATTTATATATATATATAAATTTGTTTGACTTTGACCATAAGAATTGTAATGAAAAGGCTTGCGCAGAATAGTCTTAGGGCTGAATATCACAACAAAAACACAAAGTATAGCTAAACGCTAACTTTTTGTTTTTATGCTGACGATTCTGAAAACTTCTCTGATTTTATGTCATAATATCTTTGACGTTTGTGTCTGGAATTTCGGTTGTCATTTATAATTTTATATTCAACTTATGGGTTCTTTTCGGTGCTTCAACATTGTTAAGGGTCTAAATGTGAAACTTGAAAGTATGTACTAAATGTCAATTAATTAATTAATATCCTTTAAATTTCGTTTCTATGCCAGTAACCAATTAAAAAATGGCCAATTAATTATGAGCGTTTGTGAAGCGAGCGTAGTAAGTATAAATTTTAAGTTTCTTATATTTTATGATACGCCGTATTGTCGGCTACTGTATAGTGACTACATTTTCATTTACATGACAGGAAGGTTTTTTTTTGCTAACATGCCGAATTCTAGAATAGAATCACGTCTCACAAATAACTAAGAAGTAATGTAGTTTATATAATGAAAAGTAATTATTTTTTCTGTGTTATGTTAGATAAAAAACCGTACTTTAAGCAACAGAACTAGGTGTATGTAACTAAAGATATATGTTGTAGGAATGAGCAACAGGAAATATTAAATAAGATTTTAATTGTAAGTAATTTCAACATCCCAAGTTTGTTTATTTATATTCAACTATGTATTTGTAATTTTTTTGTAAAATTAATTGTTGATGTCGTGAAAGTAGAGGACGAAACGTTTAGTATTCTTCAATTTCTCACTTTTGGGTATTCTTTGTATTTTATTTCAATTTATTTTTTATCGACTTTCGCCAACAGAAATAAGTATCTCTATTTTATGTTATCAGTAGCGATGCACGAATAGTCGCTTAAGAATAACGGATCAAAGAGTTTATATAGTTCCGAATCTGTATTTGCCAGGTAGAGTTCCTCTCTAGGATTCCAATACAATATGAAAACCGTGTTTACAATATATTGACTTGGTGCTTACATTACACAAATAAATACAGATAAACATTATGCGATTATTGGCAATCGACTTGAAATCGTTGGCATAGGTTCATGCACAATTTCCTCTTTGGAAATGTTCAGAATGTAAGTATCGGCCTTTCCGTCGATCCGTAAAATTGCGTTATTTGTGTTGGAGTGTATAAGTAAATGTATCGTGACCGCCGCTGCGATATAGAAGCCGAATCTTTCCCGTCAGTGATCTTCAATAGCAATTGTCACAAGAGATCGGGGCCTTGGCTTACTCTGCTCTTGGGGTTACGAAGCTGTGGGAAGGGGAAAAGAGGGAAAGGACGGGATGGCAGCTTGCGAAACACAAAAACACATAAATAACTTTGGAGATTTATGGTCCGGCCGGAAACTCCTATTCGCTTTTGGTAATTTCTTCAATCCTGGAACTAAAAACTTTACCCTCGGACTCATTGCACATTCATTTAAAAAGGTTTTAAACGATTCGCTGCTTTTCCCCACTCGCTTTTACTATCAATTAAAATGTAAATAATTTCCAGTTAAATTATAACACGGCTATGAGAAAAATGAATAAACTTTCTTACATAGGATGTGAAAAATGATAATACAAGATTTTTCATGCATGAAAACATTCATTGAATCTTTACATTTCACGAATTTAAAAGAAAATTTATTTTAAGGGCACTTTACTAAGAAACTAACAGCAAAATGACAATTAGGTTCTGAATTCAGAATTTAATCACATTTCCTTATAACAAATTATTTATTTTATCGTTATTACATCCATTTTATTAAACGAACATCACTATTTGCTATGTTACAATTAATATTTTGTACTACCCTGGAAAATAAATTTTCTGTATAATGTACAACGCTACTTATATATTATTTCTATGCTCAAGAGAATGATTGGAAAACGTAATAACATTAATATAATTTTCCAGCGTAACTTTCTAGTGCAATTTATTATTACAGTAAAATAGTAACCCCCAAACTAACAGAAAAGTGTCGAGTAAATATATTCGAGATCTATGAGACTAAGTGACACTCGCGAAGTAGTGTGAGTGTAATTTCAGCCCTTAAGGATTAGGGTACGGAGCAGGCACATTGATGGTGGTGATATGTGAAAGCATAAGGTTAAAAGGCCGAGATTATCATCGACTCTACGCTTATTGGGGTTGAGTTCATTACTATTTTTAAGGACCGAATGTAAATAAATACTCCGGCAACACTCATTATTTAACTATAGCAATGCCTTCCCCACAACCTTGTCTCTCGGAATAAGATTACATTAAATTATATGTACTACTCTTTTGCGAAAGTATAATACAATATACTTTGACAAAACGGACCTCAGATTCTAATTTACTTTTTTGGAGATAATGCACATTAATAGAGCAAATGATTAAATTTACGTTAATATGTTAGCACCTTGTAGAATGTCACTTCCTGTATAGATAACCTGTTAACACAGATCAGGTGAAACTATTAGGACATTAAAATCCCTTTAAAGGAATTGAAATGCGTTAATTGCGGGAATTACTACTATATTACGTAACGTAGATCCGTTTAGGCTTTATAAATTATCGTCTGTTTATAAAATCTTTGTCGCCCACTATATACGCCTAAATTGGAATGAAAACTCAGTTATTTATAGTAAAAATAGCACTTAATATGAAATTACACGTGTGAAAATAGCGGAATCTAGAATATTACCCACTTTCAGAAAGGATAATCTATTTCAGACCTACCATTCACACTAAATAGAATTTATGTGCACGTGAAATTTGACATTTCTCTCAAGTATTTTGGGCTCTGTAAGTGGTCACAGCTACACAAGCTGGAGTTTTAACAATTTCTGCGGATCACCGAAAGTCACAGTCCGTAGCTGATGGCTCATTGTTACATTTCTGCGACTTTCTTCGAGTCTAGAGCTACAGAAGTTGGCGCATGCGGTTTCAGAAGTTTCGCGGCAGTAGTTCAAGTTTGTCCTGCTTTAATCGAGCGCCAGTCGCGCTATCTAGCGGAACAAATGCCGAGGTAATATCAGTATTCAGGTCTTAATTGCGCCCCGTATTACTTCGAAATGCAGCCAATAACCGTTTCCCCTCCATCCTCGCTGTGACTTGTGTAATTTTCATGATATTCCTACTATATCACTTTATTAAAGACTATTTTTATGACAATAAATAAAAAAATGAAATCTAAGTGTTTATCGATTTTACCCTGTTATTTTGTTATAATAATAATCTAATATTAAAATTTTTAAATGCTCTGTTTAGACCTATGTGTTTAATATCAAGTATTTTAAATTTCTAATAAATATATCTATTGATTTTCAAGCGTAGAATTTTACACTTTTTAAATGACTTATTTTTTGTTTCAAAGGAAGCAGATTAATGCTTCCTGGAAGTGTAAAAGCTAAGACGAAAATACGTAATAATCGATGATAATGTTTTTCATTCCTTAGAATAGTTTCAAGTAGAAACCTGGGCTTTTATTAATCAACTTGCTGGATGCCTGGCGTTGACCAGTAATTCATTTACTGCTGCAGTATTTGATTAAAGAGTTATTAAACCATTAAACAGATGGTCACATTTTTTCAAAATTTACCTTTCCACACGTTTCCTACCATCGAAATCGCATAAATACATACTACAAATTTAATGTTTTATTTAGATTAGACGGAATGCCACCGATTGAACGTGTGTATAAATCATAATTAAAACAATACACCTTTCAAACACTTCAGTTGTTTAACGTCGAATTAATCGATAAATAATACACTCAGTATGCACACAATTACAATGCAAGGAATATATGAGAAGTCAGCAATCCTAAATATAAATGTCGGAACAAAACCAAGCTACAACGCAATGAACTTGAGCATGTATTTATGCGCAGGTCAAATGCCATAGATTATTCAAAGTGTCATGCTACGTTCCTTAATGTGAAAAATAAAAAAATAATAAATATAAAAAATTATTGTGTCGGAAAATTAAAAGAATAAATTTTGGATCTCGACAGTAACCCCACCTACCAGATTCAACTATACCTAAGAACCATACATATGACGGTATAAATACAACGACATACGCACGCCGGAATTATATGTAATGATGTTCAAATAAAATTTTATAGTAAACATAGACTGCTGATATCCGTTGTCGACATAGTATTAACTAAATACTGACGTACGAATGTTTATTTGAGGAAAGTGTTATAATTTCTAACATAGTACAGTTATAAATTTAATTGTTTTATAAAAAATTGTAAAAACAAACCAAAGTATTGGCTCTTATTTAAACTGTTGTTACAACGCATTAGCTTTCAAGAATTTCTACCATATTCGCCTGTGAAATATTTACAAATATATAAAACATGTTAAAAAGTGGTCATTACATAATAGTTATTGATACATCATCTGTGAGTTATTTACCTGCTAATACAATTTCGTTGAGAAAGTCGTCACAATTACATTTCCTTCCGAAAGGTATACATCATCTAGTGAAATACCATCGATGTCCTTACATCCTATCACATTTTATGTTTATCAGACATATTTACATGCATATATTATGATTATATGAGTTAAGGACCTAGCCAATTTATATTAAACGTACAGTTCAATTTATGTTTCATTACAATGGGTTACATGATTTTATAATGTATTCAAAAAATATAATACTATCCAACTTTATTTTAATTATACAAATTAATTTCTTTCATTTCTTAATCTTAGGTAATTTGCGTTGTATGTGCCTACATTTTTGTTTAATGTTGATTTTATATTTTAGAGAATGTATATCCCCTCCAGTAAACCCCTTTTTTATCAGTATTTTTCAAATGGTAAGATCTTGAAATTATTCCAATCACACTTATGTTTGCACAACAGTTTATATAAAATCTTAATTTGAGACAATAGTTTGGTTTGATTTGGCAATTTTTTTAAACCTAGAAGTTGTTTGCAATATATTATTTAAATTGTTTTTCTTTTACTCTTAACAGCTACCCACTATTTTCAAACGACAAATAACTATTATGAGGGAACCTCTGAAACGAATTTATATTTTCGAAATTTTATTTTAAACTAAAGCTCTAAAGAAGTATATATCCTATACAGATAGTACAGGCGAGGTTTCATTGAACTATTCATTTCAATCGTTAAAAAGTTCCAGTTTCGTGTAAATTCATTTAAAGGATACAAAATAAACATCAGAAAATTAATTTAGCTTCGTTATTTACTTCGTAGTAATTGTTCGTCAATTAAAATTTTCCGGGTTTCACGTTATGTAATATTCGGAAAAAGTGTGTACCATTCAATTTTTGAATGAGAAACAAATTTAATTACAAAAAAAGTTGTTGTTTACATTTTACTCCATGATCTGATTTTGTAAAACGGGAAATTATACTAATGTTCCTAAATAAATAATTAATATGTAACAATTTAAAAAGTTAGAGCGGCGAGTAAATTAAAAACAGTGGATCTCTTATTGGAAACAGAACTAATGGAAAGCTTTAAATGATGTGCAATGGAGGCAAACGAAGCTTCCTACTCAGAAGCTGCTTCAAGCGGCCATTAATGTTTTGATTTAATTCTCCCCAGCTGGTGCAAGGCCAGCGAAACTCTCATTATAGCTATTTTGCGCGAGTTTATTGTGGTCCTTAAAGCGTCTAGCAACGATGGTAATTAGTGAAAAAGTAGGCATATTAGCGGTCGTTCGGGATGTTTGAACAAGTAAGGGGGAAGGTTTTGGTGAACATATAATAGAACTAGCTGGGCAAATAAATGGGCCTTGAAAGAATAATTATGGTTTTACAATTAAATCTAGTTCCTAACTCATTACGCTAAAAACCTATGCGATGTAATTTCTCTCTTAAAATTTTCTAGTGGTATTTTATACATTAATAGTGTTTCAGTTATATATATATATATATATATATATATATATATATATATATATATAACTGAAACACTTGACTGCTTGAGACTTGATGAGAGCCAAGATTAGTGTCCGTGATTTGAGATCTCATATATAAAATAAATATATTACTCGGATATTTATACCAACGTTCAGTGCTCTCTTGTGATGTTGCATACAGTTTAATCTCCCTTTCATTAATATTACAATCGAATTAGTGTTACAAATCGGTGTTGATGAAAAAATATATAAATTTCAGACCAGAAGCTAACGAATTTTCTGGGTGGGTTATGAGAACATTTGTTTTTTTGTAAAGTGATGGAAATGCTTACAGAATTGTACCCTTTCAGAACAAAACCACTTTTCCTGTTAAATTTCAAAATCAAGATGATCTAACGTTTTTAAAAATCCAAATAGAAATTTAGACTTTGTTAATTGGTATGAAGGCACAATGATTTTTCCTCTTTACGTTTGATTCTTATACGAAATATGCTTTATCTTATGTGGCGTGTACTTTGCAAAGGTATTTGTTGTGCTAAACAATCGACTACATTGGCATACGTGGGATCGCCCTTAAAATTAATATTTTTGAATTTACATTGAATAATTAAATCATCTGAGGAATACGGGCACTATGCTTAAAAAAATAAGGAATTTTCAGAAATTTCATCTTCTACTTTTTAGGGTGACTCTGAAAGAGGCAACTCCCCTACCATAGGAAGAGAATTGAAAAGGGAGATGTGTAAGGTAGAGCACTGTAGCCAAGGGTTGACTAAGGCCCCCGTTCTATCACGAAAAAGAGATGTAGGGAAAACCTGCATAAGATAGGTCTGTCTTTTGGGCACTATTCTCACACTAAAATGACGGAAGATGAGTTTGCTATAGGGGTCGCAGCATTCCGTGTCTTCACTAGACTTAGGAGGCAGCTGGCCGACTGATCTCATGGGATGAGCAGACAACTCTTACCACATGCCCAAGGCTTGGACCTCAGTACATACCCCTTCCAAAATAGATGAACGAAAGCAGGGAGAGTGCGAGGTTTCCGCAAATGTGAGCCCCGCAATAAATCTCCGGAGAAATACCTGCGAGAAAGCTCCTACAGGCACTTCGATCAAAAGGGAGATTTATTTTTGGTTATCAAGCTGCATGAGGATGATCTTGAAGCCTGTAACTCTCATTTAATAGCATGTATAGTGAATTGGAAAGAGAGTTAATGCAGCTAAGGATTGACTATTCCCCTTGGGCTAGAGTTTAATGATCCTACCCGACGTTCCACCTAAATAGATGCAGGGAAAACCTAGAAAACCTGCCTGAAGTAGGTTTTTTCATTTTATTACTGATTTTTATTAGTTTTTCTATTCAAAACTGCGAAGTATCTCTTTTTTATGGCACACAATTCTCGTTTCTATAATTTTGCCACACACTTCTCTCGTAGATTGTTCTGTTTTCTTACAGCAACTTGCGTCATGTCAAAGTGATGGTAGTTCGGACCAGACCTTAATATAAACATTAATTATTGCGACTCTCTGGGAATATTAAAATCTGGTTGAGCATCCTTACTGATAAGATGCTTGCTGTTTTCTATATTGAGATGGAGATGTGTGGAACGGATATAGACGCGTGGGCACCACTAGAACCGGAAACGGTGACGCAAGTTGGCTGGTGACAGTGCACTCTGGAGAAGGGCCAAGCAACCTCCCACCTGTCCGCAGGGGCCAAATAATACGCTCCCAAATTGCAAGTCGTTAAGGTTGCACGATGACCAAGATTAATCATTCCCGATATTTTCTAGCAGAGTCACCGGCAATGAGAAGGTAGATTTCTTCTTTGGTATGGCGCAAGAGAGGCTGAAATAGTTTGAGATTCTTTGATAAGTACATCTCAAATATATCTACGTGTTATATAAATTGAGATAGTCTTCATTGATTCTAATTTTGGATAGTTAACGCTGCTTTCAAAATATTGTGTAGGGGGTGCCACGATTTGAAATTATTGGTCAATGATATGAAGATGATACGACATCGTCAGACAGTGATGATTAAAAGAATAACATAGGTACTGTAAACCATAATAATTAATTAAAAATATAATACTTAAACCATGTGAAAACCTTTGGACATATACATCACAATTAAAAGTCTTTTATAAATGAAACGTTCCCTTACAGTTCTGCAGATTTTAATACAGGAACGTCATGAAAACACAAGTTTTCGCCGGTATTAGTCATAGCTGACTGAAAAAGAAGACAGACTTAAATTAACATACTTATTGCATTACATCACAGCTTTACACTTTTCAACAGATACGTGCTGAAACTTAAGACCCGTAGTCGGAATTGTTTAGTTTTTTCGCAGTTAACTAACCAACACGTCAGCTACTTTGATATTTTATGATTCTCACCGTTTCATATGGACAGTTGTCTTACAATCTCATTGGTATACAGTCATTTTTTTTATAAATTACTTTTAATTTACAATAATTATAATACATTATTAATAAAAATATATATCATATTCTTAAAATTATGTAATACAATTTAGTGAAATTTTCTTTAATATATTGGCATATATTGAATATGTCTTCTAACAAAGATCTTCTTAATAAACGTTTTTCTGTTAATGCTGTTTCGGTATTGGTACATTATTTTTAAATATCTCTGCTTGTTTGGCCAATAAATTTGTTCACAACCTTATAAACTAAATTATTTCAATCTGCTAGTTTGACATTATCTTACAAAAAAGATTTCTTAATTTTATTTACAGGTTTTCCTAGTAAACTCATCTCATTTAAATGATAACGTTTTATTACTAAAAGACTTTTACGTAAGTTATTAAAATATCCTCCAGCAAACTAAGATATCACATCATAAATAAATAAATAAATGAGCACATTTAAATGTATTAAATAACAATATCAATATTGTTTCCTGACAAATTGGCTGGATTTTTTATTTATATGTCAGATCATTTACTTATTAAGAAGATTTCATGCTAATAATGTTATGATGACACAAAAATCATTTTCATGAAGAAAGAAATATTTATTTAATACAAAGATTGATAAATACTTAAAGGTGCATCAAAAATCAATGAAATTAGAGCGGAAATAAGGAATCTAAAATTTTGTCCCAAGTTTTGCCCTCAAACTAATAGAGCTTAACTCCTGCACTGATGGATATTTTTCAACAAATATGACAAAAATGTCATACTATTTTATTACGTTTTATTACCTATAGGTAGATATAAAAATATATATTCATTTAACTGCTTTATAAGGTTATTTGTTTATAATATTTTCTTATTGTAACTATTTTTAAAATTTTCACGTAATTTTGAATAAAACTTACGTTAAATGTTTCACAATTAATATAGTATCACAAATTCTTCACAGTAAAACCACGTGATAATGTTAGAATAACAATAATTTTAACTCTAAATTTAAAATACAGTAACATATTATATAAGCTAAAAGTATTTTTGTGTGTAATGGTTTTCGAAAGCTCGACTTTCGGAATAGCTGGCTGGAACATTTAGGAGGTCCGGCCGGCCACACTGAAGAGTAAGGAATAAAGATTTCATAAAATGATCAAATTAATTTTTTCACTGAATACAGACATTGCAACATCCTTTCCTATAGCAAGATTCGAACGCGCGACCATCCAAATACCGAGTAACTCGCCTACCAGCTCCGTTCGGCTGCATCAAACATAGTTATTTATAGAGTGCTTCAAATATATTTCTTTGTTAATTGCAAATAATATCTTGAAAATAGCATAGGTTTCGAAGCATAAAAATTACGAAACTGTCGTGTTTTTTCCCGCATTCAGACATTGGGGAAACGAAGAAGGTTGGAGTAAATCATGCGTTGTGAAGACAATTACACACTCTCACGACAAGATTACGAATTTCTATGAAGGGAACGAGATATTTCTTCCAGATCAAGGAAGAAGTAGTAAAATTGACATAGGACGAGCTAACTCGGCCGTGGCAGTTTTTGCTGGACACTCAGGACGAGATAACTCGTCCGAGTCACGGAATTGTAACGTGACATACGTACACGTTACCGTGCATTTCTTTTCTTTTAAAATATAGTTATAATTCGCGCGTAAGCAACGTCTCTGGTATGTTAGCATCTACCTGGTGGTAAACAGAAATATCTTAGGATTTACGAATATGTCATTTACATTTATTTTTTCTGCGTGATTTAAATTAAATTAAAAGTGTAACGTTAATATACGTTTGATGTTAAATTGTTGACCACAAAGGAAATTAATACTTGTCACAAATAGTGAAAATTACAATGAATAAACAGTAAAGAAAAACAATTGAAGTTATATTTTCTTTGAACTGAACGTATTGTTGATGTCTGTATTCCTTGGCTTGGAGCTGGATGTGTGTGAGACATCCAAGGGAGCGTATCACATAGACGACGATTCATTGTCTGTATACATGTATATATATTTATATATATAAACAGTCTATTCAATTAGTTAATTGAATAATTTTACTTAAATAATTTTAATCATTGTTGTATTCATATAAGTCAACCGAAATTGATGTTTCCATTGTTATTAATTATATTCATTTCAAATATTACATGTACTTTGTACGTTGAAACGAGAGATATCAAACTCGCCCATGGCTGACGGCCAGTGACGTCACGTAAGGACCAGGCCCCGCTTGTATTGCCCGAGACGCGAACCAAAGCACCAGATCCTCTCCTCTTTCCAGTCCATCTTACTACCGGCGCTACAGAACCAGCTACAACCGGTACAGCAATATCAAGGAAAAACTACTGGCAAAAATATTATACCCATTAGGCCTGAGATATAGAGTGCTCGTGTTTTCTTCATGCATTATAAAACGGTTTAACCATTTTGTAAAAATATAATAAAAGTTGTTTGTTCGTTTTGATACGAATATTTATTTATGTAATGTCGCAGAATGGGTTAAAGGGAGACAAACACAACTGATTCAGTCGGGTTCTTTACCGAGAATTTACCTTCGAAATAAAACATGATAAATTTAAATTTAGGTATGAGTATTATAAAACGTATAATTATTATAACAATCTCAGAGCAACTACTCAACCGTAGTGGTAATTAATGAAAACAAAAGTTTTCTTGTAATAATAAATTATCGCCATAATTTATAAAATAATATTTAAAAACTTAAAGGTGCGTCAGTCAATATAAACTTTATTAATTGATTTATGTTTTATTACGAAGTTTATAATGAAAACAAATTGGATAGCGATTACAGTAAGGAAACTTAAATAAAACTTGTAATGTTGTGAGGGTTTTACTTGGTTCGAATAAATTTAGTGAGCGCGTAATGAAGCCTGTTATGCTCCGCGTCCTCCAACCTGTAACATCCGTTTATCGTATATTGAGGCTCAGTTGCTGCTACTCCTAACTTATTTACTGAAGCAATTTCTGGGAAACCTGAAGAGCCGCAGGCTGGAATCGGTTATCGACACCTCGGTGCTCTCCTTCCTCGACCAGAAGACAATTCTCTCACGCCTGTACGAAATTATTTACCCCCCTTCAGGTAGACAAACAAACGAATCTATTCTGGCCAAAGTGAGCGTAATCAACGATTGATGCACTGCTGAAGGCGGGAACAGCTCTTTGGAATACAGTGGCAAATGAATTCTTTAATTTACGTGCTATTAACACTGGAATAAGCATAAATTTTAATTCTGAAACAATATTAGGGCATTTGTTTTTAGAAATTTTCCAATATTATTTGAGAGATTTTTAGAGCAGTTAAAATATGAAAATGAATTACATCTGAATTTTTACACCACAAATTTTTCCATTTATTCAACGAATATCAATGTCCATTATTTACATATATATTAATATACTTTGTTCTCGTTAAAAAGAAACTATGTTCCACTTGACAGCAATAGCAAACATTGTATACTTTAGAAGTTCTCTTGGTTTGATTGTTGATACTGACAAAGGAAAAGACTACTTAATATCGAGAAAATTTCTCCAGTACCAAATTTACCTTTCTCAAACATTCTGTGGCCTCCAAAAATATTATTTCCAAAATTTCCATCGATTGGTAAAATTTGAAAATTTTCGAAGTTGACCCCAGGCGCAATTTTAGAATTATATCCAAAATTCGACATTGTAACCGTAACGTCACTGAAATAACGTTCAAACTGATAATATCCAACTCAGCAATGTCAATATTAACTTACTTTTATGCTTATATCACTGATTTTGTATTATGTATATATAAATATATGTTTAAGTTAGCTTTGCATTTGAGTTCGTTCCGTAGTTTCGGCGGTGTCGTTTTTTCTGCTCTGGTGAAAGCAACAAGGATTGCAGGAACGTAGTCTGGTGTTTATTTTATCACTTAATTTTGTCTCCAATTTGAAAAAGTACTGGTGTTCATAACTCTCTTCCATTAGAATTTTCCCGCAGCGTTTCATTTTTAGTTTATATATTTGGCAAGGGTCATTCTATTTCCTAAAAACTGTTTTTAAGAGAAACAATTATGATATTGGGCTCCTGGGTTCCAAGTCATCTGAACTTGAGTCTCGGTAACCGTCTTCAGGCACATTCAAGTTCGTGAATTTTAATGCCTTTATCCGTATCAGGTATATATGTAGTTGTTTTCCAGCTTTCAGATCAAGTAATATTTTATGAGGTTTTCTGCCTCCTTGTTTTGACAAAAATGACTTAAGGATTTTCTTCTGATATTTCCTTTCATTTTGCATTCTCCAACTAGTATCGGACAGTTAGGCGCCTTCGAATACGTTTATTTAATAATTTATTAACTACTTCATTGCATGCGTAATTTATTAATTAAATCCTTGCTGATGATAATTTTTTTAAATGTTCTGATCAAGAACCATCTCATACGGATCACTTTAAAAAAGAATATATTTATTTATATTCATTCTAAATCAAAATGTAGAAAAAAACATGTACCAATGTCTTAGATTTTGTTTTACTTTCCTAAATTTAAATCTTTCAGCCTCATTAATTTTTAATTAACGGAAAAACACTTCATTGCACTACCACATTTCGTAAATTACGATATATTTCATAAATTAACTTCTAAATAAATCTGAAACGTTTATTTCACCCACACAAGGCTTCACTAATACAATACTAAAAATTATAATACATTTTTTATGTCTGCACACACCTCTCTACTCTCTGAAACTAATTTATATAATGTTTTATAGACTTACGAGTGTTCAGATAGATGCATTATTAATTTTAAAATAAATAAGTCAGTAAATAATTTAATTACTATTTTATTAATAGAATTACAACGTTTCATCCAACTTTGTGGACCTCTTCAGGTAACTATACATCAGAAAGAAATTATAAAATCAAAATTAATATGAAATGTAATATTCAATATAAAGTAAAATAAATGACAAACTTACATTATTATTTAGATGAACTATTTACATTAGAGAAATTTGGCGTTACGGCCGAAATTATTATGTAACAGTGAGTGCTTTACGCCATTAAGTTTCAACAATGGAAAAAGGATATAACATAGATTCAACTATATAATAAAACAGAATCGTATATATAGTGAAAATTACTCGTATATATTTTTTACTTTGAGTGCTTAAGGATTGCAAATTGAAATGCAATTTATATCGGACAAATTAAAAGTGCATTAAATCTCGCATAAAGGAACATAAAAATCTTAAATTAGATATTCCAAAGTATATAGTTGTGTCCAATCACAACTTAACAATTATAATTTCGGTTGGCAAAATGTTGAAATTTTAAATGAAGAATATAATACTTTCTCAAGAATAATGAGTGAAATGCTATATGTCAGATACAACCCTCTTGCAGTCAACGCAAAAAGTGACGAAAGTCCACAAAGTTAGAAGAAACGTTGTATTTATACTAATTAAATTATTTTCTGACTTATTGGCCGTTTTTATTTTTTTAAACCTCTAAGTCATAAAATGATGTTTGCATTACTAATTTTGTGTCTACGCTATGGGTCACTATGCATTCCTTTATAGGTATCGTATGGTTCTAATAACAATTCTTTAAATGAAATCTTTGATTAATGACTTATTTTATGACATAACCTTATTTGCGCAAAGAAACAGATTTTTATAATTTAATTATTAGTCACACAGCTACTCACTTCAATATTTATAGCGTAATTAATAGTTGTTAATAGTGATTTCATGATTTTGGTGCTAAAGATACTTGCTTCTAAAAGTCTCAGTTTTCTTTTTCTCACTCCTTGCATAATATTATTAACAATTTTTGTAAGTTTTTATTTGTAGTCGCCAAGAACTTCAATTGTTGACGCGACTATAATTTTAAAATTAAAAATTTACTTACATCATCGCATGAATGCACTAATGATAATGATATAAAGCCTAATGAATTTATGAACAGATAGAGAAAAAATATTCCTGTAGTGATTTTAATAGTTTTTTAATTTTTCTATGAAACGGTTCCCCCACATCATAATTTCGAATGTCAAAGTAACAAGTCCCTTTTTTTTGTACGTGGCACTGCAAAGAAACAGAAGTTGTGGTTTACTTTGGTAGGGCACATCAATCTTGGCGGTCGGGGGTCGGTTGCCGGTGAATTAAAACCCATTAAAAGTCATCGTGGGGTGGTAAGCCGGCCTTAATTGTTTCGGCGTGACACGTCACAGCAATATTCGGCGTTTCCGGCAGCCGTGGAAGTGCAGAGCGATTTCATCGCTGGGAGCCGTCGCGTCGCTGTGACAGAACCATTCTCCCGCCACCATTGCCCTTTCAGGTTTGATGAATGAGAACGCGGGGAGGCTTCTCCCTTCAGACACACAACTTTTTCCTCCCCGCGAATGCTGCTTTCTATTCATAATGCTGATTTACAACACCGAGAGCTATGCATGAAATGTGTGGCCGCTGAGCGGGTGAATTTAAGAACCAATACACAGTTCTTCAGTTGAAAAGGGGCTGCACCCTCGCCTATCACTGAATGGTGCTCACTCAAAAGCGAGGATCGAAATAATTTCTGTTGAAAAGCACTAACGCTCACGCTTCACCTTAAATATACCGTTATGTTACTGATAAAAAATTAGTTCTGAATTTAAAATATAGCTACCTTACAATATTTTTCCTGCTAAAGGCAGTGTAATAGTGAAACATTCCATTTAGATTTCCACCTTGATGCTTTGCAAATCTTAGTATTCACTATTTCAGCACACTTATTGATATTAATTTCGTATAAATTTTAAACTGTTTGTCTTGAGACTAATATTTGTCATATGTGCTGATTGTATAAACTTGAAAATCTATGAGCCACTTTGATTAATTCTCGTGGAACAAGGGAGACGTCCAATTCTGCTTTAGCCTTCCATTCATAATATTGTAATGATTGGTGGGGGGAGGATAAAATTTTAATGAATTTACAGGCTTTAGGATATCATATATGATACTTTTATTTATATAACAGACACAATCATCTTAAATGGGGTACTTCACGCTATTAAAATGCCTAAATAAAGAAATTAAAGGGGTGATTTTAAAATTCTCAGGGTTAATTATTGTTTGGGTAACCACGTGCAGCAGAGATTCCGTTCACTGGTTAGGCCTGTTTTGTTTTCATGTGCGCCTCGGTGGAAAATACCATGTGACTGTAACTTCCTTCTTCCCTCTTCCTTTGGGATGAACCTGAAGCTACCGGTAGATAATAGTGAGAAGTCGTGCTGCCGGAATTGAGAAATATTCAGCTTTTTCCTCCTTCTTCCCTCTTGCTTTCCTCGTTTTTAACGACTTCACTCCTCGCCATCTAGCACCACACTGCTACTCTAACTCTCCTCGCCTGTTCAAGGTCTTTCACGATACATCTCTGCCTCTCGCATTCTCGAAGTCTTCCACCTTACTCCTTTGCTGCTTCCTCGACTGTCACAATGTCTCACACAGCATAGTGAATATTTCTCCTTGTCTCACCTTCGTAGCTAAACTCCGTATATCCCCACTCCAAGGGATAACGCTATCTCACGTGACATTTTTCTGCCAATTCTCGCGAGTTCTCCGTCCGGCGCGGGAAATTTTTCTAGATAAAGGGAACAGTGTCCCTCAGAAATTCCGAAGGTGAACGCTCCCTCAACCAAAAGCAAGCCTACCGTTATAAATACGTAGACATGTAGGTATCCAGCCGCCAGCCCGGTGCCGGGAAAACCCCCTTTTCCTGGCCGGCAAATTTTACCTAATTTAAAATTACATAAATTGGGTTACTGCGCTATATTATATATGAAGAATGTTTCCTAAACCTCAGTTATAAAGTTATGTAAAAGTGTTATGAAATATCAGTTGAAAGTTATAAATAAAGTAAGTAAATTACCAGTCGTAATACTATAAAGCACAAATAATGTCTAAATGCCAGACGTTGAATAATTAAATTGGAATACGATTTGTCCTCTAGGAACCTTCTAAATGTCTTCTACAAAAATATTTATTCAATTAATCTTTGTGATTTATTTAAGAATTGAAAACATTCGTTTTGCTGGGAATCGAAGTAAAACAAAAAATAATTCAAATTAATCTTACGGAACTGGCAAATCGAATCTACACCCTAACTCAGTTATCACAGCTACTGAGTACAGAGCATTTGTCGCTTGTTGGATTCTCGGTTCCGACGACTATTTTCCAGCTTACTTCATAGTTAAACTATATAAGTTTTTTTTAAATAAATTATGAATTTACACAATTCTTTCGCTTGTAAGATGTACCAGACAGAGAAGTAAGGAATAAAGTCTTTACCGATGTATTTAATGCAAAAAATAGAGGTGAATACTGTAGAAAATTTTGAAATTTGATTATTAATTCTCACTTAATAGTTAACGTTTTGATGTTTACGTCGTAAATTTTGCCAGGGTGAGGCAATATATACACATGATAATCCTCTCTCTCAGGGGTAACTAATAAACTTTTCAATTTAATTTAACTCGTGTTAGGACAATCAAGAATTTAATTAAATTTAGTATTGGTATACATAAATTTTGTTAACTTAATTAAGACGCGAGTTTCATTCATGCGAACAATTTTTAATCATTAATTATTTCATTACATTTTTCTTTAGAGACCTTCAGTATACATCTGTTGCCCCCGGCAAGCAAAACCAAAGATACCGCTCCCCAAATAACTCAGTCCTGTCTCTGGCTTTCTCTTTCGGCTACTCATTACAAGACGGTGGCAAAGATAAACGAATAGACTACACAGATAATGTAATCTATAAGAATAGATTACCGTGTTGTAATTCGTGGTTATTGGTTGGACGATAAACTATTTCCTTACCTGGTGGGAACTTACAATATAATGTATCGACACGATTGCAAAGGGTGAGCAGGTGAATATTATCGTGATTTCACTGTGTCCCGGAAAATATCGCATATTAAAAGTGATCAGAATGGTGAAATCAGGTTATTCCTGAAATTTTTCTTAATTACATTTGAGCTAACTGCACGTTAGGTTTGGGGCTAGAAGTCGAGGTGCAGGACGAAGCAAGCGAAACCCCAATAGAAAACCTATTTAGAGATGTATACTCTGAGATACATAAGTAATAATTCACCTAGAAGTCGACAAAAGAAAATTATTTACTGAAAACTTAAAACATTATAAAGCTTACATAGAGAATAACTGTTTTCAGAGATGATTGACCTGAAGACACAGTCTGTCCACTGAACGAAAATATATGGTATTATGAGCGATAAAATTGAATCTATTGATTGGCCCTTCAGGCTGACCGCGGATTGATACGTGATATTAAGACAAATAAAAAATGGTATAAATACATCTCAAACAAAAAGGTCGGATAAATTAAAAAGAAAATTCTATTTTCAGCAGTGAGATAGCCAACGAGACAGATTGTTCTCATTACAAGTTCTCATTACTGATTACGTTGTTACACGTTGAAAGCATATAAAACTATAGACCTACATCGTAAATTAAGATAAATGACCAAAAATAAATGTACTGATATTCTCAACCCGAGTAAAACATTTACTCATTATTATTAATGAAATATCTTTTCGTGTTTTATTCTTGATTAAAATGATTTTTAATTTGATCTCTCAAATTACGACAGTATTGTTGCGTTGTTATTGCCTGCCTAGTTATATTAACTGCCATTTCTCTTTATCAATTTAATTAGCAGACGTAATATTTATCTATTTAACCGATAGTGGTTCCCGTTTCACGTTCGGGAATTAAAGTATTATTAATGTTACAGTATTTTTTGTATCTATTTTGTTTAACGCATATCCGATCTCTTTCTTCAACTAACAATTTTCCTTTTCTCCTTTTCTTGAGTTTTCTTCAGTTCTATTCTAGAAAATAAATATTGACTTCATCTCCTTAAGTAAATTGGACAGATCAAACTTAAATATTTAACTTTTTCAAGTGGAAGCTGACAGTTTAAGATCGCATCAAAGCTATACACCGCACCAAAGATAAACCATCTTGTGAAGTGAATAAAATATCTGCCATGGCAGATAAAAATTAGACTTTGGATGGCGAATTTATATCGTGAAATACCCTCTCTCGGCTATTTGTAAGACCGAATACCAATAGCAATTATTTGTATTATTTTCTTCTTAAAAGCAGAATTGAATTCGGACTCCGTATTATATAAAATGTAACTCTGAGCGTAATAATTTTAAACCTTTAGTTAATATTTCTTCTCTTTGCAAATGAATAATATTTTATTTTAAATATATTTTCTATTATTACAACAATTGTTACAGCAATTGGGCGCGAACGACGCGAAGAGTACTTAAAACGAATGAAAAGGAATGCTGCTCATACAGCGTTTGAACAGATGCGTTCACCCTACCGCAACCGTGAGGGTGAGAAGGGGGAGGGGGGAAATTCGCAACAACACAAGCTCAGCTCGCGTACGCACAGATTTTAATAGTTCAACTGGACGATTTCCAAAGCGATTCCGCGACGCTTTTTTACTTTCCAGTAAGAGGACGCAGATGTGCTTCAGCACGCATGCTATATTGCCTTCGTCGCAATCTAAAAATTGCACGCCAGAAACACAGCTTCCAATATTTCAGAGTAGTTTTTAACACGTAGAGGGTAGGCCGCGGTGTTCCCCGCATATCTCATTGGTCCGCCGGCTTCTTTTATCTCAACGGGGAATTCTGAAAGCTTTTAGATCCTAGCTTTACGTATCCATAACAATGCTTTAATATTCGCCTGCACTATACTGTTTCATTATTTTCCATTGTAATCGTATATCCTCTGCAAAATAATACCAACACTTTTAAGTGCGATTGAGTGTAGAAAGTTCTGGATTGTATATAACACTTCTATATTTTGTAAATGTACTCGTCTGTTCTTCCTTAATTTAGAACCACGGTTTTTCTAAATGAATATTATACGTGACCACAAAAATAGATGATGAGGTACCTAATTTTTTTTTCTATACCGACCATCTTTAAGAATCATCGTGAAGATTACTTCAATTGTGATGGTCCTGTTAATAAAATATGCTACTTGTTTTAATTAATTATCAATTTTACTTAATCGAGAATTTCTGCACAAACTTTAAAAATAATACCTTTTAATTTGTTTGAATTAAGCCAATGACATATATCATATAAATAATTAAATAGTATTGTTAATGTAGCTTCTTATATGTTGGTAACAAGTATTTTCGTCCTAGCTGATTTTCCGGCGATTCCCGGGAAATCATATGCATTACAGTATTTTTCTTTCTACAAGAATCTCTTTAGGAACGCCTGAAGGAAACTTTGGCGTACCATATAAACTCGCAGTGAGGTTTTATTTCAATTCTTAGGAGCCGGGTCTCGTACTCTCACTGGTATCTTCAAAGTTCTCACTTGCCAGGGCACGTTAATCTGCTTTAGGAGGTGTATTTACTGGGGTCGAAGACCTTGGGAATTCGGAAAGACGTGAGAATAGTACCCAAAAGTCTGACCTACCTGATGTAGGTTTTCTAGGGTTTTCCCTGCATCTCTTTTAGGTGAAACAGCAGGTAGGGTCTTTAAATTAAATACTGGGGCCCTAGTCAACCCTTGGCTACCTTCCACATCCCCACTTTTCAATTCCCTTCCTAAGCTATTAAAGGGATTTGTCTATTTCAGGTTCACTCTCACGTAACCTGTTAACCAAACAAAAAAGAGAAATCGTAAAACTGACGGAAACACGGATAGAGAAATGCTGCTTTGCTAAACTATTAAAATAGAAGTTCCTGTTTAAATATCACCCTCATGTAGCTAATTACACAAGAAAAGTATTTTATGTTGACGTTATGCGTCTTTAATATCTTATGGCTATTGAAGTAAGAGAATAACAATAACTGTAAATCACCTTAATTAAGCATGTATGTTATTATAATTTAACGAAATCTATAACTTTCCATATGCAAGAGAAGTATTAAGTAACTACTTGGAAGTGCTTCAGTAAACTTACAAACTGAATAATAACCATTAAGTAACCTAACGTAATTGTTATTATAGCAAACTTGTTTGAAGTTTCTTGGCGAAGCTAAAGCCGGGCGTTTCCGTGGATCGCCGAACGTTTCACGAAGAGTGTTATATATAGTAATGATTCTATTTCCATGAAGTAAGAAACACTTAGTTATTTCATATTTAATATACCAAAGCATCACGGAATTAACAAGCTACATGAGGGTGATCCTGAAACAGGCAAGTAGAATAGAAATTTGGTTAACGATATTAATGGTTATATTGATGTCACTTCATCAACAAAATATGAGTAAATATATTAGTTTGACAGAAAAACGCGACGTTGCGTTTCATTGAAAGGTCTTCAGGTTCAATGACAAATTACAATAAATAAATTTTAGAGATATGAAGTGGTAATTTTTTTTATAAGACTAACACACAACATTGTGGTCAAAATAAATTTTATGCAACATACGACCAAGAAATCGTCAACCCAAAGAATTCTGTTCTCGATAAAAACAAACAGCTATTGGAAATAATTGTTCGGTGCATCAGGAGAATTAATGGGAAAACCTCGAGTAAAATTGTTGCTCGTACCTAAACATTTTCTGATATTCATTTTAGAGGTTATTTAACATGCACGTCACGCAACGTAATATGTGCTCTGAACACATATATCCAGTCACAAAAATGAATAGCTGATCCCGTCCGTTACAGTACAGACTTTCTATCTAGCATGTAAATGAGCAACGAATGCAAGGGCAGGGAGGGTTAAAACCACATCAAAAGCTACATGTATGGAGTTTAACATTTATTCGTAAGGATTGGGTAAAGGAACTTACTTCCGCCAAATTCATATTTCTCGTATTTTCCTTTGAGAAGAATGAAGGCGCCGCAAGTGTGGAATAACTTCATTATTAATTCAAAAATGTGAGGTATGTATATTAAGGTCTGAATGAGTCGTTGAGTTTCATGACGTATGAAGATTTCTCTAATGTAATAAATACAAGCTAAAGCTTTTATATGACGACAAAAGACTCAAATATCCAGAGTAGAAAAAAAATTTACTTTCAAAGTAGGATTATCGTTAATAAATTGAGAATACATTCGTGGAAGTTATTAAATTTTCCACTCATACGAGAAAAAAAAATTATTTTGTTTAAAGATACATTGTCTCTTTCACGTAGCTTACGCATTAATTACATTCTGCTTCGTGTGTACTGATTCATAGAAACGAACAAACATTATTTTTCCAAAGTAAATTACAAAATTTTACCTAAAGTCTACACGAATATTATTACGTAGTATATACAAGAATGGTAATTACATTTGTTGCGTTTCAAATTCTTAGCATAAATTGATTTCTTACAGTCACCATGAAAATATTTACTACGTATTTTATTCTGTTCGTGATATACTTCATTTTCATCTTTTTATATAGAGTTTAACTTTATGGTTTCCTTATCAGAAGTTTCCCTTCACATGTTCTGCAATTCCGAAAATTTTCATTATTACAATTTTTTACCGACTGCAATTATAATATTTCTAAAATGATTATAATTTTTGTTTAATAACCTGTATCGGGATATTAAAACTGGCATTTACTACCAGCTGTTTGTGATGATAAATCTCAATTACCTCTAAGAAAATGCCATCGGGAAATCAATCGTTTGTAAAAATTATGAAACATTTTAATGACAATGTAATATTGAAATAAATATGATGAGAATACGGTTGATAGTATGATAATAAAATAAAATTTCATGTATGGAATGTGAGTTAAAGCTTATACATAATAATGCTTAAAGAAGTGTAACAGTTTTCCAAAGTAACAAGACTTCATCATCTGCGTTCGTTTTTTTCATAATTAGCTATTTCAAGAGAGGGAAGGAAGTGTTATAAATCGAAAGAAAATGCGGTTTTCCATACACAACAATTCAATTCGATTTTAAGTTTCCTGTAACACTCTTCACTTGAAATTCATTTTATATCTTGAAACAAACGATTATATATAGAAGTATAAATTTTTTCCAATATCTTCATCTATATTAATCCATTCTAACGGCACAAAATAGACACACTAACATTTTGTTTAGATAGCTAAATCGGCCCACTAGTAAAACCAAAATAAATCAAGGAACATTGTTACAATTTGAAATTAAAGCTGAAAAAGCCAGCTTTGAGTTGAGGTTTAGAATAACAACGATGAAAAATGTTGATGGTTCGTCTATAAAATTCGGCGAATTGATTTTCACTGAATTTACAATGGAAAATTTTAAACTTTAATTTAACGGATAAAAAATTAACGCACTTTGAAACATATTGCTACTTACTGGATAACGAAAGATGTAAATACCTGTTTTTAAAAAATTGAGAAAAAACAGTCTACTTGAGATTTATCCTTGTTGTGGTCTCTCCCTTAAGACAAAGAAAGGAAGGGTGAGTGCATATGGTAACCAAGGTTCAACTATGATCCCCTGGCCATAGTTTAAGGAACCTACATTCTACTAGCTTCAACGTGATGTTTGAATAAACGCATAGAACCATCGTATGTTATGTCGAGCTCTAGATAACTGTCTCACGTCGTTCTGATACTTGCGCGATAGGAATGACTCAGGTTACGCATTCCCGACTTCATATTCTACTTTTTAAAGCAGCTGGCCGACAGTGGGTCATAGGTGACTCCTTACAAATCAATTAGTCTGAATTCCAACCAGAATGTCAAAGGGTGGTCCACTCTTTTCGAATCAAATTTTCCGGCTTTAGAAGCCTTACTTGTTAGACTATCATTCAGTAATTTTGAAATGAGATGTAAATAACAGTAATTGTTTCCAGAAATGTAACTTATGGTTAGAAGAAAAAAATAACAACGCGGAAACTCGATTCTGCAGACTAAAGTTCTCTTTTTGGCCAATCACACACCGCAGTGTCAGCGAGTTCGTTCCGGTCGCAATAATTAACCTCCGCGATAAATTATCTAAAAATGGGCTGGCTGTTTTTCCAGATGAACGCAAATGGCGGCGAACACGTGATAAGCAAACAGCGAGATCCGTCCTCGTTTCCGCGTCACTGGCAGTTGATGTTCTACATCGCTGCTCCGTCCCTTCGTGTCGAGAGCAAATTGGCCAAACGGGACCAATAATTCCTGCAATGACAGGCCGCCAACCTCAAACACTGTGGCCAAACTGGCGGATGACGAGGTTGTCCTACGCCGATAACATTACGAAAAAATAAATCTTCCGATGAAGATAAATTTTCCACTACTAAAGCTTTCCGTACTTACAAGATCTTATTTTGAATTTCTGATATTCTCATAAGCTGTATGCTCGGTATTATATAACAAACGTCGCTAAAGACTCGTATCTCCAAAATTTCTCCTGATATCCTCCCTAACTGGTCAGCGGGAACTTAATGCTCGACGATACTTCTTGCCAGGAAATTGCAGCACCAGTCTCCGGATGCAAAGTTCCATTATGCCTCAAGTTCCGTATCTGGGGTCTCTTCCTTTCCTCGGAGTAAACTCTGCATGGAATATGGGCGGAAAGGCAACCCGCTTCCCTTGCAACAGCGGTTCGCGAACTCTGCCTTTGCGAAGCACCGATTGCAGATAACAACTTGCAAAATACACGCTCCCGTGACCAGAGTTCACTCACAAGCACTTCACTATGAGACATTACAATGATTTTGTATTAATACTATGCTTTATTCTTAATTGTTCCTCTGTGATTGGCTACGATCTCACGAGGAGCAATTACATAATAATGTCCACCGTTTTATGAAATAATATTCGATGCTACGTGATTGAGTCTAAATTCTCTGGTAAATCATAATTTATCTCAGAAAGAAATAATAATTCATATGTTTCGTGAAAGTGAATAAAATTTTATTACCAAGTTTTGCTTTCTGCAGTGACCTGATAGAATTCGCAATCAGAACAGAACTTTTCAAAAAAATGCAAATGTTAAATAATTTATATTGTTTGTATATGTGACAAATATTGTCTATGGCTAATGATCAGCGCGGTAGATGCGACGTGCAAATAGAAATTTAAAAACAAGGAAAATAAGTTTGCTTTAAATTCTTTGATATGTGAATGTCCCTGAAAAGTCATAGACGTGCGTCTGTTCGAACAATCAGTCAGGTTTTAAATAAATAAATCAATCAATTCTTTATCATTCATATATTAGCGAAATATGTTGTAATAAGTTATAAAGTTACAGAATATTTTAGACACATGTTTTAATAAATTATGTTTACAGTACTAAATTAGACCCTATGTTTATCAACCTCGTTTGAAGAAAGTATTAAATTTATGTTGCTTTTCTCGTGATAAATTGATAACAAGAAATTTAGGTTAATAACTATACAATTTTATTACCTTTATTAGTCAACTAAGAATATCAAAACACAGGAGTTTTCGGATCTTCTCCGAGCCATAATCATCTGAAATTATTTTAATTTACAATTGAAATATATAGCGACAAGAATATTTTCACAATAATAACGATTTTCTACGATCCAAGTGTAATTGTTATATTTAATATAATTGACCACAAATATATAAAAACTTCAATTCGTAATATATATATATACACTTTACAATTGTCATTTAACTTGGAATAGGATTGATCCAAGATATTACAATATCTTATTCAGTAATTTCTCATAAAATATGCCTGTTTTTCTCATTTCTAGCGTTCATTAATTATTCCTCACTTTCCTCAAATATCCTTCTCTGTAATTCATTTTGATGTAATATTTTAATATCATCAAAATTTGTACAATGATTGATATCAGAGTAATTAGCAGTCAGTAGTTACAGAATGGATAACTTTAACAAGAACTTGCTTGTGCTCGTATATCAATTTATGCCTTTTTAATTACCGAGCGTTACTGATAACTCAATAAAAACCATTCACAGGAAAGTTGTTATTCTATAACACACTTCACTTCAAAATTATTGCCCAATAAAAACACAATCGAATTTGTATTTAATCTGGTTTCAATAAATCAATTCATGTATTGCGGTCAAGAGGCAAATTACATTAATTCAGCCCTAATCTGATTGATATAATTACCCCGATACGGTTGGAAGGTTGCCAGGCGCTCTGGGCTCAATGTTAGCAGCTAAAAGCCATCCGACACTCGGGCACTTTTCTTCAAAACGAACGAAACGCTGCTGGAAATAGCGCTGACAGACGAAATAATTGCGCGATGAAGGCTTCAACATGCCAAATGTCCTAGCTCTTGGTGACAGCTGTCTATAATTTCGGAATTTTTGAGAAAATTACTCTTCGAGTAAAATATTTTTATGCTATCACCATTTCATAGATAAAAGGTACGACTTATGTTCAAACGTTAATAGTCTAATACGGGAAGATATCAAATAGAAAATAATGATTAAAAAATTTTTGTATTTGAGGAGTGGTTACAAATGAAAAGCGATTTTTGCAAGACGAGAAAGAGAATATTCTTAAATATCGACATAAAAAAGATTATATGGGAAACAACTTGAATTGAAAAATCACCAAGGTAATTAACAAAACGCTAATGTTGGTCATACTGCTACTACTACGACAATGGAGGAAAATAATGATTAGAGAGAAACTCTCCATTGTGTTCACTGTGTTTACGTATTGAGTGATTTGTTAAAGCAGAAGCAATCATTATTAGATGTTTTTTAAAACGTTAATGTCAGCATATTACAAATCTTTCTGCGATCTCAAATCGATTAATATGCCTATTTTAAAAATATATATCTTCCATCAACGTACAGTGTTTTCAATTCAGTTTACCCTTGCCTGCGCTGTGACATCATTGTTCTGTCAAATTGAAAACAGGCCTCTAAAATATTTAGCATATTTTCATTATAAATACGTTCTGTTGGGAGATGGGAGAGGCAATGTATTTCCATCTTGATAGTAACCGGAATATATAATGCGGATAAAACTTTGTTGAATATTTTGCAACGTAAAATAAATTGTTGTGTAACCAACTCGAGACAGCGATGCTCGTACAATGGTAAGTTGACCAATGCAATTGATCTAAAAGATTAAGTTGACTGTTGCACGCATTTAGAGAATGGATAAAATATAACCAATCATTTTATGAAGGGAATAATGCACGTTAAGTATAATTTTTAGTAGATTGTAATGCTTTCTGCGTCTGTAGACGTATTTTAGTTTCTAGCATGCTACAGCGTTATCACTTCAGCCTCATTGCAGCTTAGTAAACATGGTTCATCATTGTCCTTCGGCATCAGAGATTAACAGAGTTTCGTAACCCGTTTTTGTGTCTTAAGTGAATCATCGCTAGAGTTGGAACATAGTTTGACAGTCAAAAAACATTAGAACTTAAATTGTAAGGTCCCAGTTTTTCATTGAAAATAATTTAAGGCGACAATCCTCTGCAAGAACTTGGGAAATAACTCCAG
The DNA here is from genome assembly GCA_034510155.1 of Eucriotettix oculatus. Classification (NCBI taxonomy): domain Eukaryota; kingdom Metazoa; phylum Arthropoda; class Insecta; order Orthoptera; family Tetrigidae; genus Eucriotettix; species Eucriotettix oculatus. Next base: position 79,485,319 of record CM067378.1, read on the forward strand.
TTGTACGCACAATGACCAATTTTGTAACATTTTCTGATCCCTTAAATATGTTTTAAGAAGTCGTCAATAAGTCACGAATCAATAGGTGAAGGCAAGCTAAATTATTGTAGAGATCGGGTGACTAACTGCGTTGTTAAATGCCAGTTTTATTTATTTATTTTTCAGTTATTCTGAAAAATTAAAAATGTACCCTCGTACACTTACTGCAATCGCATAGTAATATTATTCCCTTTGTAATAGAGTAATTCAGAAATTTATTAAGGTAAGGACATGACTAATCATGTGTTTGTCAACAAATTCAAATTTATTGATTCACTCCTAGTTTCACATTTATTTGAAACTGGTCAGTAATCTTTCACTATTAATTGGTGTGACACATTTTTAAATTATCAATTGTTGGTAATAGCAATTGAAGGTTTCCATGTGAAAAATTGGAGGCATCTTAAGCAAAGTGCAAAAATGTGATTGTCAAACCGTTTTATTCCAGCTGATAAAACAAAAAATTGCGCTCAATCAACGTGTTTAAGTAACGTTTGAACAACAGTGGGAATTAAAGTTGAAAGTATGCATTGAAAAAAATTGCGTGGTGACCCTACAGTAATCCTTCGGTCGAAATTGTATTTATAGTTGGCGAGGACAATGCGCAAGCCTTGTTGGGAATATGAAAGCTTACGGGCGGCATTACACAGAGCGAACCGATGCATTGTATTTCTCTCGCGGCATATACGAGTACATGTGTGAGTATGTGTTTTGTGAGGATCTATATTTTTGCAAATTCAGCAGCTGCTAAGCTCGCACGACCGGTGCATAAATATTCGTCGGCACGCTGATGCTCGGGAGAAAAGTTTATCAAACACACAAAATTACGATTAACAAAAATAATTACGCATATTCACAAATTTGGACCTTCATCAGGTAAAAAGGACACTATATATTTCTTCAGGTTTATCATTTTTAAATACATGCAGATATCTGGTGAAATAGTAAACGTAAAAAAATATAAAATTTTACCTAATTTATTATACCCATTCACAATCATTTTATAATAGTTATTAACGTCTTTAAGTACAAAATGTATAAATAAGTTTATATAAAACATTAGAAATGAAATTGGCAAGTAAACCGAAAGCTACTTTGTGAATAAGGTGAATAAAGGCTTTATAAAATCAAAAAGTTTTTAAATTAATTTTGTATTTACATTACAAAGGCCATATTTTCGAACATATTACAAATTCGTAAACGTATAATTTCTACTTTGAATCATGATTAGTTGAATATAAATATTAAAATTAATAAATATGTATCAATAATTTTTTTAAAAATGAAGAAAATTTTCAAGTTTTTGTATCGTACACACATTGGAAATATTTTGTATTTTCTTTTGTTAAACTCAATACATAAATTATTTATACAAATATTTATATTCAGCTGATGAGATCACACATTATAAACGGAACGTAGTGCTTTTTTAAATATCTTCTCAATTTATTCTTTACAGATTTTTAACGCTGTTTTGCTTTGTTATTCGTTCTAATTTAAATTAAATTAACGACCATGTCACCAGAAAATTAACTTTTGAAAAATAGATGTTAGGTGATATATAATTTGAAGTTAAGTTCTGCTTATACTATCTGGTGATACACTGCCCTCTAAGCGTTCTTAAAAAAATTCTATGCAAGTTTGGGCATATCGTTATTACTACGTAAGGTTTAATTAAATGTACCTCATCATTATAAGTTAAATGGAATTAAATTAACGACCAAGTCATCATAAAATCCACTTTTGTTTCTATTCACATGACGTTTCGTCCACAACGTTGGACTTCTTCAGGTGCGTACGAACGAAACCAAATTCATGTGGATGTTAAGTACAGACAAATATATGTTTTCGACAAAATATAAATTTAGATAGTCAAATTTTTGTTAAAATATAAATATGCATTCAGATTATAAATCTGAATTTTTTATATTTAAATAATTCAAATCAAAGCTGAATAATTTATTTTTTAACGAAATATTTTCATTGAAATTTATAATTCTTTGTGAACTTTTTTGTCTGTAGTTAACCTGATATCAAATTTAATTACGTTTGTCTTTTACCTGAAATCGTCCCGAAGTTGTAGAATAAATGTCCTATGAAAAAAAGTAGAAAATTTGGTCTGTCTCTGAATTGGTTCTTAATTCAAATCTTTTTAAAATTAGATGTTAAGTGATATGTAATTTGAATCTAAGTTCTGCTTATACTACCTGGTGCTATACCGTTCTATAAGCGTTCTGAAACCAAATTTTAATGCATGTTTGGGCATATCGCTCTTACTAGATAAAGGTTAATTAAATGTACCATATCTGTCGTTATTTATAAAGAACGTAAATGATAATATTAAGTTTTATTAATTGCCTAATTTTATCTTAGCTATACATTTAACGAGTATAGATGTTTAAATAGTGTGATTATAAATTTTTAACACTTTTTTACTTTAGTGTCATAAAAATAGTAAGCCGTGGCACGAAGCGAAAAAAGTTTTTTAAAACAGATTGGTAATATTTTTATTTACTAAAAGAGAATGGTGGAAATTGCAGAGACAGGAGTGTGTAAAACTTCATTTAGTATAACCGAAAAGTGAGTAAAGATACGAAACCCCGCTCGTGTGGGAGGAAGAAGAGACGCACTTGCTATCTCCTATTTTTGTGAGGCATATTGTTTCCCTGGCTCTACATTGTCGGTCGGAAAAGGGGGACCCCAAGAGTAAACCACTGCTTGTTATCAGCGCCAGGCTGCAACAATAGGCGCTATTGTGACGCCCCTATTGTGGCCATTGGCCAGTCCCGCTTGCCCGACGTCGGCGCCCAAATCGACGCCCGTCTGATAGCGCCTCTATTATCACCGCTCTCCTGCCACAAAATATGTGCTCCTGATGTTCTTGTATCCCACAGATCGGTCGCATGTTGCGGGGGGAGGAAAAGTGGATACGGGGGCCGACGGTTGCAATTATTATTCTGCTAGCAGCCAATAGGAACGGATTGTGTTGCTTGTTATGGCTCCGGGAGCGGCGCTGCCGGCATACCGATGAGCCCAAGGAAATGGGGATTCTCTTCTGTTCACTGGAGACGTCTCAAGCTAATGAATATAAAAGTGCAAAAGCATTATTGTAATTCCCGACAGTCAGGCGACACAAATCTCCTGAATAATTTACGCAGCCTCTGTGTTCCTGATATTCTGTGAGATAGTTCCTTTACCGACAAACGTGCCCGCAATGGAGATTAAGGAAGATGAACTTTAGAGCAGCCCTCAGCAATACTTCAGCTAAAATTCTTATTCATTACACGTATTCGTCCTTCCTTACGAGATCCTGGCTAAAATTAAAAATATTTTAATGTTACATTTCAAATTTGACTCATTTAAGTCAGCAAGAAGAATAAAGAACACACGACTATCAATCCTCACCAAACGCGGAATTATAGGTCTGTAGCCAAATTCAACTCCAATCATCAGGGAATATTCAACTCGTTTATTTAGATCTGGACGTCACTATATTCAAAATCTTGTGTAGAATACGGAAATTAACTAGTTCTTTGAAACATTCTTTAAACGTAAATAAAAGTGAGTGTTATTACGAATAATCAGTGGATATACTTCATTTTAAGCTAAAAAATTATTTCCATGCCAAATTTGGACCTTACCAACGTGTTACGTGATTTGGAATTAGTTCGTTTTATTTAATAGCCCTGTAAAAAAATCTTATTAACTTAAACATTGATTGCGGACTTTTTTTTGGTTTGAGCCTATTTGGTTCGCTGTTTAGTCGTTCATACAAATTGTTTATAAATATATGCGTTAAACGATATTGCTAACAATGCATTATAATTTAAAAACGATGGATATTCCTTTGGTTTAATTAGTCACAACTACGTATACACATGCCGACCTCCTGTGATCTAGTGGCTAGTGCCGCTGCCTCACTACACAGAGGTCCGTGTTCGAATCCTGGCATGTTTGTGCCGTCATTGTTACGGAAACTGGGATTAAGACTGCTGGAGACCACGAATCACCCAAATTCGGAATGTGACAGGTATAATGACAGTCCGCAAATGTCTTGATAGGCCAAGTAATGCAGAGTTAAGTAAGAAGGAGAATCAATACATATCAGATCATTCATACCCAATGTAAAAGAAATATTAAAAATAAAAATCTCCCTTATGGAAAACTTAGCGGCAATGTTAATAGGCCTATCTAAAAAGATTTAAAAAAGAAGCATTATGCCCCTGTAATTTTGACGACCAAACAACAGAATACATAATGCGGACTACTAAAAGAAAAGAGAAAAATTAAAAAACAAGCTATCAATATCTGGAGCAGACTGGCCAACGTAAAATTCTAAGAACATTTAAAAACATTTATAGAATTCGTTAACGAAATAAAATTTGAAAAACTAGCATAAATAGCAAAATAAAAAGAAGCAGAAGAAGAAAAAAATCTCCAAACCCTATTTAAAATAAATAAAGACCCCAAAACACATGTAGTGTTACTCAGTAATGAAGCACTTGTAAAAAAATATGAAACTAGATAAGTTTAAAGATGGACGTCTCAACGACGCTTGAGGTTCAAGTGCGTAATGAAACAATGGCTTTATTAAAATACTACTTCTACATATGGATTTTTTTTCTATAGTTCATATCGTTAAGTATGGGAAATTATTTTTGGCATTTATACGGTTTCTTAACGTTATCAAAAGTTTTTTTCATACACAGCAGCAGCTTCTCATATGTGCTCATGTTTTACTGTACATAAATTAATTTAGAACGAATTTTGCGGTCTTAATTTTTAAAACCCACTGATGCACACAGCTGTGCTAAAACGTACTTAATATAGGTTAGTGTTCCACCTCACCCGCCTGTTCTGCCCGTAAAAACTTCACTAACTGCCCTCTTTCTGTGGTATTGGCCGGTGAGCTCATACAATCAGCACAATGTCGCGCTATAATATCGAGATCAGGACGCTATCAGGCGGAGCCGTAAGGGAACGGAGTAAGACGCTAAATGAAATGAAATTTGAACCATTCAGTCATTAAAAATCTTAGTTGAAGTAGGTTATATTTACGAAATAATGCATGGTTTTCGTACAAATTGCGTAGTATTTTTTAAAGTAAATAAATAACATTGTTTTAAAGGAATAAATTAAGGGGTGGCAATTCGAAGACTTTGATCATACGGAGAAAATCTAGCACACGAACTTCTATACAATACTGCCATCGGCTTTGTTCAAAAATTCTAAAAAGTACAACGGAAAAATACTTTTTAATTAAAAATATGAGTTAACTTGATTCAAATTTATTCCGCTTTTAAGAATGAGAAATTATTAAAAACTATGTAGACGGAATTAATAATGTAGAATATTAAGGGTCTGGTCATTTGTCGTAGAGTATTAGAAACACAATCACTGTTGTAATAGTTATTTATATTCTACATAGTTATCCGAGTCAAGTAAATAAAAACAAAGCACGAACCCTTATTGTGTTTCCTCGGATGAGGATTAAATTAATTAATGGCTATCTGATGTATTGTAGTATATGAGAAATGTAAATGACCATCAAAGGGTAATGCACTGGGGTAAGTTCAGTCTTCCCAGTTTCTTGTGCGTGAGCCATTCGCTAGAACTTCATGCTGACTGATCACGAAGGCCGGTGAATAATGCAGGAGTACGAAGTGCTGCTGCTTTGACGGAACCTGGACAATGGACCACCAGCGCAGGTCTACTCGCAGCTTTACGGCTAATTAACTAATGACTGACTTAACATATCCGAGCGTTTTTATTCACAAAAGAAATAAACTTACACTGTACTTACAGAGCTACTTTATTTTAATGGCTCATTTTCGAAAGTAGAACTGAGACTAAGTAACCAAAAATTCAGTATATTCTTCCCAAAGAGCATCTATTATGATAATAACACATTATTTCACTTTCAGATAATTTCTTCGTTCTGAAACTGTAGTAACTTAAGTAGAAAAATTATGTTTTCAAGTGAGCTTTGTATAAGTCACAGGGATACCAAGCTGTGTTAGTTAAGGTGGAAGGGAGCAACAGCCGTTAGAAGGTGGCTAACAACATTTTCTACAGCATTATATTCTTAGTAAAGGAATATACAGATAGCGCTTCTTATCATATATAACTCCTAAAAATGATTATTTGACGGACAAAACACTCTGAACTGAACACAAAATGATTTATTGCGTAAATGTCTTCTTAATATCTTTTATCCTACTAAGTTACCCCAATAAAGATTCTTGTTACATTACAAGCAGTGGCCCATCGCATTTTGACACGACTACACTAATTTAGTTACAGTTATTGTTTCCCAGAGAACTAATTGAGTATAAAAAATAATGTACAGTAAAGTTTGAATTAAAATATACTGGTTATAAAGGGAGAGAAAATGAGTATGGATTTCATTCTTAAATAAAATATAACTTATTTGTCTTATTCGATTATTAAATTACAAAAATGATTAGCGGGCCTACAAAATTACACAGGCCTACCTGTTGCCAATGTTACCGATATTTATGTGTATTTTAAGGATGTTTTGTGATATTGTGTCATTTGGAATGGATCACGACGCGACACTAATTACATTTAACTGAAACTTATTTCATCTATTCAATATTGTAACCAGGACAACATCCTCAGTAATTATTTTGAGTTCAGCCTCTTTTGATCAATAGTTTCTGTTTTAATATCATAGTCTCAGGGTCATTAATCGAAATATAATATAAAAAAAGGTTTCATGTATACAAACTGAATATTATACAATAACCTTAATATTTAGATCACTGTTCAATTCATTCAATCAATAGCGTTTTTGCTGAAACAGAGTATGTCCAATATAAGTCGGGTTTACTTAACGTGACGTGTTTCGTCTTCCCCACATCGCCACTCGAACACTCCTCGGCGATGAAGTACGGCACAGTCACGCTTCTCAACACCACACTAAGCTTGGTTAAACTATCCACTTTGCACACAACCTTGCTTTACAATCACAGCTCTCTCTTTACAGATCATTTTTTGCAATCACTTTCGATCATCCTTGCAGCCTCCGTTTCCTCCAAGTGTCCACATCTCCTTTCCTACGTAAACGGCCATTTCCTCTTCTCACGTCACTGTTACAATTTTCAGCGGTAAAGATATGCCACACTGCACTCGTATACGAGAATTGCTTGTAATATCTGGACTATGACATATTTTATTAAAATGAAGATTACATAGTTTTAACACTAGTCACGTGAGTCATAAATAATGAAAATTTTTCTACAATTTAAGTGCTCTATTACTTTTAATGACACCAAATTTTCGCAGTCGAAGCAAAAAATATTAGTTTCGTCTTAATAATTAGATACAAATATGACTTATTTAATTGTATACCTGAGTTAAAATAAATAATATTGACTGTGAAATGTCTAAATATTAAAAATTTAATTTTTTAATTATTAAATGATTATATAATGCGAGTCATTCTCTTAAACATTTAATGATTCACATAATACGATAATTTTAAGACTATAATTTCACACGACGTTTTTAATTTGACCAATTGATTTCCAATACTCGAGAGCTGATAGAATAGCGCTCTGCACTTTAAAATAATTTCCTATAATTAAATCCTAATTACTCCCCTTCTCATTAATTATTTTCATTGTAGTGGGACACGCCTAAATCGTGAAAAGAGAGTGTGTCCATTGTGGATCGTGTGTCAGATGGTAAATTGTGTAGTCCCTGCCAACAACTAATAAAAAATCATGCATGTGCACTGTGGGATAATGCTACAATTTCTGTCCGATATTGAGTTGTGTATTATAAAAGAGGATTTATGCAATGGAGTGGCCACAATTATACTCCCTGGTACGGTGCACAATTCATCACCGTTCGCAGGAGATTAACGATATATAATTTGGGTATCGATACTGCAGACTACTGCACTCTACGTGTATCAAACTGCGGGGGATAAACCTCAATGTAAACATCACCTATGAATATTATTCTGCTTTAATCGCGGAAAAATTGAAATGTTGCAATAGGATATTGCTTCGGGACACTCATTCTATGCGCTGTAGCTCTAATTTCAATACTAACTAATAATTGTAAAACAACTTTTTTTCTGATTAATTTAAATTGCCATATATTTTAATTTTATTACTTTATAAATATTTTCTCTTTCGTGATAATGAAACTCATTCAATAAATTTTAATTTTTGAACTGATATTTGTCAGTTTTGTATTGTCTATTTGGAAGTGTTTCAATTAAAACGAATACATTATTATCTTCAAGCCCGATCTTCCAGTAATGAACACAAATAAACGTGGATAAATTAAAGGTCACATATTAATATTTTCTCTACTACTAATTAATTGTTTTGATACATCGGTCAAACCAAGATGAACTCACAAGAATTAAAGAAGTTTCAGCCTGTAAGCAAGACCTTATAAAACATTGTTTTAAATTTAAACACAGTGTTGATTTAGATTTTTCCATTATATTAAACAGGGTACCTCGTTATTGTAAAAAATAAATCAGAAACCATGTACTTAAATATTGTCAGTATTAAACTTCACAAATAAAAGTATTGTCAAATTAGATTTTGTCAACTTTTAAGTACTGTTCGTGTTTGAATCTGGTTCTAGATCTTTACTACCAGTCTCTGTTTATAGGCTGTAATATAATGTCGAAAAAGCTGAGCCGTAACGTGCAGTATTTATACATTATTTTATATGGAATTGTTTCTCAGACTAATATCTCTCCTAGAAATTTTTAGGGTATTGAAGCGAAATGTGTAATGGATTTTACAAATGATTGAGTTTTATTTCCATTTCACCTTTCTTCGTAAACATATACTCGACAGTTACTTTGGCAATTCTCTCTAGTATACAAAATTAAAACTATACAATCTTCCAAAGTAATGGGACAGTTAATTAATAAGCACCGGAATGACAAAATAATCAGTTGAATTAAGAAGAGCTCTTGAGGAAAAATTTCGTTCAGTCTAGATCAAGAGAGACATTCTTGCACGAAGGGATTTTTTCCGGCTTATAAGAATATTCATCCCCAATATTTATGGCCGAGACCCATAACAGCGTTGTACTAACTTGCAGAGGATGAAGTTTTCCGATGTACGTGAGCTTTATTCTCTCTATTGAGCGATGAAGAGAGGCCAAGAAGAGACCAAGGGGGTGGTGGGGGAGAGGCTCATAGAAGAAGTTGAAACTCGCCGATGGTGGAAGGAGATAAAATGTGAGGGAAGTACGGTCAATAGCGTCAGTACTGCCAACTTTTAACATGTGTTCGTCTTTGCGGAGTTGAGCCCACGGATAAAGCAGTTCTGATTTATTGACTAGTCGCAGTACATGGCCTCAATCCGAGCGATATCAATTCGCCCACGTGAATGACTACATGCAATTAATCTAACTCAGCCCTCCAAAACCATTAGCCGTCACGCGGGCGTCATAGAACCAGGCTGAACGGAAAAGGAAAGAGACTTCCGCCCGCTTCCTACCAATCTAGACCAAAGCGGTTCCCCCCTTTGAGAGTTAATGACCCCGACGATCCCTTGGCCGTGTTCAGTCGCTGCTAATTTCTCATCAGTCAAGGAATTTTTTGGAACATTAAAGAAATTTACATCGCAGTTGAGATACTTTACCAAAATACGGTTTTCCATGTTTGATTCAAAACTGAAATATTAAGCAGTCGTTAATTTTATCAATACTAAGCAATAACCTACAGGTTAAGGACCAAAGCAGAAGTAAATAAAATCTTTTTTTATCAAAATAAAACATAACAGTCATAATATGTAAAAACTCAAATACACCCTCAGGTCTTTGTTGACAGATATAAAATAATTAATGTCGTTAAAGGTTTTAGAATTTAGTTATATTTATTTAAAATTATATATTACATGAAGGATAAAATAGATGACGCACAGAACTAATTCATAAATAAAGGAATCTAGTTAACTGAAAGTTCAGTTTCTGAAGAACTGTAAGATGGACTACATTATTCTTCTCAACTTTAAACTAAACTTCTAATAATAGGAATATTGAAATTATTTTATTTAAATATGATTGAATTCGACAACAGCTGAATACACCCAAAAAATGAAATTTTATTAAAAAGTACATAGAAAATTGCATTTGTTCGAAAATTTAAACTGCTTTAAAAATATATATTTCATTACTTCATGGATAAAATATTAATTGATTTCATTCCTCGCACAGTCTCTTATGATGCCGCATGATGAGGCTTCCTCTCTGTTTTCACTGCTCGGCAAAGACCTGATGTGCTCAGTGGCCCTGAGCACAGAAACGAGGCAATTTTCTAACTTTACGGCTAGGACGGGGGTGAATCGGAATAGTGTGCGTGCTCATTTATAATTCCAGAGGCGGATGATGTGCTGATAATGGATTACTGACGAGATTGGCATCCGGCTACATTAGCAGGACAGAGAGGGCTACAAAGCAGGAAGTTTAAATATGAAGCACAATTTCACACAATTATTATGAAGGTTCCTAAAATTACGAAAGAAATTTTCTCACTTATTTTATGTTTTTGTTTAAAGCACATTGACCGGTCGATACCAGAGGTAAAACAAGTACAAGAAACTGTACTTATATCAATAACAATTGCTCAAAGTATTTATTAGGATGAAAAATATGAGAAAAAATCAGGAAAATTATTGTAAATTTTACATTATTTAATAAATTAAATTAATATTATAATTTTTACTTTTTTGTCCTCAAATATGTGATTAATAACAGAAATTAGTTTATAAATATCACGTGAATAAAATGTACAATACTTTAAAGGTTAGAAATGGTTCATTTGAGTTTATGTATTTATTTATTGTTTTTAAGATTGATGTGATATTTACAATATCAAAAGATTATGGGCGAAAAGTGTAATACTATGTATAAATGTAATAAGAAAGTGATAATTTTGCAGAATTTCCTCGTTGTTTGTATTTCAGTCTTTGCCTATTTAAATTAGAGTTATGATTAATCCCGTTCCGGTTTAAAATAATTGATTGCTAACGTTGTCAATGACCAACAAACTCATTCTGCCTATTAGCAACCTGCCGACCCGCATCATATTGCGCTGATATCGTGGTTGAATAATTACTCGTCCTGCGTTTTGTTGCGTGGTTACTGACAACGAGGAGTCCGATGCGATAAAGAGATAGAGTTCCACAGGATCCGCAATTAGCATCAGTTTAATTCAGACGGGCGTTTGTTCTGTGAATCCAGTGACACTTTCCAAAAAATATATGCCGAGTTCCATAATGTACCTACTGTTTCATATCTTACTCACAATTATAAAACTACATCGAGAAATAACACGTGACTGCAGCGAAATATTAAAATAAATTCGTAAATAGGTAACAGAAAATTTTTATACAAGTGACTTGCAAATAATTTAGAGGCAATATAATTATTTAATTACTAGGTGAGGGCTCGGCGTTTCCCGGCCTGGTACAACATGAATTAGAAATTGGTTTTCTATTCACCATGTGATTTAGCCGTCATCGATCGATTTGAACATTCGCGTTTTGCTTTCCTATCCCAATCATAAACGGAATGATGACTTAAAATAATTTAATGGGGTCAAGAAATTGTATGGTACATTTAATAAGCACGCAACTTTAAAAGTATATAAAAATCTTGGTACAATGGGATAGTGAAATGTCCCCGATACTTGACAGGAGTTAAACATTTTTTCTGTATACGAAGGGAGTCAATAATTTAAACCGTGGTAAATGCTCTCTATACCTTAAAGGAAATAAGAACATTCAATCATCAATTTTCTCACATTAAGTAAAATAAATAAATAAAAATATGGTAAAATATCTCAGCAAACTAATTTAATTAACTTCAGTTAGTATAAATACCAAGTTTCATACATCTTTATGAACTGCTTAAGGTAACTAGACACAAAAATTATTAAATAAATATTAATTTAGAATACATAAAAGTATTGTTAAAATATGAAACAATTTTTCAATAAAGTAAACTAAATATTAGATTTTAAATTTTCAATGGTTAAACTAATTACGCGGTGAGTAATTTGTTGTTGCTGACGGTTAAGGCCCTATAACAGCAAGTGAGTGCTTTTAATCGTTACATTTTGATAATAGGAAATATATGCAGAGACTTAACTAATATGAAAAGAGAGAAAATCTCCCTGACCCTTAAAGTTACAAATATTCCCGGTATCTACTGACGATTTCCTATTACTGATTAAATTCCCTAAATCTTGCACGGGCTCTCTATCATCCAATCATGTCTCTTATTTCCTAAGTACGCCATGGCAAAATTTTTAAATTTTTCACATTTTTTTACTCAAACACAGTAAATTGTTGCAATTTAAACGAACAAGTAGCATAATATCCATCTTCAGTCTAAATGTATTGCAGTTATTAAGTTTTTAAAAATGAACCATTAATATTTATAAATAATATCATTAACGAAAAGACAAAAGGACGGCTGTGTATAAATGCTCCTCTATCCCCTTCCGTTGTTAACATTCAATTATAAATGGTAATAGAATAGAAATCGGTTCATCCCTTCTTCAGTTTATCTTGTTCAAAGTTGCTTTAAATAGGCACAGTAACGTCTTCCTTAAAAATATTCTATTGTTTGTATTCGTACATTTATTGTTCGAAGTGAATTTATTTGTTTTTCCTCTTTGGGTTATTTTATACTGTTGATTTTAACTCAAAATAATATAGAATAAACAAGTGACACGGTGAATTTTGATTGGTTTTTACTCAGATCCCTGCGTTCCCATTGAACAATTTTTTCATAGGTTTATTTTATGAATTTTTTTAAAATTTACACTCTTGACGTAAAATTTAGGAAACTTTGGGACTAAGTGACATTTATAAAAAAATATAAATAGTTATTGGAAAATGGTAATTTATTTCTAAATTTACCACACTCAAACGTCATACTTATATTTATGTACGAAACACATTGTAAATATGTTTACGTTAATGAATTTTGTGAATACGTTTGCACGATTGTTCTACGCCTGGCATATTTAATCTCACGAAACGTTTATAAGTGATTGAAGATTGCCTCCGCCGGAATACAGTAAGACTATAATAACATCACGTGGAAGTTTATTCTTTATTTCTCATTAAAATTTAAAACGAGTCTTAGAACGGGTACAATCCTGTGTATTATATATTTTGGATATGAAAATTTTCCGATGCTGCTCGTTTGGAGACTATAACACTGTTGTGTACATTCTGACTTTAGACTAAATTTTCATTTTTTTCCTCAACACAACCCTTCCATGCCATTCACGGAAGAAAAAAGAGTCGAGCGTCCCTCCCGCTTATTAAATTCTTGCCCAAGGCGAGATTCCTATCCCCGCAAAGATAGAAATCCTGCTTCGCCGTCAAAGAGCTTGCGGCACGCGAAGGGCAACGCTTCCCCCTGGAAGAGAAGTTGCGTCTTTGAGGTGCGCTGCAATTATTGGCTCTGTAGCTGCTCCCATCACGGCGCAGTAGCCTAAATACTCATTTCGTGTCGGCCAAGTCTGCTCATCCACCTGAACCTTGTGGCTAGACATCGAAAACTACTCACTCAGCCTCGGCCTTGCCATCTCTAAGGCACAGCATGCGAGCTGGCTACGTCTCTGAGGGAGTCAATGGACTAATTAGTCATTAACTGATAACATTATCAAATAATTATTCCATTCGGTTAAATTTTAATGCTCAACACATATAGGACATATAATGACCCTCACATTTTCCACAAAGAAAATGCATAGACACTTGGGAAAAAAATTTAAATACAACCCCAGATTTTAATTTCAAAATATTTTTGAATAATATCCTGAGTTCTTAAGCATATAATCTAATGAAGTTATTCTGCGTAACCAAGAAGTTTTCTCGGTCCAAGGCTCTTAATTATTTTAAAAAACACTTCCAGACTTGTTTTCTGAAAGCAATTACTGTACGTTTCCATCTTCAGATGTCGTTTAACATAAAAATTATCTTATATATTCTGCGTAGGGACAATATAATTCCACCCCAATTTCAGGAATTCAGAGATATGCATGCTAAGGGCATTCTATGCCAGGAAATGTTATATATATATATATATATATATATATTACCCAAATCGTGTAAGTCGCTAATGACCTTACCTCATGACTGGTTAGACGATCTGATAGAGCAACAGGTCTATAGTAGCACTCCTTACTGAACTATCTGAATTTCCCTGACCTTATCTTAGAAATAGATTTTCTGTTCGAAATTACGTCCAAATATTTCAATTTCTATTCCAGAACCTGATGTTTTCCTCTCCTGTGATCTTAAGTAGATCATGCTTTATGGAGAATTTTTGTAACTCACAGGTCAATGAAAAACAATTACTTTCATTTGAGTATTGCCTTATTGATGCAATATTGGCGATGAGTAACGTTTCTTTTTTTATAGTCGCATCAACTGTAAGGTCATTAGCGACTTACGCGATTGTATCCATGTATTATTTCTCAAATAAGAGAAACATCCAAGCCTATGCTAGTATTCGAACGCGATTTGGACTATTATCAATGTTCTTATTGAGACGCACGATGACCTACCTACAAGACATCAATAGCTCGCTAATCCTCCGTGCTATTGTAAACAGCATCTACTACTTCCGGAAGGCGAACAGTGTTTGAACCAGGATTTTACCTGCTTATATTCTGTAACCTTTTATTAGCTTCACCGATTTATAGCAATTGTTTTATAAAATTTCTCATTTGTTAAAAAATTTACGTCCATTACAATACAGAAAGTGAGAAGAAAATTTAATTGATGATGGATGTACGCTGGTGTAGATGGATTACATATGAGGCTTTATCCACTAAAATTTAAGTTCGCTGCCAGGAAACGTGGGGCCTCTAATCAAGTAACATTCGCAACAGGGCATATGCAAAGGCTGCATGATAATATTAAGTTTATCAGAAAGCTTAATGATAAATTTCAGCTTCTCAGATTTGAAAAATATTTATTTCCTTTATTGCTATATACATCGGAACACAATTAAATTTATTTAAACAAAGTATAGTTTCGAAATTTAAGGATGTAGTTTACTTCTTTAAAATTGTCTTATTTTTATAACACTATGTATAAATTATTATTTGTTCGCTGGAACGAATTAAGCCACTATAATTTATCGGATATTCTGAACTTACATTTAATTAAGACTACCAACTATAGTGTTGATAATCATGAAATTATAAGTCATGGTGACAATGGAACGTAAAAGTTTCTGCGAAAGCAAATATAGTAGACTGGTAATGTGAAATTCCGGGCGCCTTTCACATTCTTCCCACCGTTTTACCAGTCTGTTCAGCAAGTAGAATAGCATTCACTAAAATAAAGGGAGGGTTCCGCACAACGTGTGCTGAGAAAACTACCCCGAGCATGTGCTCTCGTACAATATACTTCATAGAAAACGTCACCTTTGTTACAAGACAAGTAGGCGTAGCGTAGAATACAGTGTCTGAAAAATTACGTCAATCGTATGTATTCATTTAGAATGAAAGTAAATTTTTTCATGAAAATGAAAGTAAATTATACCCATGATAAATATAGTTACTTTAGTGCATTTTACATACAAAATTAAAATAGGCATCGTAAGGAAATTAAACTTGTGATTTATTATATAACACTGTCCTTATTAGACCATTTGATGACAAATGAACAACTTCTGTATCTTCCGTGGTTATTTAATGCGTGGAATGTACTGCATAACTAAACAAGAAAATTAAGGCACACGTAATGTAGTTATTTTTATCTGAGTTCAACATAATTACAACAGCAAAATTTGGGGAAATTATTTCGTACCTTAAAAATTAACACGATAAGTAGCATGCTATGTAAAATCTGTAAGATCCATATGTAAACTCTGTGGGATCTGATGAGAAAATGCGTCAAGAAAGTTCCTGGTACTGAAAAAATATTACTCAATCTAGGATTTAATCAGGTGAACAAAGAATTTAATCATCCAAAATAATTTTTAATAATTGTTCATTAAAACTGTTTTGGATAAAATTATGTAAAATTGATTTAACTCACTATTTCCACACATTGACATATACAATGAATAAAATAGAAACTATCTGATATACGAGATATATAAATTGTAAGTTAAAGCTGTTTTACATACTTTCATACTGAAAAAGTTTAGTTTGCTTAAATATAACTTAATTTGGACGTTTAGATTTATAATACTCCAGATCCATTTACACCCTGTCAAGTCCGAGATTGAGTGCGGAATGTCGTCTTCATATTATCATTTATAAATAGTATTTCACGGTACGCCTGTTTAAAGCTACTGATAAAATACAAAACTGACAACTTAGTGGTTTACAGATATACAGCGGAGTCAAAATGTATGTAAATAAATTATACACTTAAAAATTGGAAACTTTTCATATATCTCGGAATTTGTTCTTGGAACTTTCTTGAGTCACTTTGTCGTCAGTTTAAAGGCTACATTTTTTGGCTGTATTTACATGACATTGTGCTTATCTTTTAGCTCGAGTGTGGCATTCACGATTTCTACATTCTACTTTGGTATGGTACCTACTATATACACTTATATAGAAGTTATTTGTATCTAGCAATATATCACCGAAACATTTCTCTTTCATGTAGTAGTAGCTGTATAAGTATTCATAAACAGAGCTCTCTCTTTTCCCTCTCTGATCGTCTACGTCTCTGCAGTGCTTTGAAGCGAAATGTTTACTCCAATTTCAGCAGCAATTTCTTTTATTACCCTCATAAGACCCTGAGTGGAATTACAGTGTATTTTTTTTTCTTGAAACCGTTACTGATGTCTTCCGCAATACGCTCTCATTTCAGACAAGGGTCTTAGGTCCTTAATGGTGAACAACCTTTCAAGGAAACGATGAAATAGTTTTCAAAATATTAAAAAGTCAATAAGATAACAATTTATGTAAATTATTATATCATCACTGACAATTATTTAAACACGGTTTTTCTAGTTGTGTATAGTACGTTCTAGATTCAAGATTCTCATTTTGGAATTACGTAGTGCAGTATAAAATACCTCTAGGAAGAAGGTTTGTTACAAGTGATCTTCATACATTTCGAGTCTGCGCTCAGAGGCCAAAACTCCCGGGACGTAAGAATGTGCAATATAGCCACGTAGTATATCATGAAATCCCCTCTAGGCCAACAGATCCCCCTACTCTCCAATCCCAACCATAGGGCTTCTTCCATTTTTTTGGCGGACCGGTACATCGCAAGGGTGTGAAAATACTTGACATAATTGTGAAAGACTAAACTCAATATTCGTTGGTCTCGGTTTTCCTTCTTCACCACAAACGCAACACGCATATTGCCAAAATGTATATTAACAATTATATAAATATTAATGAAAATAAATGAAAGCAACAAAATTTAGTAAGTAAAATTATTACATGTTAATGACATTAACACGATGTACCTTTACTTTGATTGGAACGTTTCAAGTGAAATAATAAATTATTACAAATCTAAAATCACAATTAAAATCAGATTTTACAAACATGACACATATAATACAATTATTTAAAAATGTATGGGAAGTTACATACCATTAATGTCATACAATATCAACGAATTTTTGAATTTTGGTCCAAGCCCGACTCTGAAACAAATTGTTTATATTCAAAAACTAACAATAGAATAATTCATTAGATCGAATGATTAAACCGTTGTAATAATAAGGCATTATAAATTATATTCCAACAATTGATACCATTCTTCACACTAATGATTATAATATTGGATGTGTAACATTTCAATCATCAACCTACAGCAATAATTTTGATTCTTCACTTCAAATTTGAATATCATTCCAGTAAAATGTTTGTTTAAATATATGTTTGTACATGTCCAAATAATTTTAAACGCCAAATTTATAATTATTTTATTATTCATTGCTTTGTTTCCAAACACTTAATTTCGTATATATGTTTAAAGTATTATACGATTTCTAAACATCACGAATATCGTAATCATTAAAAATATTAAAATTTAAATTATTTCATTACCTCTGGTCTCTAAAACCGCACTGAAGAATACTTCTTTTATTGCCCTAGAACATCAATAGAAATAAACTTAGAGTTCGTCTTCATTACTGTAATAATAATTTTAAAACAAAAAATACCTCATAGGAATTAAGAAGTTGAATTTGTTAAAAATTTGCATGCGCTAAATCTACTCTAATGTGAGGGACTGAGAAATTATTCTGAACAGATAAATCAATTTTCCTACTTTAATACGTAGATGGAATAATTCACCGAGGTTTACCAATAATCAGCAATAGCGGAATAATTTGCTTGCAATTATTTTCAACTGAATATTCCGTATCATTATGTGAATCACTTAAGAGAATAATAAAATAAAATAAGAATTTTAATAAGCAATTAAACTTCTATTTTCAATAAAGTTAAATGGATGTAAAATTGAGGTGTTTCTGGAGTGGGTAAGGAGGTCAAATATTTGAGCAAGGCGCAGAAAAAATAATTTAGAAGTGGAAAAAATACGTTAAATAAAGAAAAGTAAGGACGAATATTTATCACTTATCTGAAAGACATTTTATATGTCTGATATCATGTACGTATTATAAGAGCGCAGTGATCTTAAAGTAAATATTGAATATCAGCTATATTTTAGGCCTGAGATAATAAGAAATGCGATATCATTCAGTCTGGAAATCAGTCAGACATATCCAGAGAGTATCATCAAATTTACAACCAGTGACGTCATTAATCTTAATTCACTACATTTGAATGTCTACACGAGTAATAAATACAACCAAGTCTTTTAAACTAAGAAATGTACATTGTGATCATTTTGAATATTAATCAACTTAGACTAATGAAATTACATTCAGGGGAGCGACAACAATCCGAATTAAATTCAATGATATGTGATTGCAATATGGTAAAATTAAACTTCCCAGTTATGTGGCCGCTTCCTCTTTAATCTGCGATGAGCTTCAAGTTCATTTGCTTGATTTCTGACTCCATCGTTATGGTGTCCTGGGAGATTTAAAAGATAATTAGTGCATTTAATCTTTTATTGTAGATCTTCATACATTGTTTTGTTGCTCACAAACCAGGATGCGTTTAGAATGATACGAAGGACTTTCCACTGAAGTCGTTGAATATATATATTTTTTATTCGAAGACTTGGTTCACCCCGAAAATAAAACCAAATTGTTATCATTCTATAAAAAAGGAAATTAAATCGGTTTATATAAGGGTTTATAATAAATCTTTATGTGTATCCCATTGTTTGGAAACAGTTAAATTTATTTATAACTTCAATTTTACTATTTCTATAAGATACGTTTTCAAATTATAATCTAATTAGTGACATATTCTATCCCTAAAAGTCAAAGATAATTTAGTAAAACTTTTAGAAATATTTATCAGTACACTAATGGCATAGAAACGTCATGTGAGAGGAAACCTGGATTTCTGTTCTTAGGATGAATTTAAAACAGCAAAATAGACACCTCGATATTAGCAAGTTTAATAAAAGTGACCAATTATTTTAAGAAAAGTTTTGTAAAGGTCTACTTAATAATTTTATTGAAAGGGGATACTTCTTAAACGGCTGAAAGCGTGAAACGTTTGAACAATCCACGATAGGTAGCATAATTTACGAATCATAAATTAATATAGTTATTATAAATGACAATAAGCTATTCTATTTGGAAACGTATTCGATTATTGAAGCGTCTTGAGGGCATGTTTTAGAGAAATATCTGTTTTCTTTTTTAGAGCATTTTACGACTCAATTAAGCATTGTCACATATTTGTCAGTGTGTAAATTGTTTCGTCCTTTCCACTAAAAGAAATGGAAGCTACAACGATGGAGATGCAACCTTCGCAACTTTGCTGGAGTAAACACCCACTTGAGTCTCATCACGGACTCGGCCAGCTATAATTAAGCAGACCTGCTGCAGCAGCTGTCTCCCCTCCCGTACAAGTATATTCTGGACTAGTCATCTCCAACGTCTCCTCATTTTTTTCGCTTCTTTTTTTTGTAGCTGTCACTTTGCCGCCGGAAGTAGAGAGCGTACCACATAAGCTGGAGAGGGAGCGGCATTCTTTCTACGACTAATGGACGAGGGTCTCTGACCCAGAAGAGATAATTTACTCCAAATTCGAGGAAACAATACTACACCTATTTCGCCTCATAAAACGGATTTATAAATAACGGCGAACATCGACGAGAAATCTAAAAACGTATTCCAAAAGAAACGCGACATTCCTTTTTTTAAAATCTACCAAGAAATTCTCTTTTATCATAGGTTAACAATTACAAAATAAATTTTTAGGTAAATAAAATATTGTACGGCCAAAATTCCATTTGTTTACTCAAGATAAGAGTTATAATCAGAAGGCTGGAAATAGTCAGAAAACGCATATTGGCGTCAAAAGTAGATTTTTCATACAGAACAGGCGATGGAGGAAATTAAAACGGAATATGGAAAAGGAATTGTACTGCAAGGCGAAGAAATAAAAACCCTACGCTTTTCCGATAATATTGCAGTATTAGGGGAGTCAGAAAAATACTTGGAAACCATAATAAATGGCATGAACGGGGTACAAGAGAAATACTTCAATATGAGGATTAATAGAGGGAAAACAAAGGTAATGGAGTGTAGTATGGGAAACAGTGGAATAACAAAGGGTGTTAGATTGGGAATGGATATTTTGACAAAGTTAAGAAATTCTGCTACTTGGGAAGCGTAATAACTAGGGATGGTAGAGGTATAGTAGATATAAAGAGTAGGATAGCACAGGCAAGAAAAGTTTTCGTGAAAAATAGGAATTTTCTTACGGGTAATATAAGTGTGAATATTACGAAATCGTTGCTAAAAATATTCGTATGGAGCGTGGCGTTATATGGGTGCGAAACGTGGACGATAGGAGTTGTGGAAAGTAAGAGAATAGAAGCCTTTGAAATGTGGTTGTATATTTGAATGCTGAAAATCAGATGGGTGAATAATATCACTAATGAGGAAGTTCTAAATAGAATATGGGAAGAGCGAACAATACGGAATACATTGAGCAAGAGAAGGGATAGATTAATAGGCCACGTTTTAAGGCACAAGGGTCTTGTAAATTTAGCATTAGAGGGAAGTGTGTGGGGTACATATAAAAGAGTGAGGGTAAGAATGGAATACGCTAAGCAGATTAGGGAGGATTCGGCATGTGCAAGTTATGAGATGTGAAAAGGCTTGCGCAAGATAAGTTAGCTTGGAGTGTTGCATCAGACCATTCTTAGGACTGAATACCACAACAACAACAATTATACTACTACTATTATTGCAATTACTAATCGGCTATTCTAACAGCTTAATAAAAGGGGACAACGAAGGTAAACGAAAATCAAAGGGTAAGTCATCAAAACTAACGACGGAAACGGCAAAGATAAAATTACATGTACGGCATATATATACACAAGAATTTTAGATCCGCATTTTGTAAATTTGACTTAAGAATTTTAGCCGAAAAATTTTGTTTATCATTTCTGTAAAAATTGAAAACTAGTGCTTAACTGAGATAAAGCGAATCGACACGCTAATGAGCTCCAAGAATTTATTGCAAGTTAGAGCTCTACAATTTTAACATCACACTTAGCTTAATTTAATATCAAAACCAGCCTGAAGAAATAACTTAAACGTCAGCTCTTGGCACAAATTATAATTTCGCCGTAACTGGCCTCTGTGAAAGGAACCTTGTTATCAAACTCCCTCGTTATTCCTAATTGCTGCAACCTTCCTTTGCCTTGAACCTAGTTTATCTCAATCAGCTTCTCGTCCCTCTCTACGCTTCACTTCCTCTTACTCTTGCCTTTTCTTTTCGCCCACATCGCTCGAGAGGTACATTAGGAAAAGATGTTTTCTTAAGATCTCAAACATTTGCTTAAAATTCTAAATACTTTCTTAATTTGTTGTGTAAAGAAGAATGTAGGAAGATGAAATGTGTGCAGTATCTCTTATAATTATTATAATTTCTGCATCAAACATATTAAACATAATTGAAATTAAATGACATAATTACAAAGATAATTCTTTATTTAATTCGTCAACTTTTATCATTGATTTTTATTTCCCTTATATTATGTATTTATATTTGGATATATCCAAAATTGAAGTGTCCAAGGTAAAACGCAAATGTATGAAAAATATTAAGTACTGTTCTCTGCACTTTTTCTGTTTTTTACAGAAAAATATGGCTGTATGTCTAAAGCTTTTAATACCTTGTTGTGTTGTTGTTGTGGTGTTCAGTCCTAAGACTGGTCTGATGCAACCCTCTATGCTAACCTATCCTGCGAAAGCCTTTTCTTATAACTAGCACAACCCACGTCCTCCCTAAACTGCTTAGCTTATTCCATCCTTGGCCAACCTTCTAATCCTAATTTAACAATTTTATACCTCTACCATCCATACATACATTTTTCAGTACCTATGATAATTTAATAAAGAAGAATAAAATAACTTATTAACACTAAAAAAGTAATTTCAATTAGAACAGATTATGTTACTATAAAACAAAAAATAATTTGGCGTTATTTAAAGATTCGATGATAAAGCAGATATTTAAGTAGAAGTGTAATTAAAGTCAGTCAAAAACCACACGCCAATGGACAAGTGTAATATTGAATCTCCTCTAGGAATTCATGAAGAAAATAACTAATCGATGACTCTGTGTTAAAGCAACCTTGAACAATAATTACCTGACTGGAAGATAGAATAGTATGACCTCCAAACAAGAATAGGTTCTCTGCAATAATGATATTAATGAATATGACATTAATATGTCCAAATATTTGTTAGGCACCTAAAATCAAGAAGATATAATCAATATTAAAACAGGAATTTTAACTATTTAAGGATTTATATTATTTTAAATAATAGTCTTTAAGGTATAAATTATGTTCAATTGATGTCAAAAACAGACAAGAAAACCAAAAATAATGTGATTTAATTACATATTTTTGGTCCTTATCTGAACCCCATTTAAATTACTTGAGTCTTGTTAAATTTATTTCAGTTATTTTAAATTAATTTTTTTATTAATTTTTGTATGTTTTGACCTCAATTAAAAGTTATATTACTTTAAATTTCTTGACACGGGAATGAAGATATTTTGTCTGTGATATGACGTTGATAAGCATAATTTATGGGGCTAGAAATTTATATGGGAAATATTATAAATAAGGTATATTTAGTGGCTAACGAAGAGACATTTTTAATTACTAAAATATAAAATCTTGTACATAAACAAGTATTTATTAAACAGTCCTACGTTTCGGTACTTTACCTGATTCTTTTTCAGAATCTGGTCCAAAGAATTATTGTCTTGATATCATAAAGAGGAAACGTTTATAACGTTAAAACAAAGATTACAGAGTACAACTGCTTGAAGAGAGTACAAGTAATAACCGAAAGGTGGCTCTTTTGTTAACTTTTTAGTAATAAAAATTTACATAATTATGGAATTTATTAAATTTTTGTTAATAAGTAGTTAAATACAGTTTATTATACATGAAAGTAGTTGATAAAATAACATTTTTCATTGGAATGAAATATTTTGGTCTTATTCAATAAATAAGATTTTAGTATACTGCTATACCATTTTATAAATTTTTAAATCTATTTTTATTAGACTTTAAAGTATATAACACTCAGTAATTCCTGAACGAATTGCTTTTTATTATGAAATATTATCTCTCCCTTTTCTTCCACTTATGACCGCTGCGCTTCCACGCTGAATATGAGGAATACAATAAAATTTTTCTTTTATTATAGAGAGAATTCAATTTAATTTATAAAAATATTAATAAAAATAAAAGTACCTGAAACTGAAACCAGTTTCCAAAGCGGTATTGCTTGAAGTGACCCAGAGGGCCACGAGACCTATTGGGGCGTTTTTCTTTAAACTTTATTCTCTCTGGAAAGACGTAAGCGGGATAAGGCTCCGAGAGGCCTGGGGGAAGATATCCCCCGGCACAAATCCTGCTCCGTGCCGACTTCCAAAGGAGCTGCTGTTACGAACGCAAAGAGAGGGGTCGCTCGTCAATCTTGGCCCCGTGACGCCATAAAAGCTTTATCGCCAAATGTAATGGAATGTTCCCGAAATAGATAACTCGAGCAGAACACAGGCAATGAAACAAGGCAAGGCGCAAGGAGGCGAGCTTAATGGTCGATCTCTTGCTCCCACCACGACGCCTTCCTGAATATAGGTCCTCGATATACGCACAAGATCCCATTTTCACGGCATTTCGTTCAAGAAAACAAATGCCCCGTTATCAAGTGAGGTTTCAATTTGCAGCGGAATCTCAACATTGAAACTTGTCACGCTTTTACGCCAACTGCCAGAATGGTCTCATTCGCGATTATATTTCCGCAGTTTAACTTTATAATGACAAAAAAACAAATATAGATGTTATTGAACCGTTAATTTTTTAAGTGTGTTAAAGAATTACTTCTGTACACAACTAACTTTAAATTGACTGTGAGCGGACCAACGCGTCGTATTTAAATGGCGCAGAGTGTTTGCCGCGCTCCAGAGATAAATCATTTGCATACTTTTTAAGTACTTAAAATATTTGGTTACCTGAATAAATCGTTCATTAAATTTACAAGATATTTAGCGCTAAACGAACCAAATAGATAGATCAATTACCTTGATTGATTACGTGAAAAAAGCGCAAATTGCGTACGTGTGTTTGTTCCGCTGACAAATCGAAATGTGTGGCGCACTTTAAACCAAATTGCGCACACATGTTCTTTACAACATTAAATTCAGCTCTGTCGGGGTAAGAGACGGCTACCACCAATAGTGACAGGTTTGGAAGGCCGGATATGTTTTAAATATTTAAAATAGACCGATGTTTATGTCTAATAAATACTTTTACGGTGTTTCCCGCGACAATATTTGTATACGTT
Organism: Eucriotettix oculatus; assembly: GCA_034510155.1. Lineage (NCBI taxonomy): Eukaryota > Metazoa > Arthropoda > Insecta > Orthoptera > Tetrigidae > Eucriotettix > Eucriotettix oculatus. The sequence goes on from CM067378.1 coordinate 79,510,339, forward strand.
TTTAATTGTTTATGTGAAAAAAAGCTCAAATTCTGTACGTGTGTTTGTTCCGCTTACAAATGGAAATGTGTGGCGCACTTTAAACAAAATTTTGCACACATGTTCTTTACGACTGAGCACTGTCGGGGTAAGACATGGCTAACACCCATAGAGACAGGTTTGGAGGGGGCGGAAATTTTTTAAATATTTAAAATATTTATAATCACACATAGAACTTACTACAGGCTGGATTATGCGTGCGGCGGCGACGTCGATGACGAGAAACAAAACGTATCACAACTTACGTAAAATTTTAGCTATATTTAAGCATTACTTTTTACGGGCATCGCCGGGCAGCTAGTAAACAAATAAATATTTTCCACTCGTATATCCGTAAATTTTAAACATGTTTCAACCCTTAACGTTTAATTGGAAGTTTATGATATGGTATAGTGGTCACCCCTTTTGCCATATATCACTGATGTGACGTGATCGGATCCTGGTATTTTGTATGTATTCATGTTCACTTTCACCATCATCATCAGACTGATCTCCAGCCGAGTTGAAATACGTTTCTAGAAAAAGAAATCAGGAAGTGTTAGTTGATGTTCATACATTCTGTGATTAGCACTGGACATCGTCCTATAAAATAGCTGTTTACTAGTTGTACTCCGCAGAGTAATCTAGCATCGCCTGGCAGGTTTCCTTCCTACGCTTAAAGTGAAATTTTACATCCCATTTACTTGCTCCAGTTGAGCAGGCGAGAGTTGTTTTCATTCAATAATAAACCTGTCAGTGTTAAACTGGAATTGTTTGCTTCCCCCTTTGGAGGGTTTGGTCCTAAAAGTTGGCGCGTCTGCTCGCTGTCAGAACGACCCCTCTCACTATCAATTACACGTGGATGTCAAGTGAGGCTGCCCCCTTTTCTGCTCCACTCAGATTTACATAAACTTGCTTTTCACCCCGGAGCTGCACCTGTAGTCCATCATTTAGCGGTGGCACGAGACACAGACCGCCACGTTGTGATCTCAGCTTCTCTGCTTCGGTTATTAGCATTTGTTAATATTATGCTAGAGCTTTCCATATGTATGCTAGTTGATGGGTTATGACATGCCACATTATAATATGGTATTTGAGGAAGTCACTATATTCGACTGATTTAATTTACACGTCCAGGTTAAATTATAATAAAATAATCCGAGCGTATTAAATTTAGTTTAAAAGTTGTAGTAGAACCAATGAGGAGAGATTTTGTAGGACGTTTAATTGCCTATGAAACAAGAAAGTATTAGATATTGATGGTTAGAAGCATATTTTCTTGAACAAAACTGAGTTAAACCCCGAGAACTCGAACACGGAAAATGATTGTACCAAATTTAAGTTAATATTTAGCTAGTTGTTAATACTTGGAAACAAATATATTTTTATACAGAAACATAATTATACTATCATTTCCACAATTTAGAAATGTTTTTATAAAATAAAAAAGCTTGGCCTTACGTTTGTGAAGAATCTGTCGGGCATTTCACAATTTAAAAATATTGTCGTAGAAGATAAAGTTTCAAATTAAGCGCTTTGTAGGCATAGTACAAATTATTAACCTCTGAAACGCTTTCATTACATAAACGATAGTACAAGATCATGTGCATTGTTTAGAATACTGACATTCTACATTATATCGGCGTCCTTAATAAGTGAGGATAGACAGATTATTAAGTCGCTGCAAATAATAATGCGAAACATAATCCACGGAATACGGTAATACGATTTGCAAATATTTCACAATCAATAATATAGTGATGTGAAACTTGGATGTTAGCTTTAAAATAATTGCGATAGAGGAATCATTTTAGAAAGGTAATATTAGTGCATTGTAAACAGAGTGTGTGATAATAATTGCGTATTCAGATTAAAAGAAACTTTAAAAGGAGAATGAAAGTATCGGAGTAAATTACGTTGAATTATAGGGGAGTAATGAAACGGTGTTAACAAGGCTATTATACTAGAAATATTACATAATAATGTATTCCACAAAGTAGTAGATTACCGAAACTAACCATTAATATAAATTTGGGTACCCTACCTACAAATATTTACGAAATTATTTATGTTTACGATAGTGGTTCAGTAATTTTTGATTATGCTTGTTATTTTCTTGCAAACGACTTAGAAACGTTAGGTCTGTATATGTAAGTAACGTGGAATTGTGTGGCGTAATTTTATGTGAGAGCGTCGTCGCACGTTGACGCCTTGCTTGTGGTCTTATGGCAGCACATAACTTTCAGGTCGTCGCACATTTGTATAATTCGCAACCACGATATCTCGAGTGAACGTGGGGTTCCTATGTTAGCTGAATCCAGTCTATCGTGGTACCTTGCCAGTACCAGTACCCTTCAAACTATCAGTGAAGTTGGTATTTTAATGTTGTATGTGTTCTTAAAATTTCCTCTTAACTGAAACAGTATATTAGTGTTTAATTTGCTTTGGTATGTTTAACGAAGTTGTATTAATAATTTAATAATAACATTAATGTAATGGTCGAATATAAATAATTTGTTACTTGGGAAAAAAGTAAAGCAATAAAATGATAATCAACTAAACTCGGTTGTAGAAACTCTCATACTTCAACGTAAGGATAAGAACAGACGACTCCCAAGGAGTCGAAACGTAGCGTATATTAATTTACATAAAATAAATTTGAATATAAATCAGATACTTCTAAAAATTTTGAGTAACTGTCTCCTCTTGCTGTCGAATATAATTTTATTTTCTGTTTTATGGTGATTTCTATTTCTTATATAGGAGCTTCCTATCGCAGGTATTTCTCACTATTTGATTATAGGAATCACCTATGGTGATGCCTGGAACTCTTTCTGATTTTGCAAGCTTCTCACATGCCCAGGAGGTGTATGCACTGGGTTCCAAGACCTTGGACATAGGGTAAGAGCTATTCACTGATGCCATTGGATCAGTCGGACAACTGCCTCCTTAAACTGGCGAAGACACGGAGAAGGGAATGCTGCGACCCCACAGCAAACTCATCTCCCGTCATTCGGAAGGACGTGTGAATAGTACTCAAAAGCCGAACCTAACTGTTTAGGGTTTTATAGTGGATTCTCTGCATCTATTTTAAGCGAAACACCGGGTAGGATCCTTAAACTATAGGTCGGGGGACCCTGGTCAGCCATTGGCTACCTTTCATTCCTTTCCTATGCTATTAAAGGGGAGTTGCCTGTTTCAGGATCACCCTCATGTAGCCTGATACCACAAAAAAACCTTATATAAAAACAACTTACGTTTCTATATTTAAATATTATTTCCTTCCAATGTTTTCATTTAACAAGTAGTTATTGGTAAACAAAACGGTCTCCTTTCGATTTCTGAGGTTTATTTTTACTTTTAATAAATTCTATATTAAATATGAATAATCGAGTCCACGATATGTCGTACTGTTAAAAATGCAGCTGTCCTTATAATATTTTTTGTTACGATTGAACAATAGAATTTGTAATTTTAATTAAATGAAATCTAAGAATTCTTTAATATATATATATATATATAGCCTAATAGTAAATGACTTCACAAATGTGGTTAATGGTTATAGTTTCACAGTCTACAAATTATGATTACCTAATATTAAAAGCATAAATATTTCACCCAGAACTGAAGTAGTATTTAAGACGTGCTTCAGCGGTACCAAATGTAGTTCACTGAAGACCGTCTCAAGGATAGTTTGCATATAAGGAACCGCTTGAATATTTCATCCTTCTAGGTGCTGAAGCATGAGGTACTTTTTCCTCACCGTAGAACTAAATGAACAGGTCGTAGCTGTAAATGTTTCACCACAAGCGTTTACGCTATCAGTCGTAACTCGTCTCCTTTATGCAAAGATAGAATAATTCATAAAATAATTTCTTCTTACAATTTTGAATTACAGATTACTGTTTCCAGCTATAAATATCACACGTATAGAAACTAAAAACCGATATACATTTATTGGGATTATATAACGCTGTACTTATTAAAATAGCATTTTTGAAATATTATTGACATTTATGTTTCTAGAACGTTATTGATATTAAAACAAAAAATTAATTTTTCATTTTCATTTCTTAGTAATGAGTTCCGTTCTCATGTGCTCATGACTTCACTTTTCCTTACGAATAAAAACTTTGCGTCCTTTGATGTTTGAATTGTTTTGGTTTACGTAAACTAATTTATGCATTACCTATCAAATTATTGGCAATTTGCTATGTGTAATGCACAGCGTTTATGCTATTGTTGTGGATATTGAAATATGAATATATACGGTTGAATTTACACCTCAGAAATAAAAAATAATTTAAAAGTGATTTACTTTTCTTTTAAGTGAATATAAAGTACTGAAATCACGAGACGTCTTAGAATTTTTTTTTCAATTTCCGATCTGTTCAGGTCTTAAATAAATAACTGACAGAAATAACTTTATCGTAACCCTGAGTCATGTAGGATTAGAAAATTTGAACTTCATAATTAATGGAATGGCACGGCCCCAGAGAGTTTCCAACACAAGGTTTATAATTTAAATTCATATCAGACATAACCACAAACACTAAAATTAATTTCAATATGAATTTAAGTACTTAAAAGAATAAAACAAAGCAGTATACCTCAAAATTTCTCGTGTTATTTTATTTATTGTACTTTGTATGACTTCGCGATTATATATGAGGAAGGTCCTTCATAGAGACAAAGTAACATTAGTGAAAGTAAATAGAATCTCATGATAAATATTTGACATTTCAACACATGTAGAAGAAAAATAAAGTGAGATTTCTATCTCTAAACATCCCTGTTAGTTTCCATGCGTTTAAGGTCCATCATAATTTCCGTAATAAATGAAGTAACATATAATTGAGTTAAGCAAATAATTGGGATTAAATATATGAAACGGGACACTGTGTTGTTGTTCACGCCGAAAAATACATCATCGTCGACTACTGACGAGTAAAATCGATAGTATGCTGCGAGTGTTGCGGCTTTAATTGTTTTGCCGCAGACTTTTATGTGGGAATCTAAAGTGGAATATGAACCGCAACAATTTCGAGCAGCGTACGATTCTCTTTCACATGTTACAGCTCTGTGTAAATAGTGTCAAATTAATATTTCTCTTCTGGGAGCCATGCAACTATATTCAATCGGATATTTCGATACTGTTTTATGGCGACTACACACCTTTTGTGGGAACGTAAATTTGTTTGAATTTACGTCTAAGTATCATCAATGGAAACAGCACTTCAGACCTTTATACATTAAGTTGAAACCTTAAATTTCGACAGATGAAATGTTTGAAAAAGTTGCAAAATTAGACTGAATTAAAAGAGGTGGCAAGGGACAGAATTTTCAACAAATATCTCAAAATAGTGTCATAGTTAATACTTAAACTGTTAATTGTTCAAAGACCACGAAACTTAATTAGAAGAACCGAAGCTAAAAATATTTCCCAGGTCCCATCGAGATTCTTTTATTATCTTCCAAAAAATACTTCTAACGTAAACAAAATATTTTGATTACCAATTAAGTTAATTACAATTACAAGTAAATATTTTTGGGTAAGAAGAAAAATTTATTTAGGAGAAATTATATGATAATTTTGGCACATGTTGTGTGACGATGGTGAATTATAAAATAAATTTACGAGTAAATAAACAAAGGTAAAATACATCAAAACTAAGTTGTAGATTAAATTAAGTACATAATATTTTCCTTTAAGTCTGCATTTTTATTATATGACTATAAATAAATAACAATTTCTACATTTAAATCAAAAGTTTTATTAAACTACGATGTTTCGTCCACAATTTATAAAATTCATCAGGTACAATGGAGATAAACAAATTTCTTCAGTTTTTTCGCTACATATACAACGTTTTTAAGTTACAGACGCCGATATTCCTTTAAATAAAAAATATCAAAATTTATAGTTTTAATTAATTTCGCTAAAATTTAAAAATAATAAATGCATACATTTTGGATGTATGCCATTAAATATGAATATTGAAAAAATCTATAGTTTCTAATATAAAATTTTTCGTGGGTTACATCCCAAATTTGATTTTTTATTAAAATAAATATAGGCACTTCAAATTTATCTTTACGCCAAATGATTAAGAAACAATATAACGTTACGAATAATAGTTTAACACTAGACATTACCAATAACAAAACGATTATGAACTTAATATCAATTTTTTCAAACAAAATATATAAATATTAAAGTAGACGATTATGCCATTTTAATATTTGGACCTCTAAATTTTATCAAAAGTTTTGTATAATTGCATTTGTGTTTATATATTTTTACTATAATTAACTAAAAACGGATATTCGGTTATATTTTAACGAAACAGTCTCCTTTGTATCACACCAAAATCCAAATTTGTGTATGAAAAGTCATAGATAATTGAACCGTTTGATTACTCAGTAAAAATAATTATTTAATTTAGCGTCACACTGTTCAATTCTTTTATATTTACGATACCAAAAAATGTCAAAAGAAAATATTATTTATAATAACTTACACAGGTTTAACATTGTAGCATATTCTGGTGAATACTTGGTTATTGCTAAAAATGAGTAGTTGGGAATTTACGAAACTATAGAAACAATAGCGTCAAAAAGGCAAATTAATTATTTTTTACGATAATATTTTAATGCTGCTAAAACAGACCGTTGGTTTAAATTATTTGTGCATTACATTTTCAAAAATTCGGAAATTAATTCATTTTAGGGTCTGTGAGAAAAGTTAGGATGTAATACGATTCGACTGTTAGTAATGGGTTTTGTAACTGGCGCCGTATAATTAGATGAGGGGAATCCAATTCATTTATTCAATTTAACCCCCAAATTTTATCATTTTGCTTCATGAATTTCTGGCAGCCGCCCACATAGGTCAACGCTGTTCCTCTCAGAACCACCCCATCCTCATCCTCACTCTCATCCCCCTCGCCCAGCCACCCTTCTATCCCACTTTTCCCACTCGCTCTCATCCCGTGGGATCGGTCCGCCGTTCAGTGGCAATGCTGCTCTATGTATTTATTATACATTTTGCGGTCTGCAGTAGATGTTTATGCAATCCCCACCCAGGCCTATCCAGGCCGAATAATATACTAGTCTTGTTTTAATTTCCTGCCTGGTATCGGATACATTTCCTGTCGCCATGCAGCCAATGAAATATTTAGTGTAGTTTGGTTGTGAGGAAACATTTCCACAGTCTCGTCACTTTCTCGTCAACTCAGAGCAGACCAAAAAAGCCAATATCGATTATGTCGTTAGCAATCCTCAAGTCAAACGTTTTCAAAAATTGAGTATTATAGTTAGACTGAAATTAATTACAATTATTTGGGTGATTTAATTCGTACTAATTCGGATTATTTTACGTTTTTTTCTATGTTGTTAATTCTCGTTACACAATAAATGTTTTAAGGCATTCATCTGAAGATTTGGAGCAGTTGAAATATTAGTAAGTAATTGAAGTATTAAATATTTAAATAAACGGCTATAAAACGTCCTACGGTAGCTTCTGGCACATTGCTCAAAATCCCCTGAAAGTGTAAATTCAAAAATATTTCATTTGTAAAATTACATTGTAGTAGACGCAATTTTGATATCATATGTTAAAGACTGATTTATGTTTATTTAAAAATCATTATTTTAATTGATTTCTGCATGTTAAAATAGAAAATATTATTCGAATCTTGTCTGATTTGAGAAAGCAATAAGAGTTTCTAAGACTGACATGAGGTGAAATTGTTGTGGTTGTTTTACCATCAAGATGTTACTACGTGCTTCTTCAGGATTATCGTCTGTAGTTTCTCTGTTTCCCAGTCTCAGGATTTGTCACTCTCACTGACACATCTTGTACAAAGTACAGGATGACAATACGTATTTTCAGAAACCCGTCGGAATTACAGCTTTCCTCTCACAATTCCAGTCGCCGAATGTGTTGGTTTGTTCAGATACAGCCGGCGCCTTCACTGATGGCATGCGAGCATGGCACCACATAATACAGACCGTTTAAAATTATAAGTCGCTCCCGTTACAGCATAGAGAGACATTATTACCACTAAATGATAGACAACGTCTCCACTTCACCGAAAATAATAGAACAATACGGAAATTATTCGGCAATGCTACTTATCCAACCATTTATTTCAAGCGTTGTCATTGTTCAACGTCGATCCTTCCCTTAGCAAGAACTAACCGTACAAGTCTTCTAATTTAAGACAGATTATAGTTACGTTATATTCATAGCCTTTCACACGTGAACCTATTGCTTTCAACCGAAGGCTTACGTCGTTTACGCGAATGCTGTTACATGATGAATTATTTACCATGCGAAATAACTTCGTCTCTATAAATAATAATTCGTCTTCCTAGATATGATTATAGTTATATTCCTCGTCCTTATCAGGAAATCGACGCACCGTACCATATTATATACTTATAATACCTACTAATTCACTATTACTCTAATAACATTCAAGTACCGCAAATTCTGTACTATTGGATAAAATAAGTCTTTGCACTCGATTAATTGTTATTAAGTTTGTTTTGCTCCTGTTAGTAATTATACATGTTCCATAATAAGGAAAGCCCATACATTATAAAACCATATAATTTAACAATTTCAAGTCATTAAAACGAATAAATTTACGAACAAAGACAAACAAGTTTTTATTTAATCGTATGAATGTTTTTTCAGGATATATATTTAGCTTCCTTTCTTGTTTCATCAAAATTTTAAGATTTATTATTGCTTATTATTACTAACGTAATTAAAATTTTGATGTTTTAATAATTCTTAGTGTTCCATTTTCCATTTTAGTTTAAAATTTTAGTAGTATCATTACCGCAGGAAGTCCCAAATATAGCGACGAAACGTCTGTCCAACTAATTATAAACGAGGTTTGTATTTGGTCGTAAATTTCTTAAATTTAATTATTGTGTAAGACAGACGTAATATTGATCTGATCCATTAGCAATAAACTATCGATAGTTTTCAATTTCAAGAGACCATTTTATTTTCCAGTCAAATGTTATCGAATGTTGGCTTTGGTAATACAATTGGAGCGTTGCTGGTAGAATACGATGATCGATTACACGCCTCCGTGTATATAAAGACCGCTAACACGACAAACGTTTGTCGAGTGTGAATTTAATTTAAGTTACTAGTTGCCTAGAGTAAATATTTACAACAGTTCCACATTTATGACAAAATATTTGTTGTTAGCAATAGCCTCATGAGGTAATTAAAGTTTCTTTTAATATTTCCTCAGCCACAATATAATATATAACTTAGTCAAAGAATATGCTTCACGGTAAGTATATATTTAATGTGAAGGAAACTGCGTAAAATATAGTCAAATGTGTGTAGTGAAGTATAAAGTTACATAATGGGGAAATGCATATTATGAATGTAAAATTTGATCTTTTTCTGAGTATTTATAAAATGATTTGAAATATATATGTATATATATGTATCAATAATAAAAATAGTAATATAATTCACGGATGAGAATTTGTTGTAAAATATTATCGACTTGTACAATTAATTAATATTATTTGAATGTATTTTAACGGCATCTTATTAAATTATTTTTGTGACTTATTAAGCAACGCAGATTGAGAATTTTAAATCAGTGCGAGCATTTCCACGTCAGCTGTGGATAATTGTGTCGTTATGTGTATAAAACAGGACGTATTTTTTGTAATTACTCAATCAGAAAAGGGTGAAATGTGGATATGAGACATTTGAGTTGTGAATGACCTCAATAAATAGCTGGTCACTGCGCATTATTCTCGTATGTGTAGCGGAGCTAACTCATCGCCTGCAGGCAATCCTTCACTACTGTTTGTAGCACACAGACCTGGCATTGGCATATAAATATTACGCAGGCCACTGTTTGTATGTGAGCACAGTTGAGTTTATAACATTTACTGCTAATAAATCATGCTAGTCAGGGCACACAAACAAAACAATGAGGGGCAGATCTTCAGAGAAGGCAGACTTGTGGCCCACCTGATCGATAAGCTTTTACTATCAACAGCGATGACCACGCTCTTTGTCCTTGATAAAGGATGCTGGAAGACCATGTCTTCCGGTGATTAAATCGTTTCTGGCTTTCATGTGGCATGGACGGAAATAGGCAGTGGCGGCTACATAACCCCTAGCAGCCATTTTTACGAGATTAATTAGTAAGATATTAACAATTATTTAATAGCATTTTTACCAATAATATGCCACTGCCTTTAATATATACTAGATATGTAATTCCATCTACATAAAATAATACCTCTAATGCTAATTTTACAAAAAACCCATGTCTAAAACCGTGGCCTAGTAATGTACCCCTTTCTTTGGTCAAAATGCTGCATATTATTCAATCGGTATATAGAAAATTAATTATGCAATTCAATGAAATGGTTAAAATATACTTTCTTAACATTCAATGTGTCCATACTTATTTTTAAAACTAACCCTACTCTTCCGTAAAAGTTTTTTCACGTTTTTTATATTGAGTTGCATACTGTCCCAGTATTCCACTTGTAAGGTTGCAAAACTCAAAGAGTCTAAAGTGGTATTCACAGTTGTTTCAGACTTCGTTAATTTTTTTTGCTGTGAATAAATGGACTTGAAGTAAACCAGCGAGAGGAAGTTTAAAAAAAGAAAAATACAGAGTAATCTCCATGCTTCAGTAAATAATTGAGATACGTGATTTAATTTCAGTAGCGCCTCGATGAAAAGCATTGATGAAGTTGTAAAGAATGTTCCAGAACCATTAACGTTTATACTGTAGACACAAGTATGTTGTAATGAGGACAGTGAACCGTTTCGTATGTACCGAGAGTCTGGAAATAGCCGCGGCAGGTATTCAGGGAACGTAAGCCTTCACACAGATTCACTGCGATGCGTATGCAAAACGGCATTAATGCAAATGGGTTTGCGCCGAAGTGAATACGTCTATTAACAAATGCGCCAGAAAACGAGGTGTTGAGTGCATGATAACACGCGTAGAGTAAAAGCAGTGTATTGACCACGCGTCACGCGTGACACTCGCATCCGTGGGGTGCGCACAACGCTTAAAATTGTCCTCTCACAACAATTAATAAAAAAAATGTGCCTAAAAATTTGGAACACTATTCAACGTGTTTTAACAAAAACGGAAAGTTCAATTTATATTTTCATAAGCCATTACATTCAAATGTTGACTCACACGATTATTAAATTTATTTATACTTGAATACGGTGTAAAATACGTAGTGAAAGAAAAAAATATATAATCAAGATGAAGTCTTTCTATTGTTAACCAACTTTATAAAACTGTGTATCAGTAACAAAACTTTACCGTTATGTGGAAAGACAATTTATTCTTTATGGGAATGAAAACTAACAAATAGAAATCAGCTGATTCTCTAAGTAGATGCAGTCTCTAAACAAAAATTTGTTGCTCTTGTCACGTGTTTGCCTGAGATTGTAGATTCCCAGGGAGCCGTTAACAAGAAATGAATGGATCCTCTGCAGCTTATCGATGTTATAAATCTGGCATTGACGCTTGAATCGATGCCGGTTTGGAACGTGAAAAAGAAAATTAGAAGTAGAGATTATCTCTAAGGGTTGTAAAGAGGCAATAAAGTTCGGTAGTGCGAGGGTAGGTGCGCCTGAGTATGATCAGGTAAGAATTGGTTTTTACCAATTAGAACACAGATGTGTAGTTTTAGATATGTGTATAATTTACAGTCAGTATTACACACTGTTAAAAGTGAGAAATGGAAGGAAGACTGCTAGAGCAAGAAAACCTGACAGGGAAGTATACGAGATCCAATGGCCAAGCTGTACGTTAATCTTCTTCCGTGAACTCGTGGTGTGTCGAGCTTTTAAAGATGCGTTGCTGACGTCATTATCCTAGTAAGTAGGACCCTTGATATGACGATTTGTTGGTCAGCTTTCTTGTGGCACTCCCAGGTTGTTAACCTGTATTGAAATTGTACTAAGCAATACGTCCATCCCCTACGTTGTATCAGAGACAGCGATAATTCTTCACACACTATTTCATAAACGAGTCTGTTATTACAGTTACAAGACCAATAATTTCATTAATTCCAATAGTATTCATTTGAGAAAATAGCATCCATAATAAATGAAATTACAAAACGTTTCTAACGATTATGTATGTTAACGTAGCAAACTGTCCGGCGTCGCCCAGGTACAAACACAATTTTAAAGTCGCGTCAATTTATTAGAAATCCATTGCATAATGCGAACTTTAAAACCTCCTGCGGGCGCAGAAGATTTGAAGATTAAACTATGAATCATGGTTCACCATATGAAGCAAATGAAAAAATATTTTTTCCATCTCCGGAATAGACAAAATCAAATAATGTAATGTCGTTTAATGTTTACGATTTTTCTTTGGTCAGTAAAATCTATTAAATTATAAGGATTGAATTCTTTTCGTATTTAACTATTATTATAGAAATGACATTGAAAGAAAACAACCTAAGATTCTCTATAACTTTAACAGCCCAAATCAATTATTTCTTTGATATTCTTCGTTACACGGTCTGTAAGTGCATCGCCGTATATATTAGAATATGAAAAGTTTATCATTCAATATATATAAACATCTTTATTAAATTACCTTTCTTTAAATGATTTTTATGTTATTATAATCCTTAAATTTGTATCGTGCTTTTAGGGTAAGATGTTTTATTAATATTATTCTATGTTTATTGTTGTATTAACGCATTGGTGGTTAGCGAGATTGATACAGTTGAGACTTACATAGTTTAATCTAACAAATATAGTTATATTGTTTCAAACAGATCAGTTTGGGCTGTAAATTGTATTAGACTACAGGTGGCTCTGGCGTCGTATATGATTCCGATTTTGAGAGAAGCGTTATAATAGTTCTTTTTATGTTGCTATATCTGGGAAAATGGAGGACGACGTTGCGGTATTGTATAGCCTCCTTGCATGTGTCGCATTATCGCTGAGACTACTTTCATCTTAAATTTATTAACATTTAAAAATTTTTAATTATTCCGGCAGAAATTGATATACAGTATAATGGTCGATTAGTTACGATCTCCCGTAGGCAATCGTTAGTGAAGCGGCAGTAATAACGTATTTTTATGTTAGGATTATTATACAAAACGCCTTGGCGAAACAGGTATTACAGATAGTCTTCAGTGAGGGTAAATCTCTGGTGAAGGGTTTCAATAAACTGTAACGAAACTCTATAACAAAGTTTGAAAGAATAATACCACTTCAACTTCCGAATATTTTATAATTATAAATATAATATGGGTGTTGTTTTACCACGTTCTTCTTCAGAGAAAAAGTTCATTGTTTGTCTGAGATTATAGGAGATTCAAATGAAGCGAGTAGAATTTTTGTTCTTTTTGGAGATTTCGTTACCGATAGATTCTTTGGTTTAGCTTTTGGTATTTTAAAAAAGAAACATTTTATTGTATTTCATAATATGTGAATTAGTGTTAGGATTACTGTTAAATAAGAAATAGAAAATTTGGCCAAAATAGATACATTGAAAAACATAACGTTTTTCAGATCCCACATGGAGCTTAAAACTGAACAAATAACACAAAAAAATCTGATTTCAACATTATCAAATACAGTACGTCAGGAAGAAAAACAAATTCATTGCTAAAACCTAAAGAATTTGTATCAGTATAAATATTAAAGTAGATGTTTTGTAATTTTGCGTGCATTATTTCAGAAATTTCTGGTCAATTAAAAAACTTCTCAATTTAACAGACAAAATTTCTATTACAGTTAAATTTTAAGACAATTCTAGTGTATATATTTGTTATTGAGTATTACAACATATTATCTTTATATCCAACAAATATTTTAATTAATGAGGAAATGTAACTAAAGTAGAAGCAATTACCATGAGTTGAGGAGTAGATATTGACGATCCTCCTGCGGAACGTTGAGATGACTGTTTAATTGTTTTTTTTACGGTGCTCTAGCAGCCTCCTGCAGAGGTCGTCGCGATGCTTGTTGCAGTTGCTACACGACTTGCCACTTAGCTGGATCGGCTTACTCGGTCGGCGTTCTGCTCTCACCCATTACACCGTCTGGACAAGAGCGTCAGCTTCAGCAGCCTTCAAGAGCCGCCCTCGCCAGTTCTCTAAACACATTAATTGGTTCGTCGGGGCTTAACGGTGTCGGTGGCTAATTACGAAGTCAAATCCTGCTGACTTTTCAAGACATTAACCCTCATGTAATCAGCAGGTATTAGCTTCTTCTGATAGCATCGCCTCCTCAGTCAACAAAATCGTTTCAAGTCAACATCCACTATACGTAATTCATGGTGCCGATAAATTAAAATTTCACTCACGTAACTGATTGAAAGTTATTTGTTGGCTTCAAAAAGAGACACGTCGTAGCTGATCATATATAAGTAAGAGGCATGAAGCATCCCAAATAATAATAATCGTCGAGATTTGAATTCATAATATTGTTTACGGTTGATCTCAGTTTAATCACCACGATTCAGAATCAATACTCGGCTCAAGGGGTTTAGAAGACCCAGAAAATGATTGAATTATGTATTCTGGACAAGGGACAAAACTAAATTAAAAACTTCGAATAAAGTAATTCGTTTTCATTTCCTTATTACTTTCAATAACTACCTACATCCAAAAAACAAGACTGTTGATTAATCTCTTAACTAAATTGAACCACTAGTTGCCTCTTAAAATTTGTCCACTATGATTGAATGCACGTTGAAGTTACGCAAACTATAATTCGGTACCTTAGACAGTATTGTGAATCGGTTTCAATTATATAAATGTATGACATACTTGACTGTGTGTTGAAGTTGTCGGAGCCCAATGACTTAAACATGTTTTTTCTTTCACTTACTTGAACTTCAGTAATTATGTATCCAATGTTGTTCCTTGAGAAAGTAGGGAAATTAATATAAATATTTTCTGGCATGATTGAGTTTATTCCGCTCAAAGAGACCGACTAATGACCTGATTGCGGTTCACTTCTACATTTTCATAAGATACAATACCGTCACTCTTCATATGATGCGTCAGTTATGGGCCGTTTATAGGACCTATACAACAATTAATTTTTTTTCTTTCTCCATGGCTCTACAGCCCATTGAGGGCCTGGACCTACCGAGTCGACTGCGGACTGTCATCTTGCATGACACATTCCGAATTTGGAGTGACACGTGGTCAGCGTATCGATCCTCCAATAGTCTTAATCCCGGTCTTCTCGACCATGACAACACAAACATCCAAGCCCATGCCAGGATTCGAACCCGGGACCTCTGGGTTGTGAGGCAGCAACGCTAGCCACTACACCACAGAAGATCGGCAACAATTAAATACCTGTGGGATTTTATTGGTGCCTGCTGGGCCATTGTCTTGCGAAGACCTCACAATTTTTGTTTTAACTGTGATGAAATTCGGCAAGTATTGTTAGTACATATCAACATAGGAGAAATTCAAATATGAAAATTAATACAAGTTTGTGCATCCAGATTTAGATTTAACGCGCTCAAACGATCAGCACGTAAGCGTTGAATTTGCAAAAAAATTTGTAGAGGTAAATGACTGAACATAACGAAACAAGTATTACAGTGCATGTAAGACAAACTCCTAAAATATTTTTTGAACGTGAAGCCGACAACGATCTTTACAAAAACCACCGACAGGGCGCCACCGACCATAGTTGATAAAAATTCTGAAATTGTAGCTCTTGAAGCACATAGTAGGTATTTAATTTTTTAACAAGATGGAGTCCCTCCACATTTACGATTGTGTTTGAGATTGCCTGAATAAAAACATGTTGCACCTAGCGCTAGTCCAGTGGCCTTCCACCACTGTCAGACTTGAATCCTTAAGATTTTTTTTCTCGGTTACATGAATGATAGCGTTTATGTTCAACCTCTACAACAAAACCTCGAAGTCTGGCGTCAGCGCATCGCAGAAACTGTTCTTACCGTCACTCCTAATATGACGTGTCACGTTTGGGCAGAATTGGATTATATTTGTGCCGTTTAGTGAACCCACAGGAACACTTATAATACTTTGTAAAATAAACTTTAAGACTTTGTCTTTCACATATAGTAGCATTTATTTCGTTGCTCTTGGCCATTTTTACCGATTTTTTGAAATGGTCGACGTTTAATTGGAAGTATTTCCAGAAGTTACGATCCTTGGCGCCTCTGAGACCGGTTTTTCAAAGTACCTTGCTGTCATCAGGATTAAAAAAGATTTAAGAGTTTGTCTGACATGGACTGTATTATTTGTTTCGTTATGTTTAGTCATTTAACTTTACGAATGTTTTTAAATGTTCCACTTGCTTTATATTAACCCTGAAAATTCAACGCTTACGTGCTGATCGTTTGTGTGTGTTAAACCTAAATCCAGCTGCACAAATTTGTATTAATTTTCATAATTATAATTCTCATTTGTTGATATGTAATACCAATACTTGTCGAATTTCATTTCAGTTAAAACAAAAATACAGATCAATGTATTTAATTGTTCTTTAGGTTTTCCATGCGCTGTATTGTTTGTACCATTATGCTTATCAATTTACAAATACCGTTTTTTTTAATGATTTAATGTAAATAAACAGAAGATATATTAAATTAAAGTTTTGATTTGGATTATGTGCTCGTTTAGCGTGAAGTAATTATTGTGGAAAAATTTAGACTCTCGTTCTATTTCACCTTTTCATTGAGTGTTTGAATGTCATATCTGATTGTCTTAGCACACAAGCTCACATTAGTTTCTTAAAATATTATTTTTGATTCTAAAATAATTGGCAATGCAGGTTAATATTTCTAAATAAAGTTTAACATTTAAAAACGATTTTATTGATAAAGTCAAACATATTTGAAACACGAATAATGGTTATGTGCATGAAAAAACATTGCTACAAAGCTTTATCTTGATTTTTTCTGTAAACCAAGCGTGCATTAATTCTAGCCATAACAGATATTATTTTTGATGCTGACATTTATTTACTGGAAAATGCTGTAACAATGAAACACGGATATATATTCCTGCTGGAACGAAAGTCATTTTCTGACAGCAGTCAGTACACGTGACCCATTGCGAGGAACATATCAGTCGGTCCCATTAGCGCGTAATTCACATGGTGACATTCGAGATCAGCTGTCACTGAGGACGAACGTGCTGACATGCTGTGTCAGATTCTCCACACTCACTGTCGCATTTTGTCAAACGCTTCAATACAAACGAGGCTGCGGAAATGGTTCCTCTCTTTCGGTCACGCATAGTAAAAACAATCATAAATATTCAGTAACGGTGATATCAATATTCTACACCTGATTCACTTTTTCCATGAAGACTGGCTCACAAATTTAAGTCTAACAATTACCTTCATTTATCGATTGTTTAAGCTGTGTAACACGCTAGTATAACCTTTGGATGTTCCAAGCTTATGCGAATCTTAAATGGCGGTTATTTGTTTTAATAACAGTACAAGAACCGTGAAATAGAATAATTAAAAATCATGTGCCATTTGATGCTATGTAGTTTTAACTGTCAAATATTTCGTACTTATGTTATTACTTATAATTCGGTACCTTCTAGAGTAATGAATACAGCAATACTTACTGCTCTTCTTTGTTTCAGGTAAGAGACTCTCCCGCCACACATCAAGGCTTATTAATTTGTGAAATGAATCCTCAGGTAAGTAGGTTTTATGTGCCACCTGAGACACACAGTGAAATATTTAATTAATTTTCTACATGATAAAACTATGCTTTTAATTATTACATCTTACAACAATTCTACTTTGGAACCATATTTCCCTTGCAAACATCGTAACGTCACTCTAATATATGCTACTATTAAAAGACTAATTATTTGGTATGCAAAACTATTTTTAAAATAATAATCTTTTCGCTTATTTTGAGTAATGTATACCTGGTAAATTGATATTTCATAATTCTAATGGTAAAGTTCATTTAACAAAAGTATTTCTTTAATTATTTTATATAAGCTAATACATATGATGTTAGTAAATCAACAGCAGTTTCTCTGTCAAAAGGATTTTGTACTACAAAACGTGACATAACGACATACATTTATATTTTATTTGTTATGCAACGTATCGTAACGTTCATAAAATATTTCCTATATTACATACTAATGCATTACGAGAAGAAGATGAATTTAGAGCAAAATGATCTAGATTTAGAAAAATCTGCATAGCAGTTGTAATGAAATCATAAATCAATTTTAAACATAATAATGAAGGCGAATAACTTTTATATTGTATATTTAATCATTTACGTCTTTACTCACAAAATAAAATAAATCTCCTCAAAATTTTAATTACGATTCAACCGTTGTGCCATGCCTTAAATGAAATATCAGAATCTATTGTATAGCCGTTTTTATTTATGCTAAAAATTTCGTGGAATCATTAAAATAAAAGTCTAATTCTTGTTGTATATAACAAGAGAACGTACTACAAAGGTGGTATTGGTAGTTTTGATATTTCTGGCTCATAATATAAATAAATATTATTTATAATATTTAAACTTTTTTCACTTAAAGTTGTATAATTGGTTATTTGTTATTGTTTTGGAAAATAAAAATAAAACTGTTATGGTATTACAATAAAAATCTATTTGCACTATAAAGTTTTAAGATTTTAAGATATCTCAATTCAAAATAGTTCATTAGAGTATATAGAATGCCATTAAGTTATATAATTATAGTAAAATGTCATGTTTTAGCGCTCAAGGGGAAACAGATGCAGCTATAGTTGTTACTCACGTGCAATTCATATTAATGATATTTTTTTCTTAAAAGGAAATAAATCCTCTGATACTGAGTAACAATGACATAATAACTGCACCATACTTTAAATGAAATTTGAGAATAGAAACTTTCGAAAACTTCTCGGCCTGACTCATGGTGAAAACAGAAATTTATAGTTTTTTATGTTAGATAATGTAGAAGTATTTCAAACATATTTTTTATTCAATTATTTGTTTAATACAGTCAGGTAAGCAAGAGTAACTGTAAAGTAAAGTATGAGATGAGATCGGCGTTCGAATAACCGTTTTATTCAAATTATAATTCCCAAGTTTCGTAATAAATATGAATATATTTTTCCAAAACCTACAATTATATAAATGTTTTTGTATGAATATGGGAAAGGAATCATACTGTAAGGAGAAGAAATAAAAACCCTAAACTTTTCCGTTGATATTGCAGTATTAGGAGACTGGGAAACCATAATAAATGGCATGCACGTGGTCATGGTAAGGATTAATAGAGAGAAAACCAAGGCAATGGAGTGTAGTATGGGAATCAGTTGAAGAAAAAAGGGTGTTAGATTGGGAAGGGATGTTTTGAAGGAAGTTAAGGAATTCTGCTACTTGGGAAGCCTTATAACTAGGGATGATAGAAGTATAGGAGACAAAAAGAGTAGGATAGGCAATTCCGTTATGAGCTCTTATCCAGAAAATGGGGAACATTTCGTTAAATAAATTTGGAAAGAGCTTATCCATGAAAGTATATTGAAAGAGCCTGTAGTGACAAAGAACATTATAACTGATTATTAGTAATATTGTTTTGAAATTTGAACTTAATTAGCCAAGGTGCTCAATTTAAGTAACGTAATTTCTTTCACGCTTTGGAAAGAAAACAATTGTTGTATTTATATATGTAATTTATTAATGCTATTATATTTCGTCTAATGAACTATATGAATTAAACTGAGATAATATAGATTAGACAACAATTAGTAAAGCTTAATGTGATCATAATTTTGAAAACAATCGTCTAATATCACAGAAAAAAAGATCTTTAGTTGTATGTACATTTGTTTATCTTTCAAAATTTAAATATAGAGTACGAGTAATAACAAAAAGGGAAAATCTAATTATGTTGAATTAAAGTTAAATCGTTTTATGTGAAAGTAGTATTTTTGTTAATATCTAAAGATTTGTCAAATTTTTATTTACTCTACACATTACACCTTTGGTCTGACTCAGCACACAAGAATACTTTCTTTCCAGTTGCACGACAAATGCAACAGTAAAAATTCTTAGCACTCACCTCACAGTGGCTGATATTTCACTTTTATCGACGCCTCTCTGAATAGATTAGGGTTCTGAATTTTAAACAAAGCTATAAAATCAGTATGTGAATCTGCAGAGGCGTCACGGCCAAAGTGCATGCCACTTTTATTTCAAACATTACATTACGCAAGTCGTAAAAAATCCTGCTGAAGGCTCGTACATTTTTTATTTGCAACACAGTATATGTACGGTAAAAATATCGCATAAATCGTCCGCGTTCAGAAAACGCTTGTGAAAACAGCCCAACGAGGTTGTTTTGTGCCACTTTTTTTATGCGAAGTGTAACAGGGAATTTCGCAGTGAAATAAAACTGCTGTGCCGCTAATGGCATTGGGGTGCGAGCTCCAATAGGTTGCCACTGACGTGTAGAGTTACAAATGGCGCCGTATTAGCCTGAAGTAATGAGTGATTTGCATTGTTGCCGATTGATGAAGGCAACCCACTGTTGACACTGCAAAGCGACCAGAATTTATCACTTCTGTTTGTTTTGGTGCAATCAATAATACTGTTTTGACCTCTAGCAACAAGATTGTTCAGTCTGACACATCTGAATAGAAAATAACAATACTGGTGTTTGCTGAAAGATTTATAATCAAAGACTTCTGATTTATCAATCCTGTCAATGGCGCTGAAAGGATTGCCTTCAGCCTAAAATATTTATAAAATCTCGTTTGGCTGGTTTCAACTGATACTGATCCATATCGGTGAACAGATTTAACCGAAACTTACTTTAAAAAGAAATTATACAAAATATATGTACAAAAATATAAGTTGTATCAGACCCAACCTATAAAATGCTATCTAAGACGCTGAAATTGAGTAATTCTAAAAGAAAAATCTGACAGTGTTTGAAAATTATATATATTTACAGTAAAAAGTAGTTTAATTCGATTTATACATACTCTGATAGAAAGAGATATTGACAATTGCAAAAAAAAAATTCTTGTTGAAGCGCTAAAACGTTGTGGCATATTTTTAAACATAACGGACATTTTATTCAAGCTATCGTTATCGATATCTCATTGGGGTATGGCGGATACAAATAGTGTCGCGGGAAATACCGTAAAAGTAATTGACTCCGAAAAGTATTTATTCGACGAAGATATCGACCGATTTTGCATTTGTAAATTCTTACGCCTCCCACCCCCACCCGTATGGATGTGCCACTTACCCCAACAGTACTAATTTCAATCGCAAAGAACATGTGTACAAAATTTGGTTGAAATTGCTTCAAGCGTTTTGATTTGTATACGGAACATACATACACACAAACACACGCACGTACGAAATTGAAGTCGTTCTACACATAATTCATTTTATTTATAAGAGTAAAGTAGTTGAACCATCTATTTGTTTTGCGTAAAATAACTTGTAAATTTAATGCAAGTTTTATTTAAGTAAGAGTAAATTTCATGTACTTAAATATATACAAAAATGTTTACCTCTCGAGTGCGGCGCACAAGCTACGCCATATAAAAGCGAGGCGCTGGCTGCTCACAGTCATTTTTGAAAAGATAAGACAAGGTAATGAACTTTGGATACAGTTTTTCCCTATATTAATGAAACTGCAGTTTCTCGCAATCGTAATTTCCACGCTCTCTCAATGTTTGCAAGTGAATTCTTGGTATTGCATCACATTTACTATTGCTCTGTGCTCAACCCAGTAGCAATCATTAATAATCTCTCTCTGGACTAGTAATTGATGGCTTGAGGATAATCTCTGTAATTACGCAAGGCTTCCGTAGTAGACAATCAAAGCCTATTTAACGCACCAAAACGTGTACATGAAGTCAACATTTCAAGCTGAAACGCCGCTCTCATTGTGTTTGATTCAATTTTAATGCATTTCGTGCGACAAAGGGAAATACATGAAATTCATAATCAATCACGCGTACGTTACGACTGGCGTCCGCGTTCCACATCCCTGCGAATTCATTTCGTCACAATTTACCAATTTGAATAAACGAAAATGAAAGCATGTTGCTGAAATCTAACTCGACTTTCTTATTTGCTATTATGTCTTTAGAATGAATGATATTCTGCTATTCAATTGAGTAAATTTTCCATACTAAATTCCAAACCGATAAGACACCCAAAATATGGGATTGTGGAGTTATATTCCCCCACGTATACGCCCCTAAGCAGTGATTGGTGAACAACTAATGACGTCACCGTTTGTTAACGCGTGTAGAATGAAGGGAAGCTGTGAAATATTACGTTTGTGGAATAGTATTCCCCTGAAGCCGTCATTAATATATTGTTCGTCGTTTTAAATCTTGCCAAGATAAACTTTTTGGATAAGTTTTTTTACCTCATGTACAATTAAAACTGGAAAACGAATATCATTCTTCTTTGGCTTGCTCCGAACAAGACCAGATCTTCACAGTGACGTCATCAGTTGGCGTCCAGATGTGTCCAGAAATTATGATATTTTTTTCTTATATTTTGCAAATTATCTGCCTGATGTACTGGGTACATATTGCTGAATTCCTTCTGCTTTCGTCTTATCTTCCGCACACTTTGATATATTTTTCTAGTTTAGAGCTATATAATCATACCTCCGCCATTAATTATCTCATCTAAACTGTAGATTAAGTAGTATATAATCATTTATCGAATTGCCTGGAACTGAAATTTCTTTATCGTATTGCATTCTTTTAAATAATTATAATTCCAAGTACATATCTTTTTCAATATATTTCAAACTCACCAAAGATAATATACTAATTACTTCGATAACACAGCTTTTAAGTACAAAATATACTCTCTGATTATATTTATGTGTTTAGGATAATACTAAACAATATTACACCCGTTACAAGCTTCAGTTGCTTCATTGCCGACGCAAATAACGTTGTTGCTGTTGTTGTGGTATTCAGTCCTAATACTGGTCTGATGCAACCCTCCATGCTAATCTATGTAGTGCAAGCCATTTCATTTCCGCATTACTAGCACATCCCACATCCTCCCTAATTTTCTTAGCGTATTCCATCCTTGGCCTCCCTCTTCTGTTCTTATCTCACACACTTCACTCTAATGCTCATTTTACATGTCTTAAAATATGTCTTAAAACATTGCCTATTAATCTATCCCTTCTCTTGGTCAACGTCCTCCATAATTTTCGTTCTTCCCCTATTCTGTTAAGAACTTCCTCGTTAGTTATTCTAACCACCCATATAATTTTCAGCATTTTTCAGCACCACATTTTAAACGCTTCTAATTCTTTACTTTCTGCAACTCCTACTGTCCACGTTTCGCACCCATATAAAGCCACACTCCGTGCGAACAGTTTTAGCAACAATTTTCTAATATTCACACTTACATTACCCGTAAGTAAATTCATCTTTTTAGCGAAAGCTCATAATGGAATTGTGTGGAAGAAATTTAATCCAGTAAATAAAATTGACTGTAAGCGGCCTTGGTTCCCCTGTCTATATGGAGCCTCGTTTGAGGGCAATGTGAGACAAAACCTTTTTGCGTATTAACTAGCAACTTAGAACATTATTATGTAAGTAAAAATTCATTAAATGTTAATTTACAATGAAATAAAAAGTATGACTAAGTGATAACTGTCGAATTAAATAATTTACCATGCTAAAATAAAAATTACCACACGAACACCGGACACTCGTCTACTAATAAAGAAAAACCATACAAATCCGGCCATGATTAGCGAATCGTCAGGATAGTAATAATTTTTCGTGGGCAGTAAAAAATCTGCTTTACAATCATGTTTATTGTAATTAATTAATATTTACCGAAAATTAATAAAAATAATTCATGTTTCTGTGTTTCACGCTTCTGTAAATAACTTTTGTATAATTTTATGGATTACGAGTGAAATATATGCCTTGAAAAAAACTTTACAATAAACCAAATTTCGTCCATACATTTTGGTACAGATAAGTTAACTATAGATAAATAAACTGCAACCTGTTACACATTTAAATTTACAATATTTTGTTTAATTATAAATTATTTATTTTTGAGTTTATATGTTATAATATAAATAATAAAGATATTTTTAATGGTTACAAACGCATATATATTAAATATCAAAAATTAAGTTATTTGGTCTGATAGTGGCATTTTGACAGATTGGCTGATTTTTTTGGTTATTTGTTAAATTTATGAATTACTGTTAGCCAAAATTTGAAAAAACGATATTCATGGCATTGATTACATTCGTTACAAATTGGAATCTAAACAGAACCCTAAGTAACCATATTCATATTCCATTAATAGATGCAACGCTTACGTTTTCTTCTAACCGATAGATTTTTGAACCCCATAATTAGTTTGTTTGATGTAAATTCATTTAATGTTATTTTGACACTTTAAATGAATATACTCTAAGGAAACAATGCATTTATTTCTCAAGGTGGTTTCTTAGTCTGTGATCCATATGACGGGAAATGTTGCATTACGGGTGCGTTTATATTTTAATTATTTCCTTACAGGAGGGCGGAATTGTTTAATATGTAAACCCCCGTGATCCATTCAGGAGTGTTTCTCATAAGGGAGGCGCAGTGCGTGGCTTCAAAGCTTCGTCTCTGCTACTTATCCTTTGGTGGCTCAGGATGAGGGTGAAACCACCATAACCTTGTGTCTAATTACCGGGGCAAACCCCACGGTTAGAGCAAACCCGCAGCTTTTACGCGCGCGACCACACCTAAAGCTGAGACTGGTGCAGGTCTCAACATCTTGCCATCCGTCACAAACCACAAGCTGCACATACACATGCACACTCACACATGCCTACAATCGCCAGCCAACCAGCTGCTGCACAAACTTTGCTGCGGAATGCTGGGCATTAACAACGAGAATGCGGTTAGGAAGCCTTCCCGAACTGGATAGCCAAATCCAGAAAGCAACGCGCTCTCTTGCTCTTTATGTTATTCATTGTCTTTACAACTACCGCCCGACAAACGTGGACAATTTTTTTATTATTGTAGTTTCAAACAATTCTGAACTACCAATGTAGCATACGAGTCTATTTGTTTCCCAACTGTAACTATCGATACAAACGTAAAATATAATATCATTGAACTCAAAGGCAGTCTTGTTGAGGCTATGATTTATAGGTGAGTATTAAGTGCTTAGTTAACCAATATTTTCAGTCAAATCTACAAAAATACAGAAAAATATTATTTCAGAATTATATCCACTAATTATTTACTTCAGAAACCAGTGTTAACACTGACATATCTCTTATCTAAACACATTCAAAAGTAATAAATGTTAATTCAAAATGATAAAAAATTAAACCTTTAGGAATTGTGGTATAGCAGATTTTTTAACCATAATCGAAATTAACCTCTCGCGACTACCTAAAAACAAGCTGTGCTCACAAAGTAATTAGTTTATCCCTTTAAGAATTTACCTGAAGAAGTTCACAAAGTTCGACGAAACGTTGTATATATAACAATTGCTCTTAATTTTATTCTGACATATTTGGCCGTATTATTGTTTATTAGATTGAAAATACATAAAAAATAGTCATAAAACCGTGAACCAAAAAGTAGTGAATACACAAAAAGTAAAGGAATAGAGATGTCATGAATTTTGTTTTGATAAAGTTGGAATTTTAGGTTTTGAGTAAAATTTATTAAAACGAAATATATCTGAAATAATATTTATTAAAGCAACTGTTAACACACTAAATTCACGTAATATTTATAGTCCTTTATTTCTTAGATGCTTATATTTTCATTATTATTTAAAGTAATTCATAAATTATAAATTATGGAGGGATGTTGAATGGTTTTTGGACATCGACTCGGATTAACTCAGTGGTTGGGAAACCGCCTGGAAAACGGGAGTTCGGGGTTTCAAGTCCCTCGTCCGATCGGGCATTTTTTCATTCTTTTCTTCCTTCTAAATTGGTTATACGCTCCTACTTGAGCTTCTGTTGAAGTAATTCTACTTCTTTTGACTTTAATTATTACTACTTTCCTCCTCATCACACAAACACTCCCTTGGCGATTAACGATGACTCCATCGCAATTGTCGACTCCACACCAAACTTTAATGGTTTACCCACTTTGCACATTGCTCTACTTTATTTCACAGTACTCAGTTTACAGTTCGTATTTAGCAATTACTTGCGAACATTCCTCCAGCCTCATTTGTCTCCAGTTGTCTACAATCTCCCATCCTAAATTCCCACGTTGCCGACCTCCACAGTTTAACCAGTAGACTACAACCTATCGTATTTCCATACTACATGCTATTTCTCTTTAATTGCATTCAATTTTAAACTAATATATCACACACAACTTGTTTTACCCCATGTCAATATTTCAACACCGGCCCACCCTTATTGAATAAACCATACACTTGCCAGTAGGTTAAAACGTAATTATAATCTTGAGCGGTCAAATAAATGCTTCACAAAATTAACCCCGTCGCTAAATATGAGACAGATAAAGCCTGTCAGTGTCGACCTTCATAGTCTAGATCGAGCGTAGTTTAATTCACTATTGATTACTGGAATTGCTTTAGTCAGCTGCTGTTGACATAAATGACGTAATAGCAAAAACTCTTAGCAGGGTATTCCTGGTCGAAACTACAGCGACGGTCTCGACGTTGTTGCTGGCAGAATATTTCCCCATTGTCCAGCGATCCATGTATGATGCGCTGGGAGGCGAACCTCTAGGCGCTGGTCTGCTGGCACTGACATATGCCCATGTCGAGGGTTAATTGTCTTAGCTGACACCACGACCGCCCCCGGGGGCCGTAACTGTGCCTGCTCATTAGCAGTGCGATAAGCTGTCCCATACCCCCTTCCAACCACTACATATTTCTCTTTTGACCTACGGTCGGTGCTATCAGTGTCTCATAACTCGACTGCTTCACGTCTAATAGTTCTGATAACGTCTTACTTGCAACACGGCATACTTAACTGTGTTTCGGGGTTGGTGGCTTCCTTGGCCATTACCCTTAAATTTCACATAACGGCACTGTCTCATGGTGAAATGAGCGTGAAGCTCTGTAAAATCAAAGCCAAATGCTTACTCCTTTTTGTCTGTTATAAAAGGTGCGGCAAAGGAAAACCCGATATTTAAAAGACTGTAAGAAATAACCTATAATTTTTATAAGTTTAAATTTACTACATTAGCTACAAGAAAAACGATTCAATGAAATTCAGTAAATCTAACCACTTTTTAAAATAAATTCGTTCAGGCTTATGAATTCATCCACCGTATGACCCCCAATTCGTCGAACTTTTTCCAATTGTATCAGGATAACCCACCATGAACAGCTGAAGAACAGAATGAACGTATTCGACAGGGTATATTTCAAATACTACTGGCAATACTCTAGAATGGGCACCATATTTCTTTTGGATGGTGGTTCTTCGACCGGTTCCCACCAATTAGGTTAACTATACAAAGAAGAGAGAGGGGAGGACTGGAGGCCAAAATTTGGCAGAGTAAGACATAGAAAGACTTTGGGGTCAGAGTTGACTAAGTAATGATCGTATGAGATGGCAAAAGTAGCAGAGAAGTGAACACGTGGCCAAATGAACTGGACTTTGCTTCCAGCCCTGTGGCAGAAATCCTGTTCTTGTAAGTTTGTATTGTTTCTTTCCTGGAGTTTTTGCTACGCTAAATTTATTAACTTTTAGTTTTGAGTTTCTATGCCGAAACAAGGTAATCTGGGTGGAGAATCTCATGTTGAGGTAGTCGCCAATATTTTTTTTAACTTAGCTCATTTTCTTTTGTATATATTTTATTTTGATTTGTTTCCTTTCGTTAATAAAAAATTTTAAAATTTTTATTTGGCTTTAATTTGTGTACTAGATTTCTATTTATTCACTAGTTTTTTCTCTCACTAAGTGACAGTGTGTAAATCGTGTATTGTTTGTATTAATAAGACATCTTACGCGCATTAGCTCACCTCGTGAGTTTACTAAAAGCTACCCCTGAATGGGAAAACATAGGTTATTTTCATTCATTCATTTAGGCGTGCCACAGTAAGAGTGGAAAAACACCACTCTTTTTACTAATAATTTTAGCTCGCGTCAACTGTGATGTTATTGGCGGCCACAGCGGTTGCATTCAAAACTCCAAAGAGTATAGGTTAATAGATTGAATAAGTTTACAACTTTATGATACAAATTGATCACTTTTAGGAATTCAAATGGTATTTGACTGTCTCTTCAGAAGGTATGATGTCCTTTTGTCCAGTTGATCCTAGTATACTTCTTGTCTGAGTGTAGCAATTGAGGCAGTGGAAAATGACGTGGACCATAGTTACGTGTATCTTGCATTTGGTTGCAGGTTCTCTGTAAAATAGGTAGCTGTGCGAGACAATGGTTTGGTTGGCCCCTACCCTGGGAAGCACTATTTGATTCTTTTTTGTGATATCCTTGGGGAAGAGTATATCTTGATGATTGCTCAAACACCACACTTAAACGTAGAGGCGCATAGACACTTCTTAAAGTTCTTCAAGGAGATCAACTTCTTCTATGATTTTACTAAACTCTGAACCGGTGCCGAAGAAGAATAACATTCGGGTCTGGAGTGGATTTTCAACGAGGAACTTCTTTTAAAAATTAGTTATATTTATTTCCCTTGAATGTTTTTCATATTTTAAGGCGAGTAAAAATTCAATTTGGATACAAATTCTTACAACCCCTTCAAAATCGTTCTTTTTTCTGCCACCCTGTATGTTAATCTCTTGATAGAAAATTTTATGATAATCTAAGATGACTGCCATTTCCTTACAATAATAAGTGATACATATGACATTACTTATTTTGGAGTCCAAATTTTGGCAACGTGATGTACTCACTGTGGATCATTCAACTTTCAACATTCATCGAAAATTATTTTACATAAAATCACTGACAAATTTGATAAAGTGGCCTGTCAAGTGTCATTTAATGTTAACGAATGTATTTATGCGAGTGTTTACTATATAATTCAGTACACTGCTCTGACCTGGCTTTGTTTTTGTACACACACAAGTACAATAAAATTGCATTTACTTTTACGACACTACGACAATTATGTTAAGCTATGATAAATATTTACTCTGCTTGGGACGGCTATAATTTAGCGGCTTCGCTTCTATTTGCGTTCACTGGTTTACCCAAACAGTGTTCCAATTCCGTCATGAATTATAAACAAGAATTAATTAGTTGTTTGTTTCGAAAATTGGGCACCAATTTACCCATGCCTGCCCAATGATAGTCGCTCATTAATCTACTGTAAAGGAACTCCCAAATTACGTCAGTTGAAGACCGTCTGACGTTATCTAATTCTCTCTACTGCAGCTAATTGAAATGTAATTTGACTTTGAAACTGTTATACGGGATTATGTGCACAAGGCGGCTATTAAAAGATCATAACTTGAACTCCCCATTGTTCGTAACCTGTGCGAAGAAGCAGGATTTTGTGTCGCATCGAGGGAAGACAAACTTAAACTGTTTGGTGGAAGTAACGGAAGCAAACGATGGAGCAAAGGTTTCAAGCTATATTAGTCTCTATTAGTTTCTGATAACTGTATATTAAATATATATTGAAAATTCTGTCAGTTTTCAGTATCTTATATATTTTGGTTTAAGAACTATTCTACTGGATAAATAAACTATCTTTATGATGAAACAATTTTATTTAAATATGGTGGACATTTCTTTCTAACAAAGCATAAATAATTAATTAAAAATATACGAATTGTCGCCTACAGAAGAAACATTCTAAGATTACTATTTTATTGCATTCGATATTTGATGAACTGTGAGAATTATATTTTAAAAAATTTTGTATAGAAATTGATCTACACTTCGCTTATCTACATGGACAGTACAGCATTCATGAAGTTCAATGGTTATAAAAGGTAGTTAGAAGAAATATTCATAAAAATTAAAATTATAGACAGAAAGAGAAATCATTACCAAATTTTGAAGACTGGGACGTCGACTCAATTCTTGTATACAAAATTCTGTAATACTAACAGATTATAAATTTCGTAAATTATTGAATTTTAGACAAAGAAATTGGATTAATCTTTCTTATTACTATCAATAAAACACGTAGAGTGACCAAGAGTCAGATATGAAATACTTTTAATAAAAAAGGTTTCGTCCGCCAACTTTCGAGACCTCGTCAGTACTTTAATTAAAGATAACAAACATTTCATGTTGCTGCTGAACGTCCGGAAATTTTTCAGCCCCGGACGTAACAGAAGTAACATGAAATTTTTGTTACATTTTAATTAAAGAACCGAGAAATTCCTAAAACTTGGGAGATTTAACGTTTTCAATTTTTTTTCAATTAGTTTCATGTTTTTTGCGTTTTTTTTGTTTTTTGAATTATTTTTCTTCGTATTATTTTACGATTTTTCGTTATTTTCACAAAGAAATTATATTGTGTTAAAGACAGACGTGTATTTTGTTTTATATTATTTCCAGAAATATTTGTATGAAACATTTGAATTTTCGAATATGCTTTGATAACAACAGTAAGAACAAATTTTTGAAAATAGTGACTTAAGTGTAGAAAAATATTTATATTTTATAACTTTTACTTTGATATACGCTCATTGTTTTTATAGATAATACTCAGATAATTACTATAAACCTATCGTTATTGTTGGCCATGATAAAATATTAGATGAGCGCAGGATAGTAACGCAAGATATTTACAAATTTATCTAATTATCTTGGTGAAACATCAACGATATTGAAAAGTACAAATTAGTTTGTCTTACTTTATCATGAGAAGCGAAAAATCATGGACATGAAAAGAGTCATAGATATGTCTTACATTGTATTATTCTATATTTACTTTTTTTTGGGGGGGGTTGACAGGCTACATGAGGGTGATCCTGTAACAGGCAACTCCCCTTTAATAGCATAGGAAGGGAATTGAAAAATTCATTTACCTAATAATATTTTATAATATGCCTGCGAATTCATTCGCGTGAAACTTTGACAAATAACTCTTTTTTATTTTTCTTTCTATCTTTTTATTTAGAGTCTCAACTACTAAGATTATTAGGGACTACGGTAGGTTAAATAGTTATTTTCTGGTTTCATGGTGTGAAAACACACATAACATCCGTGCCCATACCAGGATTCGATCTCGGGGCCTCTGTGATGCTAGACAGTAACGATAATCACTAAGCCACAGAAAGTCGGCTAATAGCTGTTTTAATTTTGCCACAAAAAACGAAGCAACACAATTTGAATAATGTTGAATTCATTGAATATGTAAAAAGTGCGGTATTATTAATGTATCAATTTTAATTTTAGTATCTAAGCTTCAGGGTGAACCTTTCAGCTCGCAGTTGGTTTTGAACAGATCCCGCCTCCACACGTTTAAGAGCCAATTCGAGACAAACTACCGGACGGACAGAAACTTCAATTATATTTTTTGGGATTTAATAAATTTAATTTATTTGATTTAAAATATGAGCAATTAATAAATATTAAATTTAACGCGAAAAGTAAAACCAATTGACGTATATATCTGATTATTATTATTATTATTATTATTCAATCCATTAGGCCTCGTTTGAGGAAATAGGATACGTCAAATATAACATTACAAGAAATATACAAAATTTTACAATTAAGAATTGAAGAACAAAAAGAGGAATGATAAAATTCAATCTTCAATTTTCAGTCGATGAAGGAGAAGATCGTGCGTAGATTCCTGCCGAACATGAAAAAGAAAATAAGTCAGCAATTAAATTGTAGTAGAGTATAGTTGTAAAATGATAGGAGAGTTTGATAGAACACCAGCAAACTGTTTTAGTCCTTCCTATATACGAACTCTTTCAGTGAATAATACGCTCCATTCATTCTTATCGACGAACCAAAGAAGTTTTTCACTTCTGAGGGATATATATATATATATATATATATATATATATATTTATATACATATAATTATAAACATTTCACACAGTAATTAGCCTATCTTTGACAGAGATAAATATATATATATTATAGATCAAGAATATAGGCCACCCGTATAGAGTTTATGGAGACCTCTATGAGCGTATGGTCCATGAAACCTATCCCATAGAATGTTTTCACTTTTTTATGTGTTTATATACGTATAACGTACTATTGTAGGTTAGATGTACTGTAGTAGAAACCTTCGCTGGCGTGTATTCATAATCGTTCCCATTTATCATAGCGATCCCTTGAATCCAAGTAATGCATAAGATACAAACATACAGGCACACATACTATTGTTCATATATAACATAATAATTTTTTCTTGATTAAAATTAAATCTTAAATTATAAAATATAAATTATTATGATTTTTACCGTATAAGAACTGCCAATAATACATGCGAAATGTTTACACGTAAATAACAGGATTTTAGGTTTATTAATAAATATAAATCTTTCCGAAAAACACATTTACAGTAGGGTCTAGGAACAAAATTCTTAATCTCATTGTTACAACGCCCTTATTGTTGACTATCCAAAGATGATAAAAAACAAATAAATCGAAAGCTATGATAATAAATGTTATAAAGAAATAATATTTGTGACTTTAGGAATGATTGCTCGCCCTGTTCAAGTGATAATTTTATGAGTTCCTTTGATCATAAGTGACACGATTATTTATTTGTATCCTCAAGAGATACGGAATGTACAGAGAAGTAAGCACGTCTCATCTTTATGAATAAAAACAGAAGTAACCGTCAGTATAATTATGATTGTATTAATATGATCCGGGACTGTGAACGAATGAATATGAACAAATTCCAATATTTTTAAAACTTCCAATTAAGTCGTAGTCAAGTTTGTAAAACAAAATTGAATTGGGTATCATTGAAACATTCCAGGTGCTTGACTGCCAACGACACCAGGCGGCAAATATTTAAAGTTGTATGAGGTCGTGCGACCGCTGGCGGCGACCACGGGCTTTGTCGGAACGTGACAATCGAACACTGATATTGTTTCGACGCCCCCAGGGTGACGCTCAAACTGAAAACATTTCAAACTACAAGTCCCTCAGAGCCTGTTACTATCTGACAACAATTTCGCTATCTGGTTATGTTGGAGCCGTACCTACCTGTACACACTCAAAATAAACATTGCTCTCGGTTGTGGACGGAGAGTGGTATTCGTTTCGGAAGCATATCTGATTTCACGACTAATTTCGAAGCCTTCTACCGTTAATTGCGTGCCAATCACTTTCAAAACGTAAAAAATGTATGAAATCCCTCTTGAAGCAGGCTTCAAGTAAAAATATTTCAAACTGATGATCCCATAACTACTTGGAACGAATATTTATTAAAAAACTCAATCGTATCGTGTCACTAGTGAAAGAGACATGATAGAGAAAAAAAGCAACAGCTAATGGAGAATTGTAAAAAAAATTAAAATATGAAAGCAAAATTTATATTTCCGTGCATGGTAGTTTTCTAGCTGCCTAGAAAAGTTTATAATATTATCTAATATAATGTTTCAATACCAGTTTTATGCTTATTTCAAATAATATGTAGGTCAACGACAGTTGACAGTCGTTAGTAGATTGTTGGAACTATTGAGATAAAGATTTGAGTATTATATGATGGTAAAAAAAAATTTCTGCTCTAAACATAATTTAATTTCATCTTAGTTACATATTATCTGAAATGATGTGCCTAGTTAAAAATCAAATAAAGGGAATGTTAGTAAATTTAATTGAAAAGGCTTGCGCAAGATAGGTTATCATGGAGGGTTGCATCAGACCAGTCTTGGACTGAATGACACAAAAACAACAATAAATTTAATAAACGAAAGGAGGTGAATTTAGGATACTAGAATAGGAAACAAATGGTATCATGAGGTTCTTTTCTCTGGGTTACATGAGGGTGATCCTGAAACAGGCAACTCAATAGCATAGCAAGGAAATTGAAAAGAGGGGATGTTGAATGTAGAGGAGTAGCCAAGGGGTTGACTAGAACCCCGGGACTGTAGTTTAAGGATCTTACCCGGGTTTTTCACCTAAAAGAGTTGCAGCGAAAATCCTAGAAAACCTGCATCATGTAGGTCTCCCTTCTGAATGATGGGCGACGAATTTGTAGTAGGATCGCAGCCTTCCGTTCTCCGTGTCTGCACAAGTTTTAGAAGGCAGTTGGCCGACTGATCCAATGTAATCAGCGGGCAACTATTACGGTATGCCCAAGGTCTTCGACTCCTAAAATAGATGAAGGTGCCTCGGCGTATGAGAACATTAAAAAAGCCAGAGAGAGTACGAGGAATTCCCAACGCATTCAGGTGAGCCATGAACAAAATTAGAATGAGCGAGAGAAATTAAAAGATAAAGAGTAATAGAAAATCAGCATTGTTGACTGTAAGATAAAATAATGTCCTCTAAGGAAGTCAAGACATGTTGAAAGCCCTGAGATGCTCCACAATTTCTCTCCTTCAACTGCGTCTCGTCGCCGTCACGTGAGGTAGGGAGCCAATAGTATGTCAGAGATTTGGTCGCGTGGTACCAAAAGGGAACCTTCCAACGTGTCCTAGCCGCAGTTCTGCTGGCCAAGAAATGTAATTTGAAAAATGTTAACCCTTTTCCTACACTGCAGCACCGGTAATTTCACCCTGATGTTTCTTCCCAAGCCGCCACATCCCTTATCAAATATTAATAAATATTATTAAGAATTACATTTTTGTATAAAAGAAACCGAATTTGTTAAATAGATGATAGATACTTGAATTATTTTTTATATATACAAATATTGAAGAAAAATAAAATTCGTGTTTATTTCTATTCTCAGTAAATAAAAAGATGGCCCAAAAAGTTAGCATTAAATATATAACTATTTATTATCAAAAGCGGAGTTTCATCTCCATTTTGAGACATCTTCAGGCTTAAAATTTAGCAGTACATCATATCTGTCCTTGCCTCCCTCAGTCGAAAAGATTATAGCTACCATTTAACGTAATTATCGAAAGAAATTAAAATTTAAAAATATATTTTGAATATTTAATCCTCATCAGTGCTTTCTAAATACGCCATTGAAGTATCAATTCCATTTCTTTTTTCATGATTCGTGTTCCAAATAATTTATCGTTGAGTTAAGTCGCGTGATTATTTACGTTCTATTCAATAGCTGAGATATATTGGTCCTTCTCGGGCGCTACAAATTACGTTAATAACCGTACTCTAGACGAGTACTTCAGAATTACATTCGTTAAGGACGAAATACAATGAATAATTGTCACCTCCAACAAAAGATCACTGACCATAGAAATAAACTAGTTGACGACTGAAACGATGATTCCCGAAAGACTTAGGTAAAAACCAAAAAGTGAAATTAAGTAAAAAGAGATAGATATAAATGGAATTTCCCTTTACAGGTTTGCACCCTACATAAAACTTGATACTCTGTTTATAAGTAGATCAAAGTTTTTTTTTAAATGAATAAATAAATTGGCAAGTATTTTGTAAGAAATGATTGAAAAGTGAATTTTACTCCTTTGTAAAAGACAAATGAGAACTGGTTTGTTCTTTATAATTCTGTCGCTGAAAAAAAATTAATAAAAAGTGAGAACTAAAATAAATATTAAAAAGTGGCTTATTAGAAATTTTAAATACCTGAAACAGGGAAAAACTTATGAACCAGTTGATATATGTATAATATTCTGATACAGTAAATATAAATTCGTGTCTACAAAAATAATATAAGTTTAAAGATGATCAAAATTTTTAACATTCTGTAAGTTAATTAGTTACTAACGGAATGACAAGTTAAAATCTCATTGCAAACACATCACAATTATTACTGAGCTCTCATTAGAACGCTTCTGCTTTGCAGTTTGGTTTCCTAGCCTCCGAGTTGGATAGTGTAAAATAAAGTATTCCTTGGTGGACATGAATTAGGAAAGTCCTTTCTCTGAAGCTTCCTGCGACGCCTTCCCGTCCACATGGGACTCTAATTATATGGCGACGAGAACCATTTATTCACGTTGTTTAGTCCCGGGTGCAAAAAGGGCGAAAAAAACACCGAAGTAATTTTCCCAGAAACAAAGTACTTTCATTCGAGTTCAGTATTGGAACCATTTACTTGTCTTTCAGCGAGGAAATGTGTGTGCCAGCGGGAAAAGTTTTTTATAGAGTTAAATATATAATTTACTTCAATTTTATTTATTTAAATTTTCTTACGACCCTAACGCCCTTAAAGATTTTAAAAAAATGTTATAACTAACAATTTATGAAACTTAAAGGTATTAACTAATTATAGCATGCACGTGGACGGAAATTTTATAAAATGGTTCGTGAATAAATTCACTGAGCATTATAATTAAAAAGTATTATTTTACAATGAATAACCGTAAACTTATTTTTCGTAACAAAGTTAAGATTCCGGAATGTTTTAAAATAATTACAAAATTTTAATTTAAATGAAAGTCAAGCACATATTTCAATGTAATTCAGCGCGAGCCAACACAAATACATTAATGTATTGTATACCATATAATAAAATTCATTACCAACCTAAAGCTTTATAACAAATTATAACCATCAGATCAATTATAAATATTATTATAGTACATATGTAATTTAAAAATACAACAGTTGCTAATGTCCACCAGTTTAATGCGGATTTAAAAAATTATTAAGTAACAATTACAGTGAAAAACATATTTTCATGTGACTCTAAAACAGAGAACGTTATAAAATTCGTAAAATAATTCAGAATTTTCAATGTAAAAATTCTAATTTCCTAATGTGAAATTAAATATTTCTTTATAGTTTAAAGAAAGTAAAATCTTCACCGCAGATATTGAGCATCTTTGTATTAATGCAAGAACGTAATACAAATAGTCTTTTATTCCACTGAAAATCAGAGATAGTTCCATACATTTTAATATATCTAACACCATATAAAACTTCCCCAGTTTCACTTAACCGTATTTAAAGTATTAGAAGCATAATTATCAGAAATTTTCTAAAATATTGTCTCTAATTAGTAAACTTATGAAGTAGTAATAATTTAATAGAATTAATCAGTGAGTCTATGATGCGTCTGGAATTAAGAGGTTGCTCTGAATTTTGGTGACGATGATTCTACAGCTGAATGTTGCAGCAACTGAGCCAACGTAATTTGAAAAGACGTAATCTTTTTGCTATTTTGAGAGATTGTAAATACTTCAACAGAAAAACAGGAATTAATAATAAGTGTTAGTGGAGATGCAATAGCTGCTCATGTCGTAAATATTTGCCGCATGAGAACCGTTTAAGTAACGTATTACAGTAATAATTTAGGGTATTTTAATTGGCATGTGAAAAAATCGGTTATTTCAATCACTACTGAGTACAAATTTTTAGGACGGCTGAAATACCATTTCGTAGAAACTTACAAGGCCAAGTAAAAGGAAATTAAAAACTGTTGATTGTACCTCGTATTAGAATGATTATATTTTTTGTATGCTGTATGCTATAATATTTATTATGTTTTGAGGCTATAAATGTAGCTATTGGAAAACACGTAGCTGTATTATTTTTTTAACGTTATAAGCGTGGACTTAAATTTACTGAAAATACATCCACAATTTCAGAATCAGTTGATTACTGTTGTTACTGGGTAATGCAAACTATTTGTAAGGTCTATTGTATTCAGCTTCACGCCAGAGTACATTAGCAGACTGTTATCACCAGCAGGTTCAAACCATTGTTAATTTTTCAGACGCGTTTTATGGAATTGCAATTTAAACTGAACTCGACGTTCAACTTTCTGTTCGAGGAATCGTGCCAGGTGAAAAAAACATTTAACCCCACTGTGTTTGAACTTGTGACCTTAGGATTGTAGTGTCGGAGCGTTCTCCTACAACTCTTCAGTATCAGTTCCAAAAATTTTATTCCATAAACGTCCGCGATAAAACTATGTTTTAGAGCAAATGTATTTTTGACAGGTTATTAAGAGCAACTGTAAGAAGAACACGAAGCAAAACAATGGTAAATGAAGGTAGAAGAATGCTGGAATTAATCCGTCGGCTTATTCGTACGAGTTAAAAATTTTAATTAATTGGTTTTAAAAACATTTGTAAGGTTATTAAATTTGTGTTTATTAACTAATTAGAGTTGTATATATATAGTAATAATAATTACGTCCTCAACTCAAAATACTAACAACTTAGCATCAAGATCCCTTGTTAAAATGACCAAATTTTGCTTTTAAATCAAGTACTTTATTTATAAAAACCAGTGTAACAGCTTTAAGATAATAAGACTCGTTATTTAAATTTAACACAACTTTTTTAAAAGGACAAATGTTATATATCCTTGTTCCACGGCTCTGCAGCACATTCAGGACCTTGGCCATCCTAGAAAACTGCGGACTATCATCTTACAGGACGCTTTCCGAAACTGCAGTGTTGCATATTCGTGGTATCGACTCCCCCGCAGCCTTAATCCCAGTCTCCGTCACCATGATGACACAAACATCCAAGCCAATGCTGGATTCGAACCCGGGACCTGTGTTGTGAGTTCACTTGACCACAGGTAGAAATTTAAGTGTTCTTTAAAGCTAAAACAAGTTTACAATTATTTTTTTAAATTCTTCAATTATTAAATAGACATGTTTTAAGTTTCAACTAAATTGATTATTAAATTGTTGCAAAATTACTCAGCTTTGTCCTCAACAAATGTTTCTTTGGCTGCAGCGTAATTCTTTTCAAGTATTAAAGAGCTTTAAAAGAATCAAATTATGATAATTTTCTTTGCATTATAAATCAGAAATTGAAATGAAAGTAAGGTTTTACAGAAACAGTTGAATTAATGTTCGGTTACTATGATTATTTCTGAAAAATAAATATTATCCGAATTGCTTTGAAATCAAGTGCTTTATTTATAATATAAGACACATTCGAAACCAGTGTAACATCTTTAAGACATATATTCGTTGAGTTACCCTATTATGACTCAATTTACAGCATTCATTGAACACTGCAATGAAATATTTCATGGCCGTAATATTAAGTGTCCATTATCAAGTTACATTCTTCCCTTTATATCTTTTCGCCTCGTTCTTGTTTACGTCAGTTTCCATCAGAAACACATGAAAGGCTAATAAAGATATCTGGCGCCTTGGGCTCACGAATTTTGTCTATAATCAGATAACCCTTTATCGTATTAAAGGCGGAACACAAAGGGCAAATTGTAGCGTGACTGTTCTGCCTGCAGTGCTCCAAATATCAAAGGCACAAAACGCTGCTACTGGCAATACGTAACTGGATACACGTATTCTAACTTATCTTAAATTTTTTTCTGACCCAAATACATCGTCCAGATAAAGGGAAGCCGGTAGAATGACCGTTGAAGGAACGTTGCACAAGAAATGCCTCGTCGAAAGCGCACGGAACCGGATGCGAGCACCGGAATTGGATCACGCGAAACAAAGAGCTTGATTAATGAAAGTGAAGAGTTACGCTGATAGCTCAGTGATTGATCGAAAGGGGAGGGAAAAGGAGACAGCCAATACAGAATGGAGGGGAAAGTGCGACTGGGTTTGATAGAAGCTGCGTTTTTCTTCTCTTCCCATTACCGGATTTTTCTCATAATATGACTAAATGCGAACTGCTTTATCCAAAACAACTATGAGGTTTTCTTTAATTTTCAACGTAATGTAAAAGGAAACATTAAAAAATTTTGAATGCATTATTTTCACAGTGGAGGTATCTCAGTCATGACTAAAACAGAAAGCAATAAAATAAGTTTACATGATGTGGAAAAGAGAATTTGTAAATTTATAAGTGCAGTGGAAAACTTTGATTCACATGTTAGTCTTTTCGAACTTCAATTGCTATCAAAAGGGATAATAATGTGGGAGAAGTCTTGACGGTTTCTCTTCAAGTTGTTCAACAAATTGGTCATCGTTTTTTTTAATAATTTCTTGGAAATATCTCATATTTTTAACGATTAAAAGGAGGGTAGCTTAATTCCCACCATACGATTATGGGGCAATAATTAGTAGTGTATAAATGAGTATTTAAAAGTATTTAAAACTCTTTCTCTTAGAAAAGTTATTTCCTAACTCTTTTGGTGTATTTTGAAAATTCATGCCGTTATTGATTATGATTAGAAACTGTTACATAGTTTGCTTCGATTTTAAATAAAAACATTGTTAAATATCAGGTTCAGTAAGTTTTAAAAATAGTCACACTTGTGCTTCTTATTTACATATGTCTAATTTCCATACAATAAGAATAAAGCTGCATATAGTCTTAAACGCTATAATTAGTAAAGTTCACAGCAAAAGCACTAGAACTTCCACTGAAATTTGTGTAAATGAATATTGAAGTAGGTATTCCGGTTAAGAATACACTTGACTTATGCGACAAATTTTCTTCCAGTAGGCCGTAAATTGTAAAACGAAATGTTCGTGTGAAGCTAGAAGAAATTTTCGTTACATGGTAATAGAAGCAATTTTAGGGCTAAAATATAGAAAATGTAGCAATTTCTTCAGCTTCTAACTCCAAAATATATACTCACGAAACACTTACTTTGGCTTTAAAAATAGAAAAAATTATTTCTTATTATTATTTAGAGTCGCATCTAATACTAATAGACATTAAAAATTTTATACAATTTTGGAAAATTCTTTTTATGTAGAGGTATCCCGGTATGGAAACACACACATACAACATCCAAGCCCCTTGCCAGGAATCGAAATAGGGACCTCTGTGGAGCGAAGCAGTTACGTTAACTACTACAGCACAGGAGACCGGAAAATGTAAATTGTAATTTAAAATTCAACGAGAAATTTTAAATTAAAATTGTTTCTTGAAATATAATACTTTACGTAGAAATCATCAGGGTAACCGAAATAAGAATTACAGCAATTAATTTAAAAATATTTATAATTAATTTTTAATACGTATGATCTTATAGTTTTGTCAATCCGGTTAACGCAATAAAAACTCTCTTAAATCCAAATAAAATGCGTTCTCTTGAGATTTATAAATATATTACTTCTTCTTGTGAAACTACCTTATTAACAATGACTAATTTGGAAATGTGACTGAAATAAGAATTCAAAAGAAATAGTATTGTTTTCTGACGATGTCGCAGTCTTGATGTCCAGTTCGTATGAATATAAGTAATGTATTTAAAAATGAAAGTAGCGTTTCGACCGTCAGCTTGGAGGGATAGTTCCTCCTCAAACGACAATACTCCCCTTCCTCTTCTCCTTTCCCTACTGCGCATGTAAACATGCCACGTATAAACTCACTAACAGTAATTTATTATTGTGACAACTAAATGATATATCGAATATAAAACACCGTTATTGATTTTTATGTATAAATCTAAATAAAAGTATTCCTTGTTTACATCCATAATAAAAAAATATAAAGCGACTGCGTTAAATGTATTCTAATTGGAACAGAAGTTACCATTTTACAGACAAAAATAAACTGTTTTAAACAAAATATTTAAAAAATTTATTTATTTTAACACTGGACTTTCTGTTAATTGGCAACTTTTTTCTTCTAATTAGTATACATCCATAAGAATATGAAAATATACTGATAGAGCTGGAGTGAAAAATTTACAGCGTCAAGTTTGTGAAATTAAACATCATGGTGTCAAAGATGTTACCATTCTCGCGAATTCAACGGCACTTCGTAATCAATAAAACATTCTTGATGCGTATAAGTCCTGAGAGCCTGCAAGAACGATATATATATATTTCAAATTAATTTGGATTTGATTGAAAAGGAATGCGTAGTTTTTTTATGAGCAAGGGAGTTCCACGTAAAATAACTTAAATGTGAGAAGTTGATCCTTTTCAAACGCACTGAAGCGCGCGTTGTGCATAAACGCTGCTCCACTACGGGAAATTTTCTCTGAAATAGGAATGTAAAGTGAGTCGGTGTGAGGAGCCAGTAGGTGGTGCTTGTATCCGTTGCGCTGAGTGGATTGGAGCTGCTGGATGCACTGTCAATAGCAGAGCCGGAGGATTGACCAGAGTCTCTGAGTACACTCACACCCACCTACAGGCACATTTGGCCAAACAGAGAAAACGTTCACTATTTATTTTGAATTCTTATTATCGTCGCATTTCCAACTTGGCCTTTATTAACGTTGTACATCATCTGAATATTACTACATTTCAGTGCAAAATAATTACTTATTTTCAACAATTAAAACCATGAAATGATATGGAATTTAATAAATATTAACTTGAACGTGAGACACAGAAGAGTTTTGAAATTTTATAAAATATTTTATAAAAAATACACCTAAAAATTATTCATGAGCCACATAATAATCAATACAAATAACAGAAAAAACAAAAGGTTGTTCCTTCGTTACATAGTTATACAACCAACATTCAATAAAACCGAACTAGACACGAAACGGAAGAAATAAAACATGACTAAAAATTGAAGATGTTTAATAAGCATGAATAGATTCCACACTCTGTTTAGTGACAACACAGTCAAATAAGTATCGTGCATACGGTTTTGTATTCTGATTTTAACACAATATTTGTAATCTGTATACATAGCTGTTGCAGTTCTTTATGTAACTTATACGGGAATACAGGCCCTTATAGAGCGTCCTCGTATTGAAGATATTAAATATGAGTCTCTTGTGCTAAAGCGATGCTAATTACAAACTGGAGTAGCCAAATTAATGACAAATATATATGTGAAAGTAAACCTCAAAACGTTTATGAAACTCTTGTTGCTTTCGTCAGGTGTTTGAATAATGCAAGATCCGCAACGGAAGTGTAACGTTCGTGCGGCTCGCGTGTTTCCCAGTCATCCGTCAAACATAACAAGGGCAACCAAAAAGTTTTACTTTCATTCTGAATATTAGCGTTCTGTGTTATATTAAAACGAATTCTAATATCATCCATATTTTTACTATGCTGAAACTTGTTTTATTGGAGGGTGCCCTGTCATGTGTCACGATGGTACATTCACCTAAGTATCAGGTAATATACTTAATTCATATGTGCATCCGAATATATATCATTTCAACGAGAAAAAATACTCAGTCACCTACAAGTTTTTTTCAGTCATAGTACGAACTTTGAAGGAGTGTACGGGTTACCAAAACATACATTTTTCGTACGAAAATGTTTGAACATTGCAGGAACACAAGAAGTGAGACATGGAAAGATAAACTTTGTTTATTTACATCATCGCAAAGTGCTAACAATAAATTATAAAAACCTGACGGCTGACTGTAATACAAACTGATGTGTCGTGCTTGGCTGGCAATGTTATTAGTAGAGGGCAGTACTGTGTCCGTCCATCCGAGTTTTAATGCATCTGCATTTTTTAAACTGTTCACCAATCACACCTTCGACGCTACGAAGCATGTATTGCTGTTGGTGGTCACAATTTTGAGCAATTCTTGTAAACATTGCTAGAAATAAGCACTTTGTGATTCAGTTGAACACAAAAATCGTATTTATTTCCTAGTATATATTTTTTCAGTTCATGCCTCAACGCGTCACTTTAGAATGTACTTTCTTATAGGAAAAAAGGTGTTACCACCACTCAAAGCTGGTCCCTTGGGCATTGAAGCATCCAGTAGTTTTTAGTCTTTGCGGATGTATATTTTGCATTTGTTTCCTGGAGCTGTGTCATTTCTGTTGCTTCTCCATATGCAAGTTGAAGGCAGGGAACGAATTTGTTTTGTACCGATAGTTAAAGCAACAATTTTGAGAGGTTTTGGAGACGATTTTAACTCCGTTTTAAATTGATTAACATTTTAAACAAGGTTAAGTAAGTATTTTCGAATATTA
Organism: Eucriotettix oculatus; assembly: GCA_034510155.1. NCBI lineage: Eukaryota > Metazoa > Arthropoda > Insecta > Orthoptera > Tetrigidae > Eucriotettix > Eucriotettix oculatus. The sequence continues at coordinate 79,554,203 of CM067378.1, forward strand.
GAAGCATTTTTTACTATTATAGCTTCAACATTTTCTACGAAACTACAACAGTAATTTTTACATTTAATAGATGATAGCTTATGGACAAAGATTAATAGTACTATAATTTAATCGAATAAAAATGCGGAAGGTAATCATAATTCATAAAGTTGTGTAATTAGGAAGATGCACTCCTAGACTGGGAGTCTTTCTCATGGTATTGGAAAAAATCTGGGCACCTCTGTGACAGAAAGGAAAAAGATCATCTAAAAATGAGATATGTAAGGGGGTAAATAGTTAGGTCTTAAGCTAAAGTTTGTTAATATGGAAGAAAATGAAGTGAAATTTAGTTAATTACATAGATCTTCTAGACTTGAGTGAAATTTATGGAGAGAAAGTTGCGGCAACGTTGACACCCTACGAATGAGCGTTTGCATTCCTGAGCTGCTGATCGAACTAATTAGACTTACAGTAAGGGTCTGCGGGGTGCAAGAGGACTTTAAGTGAATTCCAGGGACTCGCCTGGACGGCTGGCCGCAAGTGTTTGCGAACTGGGGATAGGAGGGCGTAACTTAGTAGCTGTGGCAGCCGCAGAGAGGACAATAAAAGGCGAAAGCTGAACGGACGGCTTGCAGGACTCATTCCGCAAAGTGCGCCACTACGGACAGACACACGATCCTGGCGGAGACTCGTTCTCATTGTCTCCGGCTGGGATCAAACAGATACAGCACATACAACTGTACCACCGACACTGGAACCGATAACTTTTATCCACTGGTCTATGGATACACGTAAACTTACGTTAGTATCAGAAACAAAATCTTATATACACTAAGAAATGAAACCAGTGATGAATTATTGAAGCCGGTAAATAAACAACAGCAGACAATTTAATCTGCCCCAAAGTAAAGTATACAGGGTTACAGAGGGGTAGTAAGTAATCAATTGGTCGCTTCATATCTCTACAAAACGACTCCACAGACATATAATCTAAGTAACAACACAGATTTTGGAATAAAGGAACAGGTTGTCATAACCAGAATAATAACCGGACACTGCAAACTAAGCCACACTTTTGGAGAGATAGATCCATCCCACCGTCATGCGATATGTGTAATACTGCCATAAATATAGACCATATCATCAATCAATGCCCCAAATATCATCAACACAGACTAAAACACCTACAGGGCACTGACTACAAATCCATTTTAGACTCCCATGAATACCAAAAAGACATTACTAAGTTCTGTAAGGACAGTAATACTTCTTATTTAATTTGAATGTAACGTATTCTGTGCGTTTATAAATTCATAATTGTACAATAATATGTAAATAGATATCACTGTGGTCGCTGCGACAAGAAAGTCGGTGCGACCGTAATAAATAAATTTCAAAAAAGCGACTCTATAAAAACTAAATATTTCCAGAAGAGTTTTGTTCCCTTTTGGGTCATGTTCATAATGTTTATTATTTATCGTTCACATTTCTAATTTACGAGTATATTGCTCTATAGATTAAAGCCGAGCTCCTTTGGCTAGACGCTACAGTCGCTGCCTCAAAACCCAGGGGTCCCGTGTTCGAATCCGCACATGGTCTTGGATGTTTGTACCGTCATGGTCACGTAGACTGTGGTTAGGATTGCTGCAGAATTGATACGCTAACCACATATCACTCCAAATTCGGAATGTGTCATGTAAGATGACAGCGCGCAGTCGGCCAGGTAGGCCACGACTCTCAATATGCTGTAGAGCAAAGGATTGACAGACAAATCTTTTTGTATAAAATAATATATCTTTAAAGCAGCTAACAAATGTGTACTACATTGAAGGTTACAAGTTTTTTATCCGCATCAAAAGCTACTTACTTTATTCACTGTCGAAATATAATTGTTGTTGTTTACATTTTAATTATGCATACCTCTTTTTATCAAGTTTTATTCATTAGCCAAAACGTGTGCTATTTTACGCAGAAACCCAGTGTTTTTCAGTAACTATTTTACATTTTTGATATCAAAATTTTATGAAATAAACTAAAATAAAGTCTTAAGTAAATACATATACATGAAAAATTTTCATTCCGGACAAGTCTCTGCTGGCAAAATAAATAACTCAAATTTTGGCGTATTTTTAACTTTTAAAATAATATAAATAAAATAATACAAACATATCTATGAACAGTTCTTTAAATATTTACGAAACTGAAATTTTTTTATTCCTTTTAGAAATGAATAAGATCAGACCTTATTTGAATTAGTCCGGGAGAGTAAAATTGTAGTCGGAAAAATTTAGTGTTATATCCGAGTGTGAACGTGAAAATGAATTAAAAAAATTCGAAGTGCACAAAACGATACAAACTTTGCGTGAACGTCGTGAAGATTATCCAAAACAATCATAGGACTTTAAATATGATAAGTATACGTATACTCAATTTATAATGATTGAATACTTCTTTTTTAAAAAACGATGGACTTTGTTGTAACAAAGAGATTCTTTGAAACCGAGTTCAAAGATTATTTGCATGGAGCATTGAGACTGGAACTTCGTCGCGAAAGTACGTTGAACACCCATATAATGGAAATACAATGGTAACGTAATAAAATTAAAAAATATTTTAAAATAATATATTTAAATATGTAAATTATTTATTAAGAGGTAACGTCTAAAAATGTCGACTGTTACCAGTAATGTATCACGTTAATATACTTACCTTTTACACTATAATTATTTTAGTTCATATCAGATATGGAATCAAATATTATTTGTATATATGAAGTGCTCTATTTTCAATATAATATCACTAAAATCAATAATAAAACTCAAACTATGAAATGTATAATAATCCTTTCTATTTTATCTACCAGGCATGCTTATCTTAAAGTTATACAGACGCTTTTATATTTTCAATAGAATTTTTTTGCAGTAGCTAAACGAAAAATAAATGTACTTTTATTCCATTTGATCAAAACAATTGAGGGGAAGTGTTGATTATAAGTAATATCGAAATTAGGACTACTGAATTATGGTTCACTATTGGAAACTAGTTGAGTATGGAAAATGAATTAATCCGTAACATTAAAAGTTTTCCGAAATATTTGTTATGTAGAATTAAATGTAATATAGTCCTACGTTTCAGAGATTTTCTTGATGGAAACTACTAGCGTATAATAAGTAAAAAATATTAATCAACAGCCATTGGTCTGGAAAACACAATCATTTCATTGATAATATTTACAGTTAGAAATTCAATTGCACTAGGTACTAACAATTGCAGATCTATTTAACATCCTAAACCTTATTCATAATATAATATAATTCCATGTACATAATTAATCCAGTTTTATTCGTTCTGTCCATGTATAAATGTTGCGAAATAAAAATTATCCATAGTAAGGACATGATAATTAGTATTGGATGTGAATTAATGATTCTTATGCTTAGTTTTAAAATAAATGTATACTTTAATTCCTTTTCTTATTTTCCAGGTAAGGACTCACTCCTCAATTTCTGAAGGCAGGAAAAGTAGGCTTTGTAACGAAGGTTCGTGGGTAAAACCTGAGGACATAGTCAGGACCATTAACGGTACAGTTCATAGTATTTAATACTTCGAGTACTTAATGTTTAAAAACTATGAATGTATGATTTATAAACGGTTCTTAGTTTTTAACGTATTGTATTTCACGAATTATCTATGAAGAAATACACACATACGAATTAAGCTGTATGACATTAAAGAAACATAAATTGCATTGACGTATTGAGACCAAATACAAGTAATTATATCTTGACCCCTCGCCTTTCCATTTCACAAATAATATTTATTAGTTGGCTGTGATTTGTTTCTGCAACAAAGAAAGACAGAAGTGTCCCCATTTTGCCCCTTGACATGCTCCAAGTTCTTAGAACTTTTTGCGAGTGTTTTATGTTCTGGAGCAGATAATTCGATTACCAATACGGTTAGTTCAGCGGAACTTGGAAAGAGTGGTTAGAAAAAATCCACTCAACGCTGAGTAATTTTTTCGCCCCTGTTTGTTGGCCAAAGTTACTGAAAGGGCTGACTTTAAGTGTATGGCTGGCGTTTATCTCGCATATTTCTATAGTTCACTTGCTAACATACTGTATCTGATTCGTTCCAGGAAGAAATGTTTCCTTATATCGAATGGTTTGTGAATGTCTTATGAATCAAATTTCAGTCCCGTGTGACTATACGTACAACTACCTTCATTTACAATTTACAGCAATATAGTAGAATGGACTCAGAAAATACAGTTTCATCTGAATATTCAATCACTTAGAACACTACAGAGACAACATATAAATAAATATTTTATATTTAATATGATACCCTAAGGTAACATAAAATTTTATGAATGGAATGAAAGGTTTAACATGTTTCATTAAGTGTTTGTCTCAGCTTTCTAAGTAAGCAATTAACCATTGTCATTTACTTACTTTAACTGGGAAAAGAACTGGTAATATTTTTTACTTTACTCGGTCGATGAGACTATTTTGAACATCAGTGAGGATAAATTAACCTGGATTCAGAAGTTCCTACTAAGTTCATGTCATAACAGTACTGATACAAAACCGACGAATCGTTGAAATACGTGTAATTTCTGCTATATGCACGTATTATATAACTCCTGGTAACTCAAGACATAATTTCGTAAAAACACTTGTAGTTACCTGAGAAGAATTTCCCTCTGATTTTACACAGTGACTAAAAGCTTCAAGTGTTTAATTATGTAATTTTTTTGATGACTTATATTTATATTTTGTCGGTTTTGGCTAGAAAACCTGTCAGTTACATTATTCCATCTTCCATCTCCCCTCCAAACCTCGTAACATGTTAATGAAAGTGTCTATCTACCTCCCTGGAGTGCCTGGAAACGTTGTAAGACTCGTGTTGGGGTTGGTACCAGGTGGAACACAGGGCTGAAGTCCTACTCGCCTGGTTATATATATATATATTATTGCCTGCATTTTGGTTTGATGGCTCCATCACCGTGTCATAATTACTATTCAGACCTTTTAAATCCACGCCCGTATGAAGGCGGTTCCGTTAGAAAATAAAATTAATTTAATAATATATTCATGTACTCAAATATTTTAATCAGTAATTTATGTTCATTTTATGTCAATATGTTCGTGTACGTAAAGTTTTAAATTTTTATTAACACAATTATTCAGTCATAATTGTAATATATTTTCACGTATCACTAATTCACTTAATTTATTTTAAATGTCAGTTTGCGTATTCAAAATATTAATGTTGTCATATATATATATATCGAAAATTGCCGCAAGCTCCAGTCCTCAAGATTATAATTTTTTTCAGAAAGTATACTAAATCGATTTATTATAGAATTATAACTCATAACATTCGTTTGGAGAGATAATAGAGAATCGTGAATAATAATTGCTTTTTTAAACTCATTTATGTCCTTAAAAAGCTAAAGCATATCAAGAAATAAATGGTCTTTTAACAGCAAGCATCTGTTGTATTCTTTATTATATAGTATCGATTCCCATACTGGATTTAATAACAAAGGTTTTGTGTACATGTTTTAATTTAAGATTTGTTAGTTATTAAATCTGCATTTGAGAATCATAATTAGCACTGTAAATTTATAATACATTTTTTATAAACTCCATTGTAATATTTATAGCACTTTGATGATATTACGGCTTTGTTATTAATTTAACAAAAAATGTTCCTCAATTTCATAAATTTCACTCTACTTCAGCTTACTGATATACTGAAATATTTGGTATGTGTGATATTAGTGTATTATTTTAGGCATATTTTGAAAATCTTTAAAATTATAGATGCGAATATGAAACATACAGAGATATGTAAGGTTTTATTGCACATTAAATGAAAGTATACTACAATTTTCTTCCTAATGCTAATATTCATAAAGTCTAGGGTATTATGTGAATCCTGGAGTTCATACAGAAGGCTTACATGACCCTACAACAGAAATTAGCCAAGAACAAGCCCACGGTGCTCATAGTGGCTTGATTACACTGGAACCCCAACGCGGTCGTTACCCTCGCTAAATCTGGCTTCTCACTGCCGCATGTAGGGGAAAGAACTCGCTGGACAAAATTGGTGCACAAGGATGAGAATATTCCAGGGCAATATAGCTGAACTCACCGTGGTGGATATTCTCAGGGCGTCTGGAATAGAGCGAGGCTTGGGTTGACCAAATCATTTACCAAGTTCCAGCGACACATCTCTAAAGGCTGATAATTCTATGACTACGTAAGGTGGAACTAGGCAGAAATTATTTCAACTCTTCTCACAAACAAAGGAAATACTACTTACGGAGAGTTGACAAATAATAAAAGTTCTATAAGGGAGACTTTCAATAATATTATACCATGCAACAGATGATACAAGAGCAAAATTAGTCATAAATACATTTTCATAAAATAGAGCACATAATAGAAGTAGCACAACAAATTGTTCTTTTCTTTAGATCGTCTTCATATAGAAAGATGTACTTTTATCGATCTAAAAAATTTTTAAAAAAACAAGATTTTAATAAACTTTTTAATATTAAAATTAATGAACATACATACAATTTATTTCATAAAACTTAAAAGAGAAAATTTGTAAGTGAATTTATTAAACATACGTTTCAGCCTAAATGACTATTATACAGTTTTTCTGTGTATTACTGATATTTAATGTTAACAATGGATATTTGTCGTAAGAAGGAGCCATTCATACAATTTACGTTAAGAATATAAGTTATTACTTTTACATCAGAATTATTTTATCACAAGCACAACACCCAGCCCAACAATTACGAATAATAATTGCATTAATCATCTAATCTTTTGTAAATTTCCCATTGTTAAAATATTGAAGTGTGGACACGACTCAAGAAGTTTGAACCCTAAATTTCGAACTGCTTTTATGTTCACTAATTCCAGATTATAAATAACGTTTTGTTTGGCCAATGTAATAGGTCTTGTTATATATAAAATTAATTCTGTCCATAACATTATATTTGTCGATTTTTATATGTGGCATTAATAATTTTGAGCAATTTTAAGTCATATGAAGGTTTTAAAAGGACTCATACAGTTATCAACAAACAAATCAATGTTAGTAATTTATGTTTGAAAATGAAGGGTTGAACGATACAAAATTATAAATAATCCATTCTTAAACAAACGTATCGTAATTATATGGAGCAGCGTGTGTGCCGCACCTGATATATATTTTTTGAGTACTTATAATATATTGTTACTGAAATAAAACATTCGATAAATTTAAAAGTTATTTCGTCCGAAACAGACCAAATAGATGGATCAACTACCTTATTCTTGTAAATTAAATTCATTGTTTGTGTAAAACAGTTCAAATGTTTGTTTGTGTGTTTGTATGTATATTTCGCATACAGCTCTAAACACGTGGAAAATTTTCAACCGAATTTTGAACCTGAGAATCACATTTTCCTGAAAAAAGTAATAATTAATTAATTTAGAACCAAACATATTCATTGAAAGTGTCCTACGGCATATATTGCATCTTCCTTCGTTTGTTTGGCAGCTTCTTTTTTCATTTTACTGATTTTTTTAGGCATATTAATATGAAGAAATGAGAAAAAAAAAATTCTTCAGAAATTTCAGTCCCCGTGTCCTATAATTAAACTTGTAAGATATTTATAACCATTAATATCCTGGGAATCGCCGAGTATATAGCTATTTCTAAATAAAGATAGTAATTTAGCTGAAGGATATTAAAAATTTTTCAAGGCGTAGAGTAAAACTGATGTGCTAATCATGTAATTAAGGTGTATTATTGAGTTTTATTAATTGATTTTTATTAATACTCTTTGCAGGATCTATGACAAAAACCTCTAGAAAAGTAAGGGAGAGATACCTCTCAATTTAAAAATTAAGATCAGTTTAGGATGGTATTTATAGAAAATTTGAGATTATTCACGCTACTTTGGGGGATGAAGTAAAATATATCAACTACATAAGTTAAATAGCTTAATTTTTTATAGCGTAATGAAGAAATACCTAAGGTTGACGAATACTTCACTACTATTACAGTCTAAACAGGAGACAATGGATTTCCATTAGGGGAACCAATTTGAAGTTTCTTCTATCAAACCTTGATCTGAAGAATATTCGCTTTGGAATCATTATAAGCTACGATGATGCGCAAAAGCGGAATATAATTCTTTTAGTATGTTGACATAATAACTTTTACCATTAATTACTTGAGCGGAATACTTAAGAATATTTCCTTGTCGACAGAAAGCCTTAGATTTTCGTTATTCGTAGAATGATGATGCACATAGTTGTTTATTCCACGCACGAACTCTTTCAAGAGCCAAGTGCTTTTAGATTTAGCACGCTCTGCGGCAATATTGATAAAAATATAGGTCAGAGAATTAGGAGATTGTATACGGCGGCAGCGTACTACATTTTTCATGATGCTTATATTTTTGTGGTGGCAATAGAAGGGTCTGTGGCTCGTCGAGGGGTTGAGAGAGAGGGGGTTCCTGTCATTGGAAATAAGTAGAGTGGAAAATTTCGCATCATGCGGCGCGGGTGGTCACAACAATGTGGCTATATATCCTCAAATACTCGGCTGAACTCCACCGCGGCTTTGGTCGCCATGTTATGCGCGTGTGGCTCTTGTGACCATTTAAATATTTGAAATTAAATAACAGAGTGTATTATTACACGAGACGTGAATACACTATCACACAGATTCAAAAATGTGATAAGTAATCTGTAATTTATTATCAATATACTGGCAAATTATTTATCGTTGTTCAACTGTACAAATAAACGTTTCATCTAGATAATCATTTCTATATTTTTATTACCATCCTCCGTACATCTAATGATAATCCCTGGTCCACTTATGATAATGATGATTCAAAGTTTAAACCTCTTACAAATACCAGTATAAAAGAAGCAACGATCCTGTCGAATTACGGTAGGCAAGATGGATCCCATATCTTTCAAAATTCCATAAATCTGAATTGATGCGTCTCTCGTGTTACCTGAAATAAAAACTAACTCACTTTTATAAAAATGTTGATATGAAGTATTTTGTCAGTTAACATTTTAGTGTTTTTAGGATTCCTTCCACGTTTTGTCATAAAATTCGGAACTAATTAGGATTTTACTCCAAAAATGGAACAGGAAATTAGAAACCTCAATTTGACAATATTTTGTTCAAAATATTCAAAGTTCAAGTTTGTTATTTTCGTTAAAATAAATAGTTTTTATGTACAATTTTGAAGTACGCCGTTATAATTTATTCTTCAGCATTAATATTTACAATAATTGGGCGCAAGTTTTGTTCTATGACCCTGATGAAATCCTAAATGTGCAGACGAAACTTTGTTGGAAATTTATAATAAAAAATTGGTTTGTCTGCGATATTTTTCTTCTGAGAGATATTGTCTACTAAATCTCATACGCTATAAATAAAGAGAGCAAGTAAATCAGCTTTAATCAGAACCATGAAAGAAAACGTGAAAAAATTACCTTCATATAGTTATGACACTGAAAAATAATTATTGGCACTGTAGTTCTAAAAAATTGATTATTTTTAATGTCAATATACAAATAACTAATTGGAGCAGAAATTTTATATCAGGAGAGTGGTTAGAATTACTTTTAGCAACAATATAAATTACAGAACGAACGTAATTCTTTAATTTGTTTATAAGCAGCATTGAAACACTTAGGCTATATAATTCGAAGCTGTTGAACTCATATACATTAAACCCGGTACTTCTTTGTCTCTTCTACTTAATTTCATTTTCTGCGTATTGCGCAAATGTTACAGAATACAAGGAAGACTTTTGTTGCTGAATAATTTCCCTCTCAGAAAGAAAATGAAGACAGGAAACAAGGATAAGTAACTTGAAATAACACAAGGGCCCGTGTTTATAGTAAACTTTTCTTCTGTGTTACGGCGCGGTGAAATGTTAAGCACGAAAAATGCTAAGTACAGAAAGCTGTCTCAACTCTTTGAAACCACTCTAACAGAGCTGACTTGGTGTACAGCGGGAAGAAAATCATTTACATATCTTTGAAAATTCTTGGCCATTTGACTTTTAAATTAAATGTTTACGGCAAAGCTTAGCCTCCCCGGTGCCAAGGGTCGGAAGAAGCCGTCACACTTGTTATATCATTAGTCTGTTTCAGTCACGTTGCCCAGAGAATACTTTTGAAGGACGAGGTTTATTTGCTGGAGTAATGGAACCATTTAGTATTTTACGGTCCATGTAATCCCTGCAGGAGCTGACTTGTTCAAGGGAGCGCGACGTCGACCACCAATAACTTGCAACGCTTTGCGGATCCTTCCTGCGAAAAATCAAGTTATGGCAAACATAAGGGGAGGAAACAACTGAGGATATTGTTTTAAGTCTCCAGTAATTACTGCCCACTTTTATGGGGTAGTCGCTCTTTTCAATTTATGTTCATACACAAAAAATGTAACGTTACATTTTAGTTATAAAAGTCGGACGCTTATCTCCTTCAAGATTTATGATGTAAATTACTGCCCAATTCAGAATAAACGTACAGAATGGTTGAAAAAGCTTCCAAAGTACACGAGATAATAGACTGATGTATATGAGTGAAACATAATTTTAGAAATATTCTGCAATATATAAATAAGTTATGCATTTACATTAAAAAAATTATACTCACATTTGAGGTATTTCTGATTTGAAACTGAAGAGTTTATAAAAAGGAAGTATCTGTTGTGCCAGTTTATATTATATTTAAGTTCTCATTTTTTTACTACAAAAATAATTTCTGATATATTTGGCTTGTTTTATTTTAATTAAATTCAGTTAGATACATTGTTCCATGTGAAAATAATATCTAAATATTATACATATAGTGCATCTTTCGTAAGATCGATGAAGTGTATTGAAACTCAATCATAAAATATTCACAAAAACTCTGTCGAATTCAAAATAATTCTGTTCTGTTGAATCACACACAAGCCCAGTGGTTAAACAAGTTCTTTGAGGCTAAATGAAACAGTAAAAAAATGCGTTTGATGTGTTTCATATTGATGTCTAACGGGTACGTAATTAGTTATGTCCAATTATTAACTTCTATTTGAACGGACTGCTGGATTGTTTCTTTTCACCTGTTTACGTTAATTGATTGATAAATTTAGTTGAGGATGTGTTAAAATACAATGAAATTTTTGACATTAACTTGGTTAATTAATGTATTTTATAGTGAACAGAAATAAAAGTTAAAATCCATGCTTTTACTTTGTCCATAAAATACACTAAATAATAACTGAAAGGGACCAGATTGAACGTTTAATTGTAATTAATAAAAGTTGCTATAAAAAATTCAAAGAATGGCATTCAGAAACTATTTTCTGGAAATATCAATATTGGTCTTCTTTCTTCTTTTAAGAAAATTATTTTTTTCATTTCATCGAAGCGAACGCAAATGTACCGATTCGAGAACAGTTTCTTAGATAGGGTCGAGGCCCACCATCGACAATTATAACGAACATTGTAGGCTGGGCTTTTCTTAATTGAAAACTGTGGAGAGAAGAGCGGCATGTGTTGGCAAGTCTTACATATGACAGTCTTGGGAAACCTTGGATGTAAATAAATACTCAAGACTGCAATAATCATTTTGGCTTTATTTAGAGGTCAATTAAGCAATTGGATCCAGTAAAGCAACGATTTGTGCACCAGCAGCATAAAATATTGCCGTTGTGCTGAATATCTAGGGGAAGCAAACATAGATAGTCACTACCCATAAAAACGTTTCCGTACAAGTTCCAGACATTTTAAAGTCATCCATAAGAGACGTTCCAATCATTTTTCATCTATTTAATAACACTTCTCGTCTAACTATGTCTTACTTGGTTTTTTAAATTTCTAAACTTATAAATTCCGCCCAAATTTCTTAAGAGAGTAGCTATTTAGAAAATACAGAGAAATTGTAGTTGCTTTGATACGTAGGTCCGGTATTTTTTATTTTAAAAAAGTTTTAATTTTAGTTTAACTGTAAAACGTATTCCCAAATTATACTATCATAATATTAAATATCTACTAAAATATTTTAATTTAGATCAAAATCCAAAAAATTAAAGTTTCAGAAAAATTAACACTACAAAAGATTCAGAAGCCGAACTTTTAAGCTGTAAGTTATAATTTTGTTTATTAAGACGACGAATAAATTAGGTTGAGTAATTATATAGTATAATTCGTAAAATATTATTGGGCTTACAGAAAAAGAAAAAAGATTACATCATAAATCTTTAAAAGCAATAACAGTTACTGTTTTTCTTTATGGATTTCCAGAATAATTTAAATTTGCAGCTCTGTAAAGAATGAAAGGAAAAGTTTAGAATTGGAACTCTCCGGTGCACAAGCAGAAGCGCAGAAATTTAAATCGGAACTTTAAATGGAAAAGTTCATTTAACACCGCATCTCCAATACTGAACGACGCTCGGAGTGTCTTTCTCAGTTAAACTGAGCTTAATTGCTGAAAATAACCGACTAAACTTTTTACAGCAGTTCTCTTGTACATTATGTTCTGTGAAGCAGCTGGCGTAATTTATGGTGTAAAATGCTACCGACTTTCAAGAATTATTGTCACACATCGAATTAAAATTTACACCAACATGTGATATAAAGTCATTATTGACTAATATGATCGTACACATTAAATATAGTATTTTTTTACCCCTTGGACTGTCCGAAAAAAGTGTTGATACTGCATTGACAGATATTTTATACTGTTACATTATTGTTATTAGTTCTGTTTTGTTGTGACTTAATTCAGTAATAAACGTTATAGAACTGTTCTACAAGTTTCTTTAATGAAGTTACTACAGGACGGTAACAAATATTTATTGCTAATAATATGATTATAAATATTGCTCCCTTGAAAATATCACATGCCCTATTGGCATACACTTAAAAATAATATAACTTATTTTACGCCTTTTTGATTATTTAGAAGAAAATATAACAGACTTGTTTACTAAAAATGCATTTTAAGCTATTTGAGCCTTTTTGGGGTTGTGACTAGAATGAAAATTTATAAAGTAAAACTAGTGAAACTATTAATAGATATTATAAATGACCACTCCCAACATAAACGTTTTTTAAGATTGACTAAACTTACATAATTTCAGGTTTCACTAACTTTACTCAACAACTTTTCACTCAAGTCAGTACCTGAAACAGTCACAGTCACAAAAACGTTATAATAACCCCTATTTTTTTTAAAAAAAATAATCGGATATTGTTCATAAACTAATTTATTTCAAATATATAAAAACGTACTGTATGTCTGGCAGATTATAAAGATGGATTAAAGTCGAAGTCAAATATAAAATCTTCCTCTGCCTTATGAGTTTGTGTAGCGTGACTCCAAAGTGAACATATCTTCGCCTAAGATGGTGGAAGAAAAGAGATCACTTTGGCGCGGAGGCATGTCATTTCTGAACATCTGGTGGAGGTTATAAAAGCGAAGTTTTCTGATTTTGAACTAATGATGTATGGAGAGAGACGATTGATAAATATATTATATTCATGTAAATTGATTGTGAAACACATAAAAATGAATACTGGGTAAATATCACTTCACCACGAGTAAAGTTTTTCAACTGTGTTGGGCAATTATAGTTAATTTATTTTCTGAAAATGTAAGTAAACTTTATTAATTTGGTAACGTCGTAGATTATTTAGTTGCAAGTGAAACAACGTATCAAACCTGAGACAAAAATTAGAAATTTTATTTCGGATACGTGACATTATAACGTCTTACGCGTTATGCTTATAATCAGATCTTTTTTTGGGTTCTGAAACAGGCAACTCCCCTTTAATAGCATAGGAAGGGAATTGAAAAGGGGGATGTGGAAGGTAGAGCAAGGTAGCCAAGGGTTGGAATATAGTTTAAGGATCCTACACGGTGTTTCACAGAAACAGATGCAGATAAATCCCTAGAAAACCTGCATCAGGTGATTTGGGCTACTGGGAACTGTTCTCACGCCCTTCCGATTGACGGGAGATGAGTTTGCTATTTGGTCGCAGCATTCCTTTTTCCGTGTCTCCACCAGTTTTGGGAGGCAGTTGGCCGACGGATCCAATGGGATTAGCGGACAACTGAAACCGTACGTCCATGTTCTTTGATCCCAGTACATACACCTCATGAAATAGATGAATGAGCCTTGGCATACAATAATCTTGAAAAAACAGAGAGAGTACGAGACATTCCCAACGCAGTCAGTTGAGCCCCGCAGTCAATGGGATAGAGCCGGGCACAAGGATACAATAAGTAAACTAGTAATATAGCTGTGAGACATAAAAATTATTATAGTAGACCTCACGAGCTAGAAAAAATGCATATATGACTATTTTAATTTTACTTTATTTCTATCCCCATATAACTTTGCGTCACAACGAATATGCAGCTCGTTTCTGTATGTAAAATGATTTAGCAACGTAACTCCACCCTTCAAAGAGAACGTTGTGTTTCCAGTCTGGTGCAAAATCAAATCCGACAGCATTATGCAAATCCGAAGTGTTTATTGATGGTATAAACACTGAATTGACCGGAAGTACATAATTCAAGCACTATTATTGGATTTATCGCCGATAATTACTAAGCAAACTCCACTGACATGAATTGTAAACGTGTATCTGACTTTCTACGAAATAAATGTCATTAGTTTTCTTATTTATTTTACTTAACTAATATTCGAGTCATGTTTCAATAGCACTTTTGGTAAATCCTATGCTCAATATTTCCTTCCTCGCAGAACGTGTTCCCTAGTGGCATAGAAATCATCTGAAAAGGAAGGAGCCAGATGTACGTGAGATCTTTACGATGACGCATCTGCAAACTGAGACCATTTATCTGCGTAACCCTTGCTCGTTAACGCAGCTCCGTCTTTTAAACACGAATAATGCCGTGTCACTCTCAAACGAATTGCAGTACCTTCATTCAGTTCCTTTTCTACATAGCAGGAATATACATTTACCTTAAGAAAGTTTAAAGTATTGGTACGCCCTTTCTGAGCCCTAAAAATAATATGCTTTCTGCATCACAGAAAGGCATTATCGTTATTTACTCTAAAATCGTGTAATTTTATTATTTATAATTCAATTATAAAAGATAGAGGTCAGGAAGATTATTTTTTTCGTATGTGTAGAGAACAATATGTTTTACATATACTTCCTTGTTTGTTCTATACTGCGTTGTGTGTAAATCTACGTATATATGTAAAGCGAAAAGTTAATATATAAACGCAAAACCATAATTACATAAGCTAAAATAATTACATTTGAAATATACGCTTCCTACTGCAATATTCAGACAGAATGTCCCGAATTTCAGGCCATTCAGGTTAAAAGAGAAGAATTAATCCCCTTAAAAATACCCGTATATTTTCCAAGGATACTTAAAAATAATAATTTTAATTCGATTAATGAACCATTCACCGGTGTAGAGTACATTTATCGCTACGTGACTGCATAAATGACTCACATTAGGCTAACATAAACACTCTGAATAAATTGCAAATACATAATGTACTTTACAAAATTAAATACAAGAAATGCAGAAAGTTACATCGTATAAGCAAAGATTCTTGAAAATTCAGAATTAAATCACATATTATTACTATTACTTAAAATAGAATGGTTAAAATCTAGGAAACAATTATAATCTTTTAGGATGGACACACACTAACACAGTAAAATAGCGAACATTTCGTTATTTGTCTTATACGTCTTATATGCACTGATAGCGTCCGCTCTCACTCGCAGTCACCGTTAAACTCATACTTGTCGCTTGTTTCTCTATCATTGTCGTTCTCTGACGAGTAAAAACCCAAAACCACTGTCGTCCTCTCAAATTAATATAAACTACATTAATTATCTACATATTTAATTTCGGATATCTTTTATATTTTTTTGTAATATCTAATTGTCATTTTTTATTTTCTAATGACTTTTTGGCTTCCTATAGCTGTTTAAACATTAATAAAAATTCTAAGACTTTTCCATACTCTTCTGTAGTGATTAATTTCGTTAAATTAATTCACTTGCTAAAATTTAAGCACAGATAGTAGAGAAGTACATAATTACTAGTGCTACTATCAAAGACGTGATAGAAGCTACAGGTTGTTCGTAATGAGTTATTGTGTAAGACAATTTTTGTCTATTAAATGGTACCTAAAATTTATTACATTTCAATTGGTGGCTGCTTGTTGAGATATATTAGAAACGAATTCTGCACAGCACTTCTACTCAGCCTATCCCCTTTCCGCTAAACTGTTTGCAGACTTTAAGAGATCCTTAAATCGCAATTTCGAGGGATGAAATTCGTGTTTGAAAGCAGTTGAAGAGGAATAAATTGTGAGGGGTTGAAATTTTATTTTGCTCTGTTCTCCATAACACCACAAAGAAAACGTATCGTCAAAAGAAAATGTTTATATATATTTTTATGAATTTATTTAAAACGAATTATATTAAATTTTGAATTTAATTTATATTAAAACATTATACTGATTAAGATACATTGCCGTGTTATGCACATTAAGTAAGTTCATAAAAATGTTGCATACATTTGTGACTTGAAATATTATATGGTATTGTTCGTTCTTTACACAATATGTGCAAAAACAATGTTTTATTTCTTTTGGAAATAGATTTTTAAAAATATTTTTATATGAATTGGTGTTCTGAAATGTATCGTTTCCTATAGACGTTTTGTAATTTTTACACGATGTTAATAAACCCGATTTATTAAGCTCAGTAATAGTGTTATACATAATAAGTAAACGAATCTGTGTAAGTGATTTAAGCAGATTTTTGTAATATATTCTGTTGCCGTAAAACCTAACATAAACTACCTGATGAATGTTCAAAAATGTATAGAAACGATGATGAATAAAATATTTGAAAATGTTCTGCAATATTAGTAGTTAATATAAAAAATAGACGTAAAGTAAAAAAAATGTGTGTCGAAATATATTATTTTTGATAGAAACACTAACGTTTCAAACAAAAATACTCGTATGTTGTAACTTAGCTATACTCCAAGATATAAATTCAATTACTATTATTTTATTCAATTTCATGTTCTCATGGATTGTTTATATGGAAAAATTGGAAATAGTGGCAAGGAATGTGTGAGATTTAAACTGGTACAGAAGACTATTTCCTAAAAATATAACAGTTTTAAATTGCATTGGGTTGTTCGACCGTTTAATGTTGATGTTGAAGAGATAAAATTCCCTTTAACAGTCAACGTTTTTTTAGATAATTAATATCTTCTATTTTATATATTTAATAAATAATAAAAATATAAGAATTGAATTGTATCTTATTGTAAATTAAATGATTTTTATACTATTGTTTTTGTATGTATGTTGTATATGGCAGTTTAAGCTGCCGTAAGCTACAGTTGTAATAAATTAATTATTTAAAAACATTTAAGCGTTAAAAGGTTTTTTATTATATCTTCAACAGTTTTTAATTTTAATTTGTTTTGTCAATGTAATTTTGAAGGTCTGCTAACAATAAATCAATATGATATATACCCATAACTTATAATCATATGGTACGGTAAAATAATGTGATTAAACTTATTTGAAAACGTAAGATTAGGATGAAATTTTCTGAACAGCTAAATGATTAAATACTAAATTTTAAGTTCGTACTCAAATTGGAGAGAGACATTAAATAATTTTCAGAAATGTGTATTTATATATAATTGTATTTATATTCTATTACGGTTGCTATTCACGCAATTCTACACCCATGAATGAGCAGTGTACAACAGATTTTATTTGTTACATTTTCGAGTGTACACAAAAACCCCAGTGGAAATTATGTTTAGTGGAGCAGATTTAATTGCTGCACACTAACTGTCGCCTCTGGCTGACGAGGGTACACGTGTAAATTTGCAAAACAGAATTTTACCAATTCGCCCAGGGGTTTGGTCTAGGATGTGAGGTCTCTGGTGCCGTAATGTATTTCTCGTACAGCCCATCAAACACGCTGAATAAGGGCAAGTAAGACAGCTGATAATACTAATGAATGCTTGAATATAATTATGATTTTCGTTTTAGGTGATTTTTAAATTCATTTGAGAGACTGGGAAATTATTTCAATACCAAGTATCATTCGAGCTACTCGATTTATCATTCCTTTTTCGTAAACACTTGTCTAATTAATGTTTCGTATATCATCTATAATACTAAAAACCATTATTAGTGCCTCCGTCAGTATGTCACGACTATAGGTGTTCAAAATATTGGTTCGAATTTGACCAGATTTGTGCACACACATTCCTGAGGGCCCGAAGGTACCGATAATCTTTAAACTTTTAGAAATATACTGAAGTTACATATGTGAAAAAAGTTAAAAATATTTACGTAAACTTTCGTGTTCCATACACGAATCGAGATCTCCTAAAGTGTATGCGGTTTCCCTCTACTCATGGTATATAATAATAAAAACCATTGGCAGTGAGTCCGTCAATATGTCCCAGTTATAGGCGTCCAAACTACTGGTCCGAATTTGACCACATTTGTAGCACGTGTTCCTCAGGGCCCTAAGTTTCCCATGGTGTTCATTTTTTTAATACACTAAAATTATATGTATGTGAAAAAAGTGAAAATGTCAACAAACTTCCGTTTGTTTCGTTGCCCTAGAGGGTTCTCTCAAGCAAACTTTGTTTTGTTTACGCAAAGAATGGTGGAACTGTGAATATAATGTACCCTCAAGTACTGTAATAAATTTATCTTTAATTACATTACTCCTTTATTATTGACGTGAATTCGAGCAACGCCGGATCCTTCAGCTAGTCATTTTCTACTATAAACGCATGCTAAAAATATAATTATAAATCGTATCAGTTAACAAGCAACTTGGTAATTAAATGGCGCTTTTGAGCGTTATGTTCACCATAAGTAATTTTACTGATAATTTTATCAACTCCTAAAATAACCTATTACAGTTAGGATGTACTCAGTTCTACTAGAACTGTTACTACGGTCCGGATCAAGGACAGTAGAAAATACGTTTTTCGCGACATAAATTCCAAAACCCAATTTTATTAAATTAGTTCGTTTTATATCATTTATCTTGAAAGTTGGCGGAATAATAACTCTAAAGGGTCTATGGAAACGTTTCTATGGTACGTGGGTGGTAAAAACTTTGGAACCTGGAAAATAATTCATAGAATCATTATCTAGGAGTGCAAAAGGTCCGGGGTTCATAACAGAGTCAGCGTTTAGTTTAAATGGGAAAGAGTAACGGAAAATACTCTTTTAAGAATATGTTAATTTGACTAGAGGAGATGTAAATTTTCTTTGTCAGTCGGTAGAAACGAGTTACGGTTAAGATTTCACCAGATACCATTGTAAATAGACGTTTTGAGGAGAAATAATACAGTTTTTTAAGCGACCATTGGGGAAGGAATTCAGACCGTTTTCTACATCACCGTGATCAATTTGAAGAAAAAAACTTACATTTCTTCGCAAACCAGGATAAATATATATATATATATACATCTATGTTGTGAATTTATATTGCCGCTATTTGTCATTAAATTTCCTCAGTCAACCATATAAAAAGGACAGTGAGCTTTAATTTAGTATCTACTTGGACATTAATGTTTTGTTAATTATTATTGTATGTTTTAATTCCACAGTTTGACAAAATTCATTTCACAATAGGAAAACATCTTCACATTTAAATTAGTTCAATGACTACAAATACCTTAGCCTGCAACACCTTGTGAATGATGATCGTAAATGTAACAGTATATGAGGATACAGCGAATTAATGTGAAAATGTTTTAATGAAAAATAATTCTCTGGAATATTCTTTGAACACGAGCCAGTAAACTAAAATGATTATTTTCCTTTGAAATGGAACGCTATCGTTGAATCGCTGCCATAGACGAGAGACGTAGAGGAATTCCGACCTCAGCACTTGCGCTATCTTCTCGTGTTACACATGAAACACGAAAAGCAAGTACATTGTCGCGGAGTACTTTGTTACAAAACCTCTTCAATAGGAAATATTAACGTTTCATAAAATAAATAATATGATACTTTCGAATACGAGTGGATTGTTTCCTTCGACAAATTCTGAGTATTCTGTACGTTATACGAATATTATTGTATTTCTGCGGTGAAAAAAAACAATTCGTAACTATGGTTTCATTGAAACAAATACATGAAAGGACGTATTGTTGTGTTGTAATTGATTTAATACAAAAGGGACTTTATCGTGGCTTTTGTTCCATTTCTCAGTAAGAATATATCTAAGCCATTTTAAAGAACTTCCAAACATTGATATCGGAATGAAAAATAATACATCAACAGTATTTGTCAGAAGTGTTTGTATATAATATTTAAAGTATAATATAGTGTTGTTTTGAAAAAGACGTGGCATTTTTAGGAAATAAACACTACGGGAAGTCGGGGCGGAACGGGATACTTGTAGTTATTTTTTTTTAAAATTATGGAAAATAAAAATGACTTTAGCTATTATTTATTCTGTCAAAATAACAAAACAAAGAATTTAGATTTTTGATGAATTATTAAAAAGAAATTTACAAATTACCCCTTCGCCACATACACCCTGCGGCAGAACGAGAGAGGATGTTTTGTAAATACAATTAGTGCAATAAAATTAAGTATAATTTAAGAAAAATAGTAACACCTATCTGTTTTACTTCTTATAGTTATCTAGCGTACGGTTGATCGGTTTATTAATTTTTCCTCCCACAGTACGATTTTTTACAACTTAGGTCTTTTTTCCGATCCTTTTTATTCTTAATCTATTCTTTTTAGGTACAACATCCTGTAAGTGTTTCTAATAATTCAAGTCTGCAAGTTCTTCCTTTTTCTCTTGAGGATCATATTACATTTCGTCTTATACAGTAGTATTCCGTTTGGCCCCGCGCACTAGGGTCAGTCTAAGGTTGATTTAAGCTTTATATACGTAACTTGCAGATAGACACCTAATTTAGGCATATATATCGTTAAAGAGTTAAAGCGAGGAATTTTTTGAATTACCTTCCGTGCAAAATGCAAAATTGTAAAGTAACAGATCTGCCAAAACAAAGAGTTCATTCACAAAAAGGAGTCATAACTTGGTCAAGTTGACTGCCAGGACTCCGTCCTTGGCCAGTTATAGTGTTTCACCTTTATTTACTAACCTCCAGCACTATCAAATAAAAAAGGGGTATTGCATTCTACCCATCTATCCCATTCCTCCCCAACCTCCCCTATACTTTTTATACGTTGTGTTTAGAAATTTTCTGTAACCATAAAACTTTGAAGGAGAGCATCATACTGAGAGAGATAATACAGATAATCTGTATTTTTTTCAAGACTAGGCTATTATAGGTAAATTTTTAATGTTGTGTAGTACATAATTGAAACGGTAGATTCATTTTGTACCTATTTTCTCAATCGAGGACTAATCCAAACTAAATCCCAATACAAATATGTTTTAAATGAATTATTATGTTTCCGAATATTTTAGTTCAGCTATATGTGAAACGCAGAGCTTTAAAATGGAACCCTTAAGCCATATCGTAGTTACCTTCGGCGAAACACCGGAGCTATATAACCAAATGGATATTACTTTACTGCAGGCAGATCCGCCACTCTTCATTTCACGAAAGGGAAATAAAATGTGATGCTTGAATTCAACTCGACTGACAACACATAAATATGAAACGAGTTTTTAAGGGAGAGTACATGCGAGTATTGAACGAGAGGTGACGTTTTAAAAAGGTTTCTAGTAAAAATTGGTTTTATGAAGTAAGTTTGTGCAAGTAAAATTCTGTTATACTTTTGTGACTTGAAAAGGAATTCTAAAACTTTACAGTTAATTTTAATAAAAGCAAAGCTTTAAATTATTTCTGAACTAAATACTTTGGAGACGTTTCTCAAATATACAGTTAGATCAGGTAAAAACATTTTCTGTTTTACTAAACCATTTTTGTCTGAATGTGCTGTTACATATTTGTAATTCTGAAATAATTTATCTGTTGACATTAAATTATGAAAGCAGTTATAAAAAATAGCCCGTAACACATTTGATGATATTTTCCTTTTGATATTATATAATCTTGTGAATTCGGACACTTGGTGGTTGCCAGAAATCATTCTGAGCAAATTGTATCCTAGACTAAGGCAAACAATTATTTTTTTCTGTTACTGAATACGATTTGGTGATTCCACTTTTAAAAACTAATTACTAAAATAAATGTACTCAAATCGGGAAACGTGAATTGAGAGTACGTAGAATGTTAGGGTTGATACAACGGATCAGATTACGAATGAGATATTTAAGTGCAGATAGAGATTTAATCTCAAGCAAGTAAAAATGTAGGCTAGTTGTTCTTAAGAAACGTTTCGTGAATGAGAAATATCAGAAAAGGAAATAAGCCAGTTATTATTACTAAGAAGTTTCATTAGAGAATAATCAGAGTAGATAATCCACAATATCCATATACCATGCAGATGTGACTATCACCAAAATCAGCAAGTCATTAATCCAATGAAACAACATTAAACAACTGTAATACATTAAAAATTGCAAAGAAAGGTTTGAAGACTTGCGAAGTTCTTTTGTGTGCTTAGTATCCTTTCTGACAAAAATATATTACTGTACGTATGTGAAGACACTTGCTTACATCCGGATGCTAATTATTTTTATATTGGCTGCGATTTTTTAAATACCAACAAACGGGTGTTATTTGAAATTGCAGCTGATTGGCTATTATAAAAGGGAAGAAGAAAATTCGGGTTCATAGGAGGTGAAATGGACGTAAATTTGTTGCTGAGAAATTGATTAAATTGCGTTTTACGTGAATGATGTATCGAAAGCGGTTGCTTAACCAAATTTTAATATTTTATCAAGAAAATTTTAATTTTATTCAGTTTATATACGTATTAAGTCGTGTTTAATAATGTTTTGTATGCCGTTTATACGTTGAAGAAAAGATTTAAATTCATTTAGGAGTTCATCAACTACTAAACAAATATTGTGAGTAAATTGTTACTAAGCTAAGGAGAAATATTTCATCAAATGTTATTTGATATTTCATTAAGTTTTGGGGAAATACATAGTCACAAACTGAAAATTCAGAGGAAAATCAAAATACCAACATAAATTTCTAATAAATCCATAAACGTTTATGTTATATTTTCTACACGACAAGTGATTATTTAAGTATTTTATTACTTCGCGATTTCTGTTCTTATGCGTGGGTGTATTAAGATAGGCTTCTTTCACTAATTACCTGTCATTAAATATTTTTGGTTCTACCTATGACATTAAATTACATTTGAATAACGGCGTCAATTTTAGATAAAATCAATGTATAAAAATTAATAAATTCGTTTTCTGGTTTTAAGTCTACTATTATAGAATTTTGTCGGTAATTTACAGATTTATTTACTTCCCAGTTCATATTTATTTTAGAAGAGCATGATCGATACATTACTCCTTTATTTCCGTAGAATACATAAACACCGCTTACCGTTTAAACATAGAGCGGTTTGGTACAAAACAAAAGAATTAAAAATTAATTCGATTGATTTCAGTAGAATAACCTTTGTACTGAACTAATTTGTTTATATTTTAAATTTCGATACTTATAAGTTATGCACTAATTGTCATTATTATCATTATTTTTCACGGTTAGTTTTTTGCATTATTCAATATATCAAGTATTTACAAAATATGTCAGTTTCTTTAAGTATTACATATTCAATCAGCGGTTTAGCAAAATGTTATATGTAAGAATGATATTTATTAAAGGGGATTTCTATAATTTTACCTATAAGCAACATTTTTTTAATGGTAACCTCTGTCATTCATCATTCTTGTAACCATGGTTAAGAATGAAACGAACATCGTCAGTGTCTCGAGAAAATTCTTGCCATGTACTTTTTATGCTGATGTTCCTCCTGTTAAGATACGGTACATGGATCTGGGATCAATAAAAATAGCAGTAGCAATCAAGTGTAAGAGATACGGCCTGCTTGGACTGCCATTGTCTCTACGGGCACAATAGCCCCCCCTGCAATCCCGGGTAATGTTGTCGCATTGTCAGCAAAAACTCAGCGGCTTAAGCAGTCTTCTCATCCCATACTTCTCCTTCACAGACATTAAAACTGCGCTCTCGAGCAACAGCCAAATTTTGGCCTGGCCGCACATCGCCGTAAGAGCTATTTACTCAAGAAGCACTTGTCTATTTATCATTGAGATTACTTTTATATTGAGTCTACAGTTTATGCATCAATATTTTAAACGAGAAGATAATACTAGTCAGGAAAAAAATTAACATCTCTCACGAATTATAATTACGAGAACGTAACTACTGTATGTTGTAGAAGATAAGGCTGAGTATTTGCACAAACTGTGCAAAACTTTGCATATAGATAGATACAAGGTTATTGCAACAAGACGCATTAAACGTAAATTTCTGATAGTTTGATGAAATAAGTTTCAGTTTGAATTAAAGAACATAAATTGTGAAATTGAGATTTTTAATCGAATACATCGTTAATCAATCAAGGAATATTTTTAATATTTCATGTGTTTTCATATTCAAATCGAAACGCGCAGAAAGATTTTATTAATGTTCTGGAATTTAATCACTTCAATTGAATGATTGATAACCTTGACAGACAATAAGAAACATGAAAGCATTTTATGTACCTCTGAAATTTCTTGGCAGTATAGCGAGAAAATATAATTCATATTCACTATCTGTTTCTGAATGTGTCGTTCATCTATCCTCAAGCCTCCTCATGATTTATGCAACTAATAAACAGGGAGTGTTGCATAAAGATCAATAAATAACTTTGGTTTATTTGTTACTTCATGTCAAAGTAAGATATATTACCGGTAATTTCAAGATTTTAAGAATAATGAAATATATCACTGCATTTCTGTTTCTTAACTGTAAATTACGAATTTATACACCTGTAAAAAAGCGTCAAATGTAAATAGGTGTGCATTAGTATCATATTCTTCAATTATCACATCATATACGAATGGGCCAAATTTCCATACTTCAAAGCCATGGGAAACATTATTCGTTGTGCACAATTCACAATAATAATCGATATCTTACATTACTTGAGTTACATAGATATATAGCTAATTTTGAAAACTTAAACAAAATAAAATTGACTGTGAGCGGCCTAACGCGTAGTATTTATATAGCGCAGTGTGTGTGACGCCCTCGAGAGATAAACATTTTTGTATAAATTTTTAAATACGTCAAAAATATTGTTACTTAAGTAAATCCTTCATAAAATTTACAAGTTATTTAGCGCTAAATAGCCCAAATATATAGCTTAGCTACCTTGTTCTTATAATGAAATTCATTATTTATTGTTTATGTCGTATGCTCATATGTCATACGTGTGTTTGTACTGTTGGAGTAAGACAAAAGTACCACCTATAGGATCAGGGGTTAAGAGAGCGGAAATTTGGTAAAATCGGCCGACTTTTTCATCGAATAAACACTTTTCGGGGTCAATTAATTTTATGGTGTTTCCCGTTACACTATTTGTATCGGTCCTACAGTAATGACATTTAGAAATTACTACAAAATTCATTACGCCCTTACGTAGCCTGCATGAATGCGTGCGGAAGCGTTTTGTTGACATATTTTGCATACTATTTTCAAAATTTGGCTGTTTTGAAAATGTTTCCTTCGTTTCGTAAATGAATATACTTTAGGTTTTTTTACATTTACATGTAGGGCTGACCATTTTTATCAATTGTTAGTATTATTTTTATAATTTAATGAAACTGGGGGGAGAAAAAATATTTTTTTTTACTAAGAGCTTCATAGGGTTACTTATCAATTTACACTTTTCAGCACTTTTAATTTTTTGTCACCTAAACTACTCAAACAATTAACAAACTAATACTTGTGTTTGAAGGTATTTGCATGTACAAAAAGAATTAAGACAATATCTTAATATTTGTGATGCATAGATGGTTTTCAGTATCAAAATTATGAATAAAAACAAATTTTTCTGAAAAACAGTAATTAATTAAATTAGAATCAAACATATTAATTAAAATTACCCTGCAGCATATGCTACACCTTTTATTTTTGGTTTGGCAGCTTCTTTCTCAGTTCACGGAATTTATAGGCAAATTAGTGTAAAAAATTTAAAAATCGATTTATTTCCAGATGTTGGCCAAAATTTCAGTCCCCGTGTCCCTTAATGACCGTGTTTATTGTTTTAATTAATTTCAAATATGTTTGATTGTTGTCATATTTCTTAATTTTTCTAGTCAATAAATGTTATGTGGTTTATTTATTTCAGTTTTTGACAGCATAACGTAAACGTTAAATCATTGTGTGATTTATTCATTTCGTACTTGGCGGTTTCAACGTCAAGCAGAAAGAACTAAACCGTTTCTCAAGTTGAGAAATATAACAGTAGCCGAAGTGGGAGTGGGTAGATGAGAAAGGCAGCCGCAGAGGGTCAACGCGGCAAATCAGATTACTGCTGGCTCCGTACACGACTAACGCGCCAACAACGCCCTACATTAGCCAAACTCTTACGCCGTCGTTCATTAGCCTAATGGCTGGCGAGACGAGCCCTGACGCCGATCAGGGATCCACCCCTCTCCGCCTCTCCCCCCCCCCAAATATGCCCCGTCATGACTCAAGAATGATACATTATTATGTAGGTTTTGCTGCAGACTTATTCGGTGCTGTTGTTTCAGGGCCTACTAATTCATAGGTTCGTGTTTCTGAAATACTGAAGTAGGTGTGTGTGGTATTAAAAATTCTTTCCACTCCGTAACAGTTTAAAAATAACGTTTTAAGAAGAGGTATCATTTCAAGGGAGATATTTTAATGACATGTGTGCACTTTATATTCTTTTACAACAATTATTGGCTCAGAATTATCAACGATTATAGATTTCAGTTTCGTAAACTAGCTGTAAACATCTTCGCATTTCTTAACAAGACTAAATAATATTCAAGATTCTAGGTCAAATTAATATGATTTTCCAAGTGGGTTGATTTTTCATTATTTATAACAGTCTTCAACCGTATATGGTATGAAATGGTGACGGAAACAGTGATTTGCATTTACCAGGAAACACACTCTGATAGATTAAAAAAATTGTAGCCTCCCGTACGAATTTGCGATTTTTTTTATATGTCGTCCAGATATTTTCTTTTTTTGGCTCTATACAGGCTTGGATGGGTGTCAAGCGAACGACTCAACTGCCCGACTGTCAGCTTCTGTGTCACATTCTGGATTAGGGGGCGGCACGTGGCCCGTGTGCTGAATGCGCCCAGTACTATCTTTTCTTTTGCAATTTTCTTGGGAATCCGACAGGAAGCTGCTTGGCCTTTTATTGCTATTTCATTTCAGCACTGGGTAATATGTTATGAAAAATTTTTCATATAATATATACGGTTTTACACTTACAA
Organism: Eucriotettix oculatus; assembly: GCA_034510155.1. Taxonomy (NCBI): domain Eukaryota; kingdom Metazoa; phylum Arthropoda; class Insecta; order Orthoptera; family Tetrigidae; genus Eucriotettix; species Eucriotettix oculatus. The sequence continues at coordinate 79,581,687 of CM067378.1, forward strand.
AATTTAGCCGTACATGGGAATTCGACGATAGGTTGTGTTTGGCCCGGTTATCTCCCTTATTTAAAATGTTGTTCATAACATATTAGCCAATGTAATAAATTTGTTTAGTACCTGAAGAGTTTCTAATGAGAGACGAAACGTCATAATGTTTAAATTATAAAAATACTGCCAAAGAGGTTGATTATATCATTTATTATATATTCATTTGTCAGAAAAATTATTTAATAAATCAGAATAGATTATGCCCTCACATAGCTAGACAAGCGAGTTTTTTATCAACCACCGGCGAGCTCTCATGCAGAGACAACGACGATGGTATTCGTGAAAAATAATTAAAAAGTATTATAACAAACAAAGAGTTAGTTATATTTAAACGTTATTTCACGTCTGACAGGCTACACCAAGGTAAATATATTATTTCAAGCTAATCATACCGAAAATATTTAATGCTATTTAAGTACTGTTACTTTTAATAAGTTAATAAATATGCAAAAGAATTTATGAGTCACAGGTCAAATGAAGAGGTAAGTTACATAAAGACCACGGGAGCACACATCAAATTATATTTGATGTAGATGTATATATGAATCTGCATATATATTAAGAGACAGTTCAAGAATCCTCTCCATAAATATAATTGACCGTGTTTGTGCCTTTTCCTGTATGTGCGTGCTTATTTAAGATATCAGCATATTTCTTGACTCGAATGAGGTGCTGAGTTGGCGGGGGTTGTGTTGAAATTCAACTCTCATAAATTAGGGGGCGTGGAAATGTAAATTTTCAAAAATGTGACGCTCTCGCTGACGGTTTAATCATATGTTTAAAATACAGATTGCTGTCGAATTAAATAGCGCTGTGGGATAATATAAAAGCCAAAGCAGACAAAAATTAGTGAAACATAAAATATAATTGTAAATACTACATGTTTCGGTCCTGATATTGACCCTCTTCAGGTGAACTGATTTATTAAGCAAGAAATCATAACATTACAAAGATATTGCAATAGAGACAAAGAATACAGTACATAAAGAGCCCAAAAGAGAAAAATATTTTTTTAAAAAAACGAAGATAACTATACATTTGATATATAATTTATAAATTAAGGTATTATATATACTATAGAGCAAAAAAGTGTCAGTTTTTACATTCAGAGTATTAATGTTGTGTTTTATGTGAAGCATTTCTGAAACCAATCGGGATTCGTAGTTACTGTCACGGTCTAAAATTTGGAAATGGTCCCAGTCAATAGTGTGGTTCGAATCTAAATTGTGTTTTGAATTAACGGACAATTTGTCTTGTGGCAGCTTAATATTAGATCTATGTTCCTTGATTCCAGTGCTGCTGGCTCTTTAATTTCGCCTAGGACAGTCATTGAAATTTAATTTATAAACAATATTATGAATATTGTTCCTATCAACTGGGTCTTTCAAATGTTTTACCACGGTGGATAAATTATTAGATGATTCTGTTATGAGCTCGATATCGTAGCAGTGGAACAGGTTTTTCAGAGAATTGTGTAAAAGTTAGTGGAACGTACAGACAATAATAACTATTATAATTGAAATGAATTTCCGTCGTCGACCGGCACCCATATAGTGTTTTATAAAGAAAGTTTAGACTTTTATGGTGATTGGTAAAAGAATGGTTGGCATAATGTAATGGAATAATAACTGTTTTATAACAAAATATTTAGTAATTTACTATGGACTTTTTTATGGAGTTATTGTTCTTATATGTCTGCAAATTTTTTCTATAAGGTATTAAGTTATAGAATATTGTTTTTTGTTCTAGTATATCTCATTTATTTATTATTAATACTAGACCTAATTCTGGTTAATAATAAAAATTTTTACAGTATTTTCGTATTTGTATATTTAATTTTCCTGGTTTTGTACTGAAGTTCGTTATTATAACGCAGTACTGAGAAGTGAGACTAAAATGACAAGGTTTCACTTGGCAATTCAACGTGTTTGCGTGAGTATTACATGGGACAATGGGATCTAATGTCCTGATTGCTATACGTCGCCGTTACTCTGTGTCGGCCATGATCTGCAATTGCCCGTTGGAGGAGTATTTCACTTACTAGGAACGGCTTTGAAACACGACGGCACACGAGCAACGTTTGACCTCTTTGTGACACTACTGGGGCGTGTCGGTCTCCGTCCTTGTCGCACTCGTAATTGATATTTGTCAAAAGTGGTATTATAGTATAATTGAATTTCACAAATGCAAATTACAGCGTTATGCCTCCGCTCAAATGAATGTAAACATCTGCCCTTGCTGGTGATGAACATTAATGTGATCTTTGAAAGAGTAATACAATTAGAGGATTCGATGTAATTTCATTTTAAATCATTAAACATTTAAACTAGCGACGAGATCCGAGGACGAGTTAATTACAGTGCCATGCATTTTAATTTCGGGAGAACTATGTGCATGCACGAACGTTGTGATTGAGTGCAGACTAAAATAAGTACGTATTGTGTACGTGAAAATGAATTTCCTAAATAAAACATAAGGATGATTGGAAAATGAAATAAATTACTTGCTTTTTTTAGGAATATTCGTTGAAAATGCAAATGTAAAAGTATTTGTTATTCTACTTTTTAAATTCACGCCACTTTCGAATTGTAATATATTTTTTATTATAACTTAGTACTACGTAACATTCGGCCCAACTTTATTACAGCTACTGAAGGAAATTGATTCATAAAAGATAAGTCACAATTATTGAATTATTTTAAGAGCAAAACACATACATGAAGGAAATATTTTCGTTAACAAGACACTTACATGCATGAACAAAAGCTGAAAGAAAAGTTTAAACAAACAGTAAGTAAAAAATATTTCAAATGACGTGTTACATTGTATGAATGACAATTCATAATTAATATTTTTAAAACGACAACGTCGAGAACAACTACCAACGTTGAATTAAAAATTGATATTTATATCCCAAAAATCAATCTAAGAAGTGGATAATAATGGTAAATTTATTATTCCATGTACATTGAAATAAAGAAAGATATCTATAATTTTGTCACAAAAGTTAATAATAACTATTTTATTCTTTAGATATTTTAACAACTTCTTATTTATTAATACGTCAAACTCAAAAACCATATTAACAATACTATAAATTTAATGAGTTATATTAATCAATTGATAGTGTAATACATTAAAAGTAGGCGAGGAAAAGTCCTAAGGAGTGCGCCGTATTTGTTTTGTGTGTGCATGGTCAGCGCTTCACTCTTCCTCGGACAATGAGACCGACATTTCTTCACATTATACGAAATAGGGTTTTTTGTGACAATGGGTGTCAATCTCTTAAATAAATGGTATCTAATTCTAAATCAAGATAATTGTTGTTCCGTCGAGTCAGAAACTACGCGTTGATAATAGGAAACAGCTAACTGCGTAACGAAACGCAAAAACATATTCACAGACAGTTTTTTATATCCGGCGGTTGAAAAGTTTCGTATTGGCTGCAATTTTTTAAATACCAACCAATGATTACCATTTGAAATTGCAGCCAATTAGTTATTGGAAAAGGGAGGAGGAAAATTCGGGGTCATAGGAGGCGATATGAACTGAAGTTTGTTTTTGAGAGATTGATTAAATAGCCACTGGCGAGAGCAGATTGGAGCTCTTGAATCCTGAGGAGATGTGAAACTTTAGTAGAAATTTCCACTATTTCGGCCCAAGGCATCATCCATGCAGAAAAATCATCCTGACGTAGTCAATGAGAGGCGCCTCCAAATCGTCAACCAGAAGCAAACTGCCTCCTGAGAAAACAGCTGCAGTCTTCTGTCGGTATTGTTGACACAAAATTCCTGAAATGCATATTGATAGACCTATTTGCTTTCTGTTGGCTCACCCCATAGATTACTTGAGTTTTAGTGAGTTTCATGTAAATTTATTTTGCTTTTTTCTGGGATTTACGAGTCTCAATGAGAAAATTTTATTAAAAGAAATGTCTACTTTGTTTCTAAATTCATTTCTGTCATACTATCTATATTTATTTTATGAAAAGCGCAAATGTAGTCAGTTTGTCAGAGTATCTGATGATTTTCATTATCTGGGGAAGGGTTAAGAAAATGTCGGAATTATTAATCCCTGCCAAAAAATATTAAAATTTTCCAGTAGTCTTTGAAAAATTCCGAAAATAATGGATTATGAACGGAAGCTTGTATTTGGATGGTACAAGCTTCTCAAATCCCTAATTATGAAAACAGAGTATACGTTGATTGGATTATCTCGTCACCTACTTTAGCCTACAAACGCGTTTTTCTGTTGTGTGGATGCGGAAATTTTGCGTCGGTTTATTCTCTCACGTTATTTAGAAAATATAATGAAGGTGGTTACAATTACTTTGCATATAAAACGAACGCAGCGCGACAGTTTTAAGTATTCTACTTCTCTTAAACTCACTTGTTCTAGACCGCAATGAGCGCACAAACGCACAGGGTGTTCCAGAAGTAACACGAAACAATTCAACTAAATAAATAGCTTTCGTTCAACATAGTTTTATAACTATTCATTTGTTTATTCCATCATAATACCATACGCATTTTATATTAATTGTAATGTTTGGTAAGTTTAATTTATCATTTACGTCTACTGCATTGGAAGGGTCTCTCAGTGTTGTAAATAACGACTGGTATTTGTTATAGATAAAACTGGATAGTTATAAAAGGAGCTGTACTGCTAAAACACTTCTTTCATTATATTATATTGAGAGTTGTGTAAATAATTCTTTAAGTTCAATAATATTTATCAGTTTTCATATTTCAGGCAAACGAAACTCTTATTTTCATTAACAGCACATCTGTAATGGGGATTTCAAATAAAATTAAGCAAGTCAATTTAAATTTTAATCATATTTATGTTTTAGTTAAACTGTTATGCTTCTTATAATTTTTAATTTTACTTAACAATTTTGGACAGTATAATGTCTTATTTATCTTGTCTAAATAAATAACATAGACGATAGTGCACCATTTAAAAGCCTCATTTCACCGTGCTAATCAGTTTCTGATGATTACAACGATGCTTATACAGAAAAGTAACTTATATAACATGATTGCATTGAACGTTTCAGAATAAAAACGGAATATTGAATTATGGTTTGCTTGAAATGGAATTATAACCGAACTAATGCGAGGATAATAGCTCTTTTTTTTAAAAAAAACAACAGAACAATGTATACAAGCCGGAAATATTTTGTAAAAGTCTTTCATACAAAATTTAATTTTTAATAATTTTATTCACAAACATATAATTTGATAATATTTCAAAGATGTTGCATTATACAATTTCTATTTATGGAAATTTCTCAAACCTCCTACCAGATTCAGAATTAATAAATAATTGCTAAATAATTTATTAAAACATTTTGCTCATTTAATGTCATCTGATAAGAAACCATAACTCTAATATTACAGTAAATAATTCCGTATTTATGAAATTCAGTGCGCCTAGATGTAGGCAAACAGGGAAACAAGTATGTTGTATCCGTTAAAGCGTAAACTGAAGTTGCTAGGATTTTCTTTTTCAATGCTAGAACGCACTTTATACTTTCACTTTCACTTGTCTTTTATAAAAATAAGGAATAAAAAAGAATCATGGGTAAGAAAGTCGAAAAACTTCGTTTATCTAAACATATGTCTCAAGCAGGAAAAAAATAAATAGAACATTAAACTCCGTTGATAAGTACAATGTTTCAGTATTTATGCAGTTTCATGTCATGTAATGGGTAATAATTAATTTCTTCTTAAATACCACTAAAAATTGAAATTTTTAAAAGTTTTTATGGATATTAAAGCCATTTATTTATATTAGGAACTTTTTGTGAACCATCTCCTTCATTAATATAATTTTGAATCGTGGTTAAATTTAAAGTATGGTGTATCCCACGTGTTCGTAACACGTAAGTAAGAGCGTGTGTAACCGTTGTTGGTAGTTATAGTCCGTAGCTTCTGCATCTTTATGTGCACTACGGGCAGAGGTTATCAGTGACCGCGCAGATAAGAGTTCGCTCCACACAAGCACATGCTAATGTGTCCGGAAGGAACAATAACATCTGGACCCGGGCAAAAGTGAAACATTCCCTAATCGCACGGAACATAAATTGATTCAAATAAATTTGTTCAAGTGCAAAACACATTTATACAAGAACAGATGTGATACACTGAATCAAAGATGCAAAGCTATTATAGAATCAAAATGCTTCCTTTGTAAAGAAAATAACAAGTGAAAATAAATTACTCCACACGCAAAAGACTGAGAAATATTATACTTCTTTGGATCGTCGATACTTAATATAGTTTTACTTGTCGCGTCAAGTAAAATTTAATATTTAGTAAGTATTCAATTGTAAAAGCAAATAAAATATTTTGTATTGGATAGTGACATTCATCTTAGGTAAAATATTTAAATTAAATGAACTTTAAAAACAACAATACTGCATTTATGTGAAATAAGTGAAAATATCAACAAATCTCCCATTTTTTTCCCACATTTTTTATGTATTTTTTTTCAGTGGTATTCTGCCTCTAGCAAAGTCCGTTGAAATCAAGAATCGAGGAAGGGCCTACTTATTCTCTTTGTCTCACCGAGACCTATCAGTAGATATCTTTATTTCCAATATGTGCCAATCCCCCTCCGCTTCGAGCTACTCCGTATTTTAAAAAAATACTATTTTGGAACCTCTACAACTTTAGACTCATGCAGTTCGAAAACTGTCGATTGGAAATTTGATTCTCTACAATTTTGGTCAACCTAGGATTGGAAGTAAATTGGATTTGACAGGATAAATAGAATGCAGTGTATCTTAAAGTACCGGGTTTTTTTTGGTTAACAGGCTACTTGAGTGTAATCCTGAAACTGGCAACTCCCCTTTAATAGCATAGGAAGGTAGAGCAAGGTAGCCAAGGGTTAAGTAGGGCCCCCGGGCTATGGTTTAAGGACCGTAATAAACTTATCTTTATTACATTCCTGTTTCATTATTTGCCTTAAACAGAGAAACGCCGGGAACTTTATATATTTTGTTACTAAAAACGTCACAACACGTGCCACACGTTTAGACATATATCCCACAAAGTAACTTGTGAATTACATACCTTAAATTATTATTATTATAAGTGCATAATACATATGAGTACGATACCGTAAAAGAAATTGAACAGAATGTTATTAGCTCATTCAAACCCTTTCTCATAGTTTTTAATTATTTTTATTAACATCAAGCTCTCGAGTGTCTGCAACTCCACCATATGTGTACCTTTACGTTTTCATGAATAAATAAATTCTTGGAATTATTTAAACATTTAAGAGATGTTTTTAATGGGCTAATGTAATTATATTGGTCCAAGTGCAAATAATTGCGAATTGTTCTGTCTCCGACAAGTACTGTTTGTTGGGGGAACTTAGAAATCAATTATACATATAAGTGTCGGTGTACAATTTGTCTTGTATTTCTAGGTTTAAATTAGTCATGATTGTTTTCCAACTTCCTAAGTTGAAGGATTACCAATTCACCTTCTCAGAACTCTGGAATTGCTTGCTCTATGGTTAAGTTAATGAATTAACTTGGTTGATGAGATGAACGCGCCTGGTCTGAAGTTTAATGAATTTCTGGCTTTTGGTTCATTGTCGTTCCAAGCTGTTTAAACAATGCAGCGCCTGATGAAAAATAAATTAATGCCTTGTAATCTCAGGCGTCGGATGGTGTTGTGTATTGACTAAGGCTTGGTGCTTTTGAAGAAAGCTGAGCCTGCGGAACTACTGTACCAGACATGAATGGTCGGCGTCTATTAATTGGAATTAACCCTCAGTGGAAGTCAGACCCAGGACGTGATCTCACTAAGCGAAATATAGAATATGCTAATTTTTTCCAGTGTAAATCACGTGCGATTATAAGACTCCTTTAAGAAACTCAAAAGTAAACGATATTTATGCATGAAACTATAGTTTCCTATATTAATTTCATGGATGTAAATAATTTAAAATGAAAATGTTTTCATATTAACTCGATTGTGCATTATAAATAAGCAATATAATGGTGTCAATTATTTTTTAATTAAAGTAATTATTTTTAAAAGACTCTAACTCTTTTGCGCATTGTGTATAAATGTCATCACTTTCTTTCACGCTATTATAATTTTTAAAAATATATATAAATTCTAAATTTTTTCTTTATATTATGTTATTTTCTAATTGTTTTATTTTAACGTTATAGTAATCAATTTCAATGTTTTAAAATTAAGGTTGCAGTGACAATGCTATATTTTTATGGTATTGTATTTTTAATTGTTTCTTAATTATATATTCTGAAATTAAGATTACTTCCTGCGTCCTATGTAATATTTCATGCAATATTTATATTAGTAAATTTATGTATAACATTATTTTATTGTTTAGTGTAAATTTTATCATTTAGTTTGGTTAAATAATTCTTAACCCTATTTTCTGGTGTTAATCTAATTTTTAAAAACTTTCTCTTATTTTGGTACTAATTTTTCAAACTATATTAAATAACAATGTTTTATTTTATTTTTTATATGGTTATTTGTTCTTTGTCGTGCGGCTTTTAATTTAGAATCCCGAATATTATGGAATGAAGGATATTTATTGTTTTTATGTATTGATCTAAAATAACTGAGGTTACCATTTCTTATCATTGCATATGCCGAAAGCTTTCCTACAAATTTAAAATAAAATTTATGATCAAATTTAAAATACAATTTTGATTTTTATTAATTTTTTGACTTATTTGAAACCAAGGGTTTCTCAAGATTGTGCATCATAATTAAAATGAGTTATTTAATAAAAAAATTCTGTGACGATATTATATTTAATTTGTAAAAAATATTTTTGTATAATAATATTTAGTAAATACTGGTTAAAATTTCATTCGGCGAGTTATAAAACCGAGTTAAAAATATTGAATGTAAATTTTAGTAAGGTCTGAAAACCCTTAAATCAAGGATCAGCTGAATACTAACATTTCAAATCTGTTTCTTAAAGTATGTATGTTGGTTTGATGTACACACTTTACATTGGTGCTCCATGGTAAGTAACTGAATACGGGGAAATAACAACGAAAGTACATTTCACTTCATTGTTGGAGCTCCGAGTTTCAGCAGTTCAACTTTGTCCTTCGAGAAGAACACGGTTAATGCATCTGCAGGCTGTAATTTTATCCCCGTTTCTGCTTCAGAGGATCTTCGCCTTGGCAGTACGCTCAGCTAATACCATTACTATTCGAAGCGTGCTTCACACCGGAATAATTTCTCCGCTGTGAAAGAACACAGGTCACTGGCACAAGGCGCGTTACAGTTCGTATAGATTTGATTCTCAATTGGAATTTCAATGCGAATTTTCAATATAGATTCCCCAAGGTGCGGGGTGTTGATGTTTTAGTAAGGATGACGTGCAAACCCCGGCACGCGTGACTCGGCTGCCAAGCGTTCGCACCGCCCTTGATACTTTATGTATCATACTGCTTTCTCCCATCATTATTCCGCACACACACAGTTCACAGCTGCCGTCGCCTTCCTTGTTTATCAAAGCCCATGAATTCCCATGCAGAGCAACAGCTGCTTCGTGCGACCGAGCTGACTTTAATTAACAGTCGCTGCCACAGCGCACAAGGAAGGCTTCAGTCAAGAAGCGCCCCGAGATTGCCCGACGCTTTGTACAAACTGGACTCGAACATTACATATAAATTGCGAAATTATCGAAGAAAGATTTAGAAGACGAAAAATGTTCTTAAGACAATGTGTTTCATTTCTTTAATTTTGAAAGACTACTAAAGTATTCTTTAACTATACCCACCCGGTTGTACAAGGTGTAAAGTTAGTCGAACATTTGACATTTTACATAAATAAACATGCATCAATCTTACATTCGTACCAAATTCACATTTCATCCTTAAGTTGTATTTTTTGAATAATTTTAACGTGAAACCGCATGTTATGTATGGGTGACGAGGCGGAGTTTAATAATTTTTGTAAAATTTTGGAAAAAGAAAAATATATTCATAAAGGTATAAAAACTTTGGTTATTATCTACTTAATATAATATCAATAGAATTTAAAACAATGAATTCTGATTTTTATTCATTTTTTAAAAGAAACTTAAAAATTTCCCGTACCAAGGCCCTGGGCAGGCGGGATAGTATGTTTTGTTATTACAATTATATACAATAAATTTAAATTTTAAAAATATCTTAACATATTTTGTGTTTTTATACTTATTTAGCGTACGGTTTATCAATTTTTCCTTTCGCCAAATGATTTTTTTCCAACAGCACAGTCTTTGCTAGCATTTTTCCCTTTACCGCGGTCCAATTCGTTATCGATTCTTTTTGGGCACAGCATCTTTTAACTGATTGTTTTAAGGCGTTTTTCCTTTTTTCTCTTGAGACATATGTTACAGATTGTCTTTTACAGTAGCATCCCTTTCCGCCCCACCAGTTCCGCGACGCATACAAGCATTAGTTCCAGGTCTTTCATGGAGCAAAGTACAAGCTGATTTAAACCTAATACGTAACTTATATGCAGTATATACGAATATATACTATCAAATACTTAAATACGAACTGACTTGTAGATAATATTGCGTCGAAATGCTGCAAAAATTATAAATTTACAGATGTAAGACGCCAAAACAAGAGTTGATTTACAAGTCGCAGTCAGAACATGGTCAAATCGGCTGCAGGGATTTCTCCCTTAACCAGTGACCATGTTCCACCACTATTTACTAAATTTCAGCAGAATAGAGTAAAAAAAATGGGGTATCCGTTTCCACCCCGAGATCCCCTACTTTTCTATCTACAACTTAAGAGTTTCCATTGTTATATACTTAAAATTGCAAAAAATGAGTTTAAAATATATAAATATAACTACTTAAATAAATAAATTGGTATGTGGAAAATAATTAAATTAAAAATATATATGAACAATGATATTAATTGAAAATAAAGTTGGAAAAAAAATCCTTACAAATAAATATAAAAATGCTATTGTTGCTTCTGAAAATAAAATGATGTATTTATACCTGAAAATAAAGATAAACTAAGGAACCAACTATAATAATTCCTCACCTTAGTTTATTGTTCATTTTCGAACTACTGAATGAAAATTTACTACAGAGATTTAAGATTGATGCTAAATTTTATTTCCAATAGAAGAGTTATTTCTAACACATTTGCAGGAAAATTGTTACAGTCACTTACCACCATAATGTGCTTTTTAATTGGACGTGCCACAAAACTAATGAGCTCTACATTCGTATTTATTGCGCTGTAAATTGAACTTGGCCGAGGTTTTTGTCCGAATAGAATTGAATAAACTCCAGGATTCATGTTGACTCTGTTACTGAATGGAAAAATATCAAAATTCCGTGTTACCTTCCTTTCTTCGTTTAACAATCTAGGAAAAGAATTTCCCATTGTAAAGCAGCCTTTGTCTTATGGTCCAAGGAGACACATGTTATCCATAATTATATACATATATATCTTTTGATTCATATTTAAGACCTCGTTACTCATTATTATTTTAGAATACGTAAATAAACTGTCCTAAACACAGAAATAATTTAAAACTGCAATTGATAAAAAAGGTAATTTTACTAGGGTTTGTCTTCAGATTAAAACTTCTGTATGTACAGCTACTAAATGCTGTTTCAAACATCTCCTTAGGAAATTTATTTTCGTTAATAATTTGTGGAACAATACCACTCAAATGTTCGCAAAGTCTCTGTGGTAATGTTTACTTGCTCGTCTATTCATTCAAAATATTTCAGCTACGAATCACAGTCTTCCGTATATTGTTTCATATTTCAGGAGCAACCTTTATCTGGTTTGTAACAAGTAAAGACACGGGAACGATGCTGAACAAAACGAAAGTCTGACGAACCAGACGAAACTGTATATTCAATAAATTAAATGCGAAGAATAATTATTCATGTCTTTAGTCTTAAGAAATAAATGTGGATTATCCGGTGACCGACAACTCTCATCTAATAGCCTAGGAAGATAATTCAAAATGAGGATGCGTAAGGGAAAGAAATAAGGAGAAGTTTAAGGATCCTACCAGATTTTCTGAGAAAACCATAAAAAACGTACATCTGGCAGGTTTGGCTCTTTGAAATTTGTCTCACGTCCTTCCGAAGAGGGGAGAGGAACTTATTGTGGTGTCGCAGCATTTCTTCTTCGTGCCTAGACCAATTTTGGAGACGACTGGGCGACTTATTCCATTAGGATTAACGGACAATTTTTATCGAATGCTCTAGGTCTGCGACCCCGGCACATACATCCCTACAAACATTATCTGTATGATTTGACTTGTGAGTACCTTAAAACTACAAGGAGAAAGAAGCATCCGCGAAGGTAGGCCCCTATCTACTTTCCCGGGAAATTCAGCTAGGAAAACTGAAACCAGCTTCTACAGTTTCTTGAATAATTATTCGTTGCCTTGTTTTCCACTAAACTTTCTCACGTATAAATCGACTGCCAGTGAATGCCGTTTTCTGCCAGTAAATGAATTTTTGGACGTAAAGATGCTCACCACTTCTTACATCCTCGTGCGAAACAGTTTTTCTTCTCCTTTGAGTATACATATTCCTCTTATTTATATAAAAATATTCATGAAAGAAAGTTGTTATTTATCTATAAACTTTATTGATTCTATGGTGAGTCCTTCTGAAAAAATGTAAACTATTTAATTGAATTCAATACATTTATCCTTAAAAGAATTTTGTAATGAATCTATAAATTTTAACGATTCTAAGACGAGTCTGATTACGAAAAATAACTTATAAACGGGGTTAATTGAATTCATTACTTTCACTGTCACAATACGGGTTGAGTTTCATAAACATTTAGCCATTATACGTAAGGATTATATAAATGCTTCATCTCATCATTTTATTGTAAGATAGGCGCCATTAATCAAACTCTCTTTTCCCCGTCTTAACTTTCATACAGCTACAGAAGGACGGACCAGTATTTTTTAATTACGAGAGTATTCAAAACTCTCGGCATTTTCTTTAATCATATTCCGTCCCTCCCACCACACGCCTTTCACATGCTCCAGGATAAAAAGGAACGGCGTAATGAGAATTCGCATGGAAAATAATGTGATGAATCAGCTGTCAGTCCCTCTAAATGTCTGCTCCTGTGGAGGCGCCGAGGTGGGGGACACTGAACGGGGAGCGGGGGAGGCGGCTTTTGAAAAAGTTAACGAGTCAGCAAAGTTGCTCATTGAGTTCGGAGATTTCAGCCAAGCGTGTTGTAATCGGAGCTGCTCAGATCAACACAATCAACTGGGACCCGGCCAAAGGTGATGTTGCTGACTGGCTCAAAGATCGCGATTTCGCACTCCTTGAAAAACGGGCTAAAAAAGGTGGAGCGGGGACAGAAGGCAGAGAGCGTCGTCATTCGAATAAACGGTTCGCCAACTTTACAGTATGCTTTCACCTTTCGGAGGAAGCCAAGCGCCACGCTCCTTCAAGGCTTGCCCCTTCATTTCCAAGCGAGGAGCAATAATCCCTTCACTGATTACTCTTTTGTGCTTGGTGTTACTGGCATTATTAACATTTTATATTCTTCAATTAACATTACATCTGATTTATTATTGACCTCCGGAATTAACATATTTGAAAAATATATTATAATCACAGAACACATACCCTCGAACCAATATATCAATATTTTATGAATCACATAAATTTCATCTGCAAAATGAGATAATTTATTTAAGATGGCTGTTAATTTCTAAACGACTTAGTTATACTAATTAGTTTGAATGAAAAGAATTAACTGTCAATAACATACATAAAGAAATAAGAATGTAACTGGAAAGAATGGGCCTATACGTATCTATAAATATTTGAAACTTCTTTTTATGGATTGGAAAAGGAAGTAATTTATCCATCTCAATAAAGAGATGAGATCATTCAGTGTCGAATTAAAAATATTAATAAACACACGGCATAATAAAAAATTAGAAAATTCTTACAAATCTCTGGATCGGCCCACATTAGATATATTAAGTCATTGTTAAAATAGTTATAGGAAACTACATATACATGTGATTGAATAAATTCACAGTTATCTGCAAAATATGTTAGAAGACTTGGAGCGGGGAGTTGGCAAGAAATATAAGAATTTCATAAAAGAACGAAGGTTTTCCCGGTGTATTTGTTGAGGAAAATGTTCTCGTACGTCGAAACGTCGCTCTATGACGGAAAGGTTAGTTTTGGGTACATTTCAAAATAATACTCGGGACACAAGAGTTAAAATTAAATACTTAATAAGCTACAAAGCCCGTCTTATGTTATATTTAATCTGTAATCATTAAAAATTTCATGACTAATTTTTTAATTAGGCACTCGCACGTTTCAATCAGTCTTGATCAACAGTGTCTAAATTTTTAATAATTAAAAATTTTTAAAAAATGTATCAATGGAGTTTAAAATATGTACCAAGCAAGTTTTAAACGTTTTGGATTCTTGGAAACTTAAAATGGGAGATGAGCCACAAAGCGCTGACGAACGTAATTCATGTCTTTAAAGTAAATTAACTAACAATTGTAACGATTACCTGAAATATTTGTTGAGTCAACTCCTGGAAAAGGAATACAAAAAGCATAAGTAGTGTCAAATGATTATTTTGTGATGAGTGAAGCGTTTTGATAATATTGAACTTTCTGGAACAAAAATATCCATGACTCCTCACTATTATTATTTATCTGCATTAACTCTGTGTATATTTCTTTGATAAAACTTCTCACAGGGTCCATCCCATTCGCAAGAAAGATTATATACACCCACACATGTACTACTTTTCATACATTCGCTTATTTTCGTTTCTTTTATGCTTCAGGGGTATTAATAAATTCAATTTTTCTTTTACGCAATATGATTTTTTAGATTATGTTTTTGGACAAAGTGCTGACGTAAGAGAACTAATTCTGAAAATGTATATAAAATAAACCGTTATAAGACGTGAATATCTCTATCGTAATACAAATTACTCTAAGTCATAAAAAATATTTTTCTCGAAACTCAATTATAAAAGAGATTATGAAGTTACGAAACTTGACAGGGACAATAAAGATGTTAGAGAAAAAATATTGTAATGAGTTTTTAGATATTGTTAATCAGTGTTAAATAGTATTGAGAATTGTATGTGCGTGGGAACGTTTTCGATTTCTCTAACGTAACTAATTATCTTTCAGTCTTATCCATTATTGGAAACTTCCTCCAGGTAGAAAGGAAACTGATAAATTAATTTTCCCATTCCTTTAGGAGTTCTTCCCCTAAAAGGCAATATCCTTGGAATGCAAAGTAATACTGGCGAAATCCAGAAGAGGATCTCTGTGCGGAACTGGAATGGAGACAGGCTGTCACGTTGCCTTAGAGTGTTGCGTTAGTTACGACCGAAGCTTGGAGCAAAGCCAACTATACTAACGGCCCTTTCCAAATCAGACTAGACTATCTCCGTGCTAATGCGAGGGGCGCGGTTCCGACACGAACTTCCGTGTCACTTCAAGCCTCTCTCGAAAGGATCCCCAATCAAACACTCTATCGCCGATACAGTTTTCCACTATGATGATGTTTCAATCTACTGTTCTCACGTGATTTAAAAATGTCTCAATTTACTATGGACACACTAGTCCTTGTGTGTCTCAGTGTACATATGAAAAAATTGGTTATTTGCCTTTATCATGCATATAAAGTAATGATAAAAGGTAACAGCGATTGATCTTTAGAAATTTTGAAATAACTAGAGGCATAAATAATTATTTCTATTTGCCGGTAAATTTGCTTTCGCCCGGGCTCAAGTCAGATCAACGTTTTGTATGGCAGAATTGTCATATAATTATAAAGAAAATATACTGATTATACTTCAGACATGGGTCCGAAAATGTTAGTAAATTTATAGACAAAAGCTGAGTAATTTTTTACAGAAGAACTTTACTTTCAATATTTTTCATTTTCCTTTATAGCGTATATGCACTAGACAACCCTTAAACTCCTAATAAGAGTTATTAAATGAAAATGTAAATAGGAATAAATGGTAAAAAATCCTCTCTCAATTCATGAAAGTTTGTAACCAATATAAATGTTTGTAAATTCGTTATTAAAATTATCGTACCTTACTGAGAAATCCGACCAAACAAATTGATATTCATAGGTATCTCTTCATTCTGCTTCTAAAAAAAATTACAGAAAGAATGCAACGCAGTCTGCAATTTATTAAAAATTTCCACGAAAAGAGATTTTAATTACTGAAGGGAAGTGCATGAGATCTAAAACTACGTACGGATTTTTCAAGCAATCTAGAAAATTATTTACCAACAAATATATATATATATATATATAATTAGTAAAATTTATTCATATTAATATACATTGTAGAAGATCCGGCGTACCTCCGTATTCGAGGATTTAAATGCTTTTTTGGGCGCCAGGTATTTTTTAATAAAAATACCAAAAAAGTGGATTTTAATAGCTTTAATCCATTTCAGTACATGAGAAAAATTATCACTACAGGGCGTGGTCTTTCTTCGTCCGCAACTGCCGACACATCCTTCTCCTTTCACTACCCCATGACGACTGCTCGAGTCTCGCCAGACTCCATTGTTGGCCCGAGTTGCGACAATTGCAACTCGCAAGCTGGCCCGCATTGTTGCGTGTAACTTTTCATGTTGCAATATATATATATATATATATATATATATTAATAAAAATATATTTTAATAACATTTAGTAACTAATCATACAAACAAAAATTAATCTTAAGTGTCAAATTACTCAAATATTACATGTATTAATAATAATTTACTATTGTAACATGCAGTTACATCTCCGTTTTTTAAAGCAGCCAAGTCGATCTAGACTTCTTTGTTGTCGGTTTCGTTTGACTCGCCGACAGAAGAAGTCGTTAATTGTTAATGCTACTCTCAGAACGCGGGGCCGTGCAAAATTAGTCTTCGAAGGGCCACGATGGTATGAAGGGCAAATTGAAGTCGGTGAGAAAACGCTACCGTGATATGAAAGAATTTCTGGAACACGCTACGGAATCCAACACGGATTTGTGTTTGATTATGATTTTTAATTAAGACGAGACGCATAGGAGGTTATATTGTACTAATGACCACCCCCTGTTGTTATCTTTTATCTCAGAGCTCAAATAAAAGGACTGTTTTGTAATTTAAAACCTTTTGGTGGTTTTCATGGCTGAAATTACCTGTCGCCCTAATAATATAAGGTTAAGAGATCCAAGTCGGAGCGAAGTCGAGGCGAGAAACGGTGATATCCGATTCCTAATACCATGTATCACATAAAAATTTATTTATTCATGAACTATTTTTTTGTTAAATAATTCTGTTTCTGTAAGATATCTTACAAAAAAATTCAGAATTTTGGTAAGCTTCGACATTCATGTCACAGAAAACTACCAACTGTGTTTCTACAGATGTTAAAAACAGAAAACGATATAATTATTGAAACATCTTCCTACTGCAGAATGAAACAAATAAATTATTGCAATAGAATACTGTCATTTACGAGATGCCGACGACTAGTCCTCTATTATAATTTCTCGGAGGTAAATGTAATAAAGCACATTAAGGACATTTAAAAACACTTTGCGAACTTTGCAGATTTAATCAGTTTTGGCCAGCAGGTGCTGCTGCTGCAAAGGATTTGAAACGCCCTTGTTAATAGCTTCAACACCTGCCGCTCTTTTAATGATATTCGTGTTCAGGACTGGAGTGACTTCACGCCAAATTTCGTGGTAGCTTCTTCGCTAAACTTACTTTTCATATTAAGCGTGGAGGAGTTTTTTATTTTAAAAAACGTAAATATTAGCAAATTGACCGTCACAGAAGGAAAATTTTTTAAATATATGAAATAAAATTAATATAGACCGTCAGAAATCTAAAATATTAGAAAGTCATAGCTCTTTAAAAATTAAAATTGGTTAATCAAATAGTATGTACCGAGGGAGTAATAAATAATTGAACCTTAACTTTTATGATAACATACTTATCAAATGAAGGAAAGTTTATATTTATCATGGTATATTTTTAAGAAGACGCAATCCTGATGAAAATCATTATGTATTTTTTTAGATGTCAGTGATGTGAGACAGTTTATATTTTATAACATCACAAGAACATGTTTGTGTCATGTTTAGTATCAATTAAAGCTAATATATATGTGTAATAAGTGAAGTAGTCAAAATGAATTTAAACGTAATCTAACTCATGTGTAGTTTTAAGCAGACAATATTTTTAAATATCGGAAGGAATATTATACGCCACAAATCCGGGTGCTTGTTAGCCACTTGATCATGGAGGCCGTTTATTCTAAACAGATTTTACGATAAGAAGTTTTATTACCCCCATGAAAGAGTCCTGCGAGCCAATTTTGGACGGAAGTGCCTCAAGAATTGGAACTCCATTTGAACTGGACGCTGGACGAAAGTTATGGACGTGCTGACGAAGACGCGGAGGAACATCGTATAGGAGTGGTTACCCAGGATTACGCTAAACTGTGGCACCGTTCAGTGTGATTTGGCTGACGTTAGCATTCATTTCATGCGCGGAACTCAACTTGGCTGTGTACACAGAGAGTAAGGTGAAGCTCAAATATTTGCCCTCTCGCTCCCTCTCAAAGTTTGTTGGCTTTAATGCGGCCCCGAAACAATTCCACTCCAGCCAGGGAAGAATTTTTCGCTACCATTCGTGGTACGAAGCAATATAATTTGAATATATACGTTGGAATGCATTTCGTGTTTTTATTTTGGCCAAATGTTACAGTTGCATGCAAATTATTGCCTTAATTACCTCCATCGATACGTCTTTATAGCTAATTTAAAAAAATTCATATTCATATAATTTTACTCATTTTTTACAAACTACGACAAAGACTATGGGAAAAAATAATACTTATCAGTCACATTATGTGACATTAATTTTACATGTATAACTATGCATGTAACGAAATTAAGTTGACACGAAATCCTTCAGTGTATTAAAATATAATTTCATTGTCAAAACCTATGAATTTATAACCCTTTCAGTCTAAATATAATTTGTTGACTATGAAATACATTTATTGTTAAGTTGTAATAAAATAAATTTCCGATATAAGTTTTAGTTAGTTGCTATTATGCTTCGCCCTCGTATTTGGAATTTTATAAGGTAAATATTTTATTTTTGGACTTTTATATTTTGTCAAAGATAATGTTTAATAAGGTACATAAAAACTTTAGAAAGTTGAAGCAATTAATTTATAAATGGTAATTTAATTTATAATGGTACTTTATTGATATCGGTTCAATACACGTTTCGTCTCTAATTTGGGCCCCATCTTGTGTTAATGTTTACAATACAATACAATATATATATATATATATATATATATATATATATATAATACATTTACTCATAAAATGAAAAATATTTACAGAAACAAAAAATTGAAGTAGAAGAAATTATGGTTGGCGTAGAGTTAGAAATAACAGTTCAAATATACATATTCTCCGAAATTATTTTACAGAAAACTGTTACACAATAATTGTAACAAGAAGTCAATACCAGAAGCTAAACTTACATTTTGTTCAAATTTATAGTATTATTTTTAACATTCATGGTTGAATTGTTTGATCTAATGTAACGCACATATGCATTCCAATTCTAATTTATTTAATTTTTCCAATCAATGTGATGGCTATTTAAATATATGTGCTTTGATAAAACTGAATAATTTTTTATATTATGTTTTTAATTATTTTTATGCACATTAATTCATTTAATTGATGAGCGTTTCTATAAAACTGTTTAGGCTTCGATTTTCAACAGATATTGCGATGAGAGAGTTACAGAACGTAGGAAAATTAAGCATCTGTAAGTCTTTAAATACGTGTTTTATGTTATAGACTAAAAGAAAGATGCGTACCTTCATATTTTAGAATATAAATAGCGATCGTGTACCCTTAAATCGTGTTCTTTCAATTTTTCAGTATTAAATCGTCATTGAATTCCACTATGATATGTAATCCATTACAGGTTGTAATAATTTAAAATTGCTTTAAGTCACTGTGTTTTAATTACTATTAGCATATGTGGAAGTATCAGGTTTGTACTGTAGCAGGATAGGTCAGAGAGTGTAAATCCGTTACATTCCACAAGATGACAGAACGATTCGAAATTGACATAGTTTCCGAGTCTGAAACTGAGCAAAGTGAGCCAGTGTGTTCCCAGTTTAATCAGCATTGCTCCAATGTTTCCATGATCGGTATAGTGTTTCCGAAGTGCAACACACGGTTTCACTTTAGACTGGCCCTTTGAAATTTTGTAGCTCTGTCTCCGCAGCTATTTTCTAGTCAAGCATTTGATGTAATGGCATTACACGTACCTACAGGTTTAATTAGTCGGGCAGTGAGATTAAGCCCAACAAAACGTTACGCAATGCGTTTAAAATATGGTGACAATCAAATAAAGAATACTGTAATATATAACAAGAGAGTTTT
This sequence comes from Eucriotettix oculatus, assembly GCA_034510155.1. NCBI lineage: Eukaryota > Metazoa > Arthropoda > Insecta > Orthoptera > Tetrigidae > Eucriotettix > Eucriotettix oculatus. Next base: position 79,602,238 of record CM067378.1, read on the forward strand.
GTCATGAATACTTCTTTAATCTATTCTTTTAATATGTAATGTATTGTCAATTAGAATTTTTAACTACATTCTATAAGGGAATTTGTTAGCAAGTATATACTAGAAAAATATTTGTCATGATTAGGTTTTCGGTGACAAAACACAATAATTATTTAGTATGAATGTATCCAGGTGTTTTTCTGATTTAAATGGCATATAATTTTTTCATATATTGAATTTAAGAAAAAATACTACATAGTTTGCAATTTTACCGCAGATGTTTCAAACTAAAATGCGTCCGCCTGTTTTGCTATTAACTAATTAATCGCTTAGAGTTTGCATAAAACATTTTAAAATTTAGCATGGAATTATAATAAAAAATATTGTATGTATGTGAGGATTGCTTATGTGACGCGACCAAGGAATGTGGTATGGAGACAAGTACAACCAAGGGGCGTGCAAATGCGGAAAACATAAAAATTAGTAGTATGAAGCTACAGATCCGTCCCTAATAACAGATAGGCTGTTATAGACTCAATTGTTGGCGGCTTGTTTGAAAGAAGCCGACAGAGGAAAGTATTGTTGAGAAGGCGCTTAACTGTGAAAGCGAATGGAAATCTTGTTTCAGTCGTCGACGGGCCATGATGGTGTCAGTATGAAAGCGTTGGTTCGCGAGAAGTCACGTCCGTTGATATACGTGACGGGTCTCGACCACGTTAGCCGAATCAAGGTAGTAAGACGCCACCCCGAAATAATGCTTTGTAATTTGCTAGTTCATGACGAAGCGCGGCGGAGAACGGGGGTTAAAACTATTTGCATGACCACACCCTTAGGGAGCTTATTAATCATATTTCTCGAATAAATGGACAGTTATTAATTATATGCGTGATTTTTGTTTGGTAAATTTACCTGGCGCCCAATTGATATAAGTTAACAAGTTTTTAATGTCGGAGCAGAGCCGAGGAAAGTAAGTGCCTGTTCACAATATATATGTGTGTGTCACCTTATTTGAAATAGACGGCATTTGCAGTCAGATAGACGTTCTTCCCGATAAGCTTAAATCTGCGCAGCCGTCATTGCAATCTCATTTTTTCTCAATTCATAGTTGCAGAAACTATTTACAAGGTAATTTTCATAACACTAATTTTTATATAAATAAAGACTCGTAGAAAAAGGAATTATCGCGTGATTAAATGAGATTCTGAAAATTGTTAATAATTACCTAGTACCTTTAGCAGAATTTTAGAAATCCTTTAGGATTCAAAATAATGCTAAATGGTTCACGTGATGTCCAAACGTTGTGCGTGTTGGCAGGAGTAAGTCTGTAACTTATTTCATCATGCTTGTTTAAGATATGAATAGGAGATTGGAACAAACTGAAACAGGAAATTACGATTCCAGATACGCAGCACAATATCGTGCATGTTCCGTACACAGCTATACTTACGCAATCGATGGGCTGTTTTTTTTCGTGCAACGATTCAATTTAGTGTTTAGCGTTGGTGGCACGATAACAGTAACTCGCTATTATTTTTTTCGACCAACAGCAGCCCGGCTGTTATGTTACACATTACTAACGAAACTATGCAATTTCCTCTCCTGATATGACAAAGGCACAAAAAAGGCATATGTATCGAGTCAACAGGGCACAAATACCGTATTTAGGATTCTGTTTACCAAGACAAAGCATTTTTTAAGCAAACATACTTTACTGATTAATATTGACATGATGATTTGCGAAAATTAATTGGCAAATTTTAAATATTAATAACTGTATAAACATAACAGCGTCAATAATGAAAATGAATAATGTAAAGTTGCTGTGAATTAAGTTCCCATTTCTGTAAAATTAAAAAATATGTTTTCACATAATTTGTAAAACATTGTTTTGTAATATATTTACATTCAATATTATTTAATAGAATAAAGTAATAAAATTATGTATTACAAATTTATTAATATATATATTTTTAATAATTAATACATAATATATTGAAATTATGACAACTCTTGAAACAAAATCAATTTTTAAAACGTGCGAAAGTCTTTATGGCAATTATAAATAGTGTATCTAGTAATTTTTATACATGTATAAAATAATAATTTTAATATATTCATATTTTATAAAAATATTATACATTATTATGATTTTAATATTCAAAAGTTTGGAAAAAATAAAACATTAAATATTGATACTTCAAACAGTGTTATTTTAATTATAAAGATTTAATATAACGAGTAAAACAGGAAGAAATATTGTAGTATTTACCTTTCGTTTCTGAACTCCTTTGTCTACAGTAGAATAGCGTGTTTAATGTACTGAGGAATTGTAAATTGGTATCCAAATCGTCAGTAAAGAAGGAATAAAGTTATATATATGATTCCTTTTTAAACACGCTATATATATATATATATATATATGTCTAATGCTACACTACATATATAGTGTAGAATTAGACTTCATCAATTACTCCTTTCATCATATATTCAACGCAATTATACTCTGAACAGAATAATGAATGACACGATATCCTCGGACGATTAACTATTAATGATTCCTTTAAAAAAAATTAATTTAAGCTGTTTCATAACTACGAGAATTACGTAATTACTTCATGATTAATATAAATATAATTTACTACAGTTCAATACACTCATAATTTTCATCAACTCACGGAACGTTTTACCCTTTAAATATTTACATTATTTGTTAACAGACAGAATTCGGAGAAACATTACATTTATGATATGGCTGTTGAGGATTATTGGCCACACATTTTGGTTAAACACCATGAACTGTTTATTGGTTTATATGAAACATTAATTACTAAATGTTTGCTTATGTATTTTTTACAATACAGTTACCTTGTTTGCCATGGCATTTTTTAAAAATGATTATAAAAAAGAGTTAAATTCTATATTCATGTAAATAACTGATATTTTGGGACTAATAGATTTCCTTTGTTAACGAAACCTGTTTTAAAAAGATTATTCCCAGTACTTATTTTCAAGTTTAAGATATGAAAAATACATTTCAGCTGTGACGGACGACTCATCAGATCAATTTGAAAATTCTTTACAAGTTGAACTTGTAATTATAATTAGAACAAGGAGTGTCCCTTGAATTTTATTTAGAATTTATCCCGGATAATATCTATTCACTTTTTTTTGCGTTTCGTAAGAACATATTTAATGGAAAATACTTCACAAAATTCATGTCGACCCAAATAAATAATAAAATGAATGAACATGTAAATTATATGTTCATTACTAGGGTTGCTTTGGACGGTACAACGAATACCTGTTAGAAAAGGAATTTATATAGGGTTTGCAAAAATGATAGTTACAAAAGATTAAATATTAAGGCGCTGTTTAGATGGTACGGTTTATACATAATGATGGATGAAACACTGCTTCAAACAATTCTTTGATTATAGAAATATATGTCAACAGATCAAAAATGTTTGTTGTTGTGGTATTCAGTCCTAAGACTTGTCTGATGCAACCCTCAATATACCTATCCTGCGCATTCCTTTTCATTTCTACACAGCTACTACATCACTCATCCTCCTTAATTTCCTTAGCGTATTCTATCCTTGACCTCCCTCTTCTGTTCTTACCCCACCCACTTCCCTCTAATGTTAATTTTACAAGACAATTCTGATTCAAAACGTGACCTATTAATCTATCCCCTCTCTTGGTCAAAGTCCTCCTACTTGTTCTATTTGCTTCTATTACGCTTCTAACTTCCTGTTTAGTCACCCCATCCTTCCATCTAATTTTTCAGAAGTCCCCTATAGTACAATATTTCGAAAGCTTCTATTCCTTTCCTTTATGCAACTCCTATTGTCAACGTTTTGCACCCATATAACGCCAACCCTTCATACGAACATTTTTAATAATGATTTCCTACTTTTCATACTTATATTACACGTAAGTAAATTCCTCTTTTTTACGAGAGCCTTTCTATCCTACCCTTTTAACATCCCTACTTATTATGAATCCCGAGCAGCATACTTCCATAACTTCCATAAAACTCTTACCAATCTAACAACCAATGTTATTCCACTATTTCCCGTACTACACACCATCACCTTTGTTTTTCCTTTATTAATCCTCATGTTGTACTCCTCCTCCAAGATCACACTCATGCTATTTATTATGTTTTCCAAGTCTTCTTCTGACTTCACTAATGCAACAATATCATCATTAGACCTTACGGTTTTTATTTCTTCTTCTTTAATTTTTATTCCCTCTCCATATTCATTTTAATTTTCTTCATCGCCTGTTCTGTATATAAGTTAAACAGTAGGAGCGAGAGACTACATCCGTTTCTTACTCCTTTCCTTATTTCTGTTTTCTTTTCTTCCCCTTCAATTGTAATTACTACTGACTGCCATCTGTAGAGGTTAAGGATAATTTCTCTTTCTCGATATTGTATTTCTGTCATCTTCAAAATCCTTAATAGTTTGTTCCAGTCAACATTATGAAAGGCTTTTCTAAATCTACAAATGACATGAACGTAGGCTTGTTTTTTCTAAACATATAGAAATTAGAAATTAAAATCTGTAAGCTCTTGTCAAATACATATTTTCATGTATGAAATATAATAGAGACAAAAAATATTTTAGTCTGTAATACGTTTTTTGAAAAACACTAGTTATTGATAAAATCAGTAGTTTTGTGGAGTATCGCTGTACAAATCAAATATATACATTTCAATTATGGAACTAATTAACTGAGTGATATGCATCACATATACATACATTTTTACATTTAGTAAAAATACAGGTAAATTACCGAATAAAATATGAATCGTCTGTTCAAAAATATTTCATTCTGCTACCTATAAAGTATAAGTTTAGATGCATTATTTGTTGAAATCCATTTAAGACTATAAGCTTAATTATAACACAATACTGATAATGTGATTTTTAAAAAATGACGAAAACATGTTGACAACAGTAAATTCGTAATTAGTTTTTAGTGAATATTGATAGTAATAATTATAGGAGGGATTTGTTAATTGTGTAAATTTGAAGAAAAACCGCTGCTATAAATATCATCGGCAAGAAATGAAAAATGGTTTCGATGAGTTAGAGCGGAAGCTGGCAAGGTGTAGAGCGCCAGTTTAAGCGTGCGTCTCTGTTGTGAGATCTGAGCAAGGGAAGATTATTTTCCCGTTTGAAGACACCAGCACGTTCTGCAGCACGCTGACTGAGGAGGAAAACGAAGTCAAGTTGTAATGCTCGCGCATGCGTGAAATTAAATTTGAGCCCGGTCCTGAAGGAGTATTGGCGCCTGCACCCCCGCCCTCTCCCCACCCCCCGCCACATCTCTTGCAATTCAAGTAAGGCAACTACCCACAACCGCCTTATGCGACTTCCTCAGTGTGATTACATAAACGTGCAACTTGCTAGAAGACCAGAGGAAGAACGTCCCCAGGAAATAACGAGAAAGTGTAATGGCAAAAGAATGAATTTTCATATACAGTATATATTTTTTTCTCCCCTGCTTCCTTTCTTTTATATGCAGAACATGGCGATTAAAAATTTAAAATGAATAGAGACTGCTCTGCTTCTAAGACTATTCTTTTTTATGTAACCGTTAATGATTAATTATAAATCACAACTCTTACAACATTGATGATTTACACATTGCACGTCTTCTGAGGGGAAGAAATTTATACAATATTTATGTTCAGGATAAAAAAATTAGAGGCTGTTCGAATTAATATGATAAACTTATATGTAGGAGTAAATTTTTAAATAAAATTACTTCAACCTACCTTAAGAATATTTATTATTAGTAATAAAATTTAAAGGTATTGCAATGATTAACAACAAAATACGTCTTGAAATGATCAACTGAAAAATTAATTATTGCGTTATGTTAATATAGTTATGATTTAGGACGTTATTCAATGCTCAAATGCATATTTTGGGTAGCGAGTTATTAGGAATGAAAATGCAAAACTCAAATATAAATTGAATACTAAAGAAGTTACCCAGCTATAATTAATTTTATGCAAGTTTTTTGACAGGCTAAAAATTTCATAGTTTAAATTTATGATGGACGGAATTGAAATAAACGTTTTGTCTGCTATAAATTAAATTTTTGAAATTTTTTTTAATAATACGATATATAATTATATTGTGTTACCTGTATAGTAAGGAAAAAAGCTCATATTCCTTTCCTAATGATACTCGTGCACTGTGAAAGAAAATAGCTGCTGCAATAATTATTTCAAAGATAGAAAAAAATTGTACTAAATAATGTAGGTTACAATAAATAACAATTGTAGCGCCATTACTGGACAATTGGTTAAGTGAATATCTTTTTGGTCATGGCTACCATAAGTGCGTTACTCGTTATGATTGTATGGAAGGAACAATTTTATTTCATAGCCAAAGTATATACTTGCCCGCAGTGCAGTTGTATTGCATGTTACATTAAAGAATTTCCTCCCAAGTTTTCTGATCAGTAATGTACAAGGTTTATAATTTGCTGTGCAATTTGATTATTAATATATGTAGTCTAACACGGGAGCCGTAAGCTTCTTACACGTCATTATGTTTTACCCAATTCTCTGGAAACTCCAGAGAATTACGGGGAAGGGAAACCCATAATTAATTAATGACAAAGAACCGTCCTAGTGGAATTGATAGCCGGTAGGTAAATTGATTAGTGGGGGTGAGCTCGAGTTACTGCTGTTGAGATTCACTAAACAATTAACACTTGGTACCATCCCCATGTGAAAGGGATGTTCCAGTCTGCGTGATTCATGTTGTCTGCAGAGGGTTAGGTGCATCGTATAAACGTAATTTAACCCGATCAAAATAATAACGACTGAAAGTTTGCCTAGGTAAATGAAAAGCAAAATAATTAAATCGCCAAAATTGTACTGCTGAATTTATAATGTAAAATTTCCACTCACATTCATACTTCTTGAAGTCTAATTTAATAATTTAGTTTCATAGATTTCTATATTAAAAAAAGAGAAGTGAAACAATTTATCTTGGATCTTGATTTTGTAACCTGCAACGGCGTCCTTAAAATGAAATGTGATTGCACACGAGACAGCTGGAAGCAGTGAACTTTAATATCACCTTGTTTGCCGTTATCCAAGCAAGCACTACTGTACAGTTACGTTTATTACGATGTTCTCTCTCAAGGAAGAGCCATCCGTCTGCGTAATACAAATGTAGGTGCGAAACGTTTATTGAAATCTGAGTAATAACGAAACGAAATAATAATGACTGTCATTACACCTTCGGTTAAACTCACATGAATTTTCTCGCGCTACATTCAGCTTGTCGTCGGGTAGCGCATAAAAGAGCATATATTTTCCGTATAAATCCCGTGTCTCATAAGAATAAATGCCGTAAAAAGTAGCGGTGATTTTGAACGTTACCCTAATATAGGTTAACGCACCACATAACCGAGAGCGGATGCAATCACAATAAAGATTTTACTATCTGCGACAGCTCCTCTTACACGTAAGAACATACCCGCAACCACATATGAAATCGGATTCTCTCGCTAACAAGACAAATAAAAAATCTTGAGGCAAGCAAAACTTCTTGAAATTGTTCACCTATACCGGGATTTCAATATACTTTTACAAGATTTCCACTTTTGACCGTAACTAAACATTCAACCTTTTTTGTAAAAATATTCTATGAAAACGAATTTAAGTCCTGTTAAACGATACGACTTAAATATCATAAAATAGTTATTAACGTCGATAGCTTAAATTAATATTGAATTGAGGCCAGAAGACAACACAAATTAATTTAATAAAACCGTATTAATTTAATACAACTACAGGTTTTGGGCCTTATCTGAACCCCCTTCTGGTTGAACTAAAGTTCCCAAGACTCAAATTTATTATATTACAAAGATATGAAAGTAACGCCAAAGAATACAATAATTAAAGAACAAATGAACATTAAAATTTAAAGAACTAAAGACAATCAGTATATATAAACATTACATTTCATGAATTAAGACATTGCACATATCACTGAGCAAATCAGTGTTCGTATTGTTGCGTTTAATGTGAAGCATTTCGGAAAATAAACTGGATTTGTAATTGCTGTCTTCGTCTAAAATTTGGGAATTTTACCAACCAATAGTATAGCTAGATAATGTATGTTTTGAAATGACGGTAAATTTGTCGTGTGGAAACTTGATATTGAATCTCTTTTCCTTAATTCTGGTGCTGATGGCTCGTTTAGATTGGCCTACGTATACACATGGACAGTCATTGCAATTTAAATGATAAAAGAACCAAATTTAAAATCTGTTATAATGTTTGTTTACCATACCAGTTTGTATAAACTATTTCATTGACATTACTATCCAACAAAAAGTTTATCAAACGTGTATGTTTACTAATGATTATTGAATAGTCTATTTAAAGAAAATGGATCATTACATAACAAATTACTCGGTAACGAAGATATTTATCATAATTCAGATTATTATTATTATTAGGGACTTGACCGATTAAGTACATTATTCTTCATTAAGGTAACATTCATGAAAATTAACTTATCAAACGTTAGAGACGAGTCTACCTCAGTGTTTACAGGTCAGGTATTATTTCACGTAGAGGTAACCTTTTCTAAAAGAAAAAATATATAGGCATTGTTCATAATGCTTTACTACACGCTAACGGCACTTCAACCAAATCTTTACTGCAATCTCTGACTTCGAGGGCGCAAACTTTAGAGGTAGGGTACGAGAAAGAATTGGAAAAGAGCCAAGCGCATAAAGCTGAAACACTTCTTTGGAAAGAGAACTAGTTTCTAAATTTAGATGTTAGCACGAATTCACGTAAAAGTTTCAAGATGGCTTCATATTATCCGTAAAATTGCAAATAAGCCTCCTGTGTATATGATGAAAATATTTAGTGGTTATATTGGCAACCTGTTCACACCGTACGTTTCTTTCAATACAACACAGGAGTACATTGAATGTCTGTGAGAGGGGAAAAATGAATAATTTGGCAAAACGAATTTAAGAAATGAATGGGTAATAATACATTTAATCCCACAGTGTACCCGAGTTCACAAATTCATCGGTATAAAATAAAAATCCAATGGAGAAGAACAAAAAATATTTTATCACATTACAGAATTTTATTTATCAAATTGATTTTCACGCTAATAGGAATTTATGTAGAGAGGCCATTTTTTCTTATATTTAAAGATACTGTTATTTTACATTCGGGTAAATGAGTAGACCAGATTGTTCAACAAGACGCTTTTATCAATTTCCTATCATTTAACGCGTCAGGAGGTTTCCCAGTAAACCTTTAACACTTCTAACAACAACGTAAAACTTCTAACTTATATCACCAACGATAATTCTTCAGTGCTCTTAAAACTGAAATGAGCTACTGTTAATTATTATCTGCACTTAAGAATAATAATTACCGTTTAAATTTAATTTTATACCTATTAGTCCCGTACTAATTTCATTAATTGTGAAATGTTGAATGATTCCATTAAGGAGGATTAAGAAAATCATTTTCCTCATCAACCATGGTTAAGTACGACTGCTAATTAATAAAACAATATTAAAATAGAAATGATTTCTATTATAGTAATGATTTTAAGAATTTCAAAGATTCTAAAATACCATTATTTTTTATCGAACCAACTTTGTCTTCCATGAAATCATGCAATTTGAGAATTCGTTGATAAATTCATACAGCTCAAAAAAATTTAAACGAATGTATGTAAATCCGCCCGATCGACGGTACAGATTAATCATCATATTTATAAACGAACTATTTGTGTTTTCGAGGAGAATTGTCTTTAGTAAATAATTGCGTGGTTAAGAATCGGTAATTCCCTCTTAAATAATTTATATTAAAATAATGGTACGAGTTTCTTCACAGCTACTTCGTCTAAAATTTACTAGATAGTGAGCTTCAGTTTTAGCACTTTACTCTTAAATATCTGTTAATTTATAAACAACTATTATTATAAGTACTGTTAATCTAAAAAAATTTGTTCATGTTTTAATTTTTCAGTATATTTTTTAGCTAATAACGGGAAATCAATTAAACACAAACAGTTGTTCCATGACAAATAAAAATATACTTCTTGAACTTTCATGCTTTACCTACTTAATTTCGAACTACTTTTCACCATAATATTTCCTTGCTTTGGTTCCTTTCGGGTATTGGATGATATTTTTATAAACATTATCAAGCTTCAAAAATATTTACTTGACTATATAAAAATATTTCGTTCCTCTTATATTTAACAATAAACAAACAATTCTGCATGCATCCGAAATAACTTAACAACTTCGCAAATTCATATTAATTCATTACTTCATTGAGTAATTTTACAGAAACATATATCAAGTTTTGACTCACATAGTACAATAGATCAGAATTATACCATATCTGTAATAATAATAAAAAATAAATATGAATTTTCAAAGTTGTAAAGTCCTCTCTAATTCACTTTATATAATGTTCTTGTTTAAGATTTAAATGTGTAAAAATTATGAAAATATATTTTTATAAAATTAATGCTTATTGAATAAAGAGTTGAGCAAAGTTACTGTCGGACTTCTAGTCAGGCCTGGTATTTAAGTTTAGACGAGTTTCATCACGTTAGCCAAAAGTTGAAACCATTTCCTCAGAAACCTTGTATAAGCCATTGTTTGGAAAACAATTTCCTCTCTTGCATATTTCATAAGGCTGCATGTTTAATCTATTTGATGCAAGTAAAATATTATTCTTGAAGGTGCTTCAAATGCCATTCGTCATTTGTGAAACAACAATATTCTCAAGGTAATTTAAGCGAATTACAATTAAAAAATGAAGTAATTTTTATTAATACATACTAATTATACATCTTTTATTTTTATTAAAATTCTGATATAATAAATATTTCTTTCTTTTTTTAATGATCACGTCTGACTTGTTACACAAGCCGAAACTGGCAGAGTGTTTCACAATTGAGATTATGAGCCATGACAATGAAGATGAACATCTGTACCCTCAAGGGAACTCGAACCCGTGTTGGTGAGTCCCTGTGGATGATGCCAAACGCCTGTGCTCTCAATGGGATTTGCATCCTTTTTTTCAACTGGGAGTTCAAAAAAAAATAATGAAGTAAAATAATACACACAAATATTTTTCTCTTGCCGGGGCTCTTTCAGCTTAAAATTTTGTATTCAGATATTTCAATTATTTAAATAAACCTTACACATTGACAGATATTTATTGCGTCATTCACCCAGGTTGGTATTCTTCTTAATTTAGTAACACTATTCATTCACTTCGCTGCTAATTTACATTCCGTGTCTTCCAATTCGTTCTAATTTATTGTACAGTGTTATATTTTAATTACACTTGCAATATTCGTTCCGCTATTTGTTTACTCAGTGTACTCTATAAATAGATAAATTTATATCTGAGTTTGAAAAGGCGTGCGTAGCACACTTGCGAATATCATGTCACTTGCCCGATTTATTTCTCTGGCAATTTAGCAGTGACTTGACTTATCGCGAAAATTAAATTAAATTATGCATGAGAAGGCCTCGACCGGAGGAGAAAAATGTGGGTTAGAGCGCAGGCCCGCTACATTAAATTTTGGTCGAATCTCAGGAGCGGTGTAATGAAGCTTCTAATATTAAAAGTAGAAGATGAGCGTTGGAACCGTTTCCGCCTCTAAGAAAACCACCTGCTTTTATTTATTTTTTTAAATATTGCATTTACTTTCCCCTCAAGCCAGCGTCTGTGAAGACTCAACATACAGTTTTGCTTTTAAGTATAATACCTCTTTCTTTGCAAAACAGTATAGTTTTATCAAATATCTTATTTAAATATTCAAACCCTAAATCAAAATTGATATTAAATAACAATTATAAAGTACTATAATAATTGTATACAATATATTAAATTTTCTGTAGTTGAAAAAGAACTTTTCTTTTTCAAGAAATGTTTTAGTCATTATGACTGATTTTTGTTTTATGCGTTTATCCCGGTAGTTTTACTGTCTCCAATTTATATTTAATTTATTATAATGGTGGTATAACACGTTGTTCTAGTCTAAATTGTTTAATTTACTTATTAGATGAGCGTGGCGGAACAGCAGAAAGCGACAAGCTAGTTTCAAAATTAAATATAGTTGACATTTATAAAAATGACTTCTATTTATAAATTGGGAGCTGATTGAAACAATTAGCATAAGACATAGAAGCCTAAAACGTTACTTTATGACTGCAAACATAAATAAAATTCTAGAAATATAAATATCTAAGAACACGAAAGTAAACTATTAAAATGACAATGCGAATTTAAATTTATCAATCATTCTTTCTGGTGGTGAAAGAGGAATAGCTAAAATTATACCATTCAAAAATGATACTTAATAATGATCCATATGTGAACATCTGTAATTTCTTTATTGTAGTGCTCAGTTCGTAGACTGGTCTGATGCGAGCCTCCATGCTAACTGCGCAAGCCTTTTCATGACTACGTAACTAGCACATCCCACATCCAACCGTATCCGATTAGCGTATTTCATCCTTGGTCTCCCTCTTCTGTTCTTGCCCCTACACACTTTCCTCTAATGCTAATTTTACAAGACCATTCTGTTACACATCGTGGCCTTTTAATCTATTCTTTCTCTTGTACAAAGTCCCCCATATTATTCTCTCTTCTCTTATTCTGCTTCTAACTTTCGGGTTTTTCAGCTTTCTTTCATAGTTCCACATTTTATAAAATTTTATAAAATATATTAATTTACTTAATGCTCTTTATTTACTGTCGACGTACACCATGACATGTCGGTAAACACATAAATCATGTCATGGCTTCTAGAGAAATATAAAAATAATATTTTAAAGAATAATAATTATAAACAAAACATTTTTCATTACAACTAGAAGAATGTAATACAATTATATTTTCCACGAGACACAAATGTAACATGGAAAATTAATTTACTTATAAAATCAGAATAGCTACAAACACTAGTAGTATTCCATACTTACATATATAACACGCAATACAATTAAAAAATACGTTGCCCAGACTTTAATAAATAGAAAAAAGCATTAGCAAAAAAAATTATTATATGAAAATTAACTTTATGATACTAATTTTAATATTTTCCTGTTAACATTGTCTTGTTATATTAGTTTTATGACTTAATTACCGTAATGTATTAAAATTTTACTGACAGTAAATATGATCAAATATTCACAATTGAGAAAAAATATAGAATTATTAGTTTTGTAATGTATTACTTCTTTTATATTCTCAATCCTTCCATTCAAAAGTCTTGATGTTCAGGATGATATATAGGGTAGATTAGAAACAATACTTCTCAATTAGCTTGAGAACATTTTTACTGATTTTTCACAAGGTTCAAGTTGTTTCTATGTAAGGATAGCGCGTACCTTTACTTGGATGAAATCGTGATGTGATTTGCCCGAGAAATATATGTTATAATTTTTTTATTTCAAAAACTAATTCTACAGCCTAGCTAAATTAGTAGAAATTATTAAATACGGCACATTCCCAACTTCTGATTAGGTATTCGAGGGGCACTTCAAATTATTCATCCAAGTCCAGCAGACATGACTCGGCATTAAAACCGACGCTGAAGTCTAGTTGCCTCTAGTACAAATATTGAAGTTTGACTGTGGATCTAGAAGCAAAAGTGGAGTTTGCCTCCGGACTTCTCCTCATCCCCTCAGGGGAGACTCCTGATACACATTTAGCAAACCTCAGCGATTAATGATTTACTATTCACGGACGTATATAATAAATATTTGCTTTCGATTTTAGTTATGATTTTCGGGATCCTTTTGATCGGCAAACTCTGTGATTCTGTAGCTGTTACTACGTAGGAAACAGTATTTGAATTCTTGTTCACGTTATTTCGGATAAATATTGTCACAAGTACAACAATAATTATACCTCGCTGGTTTCATAACGTTAAGAAAAAATATCAACTGTGATATGAGTTATGAGGCTAATTAGGCGTTCCTGTACCATTCATCCAATTGCCCTGAAATTTTGGTGTTTAGCGCTGATAATCCCACAGAAGACTACTGTGGATCATTTGAAGATATTGGGTTTCTTACTTCACCCCTTTGGTGTCAGAAAGTGTCCTATTCTAAAGACATATAAAATTTGCTAATGCATAGATGATACCTTACGAGATGATTAAATTCATGTTAAGCATGAAATAATGATTAAGTTAAACTAACAATTTACGTAAGTAGTTGTAATTTTTATTTAGTTAATAATAATATAAAGTGTTCTATAAGTGGCAGTGGGGATTAATTAAGTAACGACCCGGGCCGCAATCCCTCAGTTTTAATTTTCGTAGATATATAAATAAACACAATATTTTTCGGTAATCATACCGAAGGGATGCTTCAAGTACTTTTGCCTTATGAATATAATTGACTATTTCAGTGTATTCTGTTTATCCTCGTGACGCAAAAAGTTTAACGCGTTGAGAATTTTTCACCAAATTTTGTACACGTGTTCCTTGCGCCTTGCATGGCAGAAAGGACTGTAGAGGTAGAATACACAAAAAAAAACGAGAAATGTTACTGACTGGGCAAAGGACAAAGCTTGGCCACAGGTCGTACGTAGGTACCGCTATTGCAATGAAAACGGGTGGAGGATACGGAAAATTTTAAAACATAAATATACAGCAGGTATGTTAATGCGAATAAATATTTTTCGTGGTTAGTGAAATTGGTAGTGTCTGTCTCAGTATTATACAGGTACCATGAGATTTCTCGAGTTGCTTAAGCTAAACGAATAATCACGGTGGCTATGATGAAATTCGGATCTCATTAAGTAGGGGCGTGAAAAGGTAATTTTTTTTACAAATGTGACCTTCTCGCTGATGGTTTAATTACGTCGTGACAAACGGATTACAGCCGTATTAAATAGTGTAGCTGGCTAATAAAAATGTATTCGTAGTCATCGTCAGTTACACTCAGAAAATTTTGTTATTACATACCAATATATAAATTTCATGTATCCATAAAACCCGAAATAAGTAATTTTAACACAATAAGGTTAAATATGAATAATCATCCACAATAAATCATAAATAACGCTCATAAATCGTCCACAATCCTCTGTAGATTTTTATTGAAACGTTTTGTTGAATAATTGGACTAGATGAACCATACTGACGAAACGCATTTCCGTTCAATCTGACAGTCCAATCGCATCTGTCTTACTTGTGTTGCCAATATACTCGTATATATATCCGTTTCCATTCCACCATAAAAGTTCTTGTAACGACAGTTACATCAGCTGGATCTTTAGAGCAAATACAAGCTTCTCCTCAGAAATGGGATGAAATAGGTTGTAGGCCGATTACACAGTGTGCGGCGCGTGTTTGGGGTTTTATCGTATATCCGTTACCGGATGATATAAACCTCATGTCGGATGCGCGGTATTGACAGGTTAAAGGCAGGTCAGATATGCTGTTGCTCTCAGCGGATCGGAAAGCAATCTGTATTGGAGACATATATAGGAATGGACTCGTACTAGGACGTAATCGGTCTGCTCTTAGGTTTATCGTCTGCCTGTGACATTTTCTGCCCGAATGGGCAGACAACACCAGGTTTCAGCTGGAAGCTCTGGAAAGTAGGAACCATCAAACTCGAAATTGGCAGTCAATAAAGCTACTGCTTCTAAGCAACTACAACTACTCTGAGTGTCACACAACCCTGTAGATTGGTTACTAACTGTTTTGCTATATCCACATTTGTTCATACGAATTACGTCCTATAATAGTTCGATCCAATCAAAATTATCTATTTTTATTTTAGTATAACCTTTATTAATGAGGTAGAATAGACGTGATTTAAAAAATACGTCCTAAAGTGTTGGAAGGCGAAAAAGAATTTTATCATTTTGACCCACGGTAACCAAATATGAACGAAGCTTAGCACACGTCACAGCACAGTCTACGAAAGAACTCCAGTCTTCTTTACCGTTCTAATTAGACGAGGAAAATATTTTATGAAACTCCTTCTGTCGAGTTCAGAGTAACGAAGATGTGAATCGATCACAAGTTACTATCTCTAACGTATTGCAAAATTATATTGAAAGAGAAATTGTCTCGTTTTTAAAATACCAATCGGCCCTTAGCTTCCCTTTTCCATTCCTTTAGACGTGTGCTTTTCCAACTGGTTTTCCTTATGTAGTTTTGTGACATTGGCTGCCGTTTATGGAACAGACCGTACACCTTTTAATTAATTTTACTACCCGTTCTTACGAGTTTCCAACTATTCCACTCAGCTGCCTTTTAGTGCTTCACGAAGCGTCACGAGCCCCAGTCATAGTTTGGTTCTTTGACAAATACTTCACCCATATATTCAATTAAAGTTGTCTAACAACTCTTCACGTTTTCGAGTGATATAACATTATTCTGATTATTCTCTTTCACGTCGTTCCTACCCCTAAACTACTTATCTTGTTTCTCCAGAATCTGAGAACCACAGCCACAGTTCAAACCATCCCACAATATAAATTATATTTAGGTAATATATTTATTTACAAATATATAAACAAACAATATACTATATTTAACTCAAAAATACCGTTTCAATAAAAATAAATTTCTTCATTTTTCTCAGTATACTTAAAAATGAAATTTTAAGCCATAAATTGAAATAATTAACAATGAACCATACGTAAGCAAATTTGAAATAAAACTTTTTCCATAAAATGGCAAATCGTAGATGTTGGATATGCTACCGTTTGCTTTATTATGACTTGCGTAAACCTTAGAACGGTGATAAATGCTGCTTTCATTGTCGTGGATGTGGCCTTGCGGATTTGTCAGTTGGTGTGATAGGACAAATTTAATTGCTTAAAATAGTTATTTCGTAATATATTTACCATAAATTAATATTTACAAGTTTTGTCACAGGAGTACAATACAAATTTCCTGTGTCGTTTATTATATATTATATATATATATATATATATATATATATATATATATATATATATATATATATATTTGTGTGTGTGTGTGTCGCAGCCTGCGACTATGATAACCGTCTATGTTTTAATATTGTCTCTTTGAACTTTTATCTCCTTCAATACTATTATTCACTCTTGCTTCTACTTTTTTTGTCTGTGGCTTACTACTTTGGAATTATTTTTCTTCTTTTGTAACTGTAACTCCCACATTTAATTTAGTTTCATTAATACAAATCCTTTTTTTGGAGATAAACTTTTTCCAATGGTCATTCATGAATTGATTTCTGCTAACAAAGGATTCACTATATTTCTACAGATTACTTAAATAAAGCTCTACCTGTTAATCCTCAACACCTTCTATATTCATATTTAGTTCATTTTACACGCTCGCCAGCCTAGAAATTTAAATCACTACAAATTTTTTAAAGCCAATACATGTAATAATTTGTTTATCTCAATAATTTAAATAAACTAATACCGTCTTATTTCATGGACATGTTCAGTAGGTTTTAACAACATAATCGTTACCATCATCATTGCATCCATTCTAATTCGTGGTGTAAGGGGTTTACCCATAAAGTAGCAATTTCTGTTTCCGTGTTTAGATTAATAAAACAGTCAGTAAATAAGAGGAATAAACCTTTGTTTATTTCATTTCTTGAGACATTTTAATTCCCTCCATTGTCCAATATAATCCAATACATAAGTTAATTTCAAAACGTTTAGTTTCAAAATAAACCATGAAAAAATATCAAAATTGATGTCAAACTAATTGAATTAGAGATAATTTGTAATTACCCTACTTAAACATATGTTGTTAGTTGTACTATTATCTGGCAATAGTTTGTTCCTTCGTCTTCGTATCTGTCCGTGAACTGTATGCAAATGTTTCTATTTTCAACTGTAAAAGACTTCACAGCATGATCTTCGGCAATGGAGCGATGCACGTTACTGCGAATGCTACGGAACTCAATTTGCTACGCTTGTTAAGCGTGGAGTTCCAAAAGTAGCGGATGTAAGACGTAGGGCGCCGGTGATTTAGGGAGGCTGCATGTAGCGGACTGGACTCTGTTTCCAGTGGACATTGCAGCTGACGCCACCTTGATTTATCGCCCATGTTCCAGCGAGGCCGGGCAGGTAGGCTCGTTGCAACACCCGCTGTAATTGCTTTAATTGCTAGAAAATATATTGCGAACGAAATTAATAACTTGTTTTGCTTTTGTATGAAGACTAATCTCGCCGATATTTCTGGCTAAACTGAAGGGCAATTTCATCATGGCATAGAACGTTGCAATACACGTAATACAATTTCCTTTTAACAAAGAGAAATACTCATCGTGATGAAGCAAATAGTAGATTCACGTGTGTGGAACTTGCAATGACCGAACGGTCTCCAATAAGAAATGAGAGGAGCTTTACTGAAGTTTTTACTAGTAAATAATTTAATGCTTCTTAGATCAAAATTAAGAATATTCCGCTTCTGTTGATAAAATTAACTGCTTAATGTTTCTACAGAATATCAGGTATTACAAAAATAAGCATTATCAAAACGCTTATCATTTTACTGTAAGTGATGTAAAATTGTAATATGGCAAATAAATGGGATATCTTTATGTTATAGTTCTTTAGTTTTATCGAAGGTTGGGATAGTCAGTTCAAATACTACCATACAGTCAAACTACCATATTTTCACCTTGTTGTTAGGAAAATAAAAAAATCTTTTGAGATACTGTATGGTAAGGACTGTTTAAAATATAGGACCTATATTTAATTTGAATGGCGTGGTACTTACGTGGTACTTAGTGCCACGTTAAATACATCACCTCGCAACCAAAGAATAAACAAAAATAAGGTAGGAAACAAAGTCGAGCTACATTCAACAAAAAATTTATATATGTGGTAAAAAGCAAAGCAGGTCCACTTGCCTTGAAAAGCTACATATACGTTTCCGAACGACATCACCAATTCTAACGTCATCTGCCGTAACATGATCCTCTTGTCGCGAATCAGCTTCTCCACGCAAGCTGTGTTCAAATCTTTTGATGCCACGCTGGGTTGGCCACTGCGACATTTTCTCTCCACGCTAAAAATTTTCGCACTATTCTCTCCACACTCCCGTATCAGCTACCGTTGAATTTTAGCTGTGGTTACATGTTTCGCCCACAGAAAGCGAATAACAGACCAGATTTATTTGTCTGAACAGATGTTTAAAAATTTTGCCATTTTTGTTTTTCTACTACTAACGCTGTAGTTATCGTATGGCTGAAACTCTGCACTGCTGCAAGTATAAGACTTACCACACACTACAAATTTCCCTATAACAGCCACAACTCCAGGAATATCGGTCGTGTAACTTTAGTTCCTGAGGTTATTAATAATAGTAAATATTAACAAATTGTGGTCATCATAATGTTCTCTGATTTTTTTAACGTTTTTCTCTTAACTTCTGTAATGGTCACATCTGCTCGGAATTTGGCGGTGCGGAGTCAAAAGAAAGGAGACAGCATTTGAGCCAGGGGCAATTAAACCAGACTTCTCGTCTCGCCTGGGGTTTTTCCCAATTTTGGTGAGATTTTACGGCATCTGGTGATGTATTTCCCCAAGTGTAACCATAATATTATTGGGGAATATCCATCCCTGCCAACTTGGTGATATACACTAAGAGGAGGTTTAAAAAGGCTGGAAGAGAGATTTTAGACACAGATTCGGAGAGCGATTTTTTTGAGAGCGGTGAGACGGGAGAGATGACTAGACAGATTTGGTAACATTCGGAGAAAGATTTTTAAGGGCGGTGAGACAGAATCAGAGACAGATTTGGTAGTCCAAAGAAGGAGGATAATTCGTCCTGAACCAGGGACAAATAGCGGTGGCGACTTTGAGGAGTATATTGCTACGACGGAGAAGCTGGAATATTCACTAAACTGACGTCGTAAATTACATCTGTAACCCTTTTTGCTGATTTCCAGTACTGCCCGGTCAAATCAAATTTCGAGTTTCACATTCTGATATATGAGAAGGCCCGTAATATACGACCCTGATTGTAGTGTTAGAAAATTGTTAGTTATAAGAATTTAATATGTATAATTCTTTATGTAAATATGTTAGTATTTTTAATTATAAAAGAATTTCCGGCATAAAGATTGAAAATAGCAAAATTGTAATATTAATGTAAGTTTGTTTTTGTTAAAGTACATTGCTTTCCTTTTTATTAAAAAACTCATTATTAATATAATTAATATCCCACTTAAATAATTAACTATCTCCCCTATACATTTCACTTTACTGAAATTATTTAAATATTAGATTTAAATTTTAAATTACATGTCTTTTAAAACAAGATTTTATTTTCCACTATACTCATTTCTATTAATACATTCTTATTAATTTTTCAATTTATCCTTATCAGTCGTTAATCGTTTTTGAATTGTTTTATGCTAGCTAAGGTTCAGTAAAGAATGTGACATAAAATTATTAATTTTCCAGTTGGTATGTTTCGAAATAGTTTTCATTTAGTGCAATTAATAAAATAAATCTATAAGAATTGTAGGCAATTGTAACATGGATACGCTTCCTTCTTTGTCATTAATAGTATCGCAGTATTTTCAATATTATGCTACCACTAGTTTTAAATGCATTTATAATATTTTTATTTTATATCCTGTACATACTTTACAATTTTCATTAGTGTAAATGGAATTTTTCGTAATGTACTTTCCATACTTGATTATAGTAGTAGTGTTGAGTTACGTCGGATGAAACGCTAGGTGTCGGTTGCTGAAATAATGCAGTATTATGGATGCAGATTGAACCCGTATTCGTTCCGTCACGTAACCGAATCTGAGCAGAGCCGTCAGCTGTCTTGATTCAATTTTATAGTTGTGATTACAGCAAGGCGATGTATTCAGCTCCTCCGGCACAATTTTCCTAAGTTGCGGTCGCTGCTATCTTGCCGGGCTAGCGGGCGGGCAGGCTGGTGGCTTTTTTAATTTGAATTTTAAGGGAAAGGAAATGAGGCTTCTGTCGTTGTTTAGAGCGATGCTAACGCCCCGGAGCCGCACACAGCATGGACAATGAGCGAGAACGGCTGCCGTAACGACGTGGAACTAATAGCGAAGGCGGCGTATGCGAATCTCGGCTCTGTCGTGGCGCCGTGACAATCTAATTAGCGACGCGCTAATGTGCATTAGCGCGGTCACGTTCTGTGCCCGCAACATGCCCGCCCGCCCGCCTCCACACCGAATCGAAATCTCCTTCATACTCGCAAACTTCAATTTGCTCTTGTCTCATTGCGTATTCGCTTCCTCTCAGAGAGCCTCGTGTGGTTCGGGCAGAGCCACGCAGTTTTTACTGGAGGAAGGGAAGAGGGAACGGTCTTTAGAATCGGTAATGAGACGATTGATTGTCAATAATACTCTCAGCCCATTAACTCTCGAGAGGGAATAATCCGATAACGAGTGTCAATTATCACCGGCAGCGAAACAATACACTCTCTGTGATGTTCACGTTTCACTAAACGTAACAAGTACGCCATACAACAAAATATAACGAGGCTGACGCTGTAATTTATTCACGTTAAGTGTGTAAATTACTGGTGGTTGTCTTCAAAGCTGGAGCCCATTTATTCAACACGCATCTGGTGATGTGTCTTCTTTCCCGCCTCAAAACTTTCGAACTCAAAGCGTCACCGAATTTTCTGATAAAAACGGAATTTTCTTTGGTGCACAGTTGATTCGGAACATTGACAATAAATCGCACCAAGCTGAATCAGGGGAAAAATCGTAATGCTCAAGAACTGGCCACATCACATTTTACTAAGAACGCACGAGCGCATTTGTCCTCTCGAAAGATGTAGCCACTTTGCGCTCATGTTACCTCTTTATGCCAACAATGCACGAATTGGTGCTTAACTGCTGGATCACATGTCCCATCAGCTGTTGCCAACTTTTCAAGTTTTCCGTTAGGCCTTATTTTAACACGTTCATCACTCGAGTAATATATTACAAGGGAGAGGGAGGTGTTGAGTTCTTTACAGTTTAAAAATTAGGGCTTTAATTGATAACAATATTCTTAACTCGCTCCTATCGAGGATTCTAAAGATGTTCGATTGATACCAGCAGCCAAACAATAAACACTGCCCAATGTTCACTATTCATCGAACGAACAAATGTGTGTAATAATATTATAGACGTACGGTTAAAATACTTTTATACCAAACTTCTAACTCACTGCTACTCATAGCCTCATGTTTAGGACTCACGAAGAAAGAAAGTAAAATGTAAACTAATTACAAGTTAGTTTTTTTGGGTTATATACGAGGTTTTATATAAACTTCATAGCATGAGCCAATCAGCGACTTCTCTGATTATGATTCCGAAAAAGTACATTTATTTTTCTCGTTTTCTGATCATGTTTTCATAGATTTACCATTTTATGGGGCGTTCATTGCATCCTTCGTCTTCAACGTCTTCACGGCCTTCTTAGAATCGCATCATTAATAAACCATTGTTGTAGCTATACGGGAATAACAGAAGAAATTTTAACATGTCTAAAACTTTGCTACAAATTCTTACATTGTTTTAAAACTTTAAATGTAACTTCTCCTATAAAATTTTAATTAAAGATATAATCGCCGATAGGAGAAATTTGACCAAGAGAAGGGATACATTAATAGGTCACATTTTCAGAGATGATGGTCTTGTGAAGTTATCACTAGAGGGAAGTGTGTGGGGTAAGAACAGAAGAGGGAGGAAGGATGGAATACGCTAAGAAGATTAGGGAAAATGTGGGAGGTACTACTTATGCAGAAATAAAGAGACTTTCGCAGGATAAGTTGACATGGAGGGTTGCATCAGACCAGTCTAAGAACTAATATCAATAACAACAGTATAAAACATACTTTTTTAAGAGATGGCTAACAATGTATAAAACTTTTGAGAGAGGTTTACGAAGACAACAAAAAAACAGACGGCAATAGGATTAATTAAACTCACAAAATTACAAAATATACGATACTTTTTGCACAGACTACACATAGATTAATATTAGCAGCTTTTATTCTAAGGCTTAACAGTAAAGATTGGTGATAATGTATTAAGATGTAATTTTTTGACGTATCCAGGCGGTATTATGAGAATTGTGCATTCTTTGAGTGTAAATTAATTGTGTGAAAAATATTTTGGTGAATAATATTTGTCATAAACCTGGTTCATCGTCATTAGCATGTCTTGAAACGTCTTACTACTATGAAGCTCAATACATTGGCATATATAATGTATTTGTAACCTGAGGAATGTTTTGAAACATATTTAAGAGCCTCATGCGCCTTGTTAGTTATTCTGCTCCGCAGTGCACGACTATGATGGCGACGTCATTGAGCGCAGCGCAGACCTCGTTCCCGTGGAGGTGCGCGCCGTTTGTTTGTCTGCTCACAAGATTAATGTAGGGCCGGCAGCGCTCCACTGATACACTTGCGTCCATTACTCAAGGTACGCATGTGTGCGTCTGGGCACGCGTTTTATGGCGCAATATCGCTCCGCCGAAACAGCCTTTCGCGGCCTCAAATCGGCGCAATTAAAACTCTATGTTCGTTTCGTGTGGAATATTAAATTGAGAGCACTGACTTTCTGTGCTACGGAGAAAAGAGGGCTCATCGTGAAGTTACACGGCCGTGGCTGTAATTGACCCCGATATTTCATGTGATGCTGCTCCGACACAAAGCGCGTCAATATATCACAGAGAAACGGCGCCTCGACGTCAACTTCAAAATGTAAATTTGTTTGGACATTATCTGTATAATATTATCTATGTGCATTACTTACGTCAGTCGAGAGTCTGTATTCCGAATCGTTTTTAATTTAGTTATTATTAATTTTTAATTAACACCCTGAGAACAAATTTCATTTCCTACCTTATAGCTCGCTCGTCATTGATATCTGCGCTACTCTTCTTCAAATGCGAAGTTTTCCAGACAATTAAATGTTCCTGGAATTTAATGCGAACTTTTAACAATGTTTATCTCCACCCGTCAGGCAATTTCCTACAATTTTGAGTCTGTTGAAGCACTTTACAGCTGACTAGGCAATTATTTGGCTAGGCAAGAGAAGACTTTGACAATTATTCTCTACAGGCCCAAATTAGTGTAGCGCGCGCATAGAAACCAGTTGTTTTAAAATTCAACGAAATGTTTGCTCGTTATATTACTTTCACTATGTATCTTTCTCTATTTTAACAGAATATGCCTGCGTTTTAGTCAAAAAATTTCACACTTATAGCGACTGAAATCAATACCATTATGTTACTTAATGTATATTTGTGGCATTTTAGAATATATGTACCCAGTTTAAGATTACAATTAACTAATTTTATACATAATTGAGATATTAAGGAACGTAACTAATTTTTTACTTGTTATTTTCAAGTGCTCTTAAAAATGTCTTTGGTTCCACTTTGCTTGCATTAGCACTAATTAATTGTGAAAAAAAGTGTACAGATTTTATTTGTAACGAAATTATTTTGATCTGCCTTCAAATGACATAGTTTCGTTACAATTGAACTGAATGCGTTTTAGTTCTGTTAATAAAATAAATATTCAGACACGAAATATCTATTCATAATTATTATAATTCTGTGGAAAAAAAGTTATTTTCCAGTTACCTGCTTCTTTTTACATTACAGCATAAACATACATCGTGACTTTCTTACAAAGTTAATGATTTCAAAAAAATTTTGAGACATGCTTTTAAAGTAGGTACCAATATTTATTTAATAAATAGCGGAATATTTTTTCAGGTTATTTTATTATCAGTAGCATTTTCAATTCATTTGGCAGCCGGACGCAACTTCGAAGCATCGTCACTTTGTTCCAAAAAAAACCCGTCAACCATGAAGACAGATCAGTGATTAGTTTCTTGAACCAATGAAATCATTACTCGGCAAATGTCTGAGGTGAATTGGGAAACAATAATTGATTAGCTAATTAAAGGAAGGTCGTGACAATGTGCTAGGTATGTGTCTGTGATGACAAGCGGCATATTTCTTTAAAAAAATCAAACAGAAACTAGTTTTTCTGTTAAGATTACTGCCCAAATAACAGCGGTGACTATAGAAGTAGTATGAGTTAAAAAGGAATGATTCACAATCAAATATGTCGTAAAAACGTTCCTTTAATATTAAAATAAATATTTGTGCTTACTTTAATCATATGAAATCGTATATATGGACTTCTCTCTCCGTATTTTATTTTATTCTCTAAATCGGACAACATAATGTCATAATACTGTCAACAGAATTAAAATTATCTAAATACAATGCTATGTTCTCTTTAAAAAATTGAAAAAATCATATGCATCCGTTAAGTACTTTATTAATTTCTTAATTTCCAGAAAAGATTCACTTTATTATTCTTTCTATGATCAAGTTAGAATGCTCAATTTGTAAGAGACCTTAACCATTACCGCATGTAATCGCATAACTATGGCATTAATACTGTGTCCCTCGATGGTTCAGTTGACTAAATCTTGACATACAGGCACTAATTGACTCCCACAAGAATATTCCGTTGGGAAATCATGTTGGTTGTTATGGATCAATTCCAATTTAATTCTACTGCATACGAAAGTATGATGTTGTTTAACAATCGTGCTGTTTATGCGCAGCAAATCATGTCACAACTGAGAAGACGATTTATAATATATTTCACAGGAGGTATTATTAAAATCTGAAAACAGATGTGGATTAAATTAAGGGAATTAAAGCAACGTAAAAAACAAACATGATACGTAAAGATCAACTTTACACTACCTTGCATTTACAACAATAAATATTTTGTTCATACACTTCTCCGTCAAGTATTGAACAATAGATAACTTTTATAAGAGCATAACACATTTTACAAACTGATCCCAAAAATTAGTGTTGTTTGATACTGAACAAAATTAATTTTTATTGTAATATAACGATTATAATTAGAAACATATTTGATGCATGTAAATAGAAATAGAAATAAATAAATTTATAACCATTTAGTCTGTTCTTTTGAATCTCAGAACTAACCCAATATGAACACTTCTATATTTGAACTGATGTTAGAAAGCACTTTAATTCATATAAAGGTAGTCGTGATGTAATGTCGGAAGTTTTCACCTTCCGCGATATAAAATTAATGGGGAAAATTCTTCCTCGTGGGCGAAATCACAAATAAAATCTGATTTAACAGTTACTTAAGTAAGGCATTCTGTAATTATATATTTAAAAGTTTTGTTTTCATTTTTTACTTAAATTTCAGTAATTTTTCATTTAATATTTAGCTATGTCAAGCACTATGTGCTAATTACAAATGTATTGAATGGTAAGCTTTTTCTCTCTTTAAGTGGTCCATCAAAGCATTTAATAAACATGTGTTCTACATGTTGTTCCATTATTTAAAGTACTTTAAATGGTGGTCAAGTGGTCTGTAATTACTACGTTATTGCGTTTCACGGACACTATTGCTCTCGGACCTCCAGGATGTAAAATGTTGCACGAATACAAACCACATTCAATACTGGATAGTACTCAAAAATTGAGAGAGAATGATATAGAGCAATATTTGAGTGGAACTGAATATGAAATTCAAAAGTGATCAACAACAAATTCCGACAGAGTCTGGTACAAATAAGGGCACAAGTTCACTTGCATGGAATCGATTAATGCAATTGAATTCAATTTAATTACAGAGTTATATCACTATTTTACAAAACCTGTCGGCGAGCTGTCTAAAATAATAGCTACGCAAATACGACGACGAGGGGGGTTGGTGTTCGCACGCGTTTTCCATGTCGGAAGCGTGCTATCAATTTCGAGTGTCTGCGGCCGCCATGACAGGTGCGCGCGCATCCATCATCCACTTCCGGCCGCTGTCGACCTTCTTGTGTGGACACAAATTCATACCCACTTTCACGCTCTATCCATCACACTGCCTCGTTCTAAATTATCCATTGGCTCTTCTCATGTTTCCCAATGGCTTCTATTTGAATAAAATATTCGTTTCGACTGGTAAAATAAAGACTAAAACCTGCAATACTGAGCCCAATTGCACATACGGTGATTTATATTTGAATTTGTAAAACGAAATTGTGTTTAATCAAAGATTTATGTTTCTGGTCTTGAGAAAATAAGAGAAAGTTTATTTTGTTCGGCCATGAAAAATAAATATTATATTTTAAAGTAACACAGTGTTTCTACGCATTATTAATCTTACATATATCTAATGAAATTATTATTACTATTTCAGGTAAATATAACTCATTCAATCAACCAATTCTGGTCAATTTGAACAAAACCCTTTCTTGAAACAAGTTCAGACTGTAAGCTATAGAGAAACAATTTATAACAATAGTATTATTATACTTAATTTAAACAAAACGAAAGTTACCACTTAATAAAAGTTAACAAGAAGCACTATCCTATCTGACCAATATATCACAGATTTAGTTTTAATTTAAAATAAATCTGTAAATACGTCTGTAAAGACATTGTGACTCACATTTTATGACATAATAACTATCGACTACTATCTGCGTACCCGTTTTTTTCCTGATATAAACCCGAAAATGAATAGATTCACCAATAATCTCGTGTCAATTCGTGGCTTAATTGTCATAAAACCTTTATGGCACACACCGTCCTACAGCGTTTCAGTATTAGCTTCAATTTAACTGACAATACATTAACCAAATAAAGAATTTTCCCAGCACATGAAATAAGCTCAGCATCTTAGAGTCAAAACTTTCTGATGAAAGGCACTGAAAAATATTTTAAGTACTTTAATACAGTTGATATTCTTACCCTGCATGGAATCAAACCACAAACGGTAGATTAATAAAGTAAAAATAGTCCCTTTCACTTAAAACATAAGTTATATAAATTATATAAAAAATATAAATTATCATAATATACTTATGGGTAAAAATATTTATAATATATATGTTGTGTTGTTGTGGTATTCAGTCCTAAGACTGATTTGATGCAACCCTCCATGCTAACCTATCTTGCGCAAGCCTTTTCATTTACTTATAACTAGCACACCCCACAATCTCCACAATCTGCTTAGCGCATTCCATCCTTGGCGTCCGTCTTCTGTTCATACCCCACAAGCTTCCCTCTAATGCTAATTTTACATGACCCTCATCTCTTAAAACGTGGTCTATTAATATATTCCTTCTCTTAGTCGACGTCCTCCATACTGTTCGCTTTTCCCCTATTCTGTTTAGAACTTTCTCGTTAGTGATATATATTTATATGGGATATAAAGTATAGCTTTTCTTAAGTATGTGACAATTATTGGAAGATACGATATTCTTAATTTTTGCATTTCCATACATATATGAAAATACTTTCACTTTAGTTACAGTTCTCTTGATTTGTGAAATTATTTTAGGCTCAAACGTTTTAAAAATTGCTATAACCTCAAATACGTACCTAAAATACAACAAATAAATAATGAAAATTTAGTAGTTTTATGTATATATATTCATATAATCAAATCGCATTATATATATATATATATATATATATATATATATACATATATGACTTTCTATTCGGCGGCAGAAATGATTTGACAGCAATAACTGTGCTGTACGTCGAGAATTAAAATTAACTCTGGAGGAGAAAACCACTCCACGTATCCGATGTTTTGGGTAAGACAGCCAGGTGTCTCCAATTCTCAATCAGTATATAAAACCCAGCCCGGCCCCAAATTGTCTAGGTTTTGTTAACGTATCTCTCAATCCAACTGCCTTTGATTTTGTACCGCCAATTCCGTATTTCGTTGTGTTTTACCTTTACAATATTTATATTTACAACCGTCGCAAATGTCATATCTTTTGTAATAATTTAATTGTACAATTTAATCTATATTTACGTTGTGTTAACTAAAGTCGAGATAAGATGCACTCAGAAAATATTGAATGCAACAAGTGTTTGAATAAGTAATTTACAGTAATTATTTCAATAATTTTCTCTATAATATCAGTGTAAATATGAGAAATTCAAGTAAATTTATTTCATGTAATTTATTTTTAAACTACTTTCCTTATAGTTTTTTCAGTAACTGTTTTTCTAAACAATTTCCGGCATAGTTTTGTAGGCAGTAGGCCCATTGAAGAGAAAATAACGATTTTACAAAATTGTACACATTTAGTAAATTTTGTTAATATATTTTAAACAAATGGAAAACTATCCTTAATATAAACACGATTATCGTACAAATTACCGAGTAATAATGCTTCTTCTACCATTAGTGACTTTTATTCCCCCTTTCTACATTTTTCTCTTTCTTTCCTTTATTTCTGAAAGTCGTGAAAAACTTCAGTGCGACAGTTAAATTAGGTCCGGGGATACATTTGAATTGGGTCCAAGTGGCTTTGTCAAACATAATGCAATGCGCCAAAAGAAATTCCGCACTGGGAAATGTCTTCCATTTCCTATCACGAGGAACGGAACTTTCTTATACATACCGATCTTAGGATACCGGGAGTTCAAAAAAGGAAAAAAGTACCATAACTGTAAACAGCTACCAAATGTAATGAAAACTATCAATTAAAAATAAATATGCGAAATTACGCAGAAAAATACAAAATATTTGTGTTTCAGAATACAGAAGGTATAAAATTTATTGATCTCGTACTGTCTTAATGCTTTTTTCTGTATTTGCTTGCAGTGCTTTTAAATAATAATAACGGTCAATAATATGCTGACAATATAAGAAGTATGTTTCATGAACATCTTTTTGAAAAAATTAATTACCGTAGTTAACTTGATTCAAATAATTATCGCATGTAAACAGCATAAAGACTTCCAAATTCATTCAAGTAAATTATGAAACTATTTAAACGAATCCTGACTTCACGGGCAGAACACAAAAGGACTTTGATGTGTAAAGATTATTAAACGACGTATGTCAGATCAAAATGCAAACAGTAAAATAAAATAATAAGTTAATGGAGTATCGTAAATACTTTAACAATCCTCATTGTTATCGTAATTAATTTTTACTAGTCGCAGTTTAAGGGAAGTGATTTTAATCTGATATTAAGTTTTATTTATCTAAACAAAGATGGTTTTATGAAGTCTATTTGATGACCTTTTAATTATTATGTTAGACTATCTGAGTGCCCTACGATGCCTGGGAATTGAATTTTATTAGGCTGACCATCCGCCCGTTTTCCGGGCTCAAACATCTGTCCCCGGCTGCGAGGCATATTCTCTACTTGACCCTATTTGGACAGATATTTCGGTTATGTGTAACAATCTTTAATAAAACAAATTAATTTTACCTAATTAATGATTTATAAATTTGCATGAAGGTAATACTAAAAGCGAATACATGTTGACAGATTTGTATCTGAAATAACAATACTGTCTCAACAACAAGGCTGTGACCTCCAGTCAACAATTCCTGCTGCAACAATATATTGAGTGAGAATAATGGAGTGAGTCGTTACGGAGCTTTTCAATCTTCTAGACAGGCATACACTTCAATTTTATTATTGGTATAGATTTATAGTGTTGGTATAAATATTGGTCTTGATTATTATATGTGGAATATTATTGCAATTGTATTGCTATTGAACTCACCTTACACATTTATGATGTTTACAGTATAGTGAAGGAGGAATGGAACACCAACTAATTTATACTTGACACAAAAAGGAGTAATATTTTAAGTGTTTAATTATACTGCATTGATCTTTGATTTGAGTTTCCTTTAATGACCGTTACAGACGTTGCAAAAATAATCAAAATGTCCAACTACATTTTAAAAATTATGCGGATTTTTTTCTCCCATAGATATTTGTCTAAAGGACATTATTAATTAAATCAGACGCAAAGTCATAACTTAAGCTATAATAAAATCTATAATATAGCCAGGATGATGTTACTAAATACAGATTCAAATGAGCATATGACAAATACTATGATAGATATAATGCTAAGTATCAGTCGCTTAAAAAAGAAGTAACAATGAGTTATAATTTGAATTCTCTGTTATTTGTTTCAGGCACTCGTAGTGCAGTACACATAACAATGGAAAACCACAAAAGTTTAAATGATTATCAGTTCCTTGCATATTTTTCTTAGATCTCTTACCTTTAGTTAAGATAATATTGACAGCCTTGTTTTAATAAGTATATTGAATATTAGCTTAGAGTTTTCATTTAAGCATATTTTATTAGTTAAAGGAACGTTAAAAATTAATGAACTTCCGCAATTTCATATCATATTTCAAAGAGGTTTACAACCATCAGCACGTGTTTCTAAAACCGTGTATTTCTAATGAAAATTAATAATTTGTATGACTGGAAGATATGCGGTTCTTTAAACAAAGTTGAACACATTCTAATTTTATTTGCTGTATCTAATGTACCACGAAGGAATTGCAAGGGGTGTATCCCACTCTCACGGATAATTAATGTAGCCGTAGTTTTGATTGGACGATTGAGTGTTCCAATATCTATAAGATTTCGCAAGTTTGACAACTCCGGGAGGAATTACTGACGCCAAATAGTCGCGGCAAACTGCCGGGCTCTTAGTTTGCACGAAGTAATTGAATCTTGAGACCAGTTTGCACAAGTTAGATAGGATCCTGCACCCTCTGTAACTGAACTCTTTACTGTAAGAAACGGCTTTCAATTATGTTCAATATCGTTAGAGGCCTTATTTGTAATTTTCGCTGTAATTACTTTCGACAAACACTATTGAGTTATTCCTTGTGAAGTATATAATTGCTCCGACTGCATGGCTGTAGTGCTTATTTCATTATTTACTCATTCCACTGACAGACAATCGATTTTAAATATAACGGACATCATAATAATATGCAAAAGATGTTAAAAAGTTATATCATCTACCTGTTTCTAATGTTATTACGAATTGATTTCATGACAAAAATATTTGTGAAACAACGAATTTCCTATTTAACTTTCATTAAGTTTCGTCCATGATTGTCAATAAATATATTTATTTTGGAACCTATAAATTGTATTTTTTACATTTCTTTGAATAAAAAGCTTCAATGCTTAGTATTCCATTTATTTACGATCCAATTTTTTAATTTGGTATCCTTTCTCATTGATGGAGTTCCAAAGGTACAACGAAGCATGTGTTCTTAACTTCTTAGTGGATGTAAATTTCAAAGTTAACAGCATAGTAAATATACATTATTTTAGTTATTGAACGATTTATGTATTTGAATTTTATATAATTAAAAATAAATATTAATTTTTAATTGAATATTATTGTACACTCTAGATGTTATGAAAAACTGTCGAATTATTATTTCTTGTTAATATTTTTTTTCCTGATGAAGTCCCAATGATAAGACGAAAATTTGTATTTCTTTCTATATCTTAATTTGATTGTAGATTTTATAATAATAAACAGTCCTTCAACTAGTCTGATGCAACCCTCCACAAATCATTTAATTATCAAAATGAAACACTATTTTTGTCCTTAAAATTCAAAATAAATATATTATCCAGAAAGCCATTAAATATGTATTTAATTAATTATTCATACTCTCAAATGCCTGGTGCTAGAATTTGAAAATAAAACTATTGTATAAAATTAAAAATATACAGTTACAAAGTAATCCCTTTAGTCACTTTAGTTGATACTCTGATTTACTTAAATTCCGCCTATAAATTGCAGCAAAGAATATATAGTACAAAAAAATCATAAAAAATTTAAATACTACTCTTTGGGGGTAAAACGGGTATAACGTTACATTAATCAATATCAGTTCTTTGTGCTCAGAATACATAATTAACAGGAAATTATTACTTCATTTAGCTTGAAAGGACTTTGTTTCTCGTTTCAAATTTCAATTAAAACCAAACAATTATAATGAAGTCTATTTAAGGTAGCAAATAGAGCCCAGAATCCTAATTGTACCATTCATATGTTTGCACAATAAACAGTATTTTAGGCTTTGGTAGAATTAAGTGGATAATTATGGAATAAAGTGCCTTTGAAAATAAACAATCGACTTGTCAATGTTTTGGTGTTCACAAAAACTGTTGTTGCACGTGTGGAAAGAATTTACATATGTAATATCCTCAAAAAAATATGCATACGTTTTTTAAACGTTTTAAATTCACTAATTAGTTCAGTTCTCCAACACGGTGTAATGCTTGGAAGATTTGTTACGTCATTATATTACGGCAATGGGCATACGGCGTATGGATACTTTTATTGTTTTATACTATTAGTATATTTAGTTAGGTATTTTTTTTACTAAAAAATTTGCACTTCTGTCAGTATAATAGTACGGTTTAAAAATGGTAACAATCAAACCACGTTCGTTGGGAGGATCATTACCAGTGATGCACCATTCGCAAAGTATACCGATTCTAATATTCACTGTGTTTCAGGCTCTTATTTTTTAGTTTCTTTACGTGTAAAAACAATTCTAAGATTACATTAAAGTATCATTATTTCTGCACAGAATATGCAATTAATAGGAAACCCTTCCTATGTTATATAAAAATTTAAGAAATGATAATTTTTATTTATAATATTTTAACCATTTAATTAGCATTTAACCAAAATGGTTAATAATATGTTTCCTGACTGATTATATTTGCAAACGTGACATTATAATAATGTAAATGATAATTGAAATATGATAATTCCATAATTCAGATTATTTAACAGGGAATGGAGAATAATAAACAACTTTTTATTTTTTAGACACACCACTATGATAATACCGACGTGTGGCGGTTTTAACTACTAAATAAATTCTGATAAATATGCAAATCGATGCGTACGGTCTTAGGGTCGACGTTTGAGAACAGAAATAGTAAGGGGCGCTCACCTTTAGTGACAAGAGCACATTGTTTCCCATTTATTTGAAATTATCTTCACTGGTCAGTGTTATATAACAGACAAAACTGTAACAGGATGTTTCCGAAGCGTTTAAGTTAAAATAAGTGCTTTCAGTTTCCTTTCTAAATTTTGTCTTGCTCTAGTCTGCGAGATAATTGAGCTCCACGTCTGTGTAAGTGCAGCGCTAAAATGTTGCAGCAAAACATCTCAGTCAACTCTGATAAATACTGCCACTTAGAGAAATGCCCGAGATAAGTGGCCTGCCCTCCACATTCACACAGTGTCACTGCGCTGCACTGAGAGAAATGGATGATAGCGTTTAGAAATGAGCTCTCACTCTTTCTCATTCCCACTTACATTTATATTTTACAGATCAGAATTAGTAAAGGAGAACCATTCTTTTAATTGTACAGTCTGTATAGAATAATAACTCTCAAGGCTGATAAATATTAACCAAAAACAAGCTGCATATAATATGCAGCGAACGCACTTTAAACTCGTTGACGCTTAGAGAACAGAATGCTGCGTTCTCACAGCAAGCCAAACTGAAATCAGTGGGAGAGCGTGGAACAAGTCCTAAGAGCCGGACCTTCTGGATTCAGGTTTTCTAGGGTTTGTCCTGTATAGCTTTCATAATGCTGGATATCACCCTTTAAACTATAGCCGCGGGACCTTATTGAGCGCTTGGCTTTCTTCCTTTCTTTTTTCATCCCTATTTAAGAACCCTTTCATTGCTGGGGAGTTTGCTTAACGTGAATAACCTTAAATTCGCATTTTTTCAATTATAACATCTTAAATACTATAAAAATTAAACTGTGGTGGAAAACTAGACGTTTTTGCACTGTTAGTAAATTGTTCTGAAATAAAAACAAACCTGACTATCTAACCAGTTAAATAAAAAATCGCTGCATTATATACGTTTTTATAATACATATTAATAACTTTAACTGGTCTGAATAAAAATATTTGCCGTATTTATTTCTAGGCAATTAATCTATTTGAATAAAAGCCGAATATGTGTTCTGGTATACAGTATATTCTTAGAAATTAAGCATACTCATAGAGAAGCACTCCTATATTTTTAGATATAAACAATAGTCGTAGATTATTGGGGGTGGAAAGTTGTTTTTGTGGTAATAATGATGAAATCTTGCGACCAAGAAATTTTACTATGAAACTTCCAGAAGCCACGGAGATGCAGTTTCCTTACAGGCCATTAATTTGACACACAACGAAAATGAGAGAACTGCACACTTCCTGGGCTTGAATATTATCTTATGTCGTTGCGATGCCATTAACGGTAAATTTATACTGTAATGATGATTCATGCACGTAGAATATAAAAGTTTGCAGCCGAGGTTTATAGTGCCGTAGAGATATTAGTCTGCTTTATAAATATAAACTACCAGGAACATCAATATAACTTTTTTATATCCATGTATATAATTTACCAATAAAAACATTAGCTTAGTCAATTTTATTGCATGTCCAAACTATTCTATATATAAAACATTTGTATTACGAGTGAACTTTTGGACCTGTGCCATGCAATTGTTCGAATTGCATTCGCCATGTATGTACAACTGTTACATTCAGTCAAGTATTTGTTGTTCCTAATTTCATTTATTAACAATGTTGTGATTCTCTGATAACCGTAGTGAATTATTAAAGTACAAAAAAGAATCTTTGTGAAATTTAATAATAATAAATGTTGTCTGAGACAGTTTTCTTTTTTCTAATGCTTCTGTGTCAACCTTACAACTGATATTCTGTTGCCGTACTTGGAAATACCAACGTCTGGAGGTTGTATTATTTTCCAATTAACTTCCCACTTTTAACAAACGTGTACAATTTGAGTTGTTTCTGAACGGTATAAGTTAAATATATTTTTACCATATTGGTGTAATGTATTAAAGCTGCGCGAGGAAAGTCTCCAAGCCTTCTTAGTATTTTTTTTGTGACGTTCATCGCAACACCCTTCTTTGGACAATGAAAGAGAACTCTCTTAACACAATGCACAAGAGGCCTTTTACTGACAATGGGTGCCATTCTTTTAAACTAATAGTTGATCCGTCTTTAATTAAAGAAAATTGGCTTCTGTCAAGTCGGAAGCCAGGAGTGGATAATTGGAAACAGCTACTGCGTAATGAAACAATGATACTTGTTTAGATCTGGCAGCTAAATTTTCCTATTGGTTGTAATTTTGTAAATTATAATTAATGGATGCTATTTGAAATTGCAGCTAATTAGTTAATGAAAAAGGGAGGAGGAGAATTCGAGTTCATACGAGGCGAAATGGTTAGAAGTTTCGTGCTGAGAGATTAATTATATTGCGAGCCGCTGGAAAGAACAGATTTCAGCTTTTGAATCCTGAGTATGTAAAAGTTTGATAGAAGTTTCCACTATTTTGGGCCAAAGCGTTATCTGCGCAGCCATATCGTCCCAACGTAGAGGAAACGAGAATCGGATCGTCTTAGCTGGAGCCTCCGAATTTTTCAGCCCGAAGTAGACCGTATTGCCGCCACCAGAGAAAGCAACCGCGGCATTTAACAACAAAAAAATTCTTTACAGCAAACAATTTAAGCTTTGACGTGGGACAGAATATTTAAAATACATGCATTTTTAATATGCAATTGTAAGGGAGGGGGCGAGGAAAATTGGAGGACAAAGAAACAAAATAGACTTTCATGGTGTTTCAGAAGATGTTAGAGGGCTAAGTAATAATGAAGACTTATCTGGAGGAACACGTGAGGTGAGAACATTCATGAAGAGTACATAAAGAAGACGTCCTATATTAAATATATTTATACTTCTACACGAGTAATTAATAAAAAGAGTAAATAAGGGGTAAGTTGGAAGGAAAATGTTGGATAGAAATACCACGTTTAAAATTTATAAAACAAATAGCAAACGAAATGAATTGTGGTTTGTAGTGTCTACTCAAGTCGAAAACCGAGAAATTAGGAATGGAGAGCTGCTGGCAGCCCTTGTCGATAAGGAAAGAAGACAAAAACCTACCAGTAAGCCAAATTCGGTTTTAAAAGTTTATTTCTCAATGTGAAAGCCTAATCTTCATGACACAATTTATAGATTGTTTAAAATGAACTTTACATCCCAGTTGTTGCAAGCCATTAGTTATCTTCATAATTTTATAAGTTAGGGGTAATTGCTGGGTTGTGCTCTAATGTTACAAACACGGTTATTAAAATATGTTACAGTTAAACTAACATTTGTTTCGATAAATTCCGTTGATGATGAATGAAGAAATAATAATTTAATAGACGTCTTAAGGTGATAGAGACATACTTTGGATGGAATTGGTGATGTCTGTATGGTATCGTCGCACTCGCCTTGGGACGCAAATAAATGGAAAAGATTAAGGTAATTTGAATGGATGGCCAGGAGAAGGAAACACTGGCTAATGGCGGCCACTTCTGGAAGGCGAGAGGCGGCAGTGACAGCCGGCGGAAGCCACTGATTGAATTACTCGCGGCCGGATCTCAACAAGTGCTTCACGCCACGGTACAGCGCTGGCAGGCGGCCAGACGGGAAATACCTTCTCTGCCCCTTGTGTTTAATATTTGACATTCGAAGCTGGCAGCTGCGTAATAAAGGGGTGGTGATTCATTGCGGTGCAAACAACGCCCTTCAGTTATTAATAGCTTAATGCCCCCTAAGTAAAGGAGCCGACCTGGTAAGCATGACGCTTCCCATTAACAAGGAGGCGTAAGAAGCCTTTATGCTCTCCTCACGACAAGTAATTATGCTGGCAGGCGGTAATCGGCTTTCGCTGTCTGGTCGATGTCTAGAAACGGAAAACTGTGACAGAACAATAGACCAGCCGACATACATCGGCCATTAGGTCCGGTAAATTGAAACGAAATTCTTAGAACGAATATTTGGAAGTAATTAGAAAGTAAACCTCCTCAATGAAACTGTGCGAATAATTTTTATACTGTGAATGTAACATTACAATTATAAAGACATCAAATGTAAAGAGAAAAGAAGAAAAATAGATAAAAATGAATGATTTTACGAAAGAAACCATCATGTAGACTAGGAGATAATGAAGCAGAAGCTTTGACACACAGAAGGAAACGGGCTAGACTTTATGCATTATTCAGAGCACACCACAACGAACCGACCTGGAGGAAGATAGTTACGTTTCTAAAAGGGATCACTCGTAGAAGATTAGACAAAGGAAACACAGAACTAATATATGACTGTAGTAGTCTACCTACTAACATGATAGCAGCCTCCCCAAAGAGTGTAAAACAATTCAAAAAAAGACTAAGAATAGTAATAGGTTTAGTATTAAGATAATTGAGTGAAGTGGAACATGAAGTAATAAGGGTATGCTATTTTATATAATAAAAATAATAATTTAGTAATTACAAAGTAGTGCAAGGGGAAAGGTGCAATGAACAGTAGGACAACTTAACTAGTTTTAAAAATATATAATTTAATTGGGGTGATGGAGCGGAATGTTTCTTATTTATTTTTATCTTATTTTATTTACCATTTACTTTTACACTTCAGTTTGTGTAGTTATTAATTTTATGCATCTTAAGCATCGTCACCGAGCTATGCCCATTGCAATGAAATTAAATCAATCAATACAAAATAAATCCAAGGTACATATTAAATTTATTCATGTAATTCAATCAAGACGAATTTAGTATAAATTTACTATATTTTAGAAAAGTTTTCAATGGTAATGCCAACCTTTTAGTAAGATGATTTTTCTCAAACACTGCAAAAATTCGAAGTTTAAGACTGCTAGTATGGAAAATAGTACAAATTTAGCATGTTTACTTTATTGTTACACCTGAGTAAATTTTGCAGTTCGCATGTGACCAAATATTTCGCTCCCAGAGTATTGTATGTAAGGTATATTGTATTAAAATATGTTGAGGTGTGAGAAAACGCCTATACCATCTGCAGCTGAAAATCCCATTTTTTGTGCGTCGTTTAAAAACATCACCCCTAATACGATGTTGCAGATGCTCGATTACAAATGTAAACGCAAAAAATATGCTACTAACATGGAGGAACCCACACAGACGTTTTTGTACATAGCTATATATTTTCAAATTCAGAGTGGAGGGACTTTCCGCCCTTCCTATACTTAGTTCTGTTTGATTAATTTGATAAAATATTTTGTTGTCGCTTACATTCAATTTTAGGGTTCCAGCGACGAGTCTATCATTCTGCTTTGCGGCAAAGTAACGGCTAGCATCAAATATGATTCTTGTTGTAGTTTATTTCTGTAACTGGATATATGAACTCTATTCCAGTTACGTTCAATACTGCGTCTGTTCAGTATTTCATCAATCAGTGGAATGGCTGCTTTAATCATTCCGTAGTTATGGGTTATTCCAATATCCTCTAGTGTAGATTGTAGTTATCTGACCAGCCGTTTTTGTAGTCTGACGAATCTGGAGAGCTGATATTCAAAAGCTTGAGTATTTCAAATATCAAGCCAGGGTGAAGGTTCGAATACATCTTCAGAAGTTTTCACCGGTACTGTAGTGCACTTTTAATAATTTCTATATCAAGATACCAGTCTCAAGGCTGATAGGTATGCATGTCACTATTTGGTCAATAAAGCTTTTCAATTGTATGAAATTAAAAAATCAAATTTCAAGAAAATACGTAACCAACCTATTACAACTAACTATGAAGACAAGAATATGATAAGGCACACTTCAAATATGAAAAACTTACTTCACAGAAAAAATATTAACACAATGTTTCGATGATTTATTAAATTAATTTTATAATAAATTATGTTTTGTAAAATTTTAATTTAGTGCCATTGAATAAGTACAACTTTTTATTCACATTAAATTTTTTAAATAATAGAAAATTATTATTTTTAGTTTATTTAAAATTAATTTATTGCCTTGGTTAAACGTAAACTTAATATGTTTTTAAATTGAACATAAGAGAGGAATAAATGCTGAATTTTTCCGTTGACTGAAGGACAAGTTAGCTTTAGACGCTGGTTCCAGGAAATTCCTTAGTGATCAGCGTGGCTTCTCACATTTTTAATCCTCCGGTCAGGTCTGTGTCGAATTTGCAAGATAAAGTGCGTGCCAATGCTCGTTAACCAAAACTAAATTTTAATATAGGATAAAATTACACAGAAAAAATTAAAAACAGCTGGTCGTTTCAACCCTATATCGCGTCTTTATGTAATTACATTTAAACAATAACGATTTACAACCATTTAAATACCGTTAGAGAAAGACACAAAGAAGCGATGAGATAACCATAAATATTTTAAACGTTTTCCCGTGTAATTGTTCATTGAATTTGTC
Source organism: Eucriotettix oculatus (assembly GCA_034510155.1). Lineage (NCBI taxonomy): Eukaryota > Metazoa > Arthropoda > Insecta > Orthoptera > Tetrigidae > Eucriotettix > Eucriotettix oculatus. The sequence goes on from CM067378.1 coordinate 79,642,417, forward strand.
TGAAAACCAAGGTCGTACACTTATTTACTATGGAAAAGTATTGCAGGGAATCGAATCCGCTATTATATACTTAAATTGAATTAATTAACTACAATTATAAATCTACTTCATCAACTTTATGAAGTGAAAGTCTGTAGCTGTAGTGCGAACGTAGATACTAAAGTAATGAAAACGTGACGAAATTTTCTATAGCAAGCTGAGAAAGAGAGAAAGGGAGTTGTGGGAAGTGAAACGGAGAGCACTTCAAACATTGATTAGTAATTCAGCGATCTGATACAAAACAACGTTGAATCCCGATGTTTGTTTCCTGCATTCCTCATAAAAAATTTCCCGTTATAGTTTTATAATAAAACTTTTTCAAAATTAGATAGTGACTAGTAGAAAAAACAATTCATAACACTAACGTTATGGAAAACAATTTATAATAAATTGAAAACGGTAGACACATCAAAATACACTAATACATAGTTATTAAATACGTGTTTAAGAATTAAAAAAATAAGACCATTTCTCGAACGAGATTAATAAATTTAATATATGTGCACCTAAAATTTATGCCTAAATCATTTATCTAATGATATTAATTAAAAAATCATTTTGTATTATAACTTTTTATATTATTGTTTCCTCTGTTTCATGAGTAATATGCTGAAGTAATTTACTTAATGACAACCCAGACTACAGAAAAAAATATTGTGTGAATAAAATAAAAACTTAGTTTGTAAGCCAATTGATTGTTAATTTAATTCTATGAAAATTATTCAACTTACAATTTATTCTAGTGATTGATGAGTTTTTAATATTTTTAAATACATATCACATCCAGGACTGTTGTCTAATATGCACACACTTTAATTTTAAATTGAAATAAATTGGCATATATTACTATAATAATGAATATATCGACTTTTAAAAGAGTATACGGTTGATTTTGTTAAAAGCGTTCATTACGTACTTGTGGTATAACAAACTTTCTTTCAAATACTGCCTTAAACCAGTTTCCGTTTTGTCTTTAATTTAAGTAAAATTAATAAGGGCATTGAAAGCGATATAAATGGATAAAATTTTAAGGCTGAATAATCTCAAAATATTAATTGGCATTCAGGGAATACTAACGTGAGAAATATGGAGCAAAGATTCGACATAACTCTTAGCTGCTTGTTTTTGAAAAGGAAATTCTATTTAAAAACAGTCTTTTGGTAAGAATTCACTTTACGATTAGTTTTATCTTTATGCCGAAAAACCAGTTCTTGAATTCAATGTTTCAAGTATAAATAGGTCCTCAGTTAGCGCGTACCCTTTTAAAATATTATTTAGTGTTTTATAATCGAAAATATTAACCGGTCATAGTATTTAATTTTCAAAGGTTATTAATTTATTATTCTACTAACGCCTTTCGATGTACGTACGCAAAATACAATAACATTTTTAAATATGTTCTACGGTCCTAATTGAAAATAAAAACCGCTGTAACTTCGTTTCTAAAGAATTGGGTGATATGTTAACAAAAATTATTTGTTTATAATTAATAGGAAAGTGTATTAAAATTATTCTTGGCCCAAGTAGTTTCAAATTATATGTAAATCCTCTTATTCAAATTAATGTTGTGTTTTGGTATGTGGCATGAAATTTTACAGTCGCTATCTGGATTATTTTTTTAGCCGTAGCTTAAGGAATTGCACAGCAAAACGCGACAGTTACACGAAAGCGGACTTTTCTCGTGACGTGTCGTGCTCTGCCATAGCACGCTTATTTGAGGCCTTAATCCCGGCTCAAAAGCAGAATTTTCACCATCGCACACGTCTCGACCATTCCTACAGTAAAATGTAACTCCAGAATTTTTTCCTCCGTAACTAGATATTTTCGGTTCACTTAATTTCCGTGTAAATATTTCAATTCCTCCAGAAGTTATGAATTCGTGACGACAAAATTTAAGCTTCGACGTCGGAATTTAATTTCTTTCTATTGATGTTTCACTCCTGATAAAACATTTTTCAATACGTTATGCTCCCTATCGTCTTCGGCATTTCAAATGTGACATCGGAAAGACACATGACGGTTAATATATTCAAGGTTCTAGTAATGTGTAGCATATTGCCTTCAAATATTTAAGCGTTTTTCGAAAAATCACATTTAATATTTTTCTGACTTGTTAATTTTAGTAATTCATTTGATAAATATATAAAGTAATAAAAATTATTTATTTACATAACAATATGCATATTTTAATTGATCCAATTTATAATACTTCTGAGTAAATAGTTATTGGGCTTCCACCCGGGTCAGGTTTGTATTTTGCCACGACGTTTCTATGGTAAAGATCTCTTCCATCTTTTTCACTTGAGAAAGATGGAAGAGATCTTTACCACCGACGTACAGACGTAGGAAAGTTTTCATTTGTAAATAGATCAATACGCGATTGGAATTCCTTGCCTGCAGAACTACTGACGACTTTTTAGGATAGCGTAAATCAGTTTAGGGATAGGCTATGAAAATAAGTGAGCAGTTAATTTCATTAAAATAGATAAGGGAATTCCTTTAAATCAGATGAATAGCGTAATCTGTGAAGTGCAATTATAGTGCATTTCTAGAATAGTGATCTAATGACGTCTTTCTTTTCAGATCAAAACCTCATAAGTACCCTCAAAATTTGTCTGCCGATTGGAATTCCTTGCCTGCAGAACTACTGACGACTTTTTAGGATAGCGTAAATCAGTTTAGGGATAGGCTATGAAAATAAGTGAGCAGTTTTTAGAATCAGTGAAGTGCTAATAGTGAAGTGCAATGAAGTGATTTCTGTGTGACTCATGACTTCTCTTTTCTTTTTCAGATCAAAACCTCATAAGACCCTACAAAATTGTTCCTGAGTGTAAATTGTATTTTTTTTGTAATTGTATCGTATGTTCTTACTTTGCCACCGGGAAAATGCCCAATAGTAGCTAAGTATTAATAGTAAATATAACAAACGAAAATATTCTCTGCAAATTTCTTGCAAGGGTGTTTTTGTGGAGTAAGAGTTCACCTGAATATGGAACCAGATTATGACATAAAGCACCGATCGCAATCATGAGAAGCTTTCTTGAAATATTATTACACAAAGTTTCAAATCACAGATGAAATTTCACCTCTCCGATAGTAGTAAATTATCCTGTACAAGGGTAATTGTGTAATAAGACCATTCAATTTGAAACGCGAGTTAGGATAAAGCAGTCATAAACTACTAAAGTTGCAGATGCTTACCGTTCAGTAATATTCAAGTTCTCTCTTCGAATACACAAAATGAAAGAGTAAACGTGTCAAAAAATTATTATAATTATTTGATACGATTCACAATAAATATCTGTGAATCTCTTTCAAAATGTGCCACATAAAAATATGTATTACAATTAAGAATTCTTTTAAAGGGAAACATATTTTTGAAACAACGTATGCATCAACCCAGAAAATTTTATATTGTTTTAATACAATGTAATGGCTAATATCTCTCTGTTACACAAATCAATTTCACCGCTAGTCAAATATCTCGAAAACATTACAGTGCTTATGAAATACACTGACAGAGCAAACAACAGTTAATGAAATACAAATATCGGGAGTGTAATATGAACAAACTAAACCTAAATTAAGTTTGAGGCTACATGTGTTCATTATTGCTGAAAAGTGGAACGCTCCAACTAAACTTCGAAATTCAGCCATTATCATTACAATTCTGACCTGTCAATTCTACGCGATAAAATGTGATTTCCACAGAGATTAACAACTGTTATTGTGCCTACATTGGAATAACAAACCTGTCGGGTCAATGAAAATATGTACGGAACATATCAGAGAACGTAACACTAAATGTTCGTTGAAAATAAGACAAAATTTTACCAAGAAAAATAATTTATAATTTTTTACTATTTGTTGATATTATATTACACTCAACTGGCCAAATATGTTTTCTAGAAATTCAACGCGGAGATTGACTTGCAAAATATAAAAATAGCATCAAAGTGTCATGCACATGACATTTTTGTTTTAAAAATTGACTGTATAAAAATATATTTTAGCTAAATGTATACGCTTCTGTTATTTACCACTTTAAATTAAGTAGCATACTTCTGAAAAAGCTCAAAACTAATAATTAACATTTCCGAAACGAACGTGTTGTTTAAACTGGCGTATTGCTCTAATGATTTTGGAGTCAGATACGCAAGGGCAGCAAAGGTAAATGTAAACCAAACTCAGACTGTCAGAGAATTTATTAACGAGTAGTTAAACAACTTTTATAAGTAATTATTTATGGCAGATGTGTTGATAGCCTGTAAAGTTAATCATGGTTTGAAATGCAAAAGGAAACAATGTAAACGAACGAAAATAAATACCAAATTCGAAAAAAATTATTTTCGTTTTAAGAGCATCTATTTATTTAAACTGAATAAAGTAATTCTTCCAGTTATTATGTATGCTAAGAAAATTAATATGATTTAAGTGACCGGAAAACTGTAACATCACTTCAGGTGACGAAGAATTGAATCTGTAAATACTATAAAAAATATAATTAAATAATTCAGTTTTACGACAAGTTTGTTTTCTATTATAAATATTAATTATATAAATGACACACTTATTTTGTTTATTTTCTTTCCAGTTGTACGGAACCACTATGTTTTCTGACTCTCTCTTCCTTTTAATGTAGCATTTCAACTCGAGTGCCCCATAGGCTTGTGTACAGTTACTAGCAGAAATTCCACAAAGTAGATCTTAGGACCCAGTTCTCTTAAAGTACTGATTCATAAAAAATTAAAGTCATTTTAAACTTCACTTGTAGTGCTCAGTAAATATGGCACATAATTCCCAGTAATTTTCTGCCATATAAAGCAAAGTCGTGGTGGAACGGAATTGCGGAGTAATTTATATTTCTGGATATTGCTGGAGGTTAGTAATTAGGGGTGGAACATCGTAATTGGTCATTGAAGGAGCCCTGACAGCCATCTGGACCAAGTTTTGACTGCGTCTTGTGAATAACCTCATCTTTTGACATCTTACATCTGTGAATCCTCTCCCGCATTCGGAAGGGCGTGAGTACAGTATCCAATGCCCGACCAACTTGTTAGTGAAATGGGCTTTACGTATTGTTTCCTTGCTGTTTAAAGTCGAACTTTGTGTCCGGATGTATAGACATGTATATTGTAAGTTACAAATGTACTTATATTGTTTCAAAGAAGACATGGTTGTAACTTGGGTGTATTAATTACAGATTGAGGATGGTCAATGGCCGAAAGCTTTTGTTTTAATTAATGACGGTACAATAAATTAAACTGTTAAATAATTTGAAGACATTTTAATTGTACGAAAATCTTCTATTTTATTAAAAGTCCTACTCTCCCTTATCGACATATGTAAAAGATTTTATACTGCATTTTGATTTAAGTTATTGAAACATGTTAAATTTATTTAGAGACTTTGTATTACTTAATGTAGAGTTCACTCATAGAAAGAATACTATAATTAATTTATTTTACAGATTGTTAATGACCTTTTTTGAAAGCTATCATTAAATTAAATTAAACTGCTTGGAAGCTGATTTGTACTTTACAAATCGTTCATCATTAAAATTGTATTTATATTTATTGTGTTATCATACACATATAAATATTGAAGGTTTAAGTCTCCCTGTTTATGTAAGTATCTTGTCTTGAAAGGAACTAGGATAATAATCTACTCTTTCCGTGGCGTTGGCTTTATGGCCTCGAGGCCGTAATGAGAATTGATTATCCTGCGGCCGACATTGTGCCTTTACAAAAGAATCTGGCTCGTGCGTGTAACTTTCTGATATACAGTGGCTTATGACATTCGACCGAGCGAACAGTTTCGCTTAGTCTCTCTCTTCAAAGAATAACGTAGCAAGCTGACGCGTGAAAACATTAATATTTACGAGGTGTTATGACGTGAATCAATCTTGTTGGAAGAAATCGTATCCCTTCACTTAAATAAAATTTGAGGCCAACCTCCTCCACACTCATTTTCTCCAAAGTAATGTAAATTCCCATTAGTAAAGCCCGCTCATCACAAGCTCAAAATCTGGCCACGCATGTTGTGCCTAACTACACAAAAACAAAAATTTAATTGTTTTTATTTTACCGATCATGCAATTAAAAATAATAATAGGATGCGATTCCTCATAAACAAAACAAAAACATTAATCCAATTCCATTTCTGATAATTACTTCATCAAAATCATAAATATGCTATATATCATATCTATGAATTCATTTTAATATGCAATTGTTTAGTTCTATTGAAAATTGTCATAATAAAATTTAAGCACATAGTTTTTATTCTGCGGTAGACAAATATTTTAACTCCACTGAAAACCCACCTCAATTCTTTTAGTAAATAATTAGTAGCTGAATTCTGATATATTTAATGTTAAATTCTGTTTGTTTAAACACGTACATTCATACTACCTACACTTACAATTTTCTATTTTGTATAGAGTAAATAATTTTGAAAGTTAAATGTAACATTTACATGGTGCATATTTCAAAGAAGTCCACAGTTGGCTTGTAAATATTTGCACTATGTGATTGTGCATTATTAGTTATAACTCATGCAATGGGAGAGCCTAGAACAATCAGGGTGGAATAAACGAAATGTGTTTGTCTTTCTGCATTCATAATGGGACGCTCAGTTTTTGTGGGCAGCGTTCCATGTTTTATAACTTAATGTCAATTATGAAATGAGCCTCGTTGTACATTTTTGGTCGTGTAATCTACCACACAATATCAGCATTAGCAAGAGAAGGAATTCATGTTAGAAAATGTACGGAAAATGTACGTTATGCTTCTGATAATGTTGGAAGTGTTTCCTAAATTTGAACCTTACGCCTATATCATTTCAGCATGAACCTTAATCATACATATGATTTTTAATAAGCTGAAAATTATCTTCCTAATTAGATTACATTGTCATATTAATGCTTATGTCCTAATACATTATTTTGATGAATCCTACAGTTTAAATTTTCTGATTTCGACAGTATACTAACATTAATTTTGTGTTTTATATTTTCATTCTTTCCTTACCTCAAATTCTGGAGTATTATAAGTTTAAAAGTATAATTTTTTAGGAAGTAACTCTTTCATATTTAGCATCATTCCATAGTTATAAGTAGAATCGATTTGATGCAGAAATAAAATCCATATTGTACTCTGAAACCTTTATTACCTCATATTTTGAAAAAATGGTTCAGTGTCTAGAGCTCTGCACATGAAAGGGCTCTTATTGACTACACCTCTAATCAAATTACCCGTTCGTCGGCAGTCGAGACTCTCGACGGTTAACAGAGCAAAGAGCAGCGGTTAACTGATGACAATTCCGAATTTGGACAAAGCCGCTAGTAACGTATGCAGCGACCATCGGCGACGATTCGTTGAAATCCCAGACAGAGCCGACAACAGATTTTCATTAATGCCCTCAATTGAATCAACTCCCGCAACAAATCGATGAGCAGTGTTTCCTCCCTACTCGAGTTCGTTGTTTAATTGGTTTAATCGGCCTACCACCATGAAAGATAGGTGTGATTGTTATGACTCTATGAGAAAAAATCATTTAAATAAATAGTTCATAGTTTTCCAACTCCTGAAACTTCAGTTTTTATGACACAGAATCATAAACATATTTAAAATTAAAATGAGCCATTTCCACAAGCTCAGAAGTGACTGCCAGGAAGTCAGCGTAAATTACTCAATCAGGATTTCTGATGTCTCATAGATGATTCTCATTTTTCTATAAGGAATACACTCTGCATTTTGGAGGAACAGGAAAATTGAAGTTCATAACATACACTACCTTATTTTTTTCTGAGAAAGCTGAGTAAGTTTCATTTTTTCCTTAATTTCTAGGAGGGAAGAATTTCTAATTTTAAATAAGTGGTTAATTTAAAAATGTTGCACCCATTTTACAAATCCCTTGAAGAAAAAAATATATGTAAATCTGATCTTGACTATTTGATCATTTTATAATTAAAATAATTGTATATGGATTCAGTAAACTTTTTGCTTCTGTATTATTCACAGTCATAATTCGCGCTCGCCCATCGCCTGTGGTTTAATATCTAGCGTCGCTGCCTCACAACACAGAGGTTCCGCGTTTGAATCCTGGAATGGGTTTGGACATTTGTGCCGTCACGGTTACGGAGACTGGGATTAAGACTTTGTCTTGGCTCCATTTTAATCCGTATGACCTTGTATATGCTAAATATAGCTTACCAGGAGAATATTTCTGTGAAGAAAGAAACCATTACCACTGGTTATCCAGAAAGGTTACGAGGGTTGTCACTCCTCGCCCCCTAACGCATACGTCAGTGTAGGCATCCTGATCGTTATATTGGTTCATATTAATGAATCTATATGCAGGATAGTGGGGGGTTTTGACCGCCCTAAAAAGCCCTTCAGTTAATTTGAATAAAATCTGGTTGTTGTCTGGTTTCCGATTATTTCTTTTTGAAGTTCAAATTGTTCCAAAGCTAATATAAATGATTGGTAAATTTCCTCACGTCCTAAAATTTTTTAAGGTTTCACTTTTCGGTAATACTGAAAAGTGTCATGCCAAAAATCACATTCCCATACAGTGTGATAAGATGTTTGCAGAAAGGACATGTAGAAGATTCTATTAAATTTAACTGTTTTAATTTATAATTGTATGGTCCGTGTCCAGGGAATACTCTAATTACTTCTTTTGTTGGAGTTATGAAGCTGTGATTCAACCGTGGGTATTAATTTATTTGTCCAAAGGCATTTTTCTATTTTTTCCCATCTGGGTTTGCCGTTTTTTCAACAGCCAATATTTACGTGTATCTTTGGATTCTACAGATTTGTTGTAATTTGGTAGAATATGTTTGGATTACGACTGCTGGAGGATCGATACACTGACCACGAGTAATTCCAAATTCTGAATGTGTCATGTAAGATGACAGTGCGCATTCGACCCGGTAGGCCTTGGCCCTGAATGGGCTGCACAGCCAAAAAAGAAGAAGGAGAAGATAAAATAACCTCACTTACTTTCTTGTGTCTTTTAGAAATACTGAATTTTAAAGAGTACACAATTTCTCTATAATGATCTAAGTTAGTTACGTAAACAGTGACTTTTATGGTATGTTAAGAATAATTTTATGTAATATGAATCAAGCGTAGTAAACCAGTCGTAAAATAGTCATCTTATTTTGTTTACAAGTGAAGCATTATAACAAAATCACATGTATGAATCCTCATTTTAACGTACAGGAAACATACGCTTGAAGATTTTCAGTAAAAACTTAAATAAATATTGAAGTAGAGGGAAGGAAATTAATTAACAGATAATATCGACGGAGTATAATTACAAATTCAAACACAATTAAGGCATACCATGAATTACAGCAGTTTCCTCAAATATCACATTGTTCTTAAATAAATATTAAAAGTCAATTACTTCTTACTTTTAACAAGGCATTCTGTTAAATGGCGATTCTGTCGCTATTCTTCCATTAATTTTCAATGTTGATATTTCAAGAAGAAGTCTGATTTCATTAATTTTTTTAAACTACTGTTTACACTATTGCTTCAGCTGGTTTATTAATTTCTTCTAAATGTATTCCCTGTTCACTTTGTTACATTTGTGTAATTATCGTTTAAGCATCAATTTCTTTGTATAACAGCGATATAATGGAAAACAACTCATTTGTTGCTGAAAAATAATAACTGTAGTCGTAAAAACTCTCAAAGAAAAACATTGTGTCGAATTACGTCGGGTAAATGAAAAAATGTTGACGTTTCTGTTTACTACAATACGGTTCAATGAAACTTTATAAACCTAATTATTTTAAATCTAATAAAATGGTATTTATCTAATGTAAAATATATTTATTTGTATTTTGGAATGAATTGAAAGCTGTATTGAATTTTAAGCAGAATTTAAATTTGTGTTTTATCTTTCATGCTTATCTTCCGCATATTTTATCAGTGGAAGATGACGACAGAAGTAACGGTTGTCGAAACGTCGTGGAGACCCGAGAGCTGTTTTTCATTAATTACACTGGAAAAGCCTTCGATGTTTAATAAAACAGTACATCACAAATGTTTCCAATGTTTCTCTTTTTCTCAAAGAAAAGTAGAAATAATTGGGGTAATGGTGATTTAAATTACAGAAAGGAGACTTTAGGAAGAGTTTATATTTCTGCTCGTTTAAAAGTAAAAGCTGAAACGAGAACGTAAACTTGGTGTAACTAAGAGACTAATGATAAAAAGGATTGCAGATATTTGGTGATGTCATGTAACTCTTGTAGACCAGGCAGAATATTCGTGGAATAGTTTTTTTTTACTTCATTTTGCCTCTTTCTTTGAAACGAAGACAGCATTACATTTCCCTTATATTTCTTATAAATAACGCTTTTTAAAAGTTCTTAATCCACGCGGCGTCATCAAATGGCGGCGCTTCACAAAAGATGTTACTTAAATTTAATGGAGAGATAATTACATGACCACGCATTCATCTGCCGCGAAAGGGCTTCAATCACGACAGTTACTGACGCTCGTATTTCTTTACTTTATACTTATTAGTAAATACATTAGCCTAATGGTAACGAACGAAACAAACCCAATACTCTTGTATGTTCAGGACTGTAAAAGACGTTAACGTTATTTAAAATAATCCCTCTATATTTTTACTCGTCTGCTGAAAAGTGTTTATGTGAATTTAGACGAAAGAACTCAAATGGATTAGGCACTTTGCGATATGTTCTGTTTATTAATAGGTATATAAATCTCAATTATGTTTAATCGTTTATTCCATCTTGGTCATGATTTATTATGAGGTATCGTTGTTATGCATAGAACATTGGTCTCTTGGGTTTCAAGCAATATAAACGTCAGGAGGATAAACTAGTAAGTAGATCTCATTTTGCGTTATGGAGTGTAAAATGGAAGTGACTAAGGCTAAAAATTAAAGCAGATTTTGAGAGGAATGTTACCAGTTAACGCGAGCTCAACTATTTCCTCGCTAATTAAGTAAAATTTTTAAAACGCTGCAATTTAAGCAAGAAAAATGTAATATTCAAGCCAGCTCTCCGTTGAATAACTCACGGCTGCGTGAGTGAGAGAAGGTCCCATCGGAACAATCAGAGGTTCTGACATATGCTGCCATGTCTGTGTGCACTAATGCGCCCCTAGGCTCACTTAGCGGATTTGCATACTCAGAGCTACGACTCATCATGGTTACGTTGAGTGCCATAATAACAACCAGCTCGAATAAAGCGCTCACGAGATATTGATACCGCATCATGTTGCTAAGTCTTACATTTCGGGATAAATCATTCAATATAGCAGCAGCAACATCCCTCTTTTTAATCATTTTCATGTATCCCATTTCACACTAATTCGGGTTTTCTGCAATATAAGCAAAAGCTTTTTTAAGAGAACGAAGTATGGTGAAAAGTGCAATTTTAGCGTTATAATCGATGAAGGAATCTATGTAACACCGAAATATGACAATGAAATTGCTCATAGATCTCAGAAATATTGAAATTTGGTATTCTTTCATTTCTCCTTATACCCGCGTTACAAAATTTAGAGTAAATTAGCGCAGATCCTGCGTCTCTACAAATATACCGCAAAGTCTCCAAAACTGAGAACAACTCGGTTTTATATACTAAATCGAACCGAGCAACCGATCAGATTCGCGAAATCAGATTTGTTACCGACCAACACATGTTACATAAACCAGTTATGCCACACTTACAATTGTTTTAAAGCTTAAACTAAATTCATACCCAATCAATTTAGTTAACAAACACGTCAAAATTAGATTAAATAAAGTCAGGTATTCCGACAATAATTTATTTTTTAAAAACATTAATGCCAGAAAAATGAACTTCATAATTTTACCATATATAGCTAACATAAAATATAAACTAACTGACGTATATGTATATGTTGTTTTTAAATCAATAAATAATTTTAAGTTTCGTTCAAAATATTAAAGACAAAATTAACTTTCTATAAACACATGATGTTATGAACAAAATTAATTGTTTAGATTGTAAAGCATTGTATATCGGTCAAACTAAAAGAGCTTTAAAAACTCGCATACACATACATGTTAATAATCACAATTTCGATTGGCATAATCTGGAAATTTTAGATGAAGAAAATAATTACTTCTCGAGAATTATGAGTGAAATGTTGTATATCAGGTGCAACCCTAATGTAATCTATGTTAAAAACGACACGAATAATTTGAAAAAAATTTACGATAGTCTTTTGCTGTAGTAGTTTAACGCTTTAATATACTTCTCCATTGTTAAAATTCAACTGCCGAAAGAACTCATTGTTACACATCATTTCGGCCGTAACTGTCACTGAAGATGGTCCAGCGGGGAACCAAATTCTTCACATATAAATTCAATAATCCTTTCGACTGAGGGAATCAAGGATAAACATGATATATTACTAAATTTGTAAGTTTATAAAATATTATTTATATTATATATATATATATTCAAAATTGTAACATAGAACTCAGAATTAATTTATGGTAATATTATGTTTGTAGTAAGCCTGAAGAAGTCTCAAAATGGAGATGAAACGTCGCTTTGGTTATATATTTAATGCTGACTTTTTGGCCATCTTTTATTATTGTAAATATATGTCAGAAAACTATTATGTTTTAAAGATTGTTAGATTAATTTTAGAAATTTTTTTAAGTAATATTACCTTTCATTAAAACAAATAATGACGGATTTTTTCTTAATAATTTATTCCCAACTACAACACAATTATGATTTGTTTCCAGCAATATTTTCGTATTTGGTAATTCTTCATCAATTAGGTGATCTACGTACTGGAACTCGCCTTCAATAGCACACGAAAGCTATTTAAATGTCGGAATGCTGAAGTGGACGTTACCTAGGTTCCCCGTTCTATAGTTCAAGGACCCTAGCCGGTATTCACCTGAAAGAAATGCAAGGAAAACCTTAGAAAACATAAATGACGGGAGAAAAGTTTGCAGTGAGCCGCAGCATTCGCTTCTTCGTGCTTCAACTAGTTCATGAAGCAGCTGGTGGACTAAAACTCTTAGCGTGTGCCTAAGAGCTGCGAAACTAGAACATACACGTTTGAAATATGGCATTAACACAACAGACCAATTTAAAGCAATAGCGTACATGGACGACTACGGACTGTCATCTTCCATGACATAATCCGAATTTGGAGTGGTACTCGGCGTATTAGTTCTTCTTCAATGTTAACCACAGTTTTCGTAACCATGAACTCTAACAATCTCGGGATTTGGCAATTACTACCTGACAAAACTGCATTGCACATAAATACTCAATTTATTACAAATTAAGTTGGGGATTAAAATTGATTTACCAGCTTTCAAAATATATTCTGAATTATTATTTGGAACATAACAAATTATATTTAGATAGCTTAAATATTTCTACATAATAAATAAAAACTCCAGCCAATTTGTCTGCAAACAATATTGATATTTAACTTCTACAACGTTTTACCCATATTTGTGAACTTCATACGATAAATTTTAAATTGAATAAATTATCTGCGCATGTGGATAAATTTGTGTCGTAGACTGAGTCCTGCTACAAACAATGTCATGTCTTTATAAATTTTATAATATATATTTTTTTATTTGTGGCGAAATATATTCGTTTCGTCACTACATTTACTGCTTGTAGCTAAAATGAGATTAAACATATCGGACCATGTAATTAATAAATAAAATATCAACTTGAATAAATAAAATCTCCATTATTAAATAGTACATAAACTTTAGATAGAAAATTTTACATTATTGACTACAAACCAACAGTCGTTAATGCTATTCGAAAAATTCTTTATGAAGATCAAAGTGATAAGGTTCATTAAACCCTCCAAATCAGAAATATAATTTATCAGACTTCGTTCTTAAAAGTCAAAGCTCTACCGCTACACCTGCGAATATAGGTTCTCTGAGTCTTGCCATAACATTAAAATTTTGGCTTATAATCCTAGGTTTTACTTTTGATATATATTCTGTTTGATGGTAATATTCACAATACAGTATTCGTTATTCCTTTGACTCTTAATGTGCCTATTATACAAAGACTTGAAACTCTCCTATGCTCACAGATTGTTGTAATCACCTGCCTGGAGCCAGTAAAGTCTCCGGGGCTTGGCAAAAACTTTGGCTTGGCAAAAACAGGCCAAGTCCTTTAGGGAGCTAATGGTGGCGCTCTAGCTGGCTGCTCGACCATAAGGTCAGGCTGTTGCATACTGCGAAAGAGAACCTCCATTTACGGAGAATCGATACGGCTGACCGTTTCCCTCACTTTGCAAAAACTAAGGATTCGCAAATGTTACGAAAAGCGTCTGTCTTCCATTCGCAATCATCGATAGGGTTTCTACAACTCATTAAGGGCGCGTTTAGAAGCTGACATTATTCCATTAGCTTCAGCGTACCATAGAAGTATTTTAAAAATAATTATTTTAAAATACACTTGAATTTTCTAATATATCATGTTTGGGTAAGACTTATCAATACCTGAAGAAACTATAGTCCAACGAAATTTGGTAACGAAATGCTTTTTCTTTTTTTTCTCTTTCTTTCTCCATGGTTCTACAGCCCATTGAGGGCCTGTACCTACCGAATCGACTGCGGACTGTCATCTTGCATGACGCATTCCGAGTTTGGAGTGACACGTGGTCAGCGTATTGATATTATAACAGTCTTAATCCAGGTCTTCGCGACCATGACGACACAAACATCCAAGCCCGAGCCAGGATTCGAACCCGGGAGGCAGCAACGCTAGCCACTACACCACAGGAGGTCGGCAACTAAATGCTAGTCATAATATTTTTATGAGTAGTCAACTCATCATTAATAAGTTAATAATTATTCAATCTGCCAAAACGTAATAAAATATCGGGCCATTCGTGAAGGCTAAAATCATTGTACCTTAGAAGTTGTCATAATGGCCTCAAAATTTATAATCCGTTTGATAAATAACATCAGGTAAATAACTGTATGAAATTATAATAAGTCTCAATTTTTTTCCGTGTAAACGGAGTTGACCTCAGTGGTTCATATGTGCTGAGGATTATGACAGGAGGTAGCTCGGGTACGTTTTACTGTCCGTGCTGGAACTCCAATCCTTGAAGTACTCTTAACTACTTGTATATCAACGAAGTAGTCTAACGTTTTTGTACTCTCGTTGTTTCAGCATGTACGATACATAGAACGGCGATTAAGGGATGGTAAGACGCTCGTCGAAGTACTAACTTGCAAACACATGTTTGCAAATAGTGGAGGCTTCCTCTGTTGAGACACAGCTGGCGCCTCTATTGTTGGCACCGAGTAGGGTCTAGGTGATTGCACCGCATATTTACGTAAAAATGTACCTTTTTACATTAAGATATGCATTTAAACGAATACATCATCAAAATTACGGGAAAAGGGTTGCTAGAATGCTAAGTTTCATTATGGATAACCACATTATAGGGTTAGTTATCATGTAGACAGAATCTCTACCAAAACGATATTTCCCTGAAAGCCTCAAAATGAACCGAATTGGATAAATGCTTAAGATTACCGCGTGGTAATAAAATTTATCGAATAAATGTCCCCCGCTTAACAAGACAACTTGGTGAGTGAGATTAACAACTAAATTAAATGATGGACCAAGAATGCATGATTTATGTAACTTAAGTGGTTTTACGTCTTTACCGTAGTTTTGAAATAAAGCCACGTTGTTAATTTAATACTGCATTTTATAAATGACAATTTGTTATAAACGAATTAAACTTGTCCAATGTTCTAAATATTTGTTATATTTTTATTATACTGAATGTAAAATGAAGATATTTAGAGCAGATGTAAAATTGAAATTAATTATGTTCAAAATTTTGTTGAGGGAGTAAATAGTTGATACTGAGGAAAAATCTATAATTGAATGCGACAGATGGACGCGAATCCTTGACTGGAACATTTAAGAATTTGTATTTTTATTATTTTTAAGGAAACAAGATAACTTTAATTATAAATTGCATGGTAGTATGTATCAAAATACTATATATAAATATAAATACTTAATTTACAGTCTGGCATTTTTATGACGCATTATACTTAATGTTGTAACGTTGTACCATGGTTGTGGTCTGAATTATTTGAGTTTCTTCAGGTTTTTGTAGAAAGACGATGACTAAGATGTCAAAGTCTCGTAGTGTAGAAAAAAGAATTGGTCAACTAATAAACTTTGGATAGATAATTGAAGTTATTAACATCCCTACTTACCATCATTTCAACATCAGTTGAATTCACCACTCATAGTACTTCTAAAATACTGTTCATTTGAATTATCATCATCTTGTTGAAACATGGAAAATATTTTCCAATGCATATGAAACAAGAAAAGACGTATTTTAAAATTAAATACAAATGGTAAGTTACTAAACGATGTGAAATACCTCATTCACATACCAAAATTGACTACTGTTTCCAATTTTGTAAATTAAATATAACAATTTTTTTTAATTTTAAAAACATACGTGTTTGCTGTGAAATTACGATACATTTAAATTGAAAGTATCGCTTTTAATGTACGCATTTACTGTCGATAAATTAAAATGTGACTTCCTCACTGTTAAGTATTTATATGCACACCCTTCAAACTCTAATATAAAAATATCAAACTCTTGTCAGAAATTTCGAACCACTTTAAAGTTTGAGTGTTGGCGCATATTGAGTCGGCCATAAGTTGGACGTCTCAAAGACAAGTATCCCGTTCGGGTAAAGCTCTCAGAGTTTAGAATTACCTGGAGCCTCAGGTGAGCATCTGCTGCAGTAATTGCGCCAAACACCTGCCGTCCATTAGATGGCGTGCACTTTCCACATTCGCAACGCTACTATCGATTTTACGCCACGACGGGCTGAAATTTGCAAAACTTAAAGAAAATCACTTCAGTGACCATGCATGTGTCGACATATTGGACTTAATGATGGAGATTCATATTTTATGTTAAATTGATAGTATTTACATTACGCGAACTGTAAAATAGAATGTAATATGTGAAAAATCAGGAAAACTGTTTCAAAGATTCTATTTCAATAGTAATTTATTACCACGTCTATTAATCTTAATCAAATAATAATGTTTTTTGAAAAATATGTGCTATACAGTACAACAAAGTTTGTTTCAAATAAACATTTCCTAACATTCTCTATGAATATTACTTGATAGGTTTTTACGGAAAGAGAACATCAAACTTAGTTTCCTTAATAAATCAGATAATTTCATATTCCAACTGACATAGGGAACAATATAATGTTAATTCAATAAAAAATTTATTTAAGAAATAAAATAATGCCTGACTTCATAAATAAATCAATAAGGCAATGATAAGCATAATAATAACCATTAATACTACACTTTAAATATACAGCAGTAACATGTTGCTTTCTTTAATATTTGTAACCTCATCAAATTTTTTATACACGACTAAATCTTTTCCACTTTAATCTCTTGATTCCATATAAAATCCTACCTGATGAAGTTCCATATTTTAGAAACGCAATTCAGTGGTACGTCTATATATTTAACATTATTTTTTCTGAGTACTGGACTAATTATTTCATTTAAATATCAATTAAAAACTTCAATAGTCTCTAAATAGCACAGTATATTTGTACAACTTTGTTCACACAACTTTTTTCAGTGAAGAAGTCAGAATACTTTTATTGTCAGCCGTGTATAAAAATTACAATTGGACACGTTCACATCTGTAAAAATATTTAGCATAAAATTAATTAATTAGATTTTTGCGATTCAAAAGCGTAAATGCTTCTCTCAAATATTTAGCATAAAATTAATTAATCAGATTTTTTGCGATTCAAAAGCGTAAATGCTTCTCATCAAATACTACTTGTAGTATTGGTGTTCAGTCAACAGTTAAATAATTTTAAATAATAATCTCGACCATTGCATAGCGCACTTTTCTCGTTTAAATAAATAAATAAAATTACATTCAACATGGCTTTTAATAGTGTCAAAAGGTCCAGGATGAGGAATTCCTGATTAAACTTCCCCGTTAAAAATAGTTTACTGGTAGAGAAAATTCCAGGAAACCGCTCTTACCCGACGGAAAGGAGCAGCATTTTTCACCAGCCAATCAAGCAATTGATAAAATAATTGGCTGATGGTGCTAATACAAATTTCTAACAAAGAAGGAAACTATACGAAAAGAGACCAGGGAGGACAGTGAGGACAGAAAGGCAGAGAGAAGAGTAAAAGATGTACTTTTCGGCTGGAATTGTCGACGAATAGATCTTGAAGAGAAGGGATATTCAAAGGACTGCAGGATGAACCAGACATTGCTTCGAACTTTGTGGCAGAGATCATTCCCGTTTTTTTCTATCCTGGAACTTTGTGTCACAAATTTAAGTTTTTATGTTAAAATATCTATACTGCAACACTGATAACTTGAGGTTGTTACTCTGTAGTGCTGGTAAAAATTTATTAATGAATTCCATTTTACAATATATTTTATTTTGTTCTATATTCTTTCAATAAAAGTGGAAAGTTTAAATTTAAATTTATTTTTTTATTTGTAGTAGTTCCACCACGTGGCATCCAAAAATCCATTTACAGTGAATATTTTCCTATATTGTTTTTATTAAATTCTTCCCCCATTATGCCAGGCACACTAGAATACCGGGAATTGTTCTCCACTGATTTTCCTCCTGGGCTATCCGAGTCAACTGCCAACAAGATACCAGAATTCTCCAACCATTTTAAAGACCGGAGTTCAGGCTAATCTAATTTTAGAATTTCATGAACAATGGATATTGTGTCAAATGATTGCAGGTGAAATAATTTTAATTCAGAACGGAATATATGCCGTCAAGAATGATATTTAGTTAATTTTAAGTGATCCTTTAGATCTGATCTATACAAGGGTTGAGAATTCTCGTACTTGGTCGGGAAATTAGTTTTAAACGAACACACATTACAAATAACAGGCATCTCGTTCGATTCCCAGTCCAGTAAACTACTTACCAGTCTGATCCTTTAATTCAGTTTCCAGTTTTATTGTTGAGATTCATTTTGACGCATCTGTTCGTTACATAACCTTACTTTTTTTTCTGATATTGGATTATTCCGTTGTATGTTCATAGTCCATTGCTATACAGATTCAACTCTCTTACTATTCTAATCTGAAAAGTTACCATTTTACTGTTACATAAAAATTAAACATAACTTCCTTCCGTATAGAATTATTCATGTATTGAAAGTATGAACTGACGGACAACTTAGAACTATTTATACGAAAAAAGTTGTCTTGCTCATACAAATATGTCACTTTTTCATAATAATTAGATATTTCCACAGAAATAAATACAATAGCATAAAATGAATGTTTTTTTTAATTTAGCAACACTAATATTTTCAGGACCGTTTTAATTAAGGTTTTTGAGTACAAGAAGTATAGGTATATGTTAAAAGAAAACAAATTGAGTAAAATTGTAGTTAGGACTATGTCAGTAATCTGAATTCCCAGCATATCACGATGGCGCCTGTGAGGGAGGCACGCGGTCGTACCATTGCATTGTCCGCGTCACATGCATGTCAGGGAGAAATGTGTTACCCTCACGTGCGTCACCGTGGAATGCCGTAAATGTCCTTTCAAATAAGTTCTTTGGCTACTCACCTATACCGTTATGCTACAGATAATCTCTTCGGTCTTTACTCGTGAACCTCATGGCAATCATTATCAACATTTTTGGAAACAAATTTATATTCCTCTCCTCATGAATATCAGCATCGTCGGGAAAAAACATGTTACAGATTTATTTTACTACATTTTGGACTGAGTAATGTATATTTAATATTCGCCTAAGAATGTAGGTGAACTCGGTTATAACGAGTCACTCAAATTTTGCTCGAATTAATGGTTTTTATTTTCATTTATTTAGGTTGACAAAGTAAAACAAAGTACTTTTCATTATTATTATTATTATTATAAGGAACCTAAATTAATCTTCATCACTAAACTGAAATACATAAGTGATTGTATTAAAATTATCTGACAAGTCGTTCTGCTTGTAAGATAGGTTATCAACAATTTTCAACCAATAAGTTGTCTAAATTTATCAATTGACAATTCTTATTTATTTAGACTTATGTGTTTTATTCATTAACGTTGAGACTGTTGAAGATGCAATCCTAATATTTTGCAGGATAATTTGTACACCTTTGTTGATTTCTCTTATGATTTAAATTATTCACAACTCGAAAGACACGTTTTCTAGATTTCATATTCATAGCATTTTAATGAATGAAATTTTTGCAGTCTCAGTCTTATAAGAGGCTGGAAGAAATGTGGTTTGATAAAATACAACAAACTTTTCTGACATTAATTTTAACAAGATGGCCAAAAGGTCAGGAGATGGTCCAGCGTGGCAACTAATTCTTCAGATGTAAATTCAATAATCTTTTCGACAGTGGGAGTCAAGGAGTAAATAGAATGTATTGCTAAATTTTAAGCCTGATGAAGTCGAAACATGGAGATGAAACGTCGCTTTTGTAAATAAATAGTTATATATTTAATGCAGACTTTTTGGCTGTCTTTTTATTTATTGGTTTGCTAAAAGTTTCGGAAATACTATCTTTTAATTTTTTACAAATAATGTTAACCTCAAAATGTACGATATGATATTTTCGCTAATAAATTGATCACTGAAGACAGGGATGGGAGATCACAGTTCCCCCAAAGAATTTCCGAAGATTTACTTATTATAACATTCGGATATTTTGGCCATTATATTTACTTATTGTATTATTATAGCTTGGTAAATTTCAACATGATAATATCACATTCATTCTTTACATGGTATTGTGATATCCTAATTGTATATTTTAGAAACAAAATAACATTCATAAATTTTTTATATTCGTATAAAAGGAAAAAATCTATAAGATCAACTTTTATTTCGTCTGAGCATTGTATACTCCGTATATAAATTCAGAATTAATTACTAGGCTTTCTCCCTGACGACCGAGAAAGATCATAATTAAGGCTAAACTTTTGAAGTGAAACAATACTTAAACAATACTTCAGTGAATATGATTTCAATATTTTGTGTGAAAAAAAAATTAAGTATATAGTTTTGTATTTTCAGAAAAAAAGAATCCAACAGTTAATGGGAATTGCTGCTTCATGTCCATTTCCTGCAAAAGGCACGCCTCACTCTTTAATAGTAAAACATCGTTCTTGCACTTTTTGTTCCCTACATCGGCGCTAGGATAAAGCATCAGTAATAATTTATCACGAGATTGAAAATAAAGCTTTAGGGTTATTACGGGTCTGTAGGGAACCAATTGATAATTCATCGTTTACGCAAACGTTAATTTCTCGCAAAACCTGACGCAGCGCGAATATTCTGATTAATATCCCAGTGGTGCATAGTGTCCACGCGTTAAACTTTAGTCATAATTCATTTCGATGTGTTTGTAATCACGAAAGTTTTCTCGTTTAGTTACAGTACGAGGGAAACATTCACTCGAATCGTGCAACCGAATGGTTACTCACTAGATTACAAATCAACATTTTTCCCCCTCTTTTCTCGAGTATTTTCTAATCAAACCTGACAGGTAATTTCTATTTGGCCTTACGATAGATTCCCATTCTTATTCCTGTTATTAAGACATTGCTGATTTCACAAATTAAAGTTCAGGAAATTATGGTTGTAGTTGAGTAATGGCACAATTTCAATATGCGAGTCTTCGTACGTGTTTTAATACATTTGCAAACGGAAAAATGCATAGAAATATACTGAAATGTAGAGAAAAAAGTTATTAATTTAGATAGTAAACTAAAAATATTAGACTGCAGTTAAGCTATATGTGAACCTTCTGACGAATTGGAACAGTAGAACCTTAACGTATCATTAATGAGGGTATAGGGAAAGGATTGCAGACTTCGTCGCTCCGGCTTAAGATCATTTCCGGAGTGCAGGAAATTGCATGGTGATGGAAGGAAACCGCGACGTAGACATGGAGATTGCAGGCACTCTGTAGCAAAGCTGGGTGGGGGCTTGCTTGACAGCCTTTCCATTATGAGATTTGTCATTCTGTAACTATATCTAAAATTAATTATTCTAATGTAATTTATAGTTGAGTTTTAGTAACAAAAATTAATTATAAATTTATGGAGATTATTAACAATTAAATTTATAAATCATTAATTTTATATATTAATTATATACTTATAATTTAAGGGTGATATACCAAGAAAATTCAGTTATTACAGCAGCTTACAAAATCATCTAGAGGATGTGTTAGATTTAGATTTATTGTTGTTTTCATTAATCCTCGATTGAGGAAATAGGATACGTCATACATTAAAAATTAAAAATGAACAAAATAAAGTACATAATTAAAGACAAATAAACTTAAAATAAATTAATAAAAGAAAATGTACATAGACAAAAGTCAATATAAACACAACACATTTACTACTTAACCTTTTTATAAACACTGAGCATTATATCTGTAAATTTATTAATTTAGTATCTAAAACGTTTAACGTTTTAGAATCAGATAGAAAATGAGACTGATTTTCAAAATCTTCCCGCAATTTTCTCCGTATATGTAAATTAAATATTTTGTTGTTGATAAACGTATGATTGATTTCTTTATATTGACAATGCTTTATGCACTATCCTAAACTATTATGTCAATATTATAGCCTTTATATTTTATGTTGATTAGAAGCATTTATTTTTTCTTGGCTTGTGCTCATTGCAGTACTATACAGTTGTTCACGTACTTTAGAAAATCTAATCACTCCGTTGTAATTTAGGACGGAAAACAAATAATAATTAACCTTGATAGAACTTGGAAAGAATATAAGGTGGATGTTAATGGTTTGTAGTCATTCGTTAGAGTACTGAAATCAGTTGGAATTTGGCGTAATTAAATCCAGCGCCGTTCGCGCACAGCCGTCGACACGAAGGTTTTAACCATGTGAAACAATAAATTTGATAACGTAGGACGTATGACTGTAAGAAATACAGAGTATAAGACTATTTGGTGTCCTTCGGTTCCCTTCAAACCGGTCATAACCGAGCTCGTACAAGACAAGCATTACAACCTGTAAGGGACATTTAACTGTTGAACCCACATCCAGCCGCGTCTTTATGACTTCCCTGTTAGCCTCTTGGGCTCTCCGTGAACAAAATAATAAGAGTAATAAAACTAAATAACTGCGAAAATATCCATAAAGTATTAAAATATAAAATATTAATACTATTAGAATTAAAAAGGCAGGAAAATTTAACTGTTATTGAGAAATTATTCGTAAAATGAAGAGAAGTATGGTTAAAAAAACATATGTTTTTAATATTAAGATATATTAACAGACTTTCTGTAACTCAAAAATTATTACTTATAGTCTTTTTATTTAACAGCACTACGTTTCGATATATGTTCGACCCTATTCAATTTGCGGTCCGATTGAAAGATTTATCGTGATGTTATAAAAGATTCCTCCGTCTAACTATGAATGATCAATAAAACCAAAGTTGTAGGTATTACGAATTTCTCCTTCATATATTTTCTTAATTTGAAGAAATAACTTAACATTGTTAATTAAGACATAGTTTTTGGTCATGAACCCATATTTAAATAAAAAATAAAGCAAATAATATTTATGCATATGGTTAATGACTATTTACTATTTTTTCACGTACCTACTCTACTCTATTTTATTATTAAATGTATTTTCGACGTTTGCGCTGTTATACTGAGTGAAAATAGTAAAAAATAGTATAACGTATATTTGTCTTTTTTAAATCTGAAAACATTTCTGTTTCACTTTATTTACCTGTTTTCAACAAAATGTTTTTCTAACAGTTTTGTACAAATAATGTATTATGATTTTTTTATTTTAAAAAGGGGAAGTATTTTTATGACCTTTATTTTGTTCTTGTTTTTCAGGAGCGTCAGGCCTTCGGCATGTGGCAGTTACTGTTCCCCTTGCGGTTGCTCCTGGAGACACGGTCACTTTGGGCTGCTCGTATGACCTGGAGGGCGAACCGCTCTACACGGTCAAGTGGTATAAAGGCAGTAAGGAATTCTTCCGTTACGTGCCAAAAGAGCTTCCCCACACTCGAGTGTTCCCTTTGCATGGAATAAACGTTGACGTAAGTAAAGCACTCAGAAAAGGGGGCTAACATTGCAAAGCACTATGTTCCTAATTTTTAATTTGGCCTATATTCCATTTTGGTAATTTTCAGGAATGATTCGTAATAGTATAAAATACTGAATGAAGGAACAACTTTAATTGTCAATATTTCTATTACAATTTATCATAAATTAGCAAATTTT
This sequence comes from Eucriotettix oculatus, assembly GCA_034510155.1. Taxonomy (NCBI): domain Eukaryota; kingdom Metazoa; phylum Arthropoda; class Insecta; order Orthoptera; family Tetrigidae; genus Eucriotettix; species Eucriotettix oculatus. The sequence goes on from CM067378.1 coordinate 79,666,820, forward strand.
CTTTTTTGAGGCTTCATCAGACCAATGTTAACAAAATTCGAAATGATCTTCAATCCATCGAGGAGTCTGGAAGTGAAAACCATTTCTCAATTTTAACATCTACCTGATGTCCAACAAAAGAAGACGAAACGTTGCAAAATTGTGATAAATTTTAATAAATGAACAGACAATTAAAGCTGTTCCATTAAATTAATTACTTAATGACAGATAAGCTATCATAACATTCAATACTGTTATTCGTAGTTTTAAAAAAATAGAAAACTTATTGTTAAATAAAATAAATTACTGATACTATTTTGCAAGGTTTATGGACATTTTTGCATGAAAAATGTACCGAAAAGAAATATTGCAACATTAAAACATTTTATATCTACTAATTGGGTGCCTGGCGTTGTCAGTCTCCTTGTACAATAGATAAAAACACTTCCTTAAATAGTCTATAACATATGACATGACGTACGTGAAACTTTAAGAACTATGCTTTTCCAAATAAGATACGTGTAAACAATGATGAAAACCGTGAATTTCAAATATAATACGTTTTAATCACGTTTAATGTAGTTTATTGTTTGAACTCCTTTTTTGAAATTATTTCGACAGATTTTACACATCGCAATAAAATATAATTAATTAAAATGATTTTTTTCGTATTCCAGTATTATGACATAAACAAAATCACCCAAGATTGCTAAAATAGTCATTTGAATTTATCAAGTAAATCTTTGCAATTATAAACACACATAAATACATAAATAACCCAAGGTTATTCTCACTCAAATTATTTAATCAGTTATTGGAATTAACAACAAATTAATTAAATTACAATAATTAAAAATACTACCTACTGTTTCTTACCACCCTTTTCTATTGCGTGTATAGGCAGTTGAAAATAAAACATAAATTCACAAACTAGGAATGAAACAATATTTAGCATTGTTTTTATCATCCTTTTATTTCCCGAATGGTAAAATCTCTACCGGACCCGATAATCGAACCCATGACCTCCGGACTACCGAGAGAGAAACCGACCAGTCAGCGGGAGGTCCCGGGTTCGATTTTTGGGTCCGGCCGAGATTTTTCCATTCTATTATTCAAAATTTACTGACAAACATAGCCGAATTTGAACAGATAATCACAATGGTTCAATCTCATAACATCATAGCCTTACGCATTCTGACGCAGTCGCATATTTTTTACGTAATTACTTTCACGTTTGTGATGGGAGTTTTTCAAAGCCCTTCTTTCCTTTCAATTTGTTCTCAGAGGTCTGATTTGTTGTAATTGGTCCATGATTTTAAATATAAAGAATATCTTGCCAACTATTTTAATTTGTTCGCCGGGAATTTTATTAATTTACGGTGTAAACGGTTCTCGTGTGTATGCTGCCAGCGATTGACGCTTAATGTGACACATACGCACCACGTCACTCGCCCGTGTTTCGTTTGTTTTAGCGGGAAAAATTAGTTAGTTTAATATGAAACACATTTCTGTTATTAACAGCTAAATAATGTTTACTAATGCAAATCATCTCACTTTGATTCTGAATTGCCGGCATTACACTTTCTCTGAAATGCGTCAGATGTAATTTATGAGTTCTGGCGGGGCGGCGGGGGCGGCGGTCCTGTAATGTGCTGATGTGTGGATAGCTGCGCCTCACTGCACAGCTCTATCTCTAATGGGTCATCTCACAGGCCTGGGATATTGCGGAGTTGTTTGAATAACCTTGTTAGCTCTGTTTTGCACGATATAGCTCACGTTAGTTAAGCTTAAGCTGCCGTGGGGATTATGTTGCGTTGTTGCTGAACAAAGTTATTTGAATGTAGCTCGAGTATTTAATTTAGTTCACGTAGTCAACCTCTGAGAGATATTTATATCCTCCTTTCTCTGTACTTGAACTGAAATTTACATTTTAAAATCTATGTTTTGTTTAAGTTAATTACATTTCTACACCCAATGACCAAAAGAGTACAAATGAATTTAGTTTTGAATGAACACATTGCATAAAACGCTGAGATTAATGTTGTTATTGTTGTAAGGAAGACAATCAAACTTAGAATCAAATAATTTATCATAAAGTCAATATTTCTTGGCACATTATCTTAAATTAAATAATTTAACTATAATGATAATCCTAATATGCTTTGGTTCTAATTCCCAGAAAATTTCATTACGTTGGTACGCATAACGGTTGGATATTAAAATTTTGTGTAAATTTCTATAGATATATAAAGTTTCCAAGTATAGTCGTTCATTAAATCGAGCATTTGTTTTATATCCTAATTGTAAACAGATGCTGTTTGAACGTAGATATCACAGTAATGTGAAAATTATTTGCATTGTATACATCGTCCATTGTCAGATAATATTGAATATTAATTTTAATTTTTCACGCACGTTCGCTGTTTGGGAAGTAATGAATAAAGCTGAAGAGTTTAATATTTATAACTGATTCCATAATTCAATAGGACTGAATTTTAAATAGGGACCAACGTATAATGTATCGAAACACAACTGAACCGACAAGTTAATTACATTTTTAAAGAAATTTTCTTCCTTTGTTTTTAGGAAATAGCACCATTTAGATGCTCTTGTCTGTTTTGCTTCATGTAATGTAATCTTGAGGCCCAGTGGGTTGTCACGTGATAATCAGCAATCGTGAGGGTAATATTAGTTACTTATTTTCGTATATGTGTAATGCGTCAGAAATAACTGTTACATAATTATTTCCAAAACTGTCATGTGAGTTGTGTGATGTGTGGCACCGTTCTGTTGGACGAAAACTGTTCACTGCAGTTCTGACCAAGCCAAAAGGCATTTCAAATATTTATGGTCTATAGTCGCAAACAAACCGTGATATTTCGCATGATTATTTATTGTTGTTACGGTATTCAGTCCTTAATCTGGTCTAATGAAACCCTCCATGCTAACGTATTCTGCGCAAGCCTTATCATATCTACATAACTACCACATCCTCCATAAACTTCTCAGCGTATTCCCTCCCTTATCTCCCTGTTCTATTTTTTCCACACATACACTTCCTTCTAAGCTAATTTTACATATTTCATGTTTCAAAACGTGGCCTATTAACCTATCACTTCTTTACGTCAAAGGCTTCCAAATTATCCTGTCTTCTGTTATGTTGCTTAGACCTTCCCGGTTAGTTACATTATCCAATCATCTTCTATAGCACCTCATTTCAAAATATTCTATTCTTTACCTTTTTGAAACTCCATAAGAACATTTTTAGTAATTATTTTCAAATATTCATAGTTATGTTAGCCGTATCTAAATTCCTCTTTTTAGCGAAATCCTATTTCCCTATCCTATCCAACTCTGTATCTCTACAATCCTTCTACCCTCTCCAGTTATTATGCTTCCCAACTAGCAGAATTCCTTAACTTCCATGTAAATATCCCTTTCCGATCTAACACCCTTTTTATTCCACTATTTCCCATACTACACTGATTATTTGTCAAACACTAATAGTTTTTACAGAAAAACGCCATATAAATTAACTAGGAAATAATATAAATATTATAAACATACATTCATAACACTTTACAATGCATTAAACCTGTGTTATTTGCTTAGAGACCAGTAAAAAAATAATGTTATAATAAATTCATATAAGTATTCATATAATTTAAAAAAATTATTTGTTCTTGAATCATTGAGTGTCAGTAATATTGTTATAAAACAGAAATAATACATCCTTGCATTTATCAGTAGGACAATTCAGAGCTGAAAAGTGTTCTCAGAGGAAAATTTCCATTGCAAAAATTCCATTTCGAATCATCATAGCTTGTGGTGTTTCATTCAACGCTTGGTACCGATTTCGCGTATCTAAGCAACTTCACACAATTTGCTACTTTATACAGTGCGCCTTTTAATCCCCAATGAGAGAGGAGAGAAGCAAGCCGGTTCTTCCCGCCTCTACTATACCTTCTCCCTTTAAAATGGCAACGCGAACTTGGGCGGAAAATGTAAGCCAACAGGTTGAAAGCTAACATCTCTGCTGGAGAAAGTCTGCGAACTCGAGTAGAGAAGACATTTGGCTTATTACCCAACGTAGATGCATGTTTTAGGTCATAATGTGATGCTTTCCCTGCGAGCGTCCTTTTATTCAGCTTTCACGAACTGAGAGCTCAGGCATTTTATTTTCCTTTTGGAAACCTGAGGCATTTCAGGTGAAATAATATGAACTTATTTTATCCTTTCCTTTCAGATGATAAGTGCTGTAATAAGCTAATATTCAGTACTTCGTGTAATATGAATTTCATATAATTACAATGTTATTTTCAACCAAAAATTCAATAATCTCCTAGTAAAGAAAAAAATCTAAAATACTGATGAATATTAGATATACATAATTTTATTATTACTAAATGTTATGTAGTTTGTTAGTAATTGTTCACATGAACTGTTCATCTCTAAGAACGGAATATATTTTTGGCATATTTTTCAAGAGCACAATTCTAAAAAAATTAATGTGTTGTGAAAAAGCAATTCGTTTTGTTCATAAATACTTCACAGACGGAGTCACAATAATTTTAATAATAGCTAGAGTGACATGTTTTCTGAGAAATGTACCTTGACGTAATATTATTTCTTAAAAACTTTATAGCTAAACTTAAATTAAAAAGTTAAGCTTAGCAAAATACGAAAGCAGGAAACCACATAAAATGGATCCATTAGCCCGACAAAGTTGCAGTTAACAGTAGAGGTATAAGATGTCGGCTAAAAGTGAAGCAAAGAGAAAAGAAATGAAAGCATTTCTCAGTATCACAGCGGTGAGAGCTAAGCTCTTGGAGCTAAGGCGCGAAGATATACGGAATCGTGATAGCGGAAAAAGATTGGTCTCCGAAGTAGATTAGAAAACTGCCGGCACTTGCCGGAACAAACGAGGTCGAAACGGTGAAGCACCAAATATGGCGTAAAGTGCGAGTCCCTACAATAGCGTGGGTTGAATAATATGTGTTACCAAATACAAATGTAAATATTAGCAACAGCCACAGCAAAACACGTACGTCTATAAATTCAATTATTATTTAAAACTGCAATTTCGAGAAAATTCTTCAAAGCTACAAGAGGAAGTAGTAACAATTTGAGAAAATAATACTGTTATTTAAAAAATAGTGTTACCAAATATATTACAGAATTAATTTGTTTTCTCTTGACGGTCGTGTTTCCTTAACCACTTTGGGGAATTACGGAGACACCATGCAACTTTTTGTGAATTATTTAAAACCATTCTATTCTAAGTAAAGGCTTCTGACACTATTGAAAATGTAAAGGCAAATATTTAAGGAAAGGAAGATATCTCACAACAGCCACCAATAAATGATGTTCCTGATTAAAGTTTCAATTATGGAGTTTTAGCTAAGGAAATAGAAATGATGATGTTAGACTCCAGCAAAGTTCCGTTGTCGACTCTTATTCAGCGTTCGAAGTAGGCACTACAATTGTTTTTGATTAATTTAATTAATACAGGATCCCAGGACTCTTTAATAACATTTTTATCATAATTTATTTAGCAATCAGAATACAATTCTATAAGCTAAAATGCTGACAGCTACTAATAACAGTTACAGGGAGGTATCCAATCATATCACCTGTATAATTGAAATAAACAATTAATCGTTTAACTTAAAATAGCTCACTACGCCACACCTTTTTGAGTCTTATTTATCACTGGTTCAAAGAGTATGTCCATAATTGGGTTTTTACGACTGTCCAAGAGCGCGTGATGTTTGATGACTTTCTTATGGATGTCTTCTTGTTCCGTTGGAACATTTAAATCTGTGTGCAGTGTACCATGTACCATGTACCATGGGGTTTTTACAATTTGCTGGAGGATCTTGGATTGTCATATTTGAATAATTGTCCCCATAGCTCAATCCCATAGGTCCATATTAGTATGATTAAATATATATATATACATATATATTATTGCCCATAGATACCCGTGATGACTCATAATTGTCTCAGACAAACCCCCACTCCTCCTACATTACATTTGCAAGGCGCAGTGAGACCTATCCTCAGTCCGAGGGTTATTCACGAGGCTCTTCCAAATATAGTTCAAACTTAATATGGGCAAGCCCATCATTGAAATCAAAAGCGACTTTATAACTGATACCGTCATCTAGACATGTTACGTATTATTGTGTTATTCCACGACTACCGTATCCGGTATTAAAAATTTGAGATTGTTGCAGTTATTGTGGCATTCAGTCCTAAGATTAGTCTGGTGCAACCGTTAATGCTAACCTATCTTGCGCAAGCCTTTCATTTCCACATAACTACCACATCCCACATCCTCCCTAATCTGCTTACCGTATTCCATCCTTGGGCTCCCTGTCCTGTTCTTACCCCACACACTGCCCTATAATACTAATTTTACAAGACTCTCATGTCTTAAAACGTGGCCCATTAATATATCCCTTTTCATAGTCAACATCCTCCATATTTTTCGTTCTGCCCTTATTCTCTTTAGAACTTCCTCGTTAGTGATTCTAACTACCTATCTAATTTTCAGCATTCTCCTATAGCACTATATTCCCTTTCTGTAACTCCTATCGTCCACTCAACGGTCCATACGAACATTTTTAGCAACGATTTCCTAATACCCGTGCGTAAATTCCTCTTTTTCGCAAAATCTTTCCGTGCCTGTGGTATCATATTCTTTATGAATACTATAGATCCCTATTTATTACGCTTCCCACGTAGCAGAATACCTTAACTTCCGAAAAAATATCCCTTCCGTATCTAACACCCTTGTTATTCCATTGTTTCCCATACAACACTCCATTACCTTAGTTTTCTCTCATGTTGTACTCTTCCTCTAAAAGCACGAACATGCCATTTATTATTGTTTCCACGTCTTGTTCTGACTCCCCTAACACAACAATATCATCCGCAAATCATAGAGTTCTTATTTCTTCTTTTTGCAGCATGATTCCTTTTCCATATTCCATTTTAACATTCTTCATCGCCTGTTATATATATACTCGTAGGTTAAACAGCATGGCCGAAAGACTGCACTCTTGGCGTACTCCTTTCTTGATTTCTGCTTTCTTTTCCTGATCTTCAATTCTGATTACAGCTGACTGCCTTTTGTAGAGGTTGTGTATAAACATTCTTTCTCCATATTTTATTACTTAAAATTTAATATAAATATAAAAAGAGAATTCGTATAATTTTTATATCAGAGCTACTACATACTATATAGTTCCTCCGATAAAAATATAATGTAATTTATTTATATTAAAATTCAAGAGAGAAAATTAATTTCCATAGCTGTGTTTAACGCCATTAATTGCAGAACTTAGAAGATTGATGCCAATTTCATCTGGTAAAACATATGCTTTTTTATCTCTGGTAAAATACTTAAATCTGATATTGAAACTGTTTTATTTTTAAAATCGGATACAATTTTTTGGGAATCTTAAAACGAAATAGAGTTATAAGATTATTTGTGTTGAGAGGGGCAAAGGGAACGTACTAACATGAATAAAATAAATTACGCTGTTGAAAAGAACTTAGTGTTTGTAAGCTGTTGCGATACGAAAGAATAAAAGAAGTGATTCAGAAGTGCTGCTTACAGGAACAGGAGAGGAGGATTAAATTGAATTGGAAAGTGAATCAAGAGTTAGAGAAGGGAAGAAATTTTCACTCCAGCACCTGCATCTAGCTCTGAGGATCGTGAATCTTACCGATGCCTGAATATTAATTCGTAACAAAAAAATCTTAAAAATTAGTAAAAATGCAGTTTCCGCGGGGCTATGATTCAAAAGAATATTTGATAAGCAATTGAGTCCTTGTTAATACTTCAAATTGTATTCTATTACTGATTCGTAAATGAAGTATTGCTGTTTTTCAGCGTCCTCATAACACTGTCAATAAAGCAAATGAAATTATCCTCGATTTTTAAAATTGAATTATTCATGAAATGCAGTTGAAATTTTATAAACTGATGAAAACAGACTCTTGTTTGGTATTTATAATGAAAAGCTAATTGAACAGTGCAATTTAAAACTTTTACCAGTCGAGTTGGCTGTCAGATAAAATCAACGCAATGTGAGCGTCAGCAATTTGTCTGCGTTGGAAGTTACCTGTAAAATCGCGAATGATTCATGCGACGCCGTGTCCGCTATCCACATGCGCAAACGCACACACACACGCACACACGTACACATCCGTTTCCACGCTCAGAAGCGTCTCGCCGTCCCGCCCAGTCGATTCCATTGAATGCCTACTATTGGATTAAATTGGACATATATCACGGCCAAAATTTATCGCAGCACCGAACAAGCTTTGTATGAAAATAAATTTCGTTTGTAACACATACATTTGTAAATGTTTTACCGAGTAGAACCCTCGTATATTACGTTTCAATAGTTTTCCTTGCGTTCCAAAGCTGCGCTTACGACTACAGTTATGTTAACATTTTCCCGTCTGATTTTCACGTGAATTATTTGACTGAAACTCATGAAAAATATTAAATATATATACATTACATTACCAAAAAAAATAACCTTTTAATTGAAAGATGATAAAACATCCTTTTAAAATTCTTTTCGTGTGTATTACATATAAAAATGTGACACATATGCAACATATAAATCACGTAATTAGATAAATATCAGTGTAAAAGATGTGAAATTGCATTTTAATAGGTCAAATTTATAAATAAAATATAAAATTTTAACGGGATAAGTAGGACAGTAGAAGAACGTTAAAAGGTACAACAAAAATAGAAACAAATTAAATTTTACAAGATAATGGCAGTCCCTATCAGAATGCTGGGTAACAAACATAAAAACTTCAAGCAGAGGTAGCTGAAATGAAAGTTCTTAGAGCAGTGATGAAGGATAGATAAAGTAAGGAGTATTTCAATAAGAGATGAAGTAGGTGTTCAGGCAATCACAGACATATTAATAGTGTACAGAAATAAGTGGCGAGGGTATGTATAGCGTATGCCGAGAGACAATTTTCCGAAACAGGCAATAAATATACAGCATTTGGCAAAATAAATCAAGAAAAGAGTAACACATGGATGCAGCCTGTTGCCCATGCTGTTTAACTTTATATAAAAACATGCGATGAGGAAAAAAAAGAATTATGGAAAATGAATAATACTGCAAGGAGAAGAAATAGAACCCTACTCTTTGTCGATGATATTGAAGTATTAGGGGAGTCAGAAGACTTTGAAAACATACCAAATGCCATGAACGTGGTTCTGGAGAAAGAGTTCAATATGACAATTAGTAGAAAGGATTTCTGCTACTTGGGAATCGTAATAACTAGGGATGGTAGAATAATAGTAGACACAAAGAGTAGCAAAGCTCAGGCAAGGAAGGCTTTCGCGAAAAATAGAAATTTACGTACAGGTAAAATAAGTGTGAATATTAGTAAATCGTTGCTAAAATTGTTCGTTTGAAGTGTGGCGTTGTGTGTGTGAAACGTTAACGATAGGAGTTACGGAAAGGAAAAGAATAGAAACCTTTTAAATGTGGTGCTATAGGAAAATAGGATGGGTGGATAGAATCACTAGCGAGGGAGTTCTTAATAGAATAGGGTAAGAGCGAAGAATATGGAAGACGTTGACCATATGAAGGAACACATTAAGATGCCGCGTTTTAAGACAATATTAGCAATGAGGGATGTGTGAGAGGTAAGAAAAGAAGAGGGAGGTAGAGTATGGCATACGCTAAGCAGATTAGATAGTGTGCGGGAAATGCTAGTTATGCGGAAATGAAAAGGCTTGCACAAGATAGGTTAGAATGATAGGGTTGGATGAGAACCGACTTAGGCCTAAATACCGCAACAATATAGGCAAAAGGATTGATGGAAGACCAAGGATGAGATGCTGAGGTGAAGCCGGAACAGGCTAAAAGCCTAATCCTGGAAAGCAGAAATAGAAGAAGGAGAAAGATTTTTACCGGAAAATAGAATGCCTTATACATTCAGACATAATCCCTTTGTACGTGTTTTTTTTCTTTCGTAACTTCTGTTAGGAAAATTGCTAAAAATAAATATTTATACTTTCGTAGTCAAATTTGCAGCTGATTTATACAAGCAAATATTTGTTAATTTACCTTGAAACTTGATTATATTCCTATCAATATCGAAAAATGAAATTTAAATAAAATTTTTACAAACTGTTTTTCTCTCATTACTTTTATTTATAGAATCATTTCCATTATGTTGCATTAATGAACTGACTTCGTCGCCTGGATGTTGTTGGTGAAATTTCCCCAGACTTCTAGCAATTAATTATGTATTCCACGTCTTACTTAATTGCAAACCGAATTTGACGTGATTAGGACCGTGCAAATGAATTATGTTTGGTTCTGCTACTAATACTGCCTTATCCGAAGTCCCTGTCACTTTGTAGGTCGTACACATGTAGCTTACAAATACATGGTAATTTATTATAAATTTAATGGTATATCCAAGTTACTAGATATACATAGTTATATTGCAGTGTAATGTAAAAAATTCTTTGGATGTTCTTAATTAGATTTAGATATCGGCCTCTCATTCTTTTTCAACAAAGATTTACACTGGAAGCGTTTTAAAAGGCTGTCTCAAACTTGAAAGTAGTTCAAAAGTTGGACTAATTCCTTGAAGCTCTTCACGAGCTTAAAAGGAATCTAAATCCCACTCAATTGCTTATTCAAAGTTAATTAATATGAAGCGCGGAACCTTAACTTGCGATCACAAGACTGTTCGAGTTCACGTTCCGTAAGCTTAAATGAACAATAAGTTTTATGTAGTCGAAGTTGTAAATTTTCTGTTTTAATTTCCTTAGCCTCTTTCTGTGAAACCAAACAAAGAAATTGTTCTTTAAGGAAATTTATCTCAGGAAATATTGTTTGTTAATTTATTTTTTTATTAGAATTCTACAACCAGCTTTCGATCTTTTGTAAACAAGGGAAAATAAATTATTAATGGTTCGTATTTATTAAAACTGCTAGTTTTATACGGTAACTATGAAAAACGATAGCGATTAATTATAGAACAAAATTGATACGAGACCGACTTGTAGGAGAAAGTGGAAGAATATCCACAAAACACCATTTATGCAGTAATGAATTTCGTTGACATGAGACCGCCGCTAACTTAGTGAACTGTTTGTTTCAATAATCTTTGCCAGTTAAATTATTGAAATATTCGTCAGCGATAAAATATTAATTTTGAGCATTATTACTGATCATGAAATATTAACGAACCAATAACATGAAGTTCATTTACAATTTGATTATACTTTTTAATTTATTCAATACTAATGTATTATTTTTTATTTTTACTTTGACAGATTGTAAGTTGCATGAATTTTTTTTATTGTCTTCATTTTCATAATCCATATAATATAAAGCATGTTTTATCTTCTTTATACATATTTAAACACGTGAAAAATGTGCATTAAATGTTATATATATTCATAAAATTCAAGACAATTGGTACACGGAGTGTAAGAGATCTGTCAGCACCCAATCAAACACCAACATTAAAAATTTTGTCCCCCAGCTCTTCACCATCCACTTCCTCTTCTTCTTCTATTACTGACACATCTAGATTTCCACCATGATACAGATTTTCTAGATATTCCTTCCATATAATCTAAAAATGTAGCAACATGAAGAACTTTTAAAAACTTGAAACCCCAACAATCACCACATCCATTCCTGTTAGTATTTCTCTGGATGGCTAACCACAGTTCAGTGGCAAATATAATGCAATAAGCAATTTAGAATATCTATTGCAGAAATTTTCCATATAGCATCAAAAAATATAAAGTGCTTCTGCATTATTACTTTATTCCATGAAATCTTGGTCATCAAATTTTTACTTAACATTGGCGTTTTTAGAATATCCCTGAAAAGTGAGTGTCATTTCAGACAGTGATTCTCTTATAACGTAAATCATTTGTATTGAAAATTATAGTGATTAAATACATATTTAACTTCATTACACTAATTAAATAAAATATTAAAGCTTTAAATCTTCTCTTATTCTATATTTGAGTAGCTAAAAAATTATAATTGTTATAGAGTTAAAAATTATTTATCATAGAGCCAAAATATATCTTGAACGCTGAACACAAAATTTAATTTATTTTAGAATTGGATTAAATTGAAGTTACAAGCTGGTTGTTGTAATTGTTAAGTTCTGACATTTTAGTGGATATTAAAGAGCGAAAGCTTTCCCGGTGAATTTGTTTCAAATACAATTCTGGGGGTTTCAACCCGGGTCAAAGTTTGTTTACACAAGGTTTCGATAGTAATCTCCGCCATCGTCATCAGGTAGACAGTCTATCTGACGACGATGGCGGAGCTTACTGTCGAAACGTTATGTAAACAAACTTTGACCCGGGTTGAAATCTGAGAATTGTATGCGATTTTAGTGGATGTTTAAGTTTAACATTTATTTTATTAGTAGGTTCTTGAGATTACTGTCATTTTAAAATTAGGTTTTGAATCTAATGTTTGCTGTTGAAGAAAATATTTATTGTTGTGGATTTACTTACGTGGTGGAAGCAGTAAACTTCTTATAAAATAATTTTTATCATAACAAAATGGTTTATGAGTTTATATTTCACTTTATTTTAATGTTTGAAATATAGTTATCTTCTTTGATTTATCATTTATTGAAGGAAATGGCTCTTTATATTACTTAATAATTTTTCTTCCATTCCGTTTTAAATTGGAAAGCTGTTAATTTAAAAAAATAATTGTATTAAATTGGAATTCTGAGGGAGACTGTCCTGAAAATTAGTAAAAGTTTTGAGTCTGCATTCTAAAAGAATTAAGACTGCTTATGTGCTTTTACTTTTGAATGTGAACTACACAGCTATTGTATTCCTTCCATATTTCTTCTTTATCCAAGATAGTGTTCCCATCAGCCCTTCTGATATTCTTGCTAATATTTTTCCTCTCTCCAAATATTTCCTCGATTTTACTATGAGCTCCGTCTATTTTCCCGTTCACCATGAAACCTTCAACGGCTTATGGCCAAGCCTCTTTAGCTGCTTTGCACTTCGTATCTATCTCGGTAAAAAGCGAAATACGTATCATTTTCGTCGGCAGCAATGTGTGGGTAAAGCACATAAATTTGAAAAGAAGAAAAATTCTACGCAAAATTTTAATTATTAATTGATATTTAAAAACATTGACTATATTCAGACTTAAATAAAATACAATAAATGGCCAAAAGTCAGAAATAGAAGAGTAATATGTTATCTCCTTAACTTAAATTTTAACAGAAATTTTGTGTTGTACCGCAACACCCAGGATAAATGTATCTGTTAAATTTTATTTATAATATTCAGTCAGATTTATCTCATTCCTTATTTTTAGACTTGTCAAATGTTTATATTTTAACATTAAAGCGGATGTAAAATAAACAATAAATCATACGATTTTTAAACATATTTCCGACAAATTTGGTTGGTTAAATAATTTTAAATAAGGTTTTATAGTATTTAAGTAAGCATTCCCTTCACGTCAGGAAAAATTAGCAAAAGACGTTACTGAAACTCTTGTTTTAGTTATTTAATATGAGACAATAATATACGAAGATTATGTTCTTTTGATGATTTTTCAATATAAATATAGCCAATTGGTCTGCTATTAAAACAGGAATGATTCGTAACGTGTCTCTTATGCATGCAGCTTGTGTGTTAATGACAGTAATCGGACGTAGATGTGGGCGCGTGAATGGGCGATTTGTGCGTAATTGCCGCTATCCGGGCGCCCCGACGGAGGCGTCGGGTTTCGCTTTCCTTGCAGATATCAGAGACGTCCGTCACTGCGCCCAAGGATCGGCAAACCATTTCCCCGGAGTGAAAAGCATTGGCCAGGGTGGGTGAAAGGGGGCGATCTAAGTGGGTCGTTTGTTTTTACGGGCGACGTGCTATTGTGGGTGGCTGGCTGAGCTATAATGACCCGAGCTGCGGCGGCTGTGCGAACGATTCATCAGATCCTGCCTCAACTCCACAGCTAAACCCTACACCACGTTACGCTACACCTACACCACATGTCACTTAATCTTCACTTCCAACATCAAGTTAATAAATTTATTTTTAATATATTGTAACTATAGCTTTCATTTTCCACGACTGTGCTCTGACATCGATTCTCAATTACGCAGGTTGTTTGGGCGCCAGGTAATTTTTAAATTTTTAATTAATTTAGATCTGTAAAATAACATAAATTTATTCCAAGAAATGATAGAAACAATCCACAAGGTGTGGTCATTAAACAATGCTCCCTCCGTACTCCACCGCTCCTCGTCGTCGACTGTCTCATAGAAACACACAAAATGTAACAAGCAGATACTTTTATCTGACATAGACTGTCAAATTATAAATCTATGTGGCGTCTCACTAACACTGATTGCGGTAGCGTGATCGAGACCAAACACCTGCAATTTATCGCGGACCTAGTTCCATTCTTACTCCATCATGGTTCGTCCACGACTACTCGTATTTCCGCGAGCTTAAGCAGTCACGCGTACACGGCGCGCCTTCAACACAATGCCTTCCTCTGTCGGTTTCTTTCAAACAAGGCCGACAACATAGGAGCCACGCAGTTTGAATGCCGTTAGGGACGGAGCTGTAACTTCACGTTACAATATTTATCAATCATTTGAAGTGAAAATTCAACTCTTCCCTCCAATTAAACCGCAGCTGTGTTTTCACTAAAGCGTTATTCCCATCATGTCTCATGTATGTGAAACCAAAACAATGATTTATAGATTTAAATTTATTAGTCCTGGGACAGAATGCGCCATTCATTACATAAAGTAGCAAATAATTATAAGAACAAAATAAAACAACAATTAACTACAAAACGTCCTTAAATACGCAACTAGAACTAACAAAATACAGTATACAATAACGAAAAATAGACACGCATGCTAAAAAGCACAAACAGTCTCAGACGCAGAAAGAATAGAAAGTTCACTTCTTGAGCCTGCACGATGAGGAATCTGACCTTCCGTAGTTGCACCGGGAAATACATGAAACAAACAAATAAAAAAGTAGAAGAACTAAACAGAAAGAATGAAAGGTGTGAATTTGGAAACCGTACAAAGCAACAAATTCAACACCTTTGCAGGAACAATAATTTCAACAATTAAGGGGAATGATCAAGAAACTCCTGTACAGAGGAAAACGCGCACAACTAATATTTTTATACTGATACAACGTTTGTAGAGGAAGGTTGTTATATAAAATTATCCCGGCATGGTGAATACTTTTCTGGTATAGAGAAGGCGATGCTTGTCCGACCTTAGAGCCCAACCATTTCGTGAAATTCGTCAGTCTGTTGAAACAAATTCATGTTCTGGTCACAAACTTCAATATTTCATTAATGTATATGTTACCTAATGCAGGTTTTCTAGACATTATACTGAATCTCTTTTAGGTGAATAACCGTATAGGATCTTTAATCTTTAACCCGGGGGCCCCAGCCAATCCTCTGTTACATGCTCTCTTTTCAATTCCCTTCCTATGTTACTGAAGAGGATTGCCTGTTTCAGGCTTGCTGCCGAAAATATATTGACGAACGTATAAAGTAGTCGTATTTTGATAACAGTTTTTTTACTCAAGTTTTTTATTGTATATCCGCAAAACAAGGATAGTTAAACATTTCAAAACTAAATAACATTCCGTCATAAATAGTGTTTATATAACAAGTAGACTTACCGAATGAACGTCTCAAATCAGGGTTTTTGTTCTTCCAAAAAGTTAGTTGTTTTTAAAGTTGCTAATTATTTGCTGTATATCTATTTATTTGTCCGTTTATTCGACAGACTGCAGACATTGTGAGCATTTAAGTTAATGTATTCAATGCATTCATCGGTTCGTTCTACTTTAAGCATCGAACGGTAATAGCTTCGTTCTTATTATATAGATTTTAATTTTGGATTTCAGTTACATATTTCTGTTAATCCGGAAGCTACGACAACTCCCTAAAACAACTTTGGCAAGATAATCTCCTTGCAGAGGGGCTTATCCTGCCATCAGGTTGCAGCCACTTCAGCAGAAGCTTTCCCTCGGCGATTGTTCCGGCTGCCATTGTGACGACAATTATTACGATGACGTCATCGCGCACGTCTCCCGGGAACGTCATTGTGTAGCACGACGTCTGTCACTGCTAGGCTGCAAATTTTACTGCTTGCCATACAGTTGTCGCACATTCAATAGCTCATTTCCCCACTGAGTGCATGAAGCCACCAACAACTGCTTTGCCCTTTGTGTGGATCAACTAATGAACCTGGATACATTTTTCATTTATTATCAAGCCGTAGACAATTTATTTTCGCGTACAATAAAATGTTATCGTCAGCCCTCACAGCACGGAAAGTTTGGTAAATATATTTTCACTTCATCTATTTATATTTCTGGAAACGTTACACATATTGTAGCAAACGTTTGTGCATATAATGTTAGAATTATATAGTTTAAAATTATAATTATTTACACCTTTGAATTGCGTTATCCCTTGTTTAAAAGATATTACTATTAACTCCCCTCATTCAGAATTAATTTCATTAATATTTTCAATATTATTTTATTTAAACCTAACTGAAAAATCAATTAAATTTATTGTGGTACTAAATATTTTCTCAAAACATTCAGAATCAAGTAACTAATTTATTTATATTTTCCAAATATTTTCCGTAGAACTACGTAAATAATCTTCTTGTAAAAGGCATTAAGTCGACCCAATACTAACGAAGCAGCTAATTTAAGGAATTATTTTGTTAAGGATAAAAGGTAACCATAGAAATCATTCCTTATATTTATGTATGATAATTTAATCTCGTAGTAGAGAAGAGAGCATAAAACACAGGTTTCACAAACAGATATAAAGAATTAATATGAGATTGGATCTATTTATAATCATTCAACATTAATTTCGAACTTCAAACACTTTTTAAAACTTCAGTGAATGCTACGAAAAAATAGTCCCACAAAATTCTGTTAAAGGGTGCTGTCCTTTATCATGTACGTATCTCGTTTAAATGTTAGCATTATTTCACTATGTTATAAAACAATTGAAATATTTCATAAAAATCATCAACGCCGAAACGTTATCGTTTTATTTATACAGATGTATGAAACATAAGTCAAATACATCTATTTAAAAAATTCATAAAGATTGTAATTCCTTCAATGAAACTAATACAGTTAGAATGAACTTTGGAGCTTAATTGCAATAATTTAGGAGCATTGATAATTGGACTCATATATATATATATATATATATATATATATATGACTCATTAAAATACATTGAAAAATAAGCAAGCATGAGAAACTATAAATATATAGATTTTAATTTAATCCATATGCCTCAAAATGAAGTTTAAACCCTATAATATATAATTTCTTGACATTCACTTTTTATGGACCTCATTGAATAGAACTTTTCTTTTTTTCAAAGCAATTTATTAATAGCCATTTCAGTCTTCGCAATTTAGGAAGTAAATATTGCTTTGAATATCCTCACAATTTTCTTATTGTTAACTTTATAATGATAATTATAAAAATTGTTAATAAAAATGTATTGCCCCTACATTGTAAAATTTTTGATGCAGAGCACATATTTAGGTTTTATGTTCAGCTGTATTCGAAAACTAATTTGTTTTCGAAACTTAATCGACATCGACATGTGCAGATGGGAATACAATATTGGAGGAAAACATATTTCATTACCTCAGAGGGCACGTATTATATTTTCATTTGTGACTGTCAGAATGCCAACTAATATAACGTTCTGGTTAGCCTGCAGCGACGAATCTCTGTCGAAGAACTGTTATTTTGTGTACAAAAAAAATATTTTGGTATATTACAGTTATCTACTGCTGTAGAAGATTCAAATCGCGGAGCGTAAGGTTAGCTAATAAATTTTTGTGGAAGTAAAAATAAAAATTCTCTTTTCTTTTCAGTTATATTTGTTATAAGAACACTTCGAAAATAAAGGTTTCTTAAAAATTATAAAAATACAACTAAATAGTGGGAAGTTGATAAAAGTTAAGCCATTTCCTTTATAGAAAAAAAATCTGTCCGCAGTATTTCTTCTTATCGTTTCTTCAAAAAAAGTTAAATTTATTAACCGTATATCATATTCGATTCAAACAAAGAATAAAGTCATAAAGACAGTCGTGGCGCCAACATGTGGGGTTTAGATGAAACTGTGGCGCCACTAAGCCACCTCCCGTGAGCTTACACGTGGGTCAATATTCGCCGGCTGATGAGGTCTCATTTGAATAACAGGACACCGGCAGCAAGCTGTCTCATATCAGCATCCACCGCAGGCATTCGAGCACCCGCCTACAAGCAGCAATCTCGGAGCCACCGGCCATCACCAATCGATTACAACTTCCTCTTCTTCCTTGCCTCATACACAAATTTTCCTCTCACTGTATCAAGAACACGGCTACCGTGGTTTATATGAAAGACTATGGTCAAGAACCGTGTATAGAGAAGCTGGTATATGTTGTACTTGAACTGTCAAGCTGGACCCTAGATGTGACTCCGACATATTGGACACATCCACCAAATTCAAAAACAACAATTGCAAAGTTCAGCTTTTCTCTAAGATGAAGAAAATGGAACAACAACTAAGGTTCACATCAAAGATTATATATTCGAAGCATCAAACCGTATACCCTTAAATTTTGCAGCCCAGTAGAGAACAGAGGTATGAAATTGATTCCCACCCGGATTGAATTTTAAGAAATTTTCGTATAAGCATTCAGGAGAAAACAATACAATGAGCCAGCCTAAGAAGTAGTTAGATCGTCTTTGACATGATGAGGTTTCCTTACGTATTCCTAACGTAACCTGGCCATTTTAGTATTGCGTTGTCTGTTTAGAAGAACGTTTAGAAGTGTGAAAGTGTGATATGACGATGAATACATTATCCAGTTATGACGTCATTGACGAATGGTAGGTACTTTAAAGGCTTAATTGAACATATCTCTAGAAAGGTACAAAGGTGCATTGGACGTCATAAGTAATATTTCTGACTGCTTTATTTGTATTATGGCCATATTAGACTTGAATTGCGAATTCACGCCGAGAGTTCAATACCAAAAACCCATTTATAGGACTGTTTCTTCATTAGGAGCTTTTTTCTAAGTGGTGTTTGGATATCCAACCAAGTTACCATTGGACTTTCTTGACAATTTGGTCTAACTTCTTACGTTTTTGTTTCCATGTTAAATTGTTATCTAAATTTATCCGTGTGTATTTTGCACTACATGCTGACAATGGCTTCTACGAATTCATCTTCACTGATCTTCGTTTTCAGCTTGTGCGTCCACGCTTGAATTTCGTTACATGATCATCATCAGTGGACTGGATTATCCCGTCGTAAGCAAGGCTGTCAATTGTAGTATTCCCATTTGTTGGAAGTGTAAAGGTATACACAAGAATTTATCGGTATTTCCACATGCACATTCATTGAATTGCTATCATTTTAGTGTATGATAGTCTCACACACACTCATGGAGACACTTTTGCTATTTAGTCTCAAAACTCTCTCTTTTCTCTCTCCCTCTCTCCTCTCTCACACACACATTGTCGTCCTATGACGCGTTCTCACCCCAATAAAACCCAATATTTATAAGAGGCATAAATTATCTACACAAGTTTGGAGCTATTTTGTGAGTCCAAGCTACAATATGAATACAAAACACAGATGCAAAAATTACATAATCACGTTGGAGATATTGTGCGTAATGAATGAGAAAGTTTTAAGATACGAACCATTTGAGTACGTCGGAATGTGACGTCACGTCTATATAATTGTAGTCTCTACGGGGAACTAAGGAAAAATATTCAGTTTTTTTTCTAAAAAGTGGTCTAATTCCGATTGTAATAAATAAAAATGTTCAATTATTTCCAGGAAATAATTTCTCAATAGACATACGAATTGGCTGCGTTCTGTAATAGAAGCATATCAGACAGGAGAGTGCGTGACGCTAAATTTATACTTCTTGTTGCTTGTTGTGTGTGTGTGAGTACTGCCATCACAGAACCAATCTTCCCTATAACTCCGATCTATAAAAAGGTTTACTGATTAACATAACTTATTTTCGGAAAAAATAGTTAAGCATGATTATTTTAGTTTTGCTATCGAACATAATCAAATCTCCTTCAGTCTATTCGCGTGTTTGAGATTTGTCCTATCTATTTTTTTCAAGAAAATACACGTAGCTATCGTACTTCCAGGAGAACGTCTCCGTGGCTGAATAAAACGGAATTGCGCACCATTTCAAACTGGAACAAAGTAACTGAATATCCGCGCAATACATTTGCGCCCCGAGCGTACATATAAATTTTCGAAAGAGGCTGGAACTCTCCGAAAGAGAAGGGAGTTTAATAACACCGTTAAGATGTACGAGCTGCTTTACTCAGCGGGCCTTCGAGGTTCTGCGTTAGTGATATTATTAGCCTCCGGGCTCATATTGGAAGGGAACTGCTTTATGTGGCAAACGGGCCAGGATCCGTAAGATATAAGACTGAAAGAAGTGGTCGAAAATGGGGAAAGATAGAGAGTACACTCGCCATTGACTATATTAAGAGCATACTTGCTCAAATAACGAGGGAGGAGAAACTGTCTCTTCACAGGCAGGGATATTGCCTCACTTCTCCAGGTCAAATATCTTAGCCTGAATCCAGCTAATTTAAAGACCAGCTTTTATTTTAATAAACAGGACTAGATATTTCTAAGTATATAATTCTAACGCTTTAGTGAAGATCAAAATCCATTTGATAACTAAGACAGATAATGTATTACAAATAAAAATAATCAAAATTAATTGGCGGTGGTAGGCCATTAATTTTGGAATGAAACCACAGACAATAGAATATACGCGTTTTGAAATTATTAGAACGTCCACATTATTCACTAATAATTTTCCAAATGAGATAGAATGGTCTCAGTAAGATAAATGATAAGTTATTGATCGACATTATTATATGTTATTAATAGTAATTAGATTACTGTAACACACTATTAATTATATAAGGTTTTTCAAAACTGACGGGTCGATTTTGAAATGGGATAAAACAAGCTGTGTGTGAGGTATTAATAAAGTTCTTGTTTTATTTGAAAGGCCCATGTACCCTTTCAAGTAAAACATAATTTAGTTAATTCCATACATATAGATTGTTTCATTCTATTTCAACATCGACCCGCTCTGAAAGAAAAACCCTGTATTTAATTTTTGCGGTTCTCCTTTCAGTGGACAAGTAATAAACATTGGCATAACTATTAAATGAAGGTCGTTGCTAAATAACTATATTGTTATGTGTACTACATAAAATATAACACAATACTAATACTTTGAATTGTATGCCTCCCCCCCTTTCAGTGAACAAGAAATAGTAATTAGTATAACTGTTAAATGACGGTATTTCTAAATCACTATATTTCTATTACAGCAAAGATAATTATAAATAAACAATTATCAAAGGAATTAAAAATAAAATGAAACTTCTATCTAAATAAGAAATTTTAAAATATTATTTTCTGGAGAGTTAGATTACATGTGTAATATATCTCTTCTGAAAATTGATATATTAATATTCCTGTTGTGGCCCAATGTATAACAGTATTATTTTGAAGTTTAAGATTAAAATTTATAAACGAATGTCAGATCTATTTTTAACTAACAGCAGCAAAAGGTTGCACTGGCTTATGGTTTAATTTGATTCGGGAAGCATGTATTATTACGCTTCGCTGCCGTAGTTTAAAACTACCTTTGTTATTTAAAATACTAGAATTAAAATGAAGCAGAGCTTTGTTAAAAGAGAAACAGTAAAAATTCCTGCGGTTCATATTATTTTTGGTTCTGGATGGGAAGTGTTTTCAGAGTTTTTAAACATTTTATTCAGGAATTATTCAGAACTATTTTGAAAACTTTTGGAATAACGAGACTCAACTGAATATAAACTAATTATTGGAAATAAATTGGCCGTGTAAGTTGATTTATAATTGTTACAAATTCCGTAAGATAATAATGAGGTTTATTGTGACTAAGGCTACTGTTTCCAAACACCTTTATTGAGAGAGTGTACACATGAAAGATATTAAACTATATATGCTATTGACACATCCAATGAAAGTTTTGATTACTTCAAACTGTAAAATAAATACTTTAATAAATTGTAAGTTTTACATTAAACAAAATTTTTATTTTATATCTCCTAAAAATATTGAAACGCTATTTTAGAAGCGAAAAATCAGTTCGAGGACTGAAAGATCAACCGCTCAAGCAATAAAATATTTATATTATTAAATTTGAGTTTTAGGTACAGATTTATTTATAATATGCATAACTATTATAAAGTAGGTCATTATAATTTTAATAATATAAATGAATTATTCATATCTATGATAATGTTTCTTGAAGATTCGTCAAAACATTCTTGGTACATTATCATAGTATATAACCGCAAACAAAAATAATTACTGCACTTTTACATTAATATTGAGTTTTACACTGTTTTATTAAGTTTCTCTTTATGGTCCGCAGTGTGCTCCCTTACGTCTTGGTAATTCTCTTATAATTACCTCTTCGTTATCTAAAGTCACCGATTCATCCAACGATTCATCAATATCGTATTCCGGCATAATATTTTAGTCATAAATATCGTATTCTAAAATAAGAGGAACCTATCCTATATTTATTGAGCATTATTTTGTTCATATTGTAAAAGTGTTCATTCTCAAAAATAGGTAAAAAAATTATTGCATCCACTAATAAAATTAAAAATTTACGTAAGAAAAATAAAAATATTTAATGTTTATCGAGAATATTCATAATTGATTTCTACGAAAATAACTCAAGAATCGCAGCGTACTGCAGAAAAGAGAAGCAGCTTAATACTGGCGAAAGAGGGCGCAGTAGGCACCAGGACCTACTCTGTTTCTTTCTCAATCTCTCGTCATTTTCCTAGAAACTATGGCCCCTTCTGGAATGTGACCTCGGCAGACCACTGTAATCATAACTTCCTACAATGTTATAAAAGTTCATCCCAGTATTTGATCTCGCTTTACAAATATAAAAGAAATTTAACTGCATAAGTCCACTGAACCTGGCGCGCCTAACGGAAGGATAATATTATATAATTTTTAAAAATATCATTATCCTTTAAGGAAAATTAGCTAGCATATAAACGTTTGAAGAAAGGACTTTTCAGCCATTTTTTACCAGTAACGTCGTTCCTTAGGAAGTTATAGTTTTCATCTCAAGATACTATTGTATTAAAAATTTATAACCATATTGGAAAATAAAGTGTTTAATATTAGTTTACTGTACTTTACAAATAAGTCTTGCCTCAAAATTCACGAAAATTCTTTTCCTGAATTTTTTTTATCATGGGATGAACTTATCAGTAATCTGCTATATGAAATTCAATTAATAGATGATGCTAGATTTAGTTTCCCGTAAATTCAATCCTGTGTACAACGATGATCCGATGATTCAAAATTTAATAATCTGTTACAGGTGGGGCAATCTAACGCTCATCAAGTAGTCATCAGAGATGTTCAGCTAGAAGTAGCTGGAAAATACCGTTGTGAAGTATCAGCGGATGCTCCAACATTCCACACTGATGTTGTCTCCAGCTACATGCACGTAGTTTGTAAGTAGATTGATGTCTGTGCTTACTTTATCATCTTATTTATTGAGATTCGTTTCCTTTTTTCAAATGTGGTTGAGTTAGTTCGATCACAAATAATCAGTAGATTCAATCCTATTTACTCAGACTATTATAAATGTACAGTAGATTACTCTGAAATCCATCATCGAAGTGCTGTAACTAAAACACAGCCTGTATGATATGGAGGTGATTTTCATATTTATGAATAATTTCGATAGATGCTTCTGTATTTTTTCTTTAAATATATTATAAGTATAGATTCTGGCGTTATATAATTTCTAAAAAAATTCGCTGCATAATAATTTAAATTATGGGAGCTACGTGTGTATAGAAACAAATAAAAGTAAAGTAATTAAAAATACCACTAATAGGTTTTTATAAATTTTTAACTAGGAGTTTTCGGCCAAGAATTGACATATTGATGCCTACAACACACACACATATATATATATATAATTTCACAAATAATCCTATATGTATATAATATTTTCCAACATCGATACTTATCAAAATGACCCACTTTTTGTTTAATTTTAGTACTTTCAATTTACCAAATTAACTTTTTAGTTGTCCACGTGTAAATCATCAATTCCCTCCATGCGTCTCTACCCAACGGAAAACACTGTAAATTGGCTAAATACCTGCGGTCCGGATACACATCGATTCTATCTGATCTGACGCCAGAAAATTGTTTTTGTTTCGGAGAAATGGAGCAATTTTCAAATTGACGTTCTCGATTGTTCGCAGTAGTTAGATAATATTCTCCCGTGAGGTCAGATGGAATCAATGCGGTTCTGGACTGCAGGTGTGAAGTCAAATTATCTTACAGGATTTTGTATTTCCTGGTAGAGCCAATTCATTATAAATAGTTTCTTTTCACTTAAAAAACTAAGAATTATTTTTGAGAGATTGAAGGTTTGTACATTTAAAGAAAAAGTAGGTTACTTTGCTAAGGATTAATGTTGAACACACACACAACACATTTCTTTAAATTGAGAATATTTAAAAATAATAATAATATAATTTTTGTTTTGTAGCGATGAATATATTTTTATTAGTGGAGTTTTGAATTACTTCGTTGGGACTCATTAAAATCATAAATCAGTTATAATAAATTTATTATTCTTCAAAATAAATGTAAAAAAAATTCCCAATTTTTTTTATAATTTTTAAAAACTTTACTCATTTGTATCCCTGAGATCTGTTTCTTCACTGAGAGAAAGCGAAAAACTTAAGAGCCATTATGATCGAAATCGTTTTACAAATTTTGGAAAAAGACTCCAACGGACCAAATTATGGAATTTAGAATGATAATAATTAATTTTTAACAGAAATCTCAATCCATCAGCACTTAAACTGAGTATCATTTTATAGATCCCCGGGTCTCGTTATGTTTTTCTTTTCTTAGACAGTAATAACCATCAGTAAGAACATAGAAACATAGAAATACAGATGAAAAGTTTATTGATAAAAGTTACGATATATATAGTCAAATTTTAAAAAACTTAAGGAAGAGAAACAATATAAGAATAGAAAGTCACTGATAAAACAAAATTGAGAAATTTATTAAATAAAAGGATATTTTAGAAGGATTCAGGATATAATAAAAAATTCGAATGTGAGCAGTCTTTTTTTACCTTTATATACGCAGCCTCTTGTGAGTCATAAAACCATTTTTTATATTTGTTAACTGCTTAGTTTATCATTAATTAAATAAAATGTTTTTCGATTAAACGAATTATTTTATGTTAACAGACAAAAGAGACGTTTCAACCAGCTTCTTCCTAAAGCTTAAAATAGTTTAATTAATTTTTTATATATAAAATTAAGACCAAGTTTATGATGCGGTTATTATGAATAATTTTATGTTTTTTACTTTCGTAAATACTGAGCAACAAAGTTGTCAAGGCAACAAAGACGTACACATTATAAACTCAAAATATGCGGAATGTGTAATATTATAATTATTGTGGAATCCCTTCAGTATTTGGTAGACACAAGGATGGAAGCTTCAGAAGATAAACCAGAGTGTAGCATGAGAATCCAACGAAAGGAAGCCAGTGATTGGGTTTTAAGTATTGATTGAAACTGCATTAGCCCAGGCGCATTCATATTCAGCCCGAAGCAGGACTCTCGGCATTCGTCCAACAGTATCAGTAACTGCGAAGTAATCTGAGCTCTTAACCTCGTAGCTCATCTGTGGTCTGATGCTGCAAGCCTTGGTATTCCAACATTCAACTTAATTAACTGTGCCTGAATATACTCAAATAATTATTTAAATTACAAAACAATCTTTTATTACTGTGATAAGCTTGAGCCACTGTCATTGGCGTTAAACATGACGTCTTTGAACCGCACGTCAAATTTGCTACTTTCAGACTTGTTGAAATGAAAATAGATTCAAAATGCTATGGTTGAGCGTCACTGCATACTATACCGTGATAGTTATATCCTGTGTTCATTTTATCCTTCATGTCTTTCCACTTAAATATTGTATACTCCTAACAAGTTTGCTCCGATAGCACAGCACGTGAAAGCATCTTGAGTGATTACTAAAGACCGCACCACTAAAAATAAATCTATTTTGGCTTTTGAACGCCATTGCGACCCTGACGTAACTTATGTACATATTGCTTCTTTCATTCCTCTTACATATAGTTATCGTAATACACACAAGAAAACATTGGTCGTGGCTATACAATACTTGTATTGTCAGCATCCGAATAATCAGAATATACGTTAATTGTGATGAAGTGATAAGGAAGCCTAAATATTTCTATAAAGTAGGTAAAGTATAAAAGAAAAGTGTTAGAAAAGAATTAGGTGCCGATAGTTTTTATTAATTTCAATTAACATACGCGATTACGGTCACTTCTGCGGTAACTGTTTAATGAGGTAAATTAATTATTTACCACGTCGAAGCTTCATGATCGAGAAGGTCATCTTTCTGGTAATCGTCACGAAGTCGTACCATGCTTCACTATATTATTTGATAACGTAACTAGCTGGGTGCCCGATAGTTCATTTATATTATCCCACTGCAGTATTTAATTCAACAGTATTCTCTTGGTCAACACGTGATTAAGCCATCAGAAAGACCCACACTTTTTTTAAATTTACCTTTTCATGTCTCCTATCATCGAATTTGCACGTTGTAATACAATTGTTTCATTTAAGTTAATTTTGTATCAGTTTTTATTATATAAGGAGTTTGTAAGATGAATATGAAATTTTCTATTTGTACTTTCATTAACTGTGTAATTTAAACTACATTTGACTATATTTAGTAATTATGAATTAAAATTATGAGAACTCTTGAAATTTTATTATAATTTAAATAAACACTTAATCGGAACATAAAAAGATATTCTAATTCAGATCGGCATATGTGTACAAACTTATTATAAAAATAATAATATTTGTACCTTGCAATCCAAATAGTAACTCAAGTACTGACCCATCACACGATGAGAATAAACTTTTTAATCAACAATGAAGATCCGACTCTTTTCCTAATTACAATGTTTCACAATGATCATTTTAATTAGCATTATGTCTGAAAACTGTAGCAGTATAACGGTTTTATAACGAAGTAAGAATAACGTTCAACAAACCACCAATTACGGAATTTCTATTGCCCGTCTGCTACAGTGGACTTAACTCTGTTCTCTGCTCCACAAATTTATGTTTGTTGTCGGTACGCTAATGTAACAATGGAATTGTTTACTTTGGTAACACGTAAATCTTTCACTGGTTACGGGGAACAAAATTATCTCCCATTGAGTACGAATATAGCGACACGGAATTGAATTACGTGTCAGAGAGCGAGAGAGGGGGGGAGTAACTGGAAATAATAAGCAATGAATAATATAAATTAATGTTTACAAATTTTATAATTATTAGAATGCTAACGTATTCAAATTAAAAAGTTGTCTGCAGTTGTGAAACAGAATTTTTTCATGGTTAATAAATTTATTTATTCGATGTAAATAATTGCATACAAATTAGTTGACTTCAAAATGTTGTATTTTAAAAAAAACTATAATTTACAGAGTTAAATGATTCAAATTTAATTTTTTATAAATAAAAGATTGCCTTTCCTGAAACAATTCAACAATTTGGTTGGGTTCTGTACATAATGTAAAACCTGAATAAAATAAATAATCATTAGATATATTATATACATCCCAATATAGGAATAATTAATAGTCAAACTTTAATTTATGTTTTCACGAATAATAAAGAAAAAATGAGACTTATTAGAATTCCTGTAATAAATTTGTTATTATTTAATGAAAAGTAAGAGTATGGTATAATCCATTTTACTACGCATCCAATATAGTGTTACAATCTGTTTCAAATTAAAAACGCCATTATGGTTCGACCTGAGGCATTCTCCAGTTTGGAATTAATAATTAATTGTTTTATTAATAAAAAATAAGAACCACCTCACGCACAAAAACATATTTGTCAACATATACATTTACATATATTTTAATAGTTTATTTAATTTTGTTCTAAGTGACGGCGTAAGGCAAGTTCACGTCAAGCGTTTTAACAGTATCATTAAAGTGTTCAGTCTTTAGTTATAAATCCAGTGCTAAATAAATAATGCAAATTTGTGAAACATCTGACAACGATGCCTGTAATATTTAAATTATTAGTTTGATTTGAGGTCAGAGAAATTTTACGATACTACAAATAAATATGGAAACGTACTAGAAGCAGGCCACTGAACATCTTTTCCACAATATCAAAATCAGAATCAACTACACAAAATGAAAAGGAGGATGAAGGGAATCAATTCACTAATTTTTTACTTTTCGCGTTTTTGTAAGAAAAAGAAGCGAGAAGTAGAATTCATAAATCGCGTCTTTGATCATCATCGTCGGACACAATTCTGTCAATAGTTACTTCAGAAACAGGAAAACGGAATCCGGAAACTTGATTTTGTTTTCAGCGAGGTGTTGTACAATATTCACAACCAGCACTTTTTGGCTGATCCAAACTCGTATTTCAAACACATTTACAACTTCTAAGTGATATTAGGTAATAACGTGTAGTCTGGCATTGTCAAAGATTATGTAGTTGTACCTTTCTTCTAGCCACTCATGTATTTGTATGATGGCAGCGGTGAGGCGGGAGGTGTGTTTTTTGAATTATTTTTCTTAGTTTCATTTTATCAAATTGCACAGTGAAGAAGCGTCTAGAACAGAAATTCTGAGAGGAAAAATTGTCTTTATTGGCTCAATTTAACCAAACTCCTGCTACACCCTGTATGCTATATAAGTAATTTCAACTTATGAGTACATTTCTTTAATATTCCGCTTAATATTTCCTTTTAATTAAGTCTAACTTACCTACACCAATAATTGCTTCCACTGACTGATATATAAAACTCTGCAATCATTTCGTCTTTGTAAAGGTAACGCAAATTGATGCCCGTGAACAACGGTTGTTGATGTTTAGATGCTGTTTCAGGCAGTTGTCTCAGAATTCCAACAGAAACGCTCCGACGTGAATAGCCCTCCTTCCCTCTTGAGATTGAATTAAAGGATATTTCTGGTCCTGACATTTCATTGGAATTTGCATCTCCTTCCCTACTGCTGGCAGGTCGAGAATTCGCAAAACTTCGACGAAGCAGAGGACATGATATCCGACACGTAATGGCTTTTAGTAGTTAGAGCAACTGTTTCTCGTAGTCTGTTAAATAGATAATAGTATGGATTGCACAGATTCCTCGGAAAAGGGGATTGAAGGTTCTCGTCGTAAAAGAGAACAGCACTGAGTTACAGATCTCATTATATACTAAATAATGTATAAACATTTTGAAATATTTCAAATTGTCAACATGGGAGGGTTAACAGTCAAGCTAAAATATTTATCCTTTTATTTTCTTAGAAATATTAGTGTTTAACTTCCAGTGTTTTATATCCAATAATGTTTCAACTTTCCCAATTGTACAATAAATTTGTTCGGTTTATAAGAAAATATTTTTCACTTTTGCTACTATTTTCCATATAGTGGTTCAGCACTATTGTTAACATACTTTATGTAACTCAAAAGTGAGAAATCGCAAGGTCTCAACAAAAATTCTGCGACCCTGGTGGTGACTGGGGTAGCGGCAGGTCAGTGACCACAACACAGTCTATACTGTGAGGTGGAAACGTCTCATTCGTGTAGTCTCGTGCTCAATTGAGGAAATGTATAGGAACACATGCAGTTGAAAGATGTAATACTATCAGTTTCAAGTTGTTTCTTGAGCCACAATTGTAAAATTTTCAGTTTATATAGTAATTGTGGAAAAGTATGGGAAGTAATTTGCCGGTATCTCATTGACAAGACTTTGACAGTTTTTCTTTCACGTACTGTATCATTTTTTATGATATTTTTAGCCATTTACCTATACCACTATTTTGAAATGTATCAAACATTAATGAGAATATTAAAGATAAATAATTAATGATAAATAAGTTAAGAATAACAAATATATACATTTTTGTTAAATATATGCATAATATCTGCATACATAAAATTTATTGAATGTAATAATTTTAATATAACGTCAAACAAGTTCAAAATTAACAGTTGCAGGTATGCAGTCGTCATAAATACAATGAACCGACGTTACGTAACGATAATAGATTTATTTAACCTTCCAAGGATATTAAGTATATTTCAACGTTGATAATAAATATACACGATTCAATTGAGTAAGCCCTATATCTTCCTGACATTGATAATATATGATTACACGTTATACAGTCGACGTTTGTACAGTATTAACTTAGTAAAACCGAAATGAAGGAAGAAATATTAGTTTTATGATTTGGTATTGGTTGTATTTAAATTATAAAGTTACCCACAAGATATATGAGTGTTTGTGTTGTATTTCCTAACTCACTACCTAAGAAAGAACTGTTTGAAGTAAAATTTTCTCCTTTCTGCGATAGACTCAAGTTTCCTCTAATTATTCTGTTTATCGACGGATAAAATTAACACTGTTCGCGTTTCTTTGCAAAATAAAATATATGCAGCACAATTTCTGATGTTATTTTTTCTCCGACTTGGAACGTGAAGCAATATGCGGTTAGCAGCACCGGTGGTTCAATTTGAATAAGATAAACCTTGGTATCGTGGAGCGCGTTACAGAGTTCCATCTTCTTCAGAATTCCCTCTACGCCCCGTTCCCCTTCACCCTTTCACCCCCGCTGACCTCGTATATTTTTCTTCGTTGATGTCTTTTAATTACATTCCGCATTTCTTCGTTGCTTTCACAGGAATACATCCCGTTTCATTTGGGTTCTCGAAATTTGAGAGCAGGAATAGAAAGCAATCCGCAAGTACAGACAGTGAATGCAGCCTCTTTACATCAAAGTTTAAGCTCAAATGTAAACACAGGCAAGGGAACTTCAGTTTAGAGTATTGCTACTGTGAAATACTCATAATATTATGAATTAATTGAAGACAATACCAAATAAAATATAAAGTTACTAAGGGTAGAAAGAACTATTATATTCAAATAGAATTTACCATCGTGATTGTGTCAGACTAGGAATGCTAAAAGTCAGAACAAATATTATTAAACGAGGAGATGAAAAGCTTGCTAATCGTGTAATTGTCTCATTTTTATTGTCAGATAAGGAAACCTAAATCTTCAGGCACACGTATGGGACCAATATTGTTCGCAGCGACAGGAAACCAAGTTGGTAGTGGTACTTAAATGATTCATCAAGATATTAAAGGAGTTTAAAATTTTATTTTATCGGTACATATGGATGTAACGTTTGTTTAAATATACTTTAAATTAATTGGCTAAACCTTCCTAGATTTATTTTCTCTTATATCTAGTTGAACTTGACAAATTTTCTATAATGTGGCAAAAATCTAAAATACTCTCAACAACGTTTGAAAATTGGATTCAACGTACATGTTTTTATAATCATTCATCAACTCTCTGATTTTCTATATCATTTAATTAACACGAAACTGATGTAATTTTCTTAGAGTCTGACTTAGTTTTTCTCCTTATAATCTATAAATAATGAACCAGCCTCCTGATATAAATAGATTATTTAAAGAAGTAATGTAAAACTGAATTTGGCAATTTCTGCCTATTGTAACTATATTATAGTCATTTTGCATTATTTTTTCTTTGGTATGTTAGTGACATCCAGTGATTATATGTCAATAGTGAAAAGTATAATGACTTCTAAATAGGAATCGTTTCGGAATTCAGTGAATGACAGCAGAGAAATAGAAAAACGTTGGCGCCAGTGACAAGTCAATACGGAATTACATCAAACACGCAGCTGCGTGGACAATAATATGTGACAACGTCTCAGATCCCTTATAATTTGACACAGTATAGGTCTTTAAAGTCAAATCGGCTCCCGTTTGAAAAGAAATATAAGATGCATAAGACGGCATTATTCCTGTTTTTGTGTTTTCACCATATACTATAATGATTTTACTGGCAAGATACAACGCTACGTGTCCAATTTAGAATTTATATAACACTACATATACCATACATCACTATTAATCCTCCGAAGGGCGCGTCAGTCCCGTCCGACCTCTGCCATTTTATTTCTATTATATTCTGAAAGCCAGGTCAGATACTGGGATGATTGAGATGAACTTTTATGACATCCCAGAAGAATGTGATTACAATAATCTGCCGAGGTCACATTCACGAAGAGGCCTTCATTTCTAGGAAAATGACCGAGAGAATGAGAAATAAACACAGTGTATGTCCTGGGGGGCTACTTCTTCTCTTTGCTGAAGTACGTTACGATTATTGAGTTATTTTCGTAGAAACCGTTTATGAATATTCACGTTTAGCATTAAATATTTTTAAATTTGTTATCTAGCATTTATTTGAAGAATCGTTGGATGAATCTAAAACTGAAGATAACGAAGAGGTAACAATAAGCGAATTACCAAGACGTAAGAGAACACACGGTAGATCATACAAAAAACTAAGCAACCGCGTAAAACACAATATTGCTGTAAAAGTGCAGTAATCATTTGTGTTTGCAATTATATATTAATATAAAGTGCCTAGAATTTTATGACGATCTCCAAAAAAAACTGCTACAAACACTGAATAATTTACTTATTATATTAAAATTATATTTACCTCCTCTATAATAATTATGTATATAATAAATGAATCAGTACCTGAAAGTCAAGTTAAAATTTAATAACATAAAGATCTGATAGCATCGTTAATAATTAATCTCTTGAACACGCTTGAGCGGTCGATCTTTCAGGACTGGAACTGTTTTAGGAGATATAAAATACCAAATTTTGTGTAATTTAAAACTTACAATTTTATTTTAGTAGAATTTTATTTAAATAATTTTATTACAGTTTTAGATAATAAAAACTCTCATTGGATGTGTGAATTCTGTATATTGAGTGGAAGAATATATATGTAAATTATCTGAAGGTAAGTTGATAATTGGTTCATAATACTATTCATAAATGTAAAAGTCAAACTGTAGGTGCGTTATACCTAGCGCGCCTATCTACGATTTTACAAGGAATACAGCTTTTTAAATGACAGCGTATACTTAGAAACTATTTTCAGTCATACTTAGAACAATAATTTTTAATATATATTTTTTAAAATTCATATGAAATAAATCTTTAATCGTTTTATTTCTACATTTTGTCATTCTGGGGTATATGATTAAGGTATAGTTCGTTATGTAGCAATTTATATTAAACATGTCTCAATTTAGAGTACCGCAGAGATTCTAAAACTCATCTGAGAAATTAATTATAAGAAGTTATTTTACTATTAGTAACTTCAAATATAAATTTAAAAATCATCCGATTCAAAGGATTAAATTGTCAAGATGGTACATAAA
The DNA here is from genome assembly GCA_034510155.1 of Eucriotettix oculatus. Classification (NCBI taxonomy): domain Eukaryota; kingdom Metazoa; phylum Arthropoda; class Insecta; order Orthoptera; family Tetrigidae; genus Eucriotettix; species Eucriotettix oculatus. The sequence goes on from CM067378.1 coordinate 79,700,390, forward strand.
ACTACATAATTTGTTATTCGTCACTGAAATAATTATTAAGTTATTGACTTTACTATTCCGTTATCGTTGCCATAACTGATTTCGAAAATAACCTTTTGAGTGGAATATTTTGTCGTTTTGGCTGTCTGGAAAGAAAACGTGAAAGTATACGAGACTCTTGAAACGTGTTCATCGTGATCAGCCAAGTCAGTCCGGACCAAATGAATGAGTGTTAAGTTGGTTAAATCTGAGAAAGTAATTGTGAGATGGCCGAAATAAATGGAAGAGCCACTCCGCCGCTGTAAGTGCAGCAACTCAGAGTTCCATTTAGTTGGTGAAAGCGCGCGGCACGGTGCTACTTCACGCAATTGGCTCCCATTGTAGAACTTTTCACTAAATGTCTCGGGCTCCCCTTTCTTTTCCTCCCGGGCGTGGCCTTGCGTGACACTGAGCTTGATTAAATCACATACATCTTTCTTGCGGTGGTGCAGGGCGGCGGTGGAAGTGGCATCATGCGGCTCTGCAAGCAAGCAGGCAGGCAACTTAACGACTTATGAAGTCTTGCCAAATCCACTTGAGCCGGCTCTGCAGTGCGGGAAAGCAGGTGGAAACAAGTAGCCCTGGGGAGGGCATTTGTCAGAACAGCATCGCGCCCGCCTTAAAAATGTGACATTTTCAATTTTAACTGGCGACGTGACCCGAATAAAACACCTTCTTCCTATGGCTCTTATCTTCCGGCGATATCTCATCAGAAATTTAATATATTCTCCTTAATCGCCACCAACAGCAGTTGACCTTCTTGAGAACTTAATATATGGCATCGCATTGTCCGGAGGTGCTTAAGAACCATTAGATAGCTACGACTCAACAGTTCGACGCTGAAGCCGAAGTAATACGAAGGCATGGCATCAACTGAAGAGAAAAGAAAACTACATGATTTTTCTGAAGCCCATGAGGCAGGAAAAAAGTGTTTAAATAAAATTAATGAAAAATTTTAATCATTTCACTCCATGTATCCCTAATTTCAAAATTAAATGTAGTAACCGTGAAATCACATAGTGAATTACTTAACATGTTTTCTAGTTCTGAATTATATTAACATAAATTAAATAACCATTTTACATAAATAAATAATGAGTCGCAAAATTTAACACTTATTAGTAGCGTTTAAAATGCAATTAAATGCAATATTTTAAAAAATATCAATTTCATAATAAGATATTACCAATGAACGAATAATTCTCGGGATTTTAGTCCGGGGATGATGTTTGTAGTCCACCTGAAGAAACTATGGAAACGTTGTGGACAACACACCTCATCACCCGACTAGAATCCCAAGAACCCTTTATCCAGCATATACGTCAGGAAATCATGAGTTTTCAGCTATTAGCAACAGTAAACTTAAATTTGAAATATAATATATTTAGACAAAAATGACATAAAAAGTTAAAAAATATTATTAAAGTAACAGAAAGAAAATTTAGTATGTTTACAATAAATAACAGTGCTGTTAACATAAATTCTGTTCAAACTCTTAGCATCTCAAGTATATCCAATTAAATAATTACTTTCTTCCACTTCAATTTCAACGATATATTTTTGTGTGTAGTTTCGAGAGATCTTTAATTCACCGTACATATCTTTTTAATCAGTAATTTTATTGCTACACAGTTAATTAATCTTACTATAATATATTTATGGATATTACCACTGATTTTTTTTATTTAGAGTAAATATAAACAAATATAAAATATAAAAATTCATATAGAAATTTCATAAACGAATATTTATTCAGGAAAATGTTAAAATTGTTGGTTGATAATGGTTTACAGGTAATTAAATTCTTCCCAGAGGTAAAATCTGAACGATGTGTACAGCTTCAGAGAGACAGTAAATATTTCAAAGACATTCCATTCATGCTATTCTCAGTATATCCTTGCCTAGATTAGATTCATTGTAACTAATTTATTTTCGTGTTACCTTAATTCAAGTTAATATTACATATAATATGCAAATGTACATAAATAACAAAACGGTTAAAATTGCAGTTTTTCACTATTACTCGTGCGTTTAAGGCTAGCTGATAAATAATATAGACATAGCAATGTTTCTTGTTAACAACAGGCAGAAAAGTTGGAGATGTGTGATGTTAACTGATGGTTTTATGTATGAAATAATACAAATCTTGAAATTAATGTGAACACAAGGCGAATCTAAGACGGTTTAAAAATGAAGGTTTAAATCTACAACTATGATAGATGACGAGAAATGAAAATTGTTATGGGAGTCCGATTTCAGGCAGTGATGTAGAACTAATTAGATACGCAAAACATATGTATCTCATTTCCTGATAGATCGATGAATCTAAGAGTTTGTCCTAGGAATTATTAAATATTTTCATGTGGAAATTTACGTACTCCTTGACCAATTTGGTCAGTTCTAAAGAAATTAAAACACAGAAGACAGGGGACAACGCAAGACATCACTTGAAATGTGTGGGGTTGTAGTTTTTTTTAACTTTTACTTGTAAAAATGTTTTCTCAAAATTCAGGAAAATTGTGTGTGTTTGTATCAAGTTGCATTAAAACACTCTGCATTAAGAAATGTGTAATATATGGACAATAGTTAAGACACTATTCGAGAAGGTGTTCACCTTATTGAATATGATGAAACGTAGTACTGTTGACAAAGCATAGAGAAATATGTTGGAAATATTTCCAAAATTTCCCGCACTGAATGTAAGGGAACTCCCTGGAGAGAGCGATGGATTCTCCATCTACATGTAAAAGAGCCTGATTGTTTGGGGAACATCTTTCATCAGCCGAAATGGTCTTGTGCCAATATCTAAAGAGGATGTGAGATTTGAAAATTCTTTACCATTAAAACATTGACATGTCTCAGAAAGAAAATTAAAGTGTGTGTCTGTGTATGTGTGAGTGTGAGAGAGAGAAGAGCGGCGAGAAAAAGAGAGAGGGAGAGTTGTGTTGGAATCTATTATCATACAGTATTGGTAGGACAGATATATGACTAAATGAAATTTTGAATAATACTAGGAATCCCTTAAAGTTAGTTAAAATTGAGGAAAAATAAGATATCAATTTAAAACTGAATAGAAAATTTGCTGATATATTGACAGAATTAAGTAAAAATCAAATTCCCCATTGACATTTAGACTTCTTTATTAGACTTGACAAATTGTGCAGAGTCAGAGAAAACGCTGTTTTCCTATTTATTTTTACTGTGTTTAATTAAATATAAATTAATTAAATGTATTTTTTTTCAAAACCGTTTTGGACGAAGGAAACAGATTATCTAGGAATGAAATGTTAGTAAGTCATTGTATGTTCACTATATTATTGATACATCTGTGATATCATAGTAGCTATCAACCCGTTTAATTATACTACTAGTACTCTAAATTTACAAAAAAATTTAATAATTCTCAAATCGAGAATATTTGCACATATTCATTCATTAAGTTTCATTTTAAAATACAATTAGAAACCTATGTAATCAGTAATGGACAACAGAGACTGTTGAAACAAGTTTAATCAATTAATGTCAGTTTTAATATTTTATAGCCTAGACCGCGTTTTATATTATCCAATTTTTTCTTTCTAAATAATAACAGTTGAAGAACGATAAACACTCGTCTATAAATTTAAGAAAAGGGTACAAATATAAAACATACTTATTAGAGAAAACAAAAGTTATTACCTAGATACTTTAATAACAATCATTACCTTACATCTCACATCTAGTCTCCGCGTTTATTGAGGCAATTTTCATAACGGAAACCAGCATTTGCATTCCTTCGCCAAAGAAAGATACCACCTGTGATGAAATCCATTTTATTGGAGGAGATAATTCAACAACGATGAGAAGGTGAAAATTATTTTATAAGATGAAGAAAAAAATTCGCTTGGCACCAAATCCAGACTGTAGGAAGAGTGGTCAAATTGTTCATTCACATGATATCTTGAGTTTGTTTGACGGTGTATGACCGAAAGTTGTCATGAATGAAAATGACACAACGCATAGGCATTCGGTCTGTATTTACCGGCGGATATTTCGTAGTGTCTCCCATTCCTGAACAAGAATCCAGCCAACGAAACTCTTATCCGGCTCATATCCTTGATCACAGACAGTTGGCCGCACCGCGACTCATTGTGCACGTTTTCACCGCCTTTATTAAACTATCTCATTTATTTATTCACCATTCCATCACTCGCTATTGCTTCCCCATTCACCCCACACAACTGCAGATGAGCCTTCGCTGGCGTAACAATCCTTGCATTCAAGAAACATTGTTCAATTATTTTGAACTTTTCAAAACGCTGTTGCGAAAGGAAAATACAAAATAATACAGCTGCGTGCGGTCTTTAAATGATTGGAGGATGTTATCACGCTTGCTCAAGATGGAAACTGCAGCGATGCAGTCATAAAATATTAACTCTATGGTTACTTTGGAATCATACTTTCATACATACAGGCAAAGAAACATACAAAGCAATGAAACAATTTCCTTTCCGATGAACAAAAAATGTATGGCTGTAAAATATTGTATTGTACTTCGATGTCGCCTTCTACAAAAAAATCATTGAAATACTCAACAAATATATTCGGAATTAAAGCGACCATAGCCATCATATTTTGAATCCAATTTGGACTGTGATCTTGGTCGCTGTCGTCATACATTAATGAGGATATAAATTCTGTCCAAAATTATATTTAATTCCCTGTGTATACTGTAAGCCGTTAATAATGAGATTGAATGTAAACAAATGCGTTTAATGCAAATCCAAGCAAGTAACGACGCGTGCAGCCGAGCTAATTAAACTCAAGGCCCGACTTCCCAATCCGGCTTACTCGGTCCTTATCCTAGCAAATTGTGGTGGGCAAATGTCGCGATTGTTCTTTGGTGAATACCCTCCTTGCAAGACGACGCGACGGTAGCGGCGGTTCCTCTGTGAAGCTCGGCTCGCGCTAATGAACAAGTGCTTCAAACAGCGGAGTTACTGCTGCAACTTAGTTCACAATCGCCGTTTGCAAGTACCTACCAACTAACTTTAATGAAGTAAAGTTCCGCACGAGCACATCAACAACAACCAGACGTCTGCACATGACATTTCTGGCAGCGAGTACAGCGGTAATGCCAAGTAACTTAAGAATGGAAGACATTCCAGTCGACCTTATTCTCCTCTCGTCTGCTGCTTTTATTTGCTCAAGGAAATAACTTCCTAACTTCAGTAACAAAACAGCTATAAATGAAATGAATCCACGACGAGATATGTCACAACACAGCCTGTTTTCAACTAACTTCAATGTTTACCCATTAACACGCTTATGTAATGTAAATTCAGTCCAACAATCGATATAGAAATAAATTCATTGCTGAACTTTCACTTTGTAAATCTATACCAATAAATAAAATGGAAGTGTCTTTTGTTCAGGACGTTTTCTCCGAAACAGTTCAACAGATTTCAATGAAAATTTGTGGGACTAAAATATAAAATTTAAATTAAATTTTCGAATATGTTTTATTTTCTTATCGTTCATACTTGTAAATCCATTTAACGTCTGCCTGGAAGCCGGACCGGTACAAAGCCACCTGCGAGTTATAAGACTTAATAGGCGTTCCTGTTCCATTTATCCGATCACTGTGAAATTTAGGCGTTCAACGCTGATCATCCCGTAGAAGTTTCCTGTCGATTATTTAAAAATTTATGTTCCTTCCTTTTCCCATTCAAAAAAAAATCCTACCCTAAAGGCATATATAACTTTCAAAAGTACATATATTTCCTCCCGTATGAAGCCTGTCAAACGAATTAATTAAATTGGTTGCTAAGCGTGAAATAACACTTAATTTTAACTAGCAATAATTAGGAAACATGTTTTATAAGGTGCAGTGCAGATTGGTTATTTAAAGACCTGTGCCGCACACACTCCATTTTATTTTGTAGCGGGGTAATATAAACACAGCGACCATATTATTTTCTGCCGATCCGGAGATAACTTCCCAGCTAATGTTGCAGCAAGATTTTCGTTTTAATGTTACGGCACTGTTATTGAGACAGCATTGTTATTTCAGATACAGGATTGTTAACATGTGTTTTCCTTTAGTTTCAGCGCCATGAAAATTTGTATGTCACTAATCAGATAAAATTAATGGTTTTATAATACCTTGTTATATGTAACCTAAATATCCGTCCTAATAATGTCAATCTTGGATTCCGGGGACAAAGCCGAGAATACGCCTCGAAGACGGTGACAGAGATTTGAAACCGGTAATAGGGCATTGTCGGGCACCCTGCTAGTCTAAAATGAGATTTATGAATATATTTCAATTAATTCCATCAAACGTCATCACCAGTCATGGTATTCTTACAGAAGTCAAAGGCAATGCAGATATGCAACATCAACTCAAGTATGTTAATTCGACTATATTTTCCTACTCGACTGCACTCCTAAGGACTACATACTTAATTTTGGATAAATATGTGATTTTTACCATTATTTATCACACTTTACTAATAAAAAGTTACTATTCTCATAGATGGGACTTAGTTAAGAATAAGGTAGATCTTAATTTTCTATGTTTTGTCACGTTTAAAAAGTAATTATTAACACTCATTGAGGAATTCCTGTTCTTGTTTAGCTAATAAAAATTCTCAGTAATTTTTTAATACCTCTACAACCTTAAATTTTGTATATGAAAGGACTTCTCTTGTGGAAAAAAGACTTTTCGGTATAATCTATAGTATTTCATCAGATACCGTATTAATTTACTTTATATATGGTTGGAAACCTTACGACTTCTCTACCGAGGTGAATTGAAACCAATAAAGTTTACCAATAACTTCATACTGCCAATAATCTGAAGTTTCCTTCCGACGTGAACAGGGCATGAAACTTTATACAGCAATAAAAAATAAAGTTCCTGGTGAATACTCTGCATGACACAATGAACATAAAGATACCTCCACATCTCTACAAATCCTTTCGCCTCTGTATTTAAACTTTCTAAAATAATCATGGAATTCCGGATACCAGAATTTAAATGAAACATTAATATTCTTCAATATCAAAAACATCAAACATTCTGAAAATCATATGGATGGGTAGGGAAACTAACCAGGAAGTTCTAAGGAGAATAGGAGAAGAGAATATCAAAAGATACTTTGGCGAAGAGAAGGGATATATTAAAGGCCACGTTTTGACACATGAGGGGCCTTGTAAAATTAGCATTAAGGGTAAGAATAGAGGGAAAGGATGGAATAAGCTAAGCAGAATAGGGGAATGTGGTAGGTATGTATAAATAAAAAGGCTTGTGCAGCATGTGTTAGCATGGTGGAACGCATCAGCCAAGTCAAAGGACTTATTACAACAACAACAATAAAAAATTATAATGAATAAATAATCACTTATCAGTTAAATATGTATTTATCAGGAAATCGCAATATTCAAACGATAGAGTCATATGTATATAACATTTTTAGAAATAATGTTTAGCAGTTAAGTTTACCTGACTTCAGTGAAATAATTAAATATCATAGGTAAATTTAACAAATAAAATTTTACATAAAAATTTAATACCATGCCAAAAATAGCACGATGCCATTCCTACTTGGTTTCCTCTCGAGGTGCATATTAACACTTATATGTTTTTTTATCTCATGAATTTTAAAAGAAAAGAATAAAAAGGACATTTCCAAGTAGGGTTGTTGTACACACACATCGATGTCAAATAATAGATAAGACAACCAAACAATCTGTGTACAAAATTCAAAGCTTACAATTTCTCTTCCTTCTTTTCTCAAAATCATTAGATAAATAAATTATATACGTGCATATATTCATCTGAACAATTCCCATATAAGGACTATATGTCGATCTTTTTATTACGTTCTAACGTTGTTCTTTAAATTTTTTAATTATTCAAATACCTTTGGATGATGATGTTAAAACATTATTGTCGTTTATCTCGTAATACTTTCATTGTATTAAACTAAATAGAAGTTACATAACAAAAATTTAAAAGAAAAATTAAGTATGTGACAAATGGGATCAATTTTGTTTTTAGTTTATTATAACTCGCATTAACAGCTTAGGTCATTAGCGAACATTTTACTGTTTTGGGGATATTATCTTCACTCGATTTTGGTACAGAAAGACACACACAGATAGCTAAAGTGTTGGATAAGAAACTCAGAAAAAATTTGACAAGTTATTTAATTTCAACGTTTTATGAATTAATTGTTAAGTTACGATAACAACCATATTATTCATGCGGCAAACAATGAGAACCACCATTCTTCATTAAGTCTGAAAGGAGTAGTTAAGTTTGTCAGAGTTTTCCTTCTATAGCAAACTACGCACAAAGATTTAGGCGCACATAAATTATTGAAACAAGTTTAAATAGTCTGAGTAATAAATTTTTTGGGTTGAATAGGCGAGTTCTCGGCTTGTAAGTAGATATAATAAATTTATATTAAAGCTCTTCCTTAATTTGACGATTGTAATTAGCACGAAGTGCTCTCTAAAGCTTAGTCCGTATTTATGGCAAGGATATATTATCATTATAGGCACACAGTGTCAGAACTCTGCCAAAAAATAATTATTCTGATGAGATACAGCATCAGAAATCACGACGGGACGCTTGTAAACTACAACGAGTGATTCGAGGTGGGTAAAATGAAAAGCGTTTCCTTTCCCTTTTTTTTGCAGCGTTCCCCTTCGTGAATGTGTATCTGCCTCATATAATACAGTAACCAATCCATCAAGCCGGGACAGTGGAGTGGGTCGCCCGATGAATTTGGTGGGGCCGCGTGTTTGCTCGCCCCGGGGAGAAGTCTGTGGATAGACAAAGATCGTTTTGTTCGTGAGCGAATTGCTGCGGAGGGCGCAATACTTACGGAGCAAGGGGGCGGCACTGTCAACCATTTGTTATAAGTTCCTCGTGCGTCATGGCGCCGACATGATGTCGTGTCAGTTGCAGAGGCGTAGGCGCTGTGCATTTAGCATGAGATATGCGGACTGGATGGTGCTCTCGCGCGTGTTTTACGCTCTGTGATTAGCATTCGCGTTCTGCCGAGAGTTTGCAATTAAATCGCCAACTACTTTTTTCTCCTCACTGTAATTTCTATAAATGTCATTTCGCTCGAGTTACATTATCCAGTTATATAAAAGACTTTTCATTATTTCTTGAAATGCCTTGAACAAGCCCTAGATGCTCCAGTGTCTCAACCAGAAAATAAAAATAAGAACGATAGAAACAGAGATTACATCATCAAGATATAACAGAGAAGGTAATTCAAAGAAAAGGCATAATATTTAACACTAAAATTCCATAAAGGAAAAAATAATAATTACCTCTACGCGCTCAGAAAAGTTTCAGCACTATTTCAGCAAAATTTATAATCTATGCAAATGATTTAATTTGACGTTATTGCAGTGAATTTGTCTTTCGGCGACCCCAAGTAAACCTTTTCTTTGCCTTAAAGTCAGTCTGATATTATTTATTCGGGAACTAAATGTTTATTCAGTTATACGTAAAAATTAGTATTCGGTGCAGGAGAATTGCCTTAATATATAATATGCACAAGATGGTTAGCATGGAGGGTTGCGTCAGACCAGTCTTCGGACTCAATACCAAAACAGCAACAACACATAATATTTTTATTCTGTAAGGCGATTGCTTGTTATTAAGAACGTATCTTTTTGTTTAAACTGGCGGTTAAATACTGCCATATAGTTGTGGTGATAGCGCAAAGTTGTGTGCTACATTATGGATGAAAATATTTTACGAAATTCAACCTACGAACGCTATACTGATTTCTAATCGTCTTAAACCATCCTACTATTTTGAATCAGTTAAAACAATCAACCAACGATTTTTATAAATTTCACGTGCCTATTTTGATATCGTCTACATTATTTTTGGAGTTATATTTAATAAAAAATAATAATGTAGCCTATATCAAAATAGTTAGTGTAAATTTTAGAAATTATGACCGAGACATGAGGGTATTGTAAAATTAGCACTAGAGGGAAGTGCGTGGGGTAGAACAGAAGACGGAAGACAAGGATGGAATACGCTAAGCAGGTTATGGAGGATGTGGTAGTTTTGTAGAAATAAAAAGTCGTGAACAGAATAGCTTTGCATCAAATAAGCCGCAAGGACTGAAAACTACAACAAAAACATTAAGTTTATTTATAATGTACGAACAATTCTCGGGCTTCTAACCAAGTAGAATTAATATACAATGATGATTATGTGACTTATTTATTTTCTAACGAGTATGTACTATACTAATTTTATGAGGTTTTCATTGCAGAAGAATTGTTCATTTTAGCCGGACTCTTAACTTTACTCTATTTCAATCAATTAGCTTTGTTGATTTTTATGATGAATTTAATTTTAGAGTTCCTTCTGAGACCACTAGATTTAAAAATGTGTTTGCGTGAAACTATCGTGACAACATATTCTCGAATCAATCTCTTAGTAAGAATGTCACCTTTTTTTATTTTTTCGACTTTGTTTTAAATTTTTAGAATTATTTAAGTTGGTTAAGAAGAAGAATTTGATTAATGAGCGGCTTATAAAATATTTGACTGTGCTATTCTAAAAGAAATTTTGTAGTTATAAGTTTCTTAATTCACTGTAATGAAATGATTAGAATGTAATGGACACTAAACCGTAACCCATAAAAAAATAGAAACTGTGTAGGTAATTGTAATTCGGAGTCAGTTCGATAACTTCGTTACCTTGTAATGTTGGTGCCTTTTACTTTTATGACGAATAGGATTCAATTAAACACTCATTACCAATTTTGTATTACTTGCCGAGTACGGACAAGGGAGCTTCATTCCAAGAATGATGTTACAATAACTAGGTGAACGGTCACTGCACCATTTCATAATAATATTATAAAAGACAATCGAAATCATTTGTACATGTTGTCGACATCTGAATTAAATATTCACATTTTGTGAACTTTGTACTACGTAGTTACAGAAAATGATAAACACATTTTCAGAAGTTGGTACACGTTGTAGGATCATACAAATAACCAACATCCAGGGTTTTATTAAAGGTAAATAGCTACAAAATTTTTCAACGCCAGAATATTCAGCAGTGGCTTCAAGTGCCCGTTGTTATAAAACATTCCAAATACCCTCGAAAAATCACAAAAATTAATAATTAAAAAAAATAACTTTCTGAGGATGCTGACAATTATCCGATTGGCATTATTTAGGATTTATGATAAAGTGTTTGCTTTAAAAAGTAGAATATATTTAACAAGAAATATTTAATTTTTTCTATACATTATGTGGTAAGCATCAGGTTGAAACGAATGAACTTTGTAACGATCGGTTGTTGCTAGGAATATGAGGGCGTATTTCGAGAAGTCGCCCGGAGAAGTGTGTCGGATTTCACATCGTCAAGGATTTAAACTATTGCGAAACTTTCCTCGAAGTTGAAGATGCAACCTATCTGTATGCAAATGCTTTCTTGGCGTACGTGTTTGCTAGTAGAATTGGTAATATATTCGGTTCCTTCAGGCTCGAAGTCTTTCGTTGCGCCTGCATAACTTTGTGAATTATGATTTAATCAGTAGCCGGAAAATATTTTTTTGTGTATAACGTGTTTCTCATACGAAACACTTAAATTTATTATGTTTTTAAAACTTTATGACACAAATTAGGTCATCCAGTATTTATTTATTTGTCTTTATTTAGAGTCACATCAACTAGTATTGTTATTAACAACTACGGTAGGTGAACTCGTTTTTCTGTAGTGTGCAAACACACACACACACAACATACATGCCCATGTCAGGATTTGAACCCGGGACAGTAACGCTAACCACTACAGCACAGGAGGTCAGGTATTTTTAATTTATTGTTTATTTATTTTCCAAATATTAAGTAAAAGTTGTACGATTTTTTCTATTGATTTACATGAAAGTGAAAGGATTTTATGTGAAATTATTAGGATTATTTGGATAAAAATATGCAGTTATGAAACAATTCATAGGTTTTATCCAGTTTTCTAATCTGAAAGTTATCACCTTCTGGAAATGATTAATTTAATTGAATATCCTATAAAGTATATAAATTTACTTTATAACGATTTCATACTTTGAAGTATTTTTTAGAACAATTTAGAATGAAATACTTCAAAAGTTAACATATTCTTCTACCACACAATTCTAAAAGTACTTTGCAGACGTCTGCATCAAAGACCGGCAAATATTTCGTAGACTATGTTGCTACAACAGATGATCAAATATTATTCTATTTAAAAATTATCAATACTTCAGTTTCGTATGCTTTCTAAAATTATTTAGTTTTGTGACTTTATTCTTGTTACTATAGATAGGATGTTTTGGTTAGCCTATTAAGAATTATCTCTCACGCCTCTGTGTAAAATATATATATTTATTTAGGGAGGGGAGGGGTTAACAGGCTACATGAGGGTGATCCTGAAACAGGAAATTTGATTCATAAAGTAGGTGTTAATTACTAATCGCCTACAGGTTGCATTATGCGCTCATAAACTGGTAAGGTCTGGCAGTTGCTAGCGTCATCATTTCCGTTCAGTCTTCACTGTTGCCTAGTAAACCTGGACACAACACTATTCCATAGCACCATAGAAAGAAATGGTTCTGTAATAAATTTCTTCTCGTCTTGAAGACGTATCATCAGCTGAAGCCCATAAAAGGCTTTCACTGTAGAGATAGAAGAGGAAACAGCTTGACATCCAGCCACATTCACTGGCAATGACAGAATGAATCCGTCTACTAGCACTAAATAACTGACTACGGACTATCCCTGAAGTTGCAAACTATTTGCAATTTTTCTATGGTTCTGCATGTGAAAGTATACATAACTGGCCCTCTCGCGTGTTGCTCAACCGTAAATCTTTATGTTCTTGTGGTATCGGAAAGCTTATGGAACTATGTACCGTGTGTGTTGAAATGCATGGTTACTGTGCTCGAACATGATTTTCAATGACATATCATTATTCTTAAACAAATAAAATGATTGCATGTTATTTTTTTCTGTTGTACTTTGAAACATTTCTTATTACGTATGACTGTATGAACTGGCTATTGCTCAAATTGTGATCCTTACACCTACTTTTTATCATAATCCAAATATGATTCTTTTTAATTTACTTATTCATGCCAACGCTCGCTCCGTTAACACCAATTGCTTTAATATTTTATTTTAAGTTAATATATTTATATAAGTACTTGTGTGTGTTGTGGTACTCAGTCCTAAGACTAGTCTGATCCACTCCAACATGCTAATCAATCTTGCGCAAGCCCTTTCATTTTGTCATAACTAGCACAGCCCAGATCCTCCCTGATGTGCTTAGCGTATTCCTATCGTCCACGTTTTGCACTCATGTAACGCCACACTCTATACGAACATTTTAGCAACGATTTTCTAATATTTACACTTATATTACCCGTAATAAAATTCCTCTTTTTCGCGAATGTCTTCCTTGCCTGTGCTATCCTATTCTTTATGTCTACTATACTTCTACCATCCCAAGTAGCAGAATTCCTTAACTTCCGTCAAAATATCCCTTCAACACCATTTGTTATTCCACTGTTTCACAAACTACACTCCATTACCTTTATTTTTTCCTCTATTACTCCTCAAATTGAACTCTTTCTCCAGGACTCCGTTCATGACATTTATTATGGTTTCCAAGTCTTCTTCTCACTCTTCTAATACTACAATATCGTCGGCAAAGCGTAAGAGTTTTATTTCTTGTCCTAGCGGTATGATTCCTTTTCCATATTCCGTTTTAACATTCTTCATCGTCTGTTCTATATATATGCTAAACAGCATGGGTGACAGACTGCATCCTTTTCTTACTCCTTTCTTGATTACGGCTTTCTTTTCTTGATTTTCTATTGTAATTACTGCTGCCTGTCTTCTGTAGCGGTTATGTATAAGCCTCCTTTCTCGATATTTTATTTCTGTCCTCTTCAAAATCCTTAATAATGTGGTCCAGTTCACATTATCAAACGCTTTTTCTAAATCTACAAATACCATAAACGTAGGCCGGTTTTTTCTTATCCTGTCTTCTAAAATTATTTGTACTCATAGACATTTATTTATTCATAACTCGTAACTAAACGATCTCCATGTTTGTGGAAATACGTTATCAAATTTTAGTCTGAATCAAGATCACTTTTAGTCAGTTAAATGGCATAAGTGTTTGGTTCGTGGATTTACTTCTTCCTTGCTTTATGTTACATTAAGAATTTTACCTTCGTAAACCAAATACTTGTTGCAATGTGACAATCGATTTCTACCTCTCAGACAATTAAAAAAATTAACTAAAATTTTACCAAGTCTAGTTCAAAGTCGTCCACAAACGTAGATTCTCGGCTCGATTCAGGTATACTGACAGCATTGTACCGCGATGTTCGAAATGAAGGTAACGTTGTCTTAGGGGATTTCCACTCAGCGAAGCGTAAAGTGTTCGCAAGGCGCCAAGTATTTGTCTGGTGTAAATCACGGTCCATATCGTGCAGCACATGTGGCGCCGTCCGGGGACTGGGTGTTTATGTAGCGTCATACAGCGCCTTTACGGGCGTAGCGGACATTATCCCCAGCACTACAACGTGTTGATGGCTGCCAGCGCGCCCTGGACGAGAGCAGATAAGAAACCGAGGCACGGCTTCATCTTACGCTGCTGCCAACTGTTCACTTTCTCACGAGCCTTCTCCACCGGATATCGCATCTTGTACTTGCTCAAAGCAGATGGAAAATCTCAGGCGCATTTTCGCATCTCTCTCCGCAACATCAGAAAGCCAACGGTCGGTAAATGCGCGAGCCTGGGGAATACAAACGTGCTGAGAATCACATTACTTCACAGAAAGCAAATTCTATTAGAATGGAACGAAAATATTATATATACATAGTCGTGACGTATCAAGTTCAATTAATAAAACCACATTTAGAAAGAAGGTTAAATTCTAAATTTATGCTTCCTCCAATAATTTTATTGTTCACAGAGACAATTGATGAGTTTATATTATAAAAGTATTAACAAATGATTCTGGGTTTATCAACGGGTTCAATTTGCCGTCACCGCCGCTCTTAATGTCAGGAACATCCGATGCGATTCCCGTTGAAAATCGGGTCCCTTGCCGAACTAATTTGGAACCCTGGTTCTTATGTCTCAATAATTAAATTAATTTTTCTGTCGCTTACCGGGAGGTTGTTATACCCACTTATCCAGTTCGGCTTGATGTCAGGGCCCGATTCCTAAAGTTAGAATGAATGCGATTGGTAAACTGTAGGTGACCAGAGCATTAGGGATACAGGGTAGATGGATCTCGCATCGGGTCCTACCATCGAGTCCTTTGTTCGATTCGCCGATCCGGCCGAGATTATTCTATTCTGTTCTTATAAATTATCAGATAGTTAATATGAATAATTTTTCTGTATATATTGTCCATCATTTTCAATAATAAATCATCAAATAGTACTGTAATAATTTTAGATATTTACTTTTTTGTAACTTTTGACTTTCATGTAGAATCTCTAATAAGAAAAATAATTAGTATTACTAATTTCAATTCAAGCTATGAAACTTTTCCTCCGTTCTGAACGCTAAGAACATTCAGACTTATAAAAAATAATAACTCATTTACAATGACGCATAAACGTCACATAAATATATTTACATTAGTGTTTAAGTAGGCAATTAATCCTCAATCTTAAAATTCAAGTAAAGAAAGTGGAATGCTTCAATTGAAGCTTATTGATAGCTTACAGCTAATGTAGAAGAAAATTGTAAACGGAGGGACGTTGAATCGGCCCTTGGACGTCGTCGACTCGTGTTAGCTCAGTGGTAGAGTGCTTCTAAATTATCGTAAGAATATAAATGCTGACACAGATCTTTACAACTAACTGCAAATAATCGTATACATTTTTGGGCACAGTAACTTCCATACCGTTGAACAAAAGTCTACTGAATATTTCTTATATTGCGTCCACACGTGACCTGACATTTTTATTCTAAACCTTATGCAATTGTCTTGAATAACTCACATACATAATTTTCGAAATGTAATCCTAGTTACGATAAATACTTTGTGTCTCATAGTAATTTATTCGTTAAATAAATTATCAAATTGAAAACCATTTAGCATGATTTTGTTCAATTCAAGTTACGTTCCTGTAAGTAAAAAGTAAATATTGGTAAATAAACATCCTGGAGTGAAGGTATATGTCTTTTGTACAGATCTTCCCGACGGAGAGCCGAAGCTGTCAGTGGAGAAGCCACGCTACGCCGTCGGAGACACGCTGAGAGCCAACTGCACGGCCCCTGCTGCAAGCCCTCCCGCTAACCTCACGTGGCTGGTCAACGACAAAAAGGTACACCAACACTTTGAAATCGTTGTCAGTCCTATCAAGTGGCTATGCTTATTATGGAGCTTATGTATTTAGCTAATGCTAGATCGAACTATTAAATTAAATTACACAGAGTTCATTATAAAATTACAGATACAAAATGGATTAACAACTCTGTTTATTCAATGACACTGAAAACAGCCGCTGACCCCCAGGACATAAAACAGAAAAGCTAACGAACAATAATTATTTTTACATCTCGTTGTTGTGGTATTCAGCCCTAATACTGGTCTGATACAACCCTCCATACTAAGCCTTTTCATTTATGCATAACTACCACATCCCACATCCTCCATAATCTGCTTAGCGTATTCCACCCTTGTAATCCCTCTTCTGTTCATACCCCCACACACTATTTTACAAGACCCTCATGTATCAAAACGTGGCCTATTACTCTGTCTCTTATCTTGGTCAACGTTCTCCATATTGTTCGCTCTTCCCCTATTCTGTTTAGAACTCCCTCGTTAGTTACTCTATCCACTTATCTCATTTTCCTATAGCACCAAAGCCTTCTATTCTTTTCTTTTCCGCAACCCTTATCGTCAACGCAACTTTTTTAGGAACGAATTCCTAATATTCAAACTTATATTAACCGTAAGTAAATCCCTCATTTTTGGGAAAGTCTTCTTTGTTTGCGCTATCCTACTATTTATGTCTGCTATACGTCTACCATCCCTAGTTAATACGTTTCACAAGTAGCAGGTTCCTTAACTTCCGTAAAAATATCCCTTCCCAATCTAACACCCTTTGTTATGACACTGTTTCCCAAACTACACTCCATTACCTTGGTTTTCCTTCTATTCATCATCACATTGAACTCTTTCTCCAGGACCACGTCCATGTAATTTATTATGGCTTCTTCTGACTGCCCTAATAATACAATATCATCGGAAAATCGTAGGGGTTTTATTTCTTTTCCTTGCAGTTTGATTCCTTTTCCATATTGAGTTTTAACTTTCTTCATCGCCTGTTCTGTATATAAGTATAAGATAATGGGAAACATTATATTACTCTTTTCTTCAATTCTTATTACTGCTGACTGCTTTCTGTAGTTTAATAGTTTGTTTCAGTTAATGTCTTTTTCTAAATATAACGTAGGCATGTTTTCTCTTATCCTGTTTTCTAAAATTAGACGCAGAGTCAACATTGCTTCTCTTGTCCCTTCCTAAAACCAAACTGATCTTCTCCCAACTCGAATTCTATTTTTCATTCCATCCTCCTATATTTTTACATTTCACGTTTCTAAGAAAATTCTAGAACATTTTAGTAAGTAATTATTTACTAATAATGATAGGTCTTTCATACTTTTGTATCGCTCATTATTTCAATACAAATTATAGTTAAATCATCTGTTCCTATATTGCTGACATTTTGAACTTAGTTTCTTCTGAAACAGAATAACAGAGATAACATATGTGGCAATAATATAAATAATAGCATTGATATATCTGAAAATCTGGAATAAAGTATAAAAATGATATGTTGCTTGAAAACATCATTGAAGTAAGCAAGTAGGGATACGATTTATTATTCGCACTGCATCTAATGGCAGAAAATTGTTTTAAATAATATATTTACAATGTGTTTATCAATTACGTATTCTTCACAAGGTTTAATTTTTATTTCAATATCCATTATTGACCTTTTTCCATCAAATGTATATTATATATGAAGTATTATTAAGTAATATGTTTATTCATATAATGTTGAGGATTATCTTTTTTTTACTTTAATTGAGAAGCCTGTTGTCTCAAATATTTACATTTCTGGTTCACAATTATATTTGAATTCTGCATATGTGGTTGCCAATTAATCCATACTGCGATCTGCGTATGTAATTAACTCTTCATATGAAAGACCGTGTCGGTCAAATGATCAAATATTTAAGGTCGGTAAATTGTGAATGATAAAACCAAATTTCATCAGAAAATTAAAGTTGGTATATTAAGAGCCAATATGAACTTTATTCCACACAAGAGAGATTTATTACGACTTGTTTGAATTAAATACTATTTTTCTGTGTTCGATGACCTAAATTTAGTAATTGTTAAAAAGTAATATAATAATGGAGGTTTTTTGTCATACCCTATTTAAATTAACTTCTAACAGGAAAAAAACATAAATACTCAAATTATAATGGAATCATATCTTTTAAATTATTACCCTGGTTTCCAGATTTTTATTAATTGACGATACTTATTATTTACTTGGCTAGTTTTATGCAACGCGTAGTATGATAAGCCGAAGTCTCGAAAAATTAGATTTAAGTTCCCAGTTTCATAAAAATTTCCGTATTATTTTTACTTTTTTTTTCGTATTAAATACACAGGCTCTTCTCGCAATAAGATATATATATTTTTAACAAGTTAATATTTTCCTTTCTCCTATTCTAATCTCAGACGTTCACTAGGAACTTTATTATTGATCTCTCTAAAGCCGTTATGCAGTCCAGTCCTTCGTGTTTCATGACTCCTATATATAAAACTTACGTTTCTTTGTGAAGAACAGATGATACCTATTAAAATAAATTACTAATATTTTTGGTAAATCTCACTTCGAGAACCGAAATACATTGCGATTAATTTTCTCCGGTGGGTGTGCACCTTTAATTCATTATTTAATCACGTTTTGATTAAGGCTTGGGTGGAGGATATTAAGGGCTCATGTGGATCAGGAGATTTGTAGACCAAATTAAAATTAATACATTTATTAAACTCAATAGGTACATACTGTCAGCAGCATTAAAATACAACTGAGGTCAAATATAATTCTGATTTTCTGTAAAAAATGTTAATAAATTTTTCTTACGTCAGGACGTAACACAAAATTGATGGTTCACTTCGCGTGAACGGAAAACAAATAAAATTTGTCAACTATGAGTAATTTATGAAATTAATAACTAAAAGTCCATTTATCTTTGGATGTGCTTTACCGTAGACATCGTAGGGGTCGTAATTACCATAGCAATCCAATATTTGTCATAGTCTTGCCCGCATGTCCATTCTCAAAGCCGACAACAAAGGCTAATCTTGCTCTCTCTGGCGGCCCATATCTCTATATGTGGCAGAGAAGCAGAAGCACTACGTGCATACACTTCAATCAGGGCTTTAAGTGAAACCAAACACTAGCCAAAGGCAACAAAATGCAGCACCAACTCGTGGTAATTACAGCCTTTGTACTCGTTGGTCTACCCGTAAAGGGTTCAATTTTATCTATTAACATTGATCAAGAATGTGAAAGTTTACCGTATGACGTTACCAATTAATCTTAGAGAGCTATAAATGCAAAATAGTTAACAGAAATCAAGAATATCGATAGTATTGTGTTTATTGTCTGATAGACAGAGGATTGTTGGCGGTTCCCGTACATACATGTCCGACGGTTAATTAGAGGATGTATAGTAATTAGATGACAATGTAAACAGTGATTACCGAGAGCGAACTATCGCAAGTAATAGCACTGGGAATAGAATAGCAGGATAGATAATGCTTTAAGCAGGGTTCAGTAACCAACTCTCTTACACGAATTTATCTTCTTACGTAACACAGGAAATCAGTACAGTAGACGAGACAAACATTTAATAAATTAATTCTATTAATCATATGACCTTTCAAATATCAAATAATAAAGGCTGAATTTCGTAAAAAAAATGATATTTTAACTCGAGACCAGTTCGAATTCCCTTTGCATCTTCCGTATTTAATTTAATTAATAGGGATGAGTAAAAATTAAAAACAAAATATTTTTCTACATTCTAAGACCAAGGACAAAGCAACAAAAACCTTTGTGCATTTCATCTCAACATATCGTCATACATCGGAACTTTATTTTCATTATAATATTTGGTATGGATATTTCCCATCAAACAAATGCGCTTTTATACTTTATGCTACAGCGTTTAATTATCAAGATAAAACATTATGTTACAAACTGATGGACTGATGGCTGAGGTATTTCAGTTTAAAAAGTAAATGTTTAATATTAAATGTATATTCAAATGAGTTTCTTCTTGAAAATTCTTCGCAGAGGAAGAAAGCAACTTTCACTGTAAAGACTTTAAACAGAATGCTGTAAAATGTTGTTGTTCTGATGTTCAGTCCATATATTAGACCTATACTGTGTAAGCCATTTTCTTATTGCCCTTTTTAAATTGTTTAATCTACCAGGGCGGTTTCAATTTATGACATTAGTCGCTCAGATTCGTAGCTTTGTCTTTTTGAAAACATTCTCCCGAGTAGATCCCGACCGAAGAACCAAATAGGGGACTATTTTGCCTCCGGAATATTTTACCCGAGAGGCTCCCATCAACTTGTTATGCATTTAGCATGCCAGCGGGAAATTACAGACACGGCTGTTGTTTCCTTTTGATTTCAACCATGCAACAGTAACACAACCATTAAAACTGTATTGTTTTAGTGTTTTAAAATATAAAACATAAATTTATTATTCTTCTTAACAGAACAATATTGAGGTGGTTTTAAAACTGCGAATACGGAAGTTAATAAAATTCTTTGATATAAATCACTTCATCTTCAAATGAAGTCTATATTTGTAAAACTGTTTGTAAGCGTCAAAGTATTAATGCTGAATTTATTAAGGGTAAATGTGTCGGGTTTGTAAGCGTCATTGCTTTATATAAATATATACTATTGATGTACTCTATGATAAAATGTATTTCTTTCTTCTCACAATATTTTTAGTAATTCCGTTAATTTCGGGAACAATTAGAATTTAAACGAAAAATTTCTTTTAAAATAATTTTGGATTTCTTTTTCTGCATAAAAGATTGTGACCATATTACTGAAACCTTCGGTTTACAAATTTATAAAATAAATTGTTTTTAAGTATTAACTATATGATTAGGATGCAATATTTTCGACCACACCGTGAATCAAACTCTGAATTAACTTTATGTGGTACTATTTCTTCAGTTTTTTATCATTAATATTACGCCTGATAAAATAAAAATAAAATAACGACGTAAATGACAATTTTCTTTAATGCAAATTTTATACGGACAAGTGTTTAATCTTACAATTTTAAAGAAATGAGTCATCTTACAGATCACAGTTACACAACGAAGAAGCTTATTACGTATCTGAGTAAAACCTACGTAAGGTTTCAAGTATATCGTATGAATGAAACGCGACGAATTTTTAAATTCTAAACCATGTACAAAAATAAATACTATTGTAGTTATATAGCTGCTAATGGGTTGATATTTAGACAATGCTTTTTTCATGTTAAACGAGAATCATATCATTTCGTGTACTATCTTTTTAAAATTCGGTAATTATATGTGAACTCTAAAAAAACATTTTTTCAACAAACAGCTGTGGCGACTGCGAATGACAAGGATGCACGAAAAGTCATTTTAGCATGAAGCTGCAGGGAGATTAAAAGAGAAAACAGTTTCCCCACATCCGGAAAGCACCGGGGGGAGCTTTCTGCCCAGACTGACGTAAAAAATTTGTGCAGGACTGCCGAAAATATATGCGAGGTAAAAAGTAATTTGTGAGAGACAAATCCATGATTAAGTGAAATTATATTTTATTACAAACTTAAGTTTTTTTCTGGTCAGAAAATAATTTTAATTATTTTGTAGTTCACAAATTTTCGACTAAGCTTAAAATTTAAATAATAATAAATAAGCATGTTGTTGAAATGGAATGTGGAATAATTCAATGCACAGTGGAAACCAGTACAGTCTCCGTATAAAATCATTATTACATTCGGAAGCTTCCGACAGATGCTGTCATATTAATTTTATTTAAAAGTGAAATATGACTAGATATAGGGTTTTTAATAAGGGCGTTTCGACGTTAAAATGGAAGAAAATAAGCTGTGTGTGAGGTATATATATATATATTGCCTTTCAAAGAAAATTTATTTTAATACGACACATAGCTTGTTTTATTCCATTTCAACTTTTCAACCTGGACCCGCCCTTATTGAAAAACCACATTGATTAAAAACAGCTTTTCGTACTTCAGACGGATGCAATGTGTTCACTATCTCGACAGAGATATGGCGATCTGTGGCCAAAACCATCAATTATCTGGCACTTATAATGACATTATTAATAAGTATTAAAAATATTTCTTTATATATATATATATATATATATATATTAGTTTCATATTTTCAGACATATTGTTGTTTTGTAAGTTCACAACATTTTCGTATTTGTAAATCAGAGCCTTTATTTCTATAAACTATTTTCATATTCCAATTATTATTTTTCTGAACTCTCCGTTGTATTTTGTTTTAGTTTTATGTAAACGTTTGATATTATTAAATAATAATGCCTGATTTTCCGTCTTCTCTTGAGCGGGTAAGGCTGTTCTTATTTCCATTTATGGAATTAGGTTTAGTGATACAAAAATTTAATGCACTTTTACACTAGACCTGATTAATTTAAATTTTTTTTCCCACTTAAGTTAATTATTTTTAACGCGATTTTCCTGTTTTATAGTATACGGAAGTCATTAATTTAATATTTATGGAAAACGTTTACATTGGCTAAGCTAATATATTGAAATTTATTATTACTTTACAAGATCAGTATGGCTATTATTGTTAATTATGACAATTGTGTTAATATATTCTTTTAGTTTTGGTACAGAAAACTAAAAATGTGTCTGAAGGTGTGAACACCTGAAAGTCTTTGACGTCTCTATACATTGCATACACGTATACGTAGAAGTATCAATACAAAAGTTTATATATTTACTCTTTAATATAGAACCACCTTTCAACATGACATATTTCACGGAGCATTGTTATATTTCAAACTCGACTTTTGCCAAATTATGTAATTGTACACGAACGTTGGTAAATACCAAAATTTTCTAATAAACCATAGGTAAACCGTTATAATTAATATAAATTCATAGATTTTTAGTCATAATATGCGACGAATCGTTTCACATTTTAAAGATAACATGATTGTTTATTGTACCAGAAAATTTCCTAAAGTGCTGTGAGTCATTATGCCGGTTATGATTAAAAAATTGTGTTAGGATAGGTAAGCGTAAAAAAATTAAGGATCAAAACATGATACGTTCGATGTTAGTTGACAGAGATTAGTGTCAAATTAAACACTGTACCAAGGATAATACATATAAGTTAGCAAGCAGCGGCGGTCACTCAGCCAGTTGAATAACAAACATTAGAAATATTGGACGTGTTGGTGCTTGTGTTCTGATTTTAGTCTTCGAATAGAACATGAAAGCAGTAAAAACGAGAATTACTGGTTAAGAGAAAGTGTTACAATAAAATTTTTCACTTTTAACCATTATAAATTTAATGTCACGACGTCATGGGAATTGTTTTAATTGAGAATAGAATAACGCAATGTAAAATTTTTGGGTTCGTCGTATGACCAAATTAATGTTAAAAAAATATTCCACGTGACGTTTCTGTAATACTTGTTGCTTGTGTCAGGTGACGAAATCAACACATATACTTTAATTTAAATTCGAAGACTGAAAGCGGTTAGTTATCAGGAGCGTTGGGTCCTTTAATTAACCAAACTGGACATCAAGTGAGGGCCTAAGGTGTACAGCGATGGGAGTAGCCTTGGGATAACTTATAATGTTTTGTTAAATGGCAACAGTGTCTCCTTCCAAGCAAATAAGGTAACAGTCTTCTAATTTTAAACGGCCTATAATTTTTTCTGTGAATTCCCTTCTTCAAGGTCCCTTAATTAAAATTTGAAACGTTGTCACTTGTCTTGCACCGTGTTTGGAGGATCTAAAATGAAAAATAAGAGTCGCTGAGAAATTGTGGCGTAAACTTATTCGTTTTCCATCTTATCAGCAAGGAAGCAAAGCCTGCAGTTTGAACATTGAGGTGAGTGGGTAATTAGCTGTAGGTTCTTTTTAAAGACAAAATTATTTGAGAACTGAGACTGAAAACATTATATTCTGACGTATGTATGATAACAGTAATTCCTAGGGGCTCTGCAGAACAATGGCTTACACTCTTCCTGACGAATATGTTGGTAAATCAATATAATTCCTATGTTTGCAATGAAAGGTCATTAATATGCCTCTCGTAATGCTTTTCTGATACGTGACCGCACAAAAAGGTAGCGGTCCAGTTGACACAGAAGTGTCATTAACCGAGTTTGTCGTGCGCGCCTGTAATGGAGCTGAGCTATTATTTGACCTGCGGTTGGGAGTCTATACGGAGAGCTATTTTCTGTCGCGGCTGTTGACAGTGAAGTCGGGACTACTCGGGTGCTCCGACGGCATGAATAGGTAATGGCGTCTCTTTGAGTGTAAGGCACTGTAAAAGCACATAGCGGTTTCATCTACACGATGGCGCGCAAGTCTTTCATGACGCCAGTCAGCTTTAAAGGAACTTTCCAACTTTGGTCGTATCTCTATCGCCTTCAACCGTCTGCGGTGTGACAGAGGAACTGCGAATTGGAGGACGTAATTGGAGTCTTGTTCTCGAAGGTCAACTGGCAGTAAAAATGGTATCTTATTGTTCTATATTTTACTGCATTAATTATATTTATTTATTTTAATACTCATTTTCATTCAATTTAAGTATTTATGAATCACCTTTTGTCGAAAACATCTTCACCAATATCCAACTATAAGTAGAAAATTTTAACAACTTAATGAACAACCCACCCATGAGGCTTTTTTTCCTCCATAGCTCTACAGCCCATTAAGGGCCTGGGCCTACCGAGTCGACTCGGACTGTCATCTTGCATGACGCATTCCGAATTTAGAGTGACACGTGGTCAGTGTATCGATCCTCCAACAGTCTTAATCCCGGTCTATTCGACCATGACAACACAAACATCCAAGCCCATGCCAAGATTCGAACCCGGGACCTCTAGGTTGTGAGGCAGCAACGCTAGCCACTACACCACAGAAGGATCCATGAGGCTTACTCAACGTTATTAATTAAGTAAACTGTCAAAGCCAAATACACCTCTACGACAGTAATATAATCAGTAGCACTGTAAACTATCAAACCTATGGGCTTTATTTTCTCAGAATAAACGATAACCGAACTCTTCATATTCCTGACGATTTATGACGAACTTTTTTGTAACGAATTGCAATTGTAACTTCGGAATTAAAATCGTCCGAATTTAAAATTGTAATTGAACCTCACGGCAGTTACCAGTGACTGCTTATATAGTAGACACGATCATAAATGATTTTCTTTATGAAGTACAACTGTAACACATAGTATGCTGATAAAATTAATAAATAATTACCCATTTATCACTTCAGTGGTATATGTATAACTCTACGCATGACTGAAGGTTTTTACAGATTTAAAAAGAATGAGATCGTAACGTGGCGTGAATAATTTAGCGTGTTTATGCACGATACATTCTGTCTTCTTAATGATCCGTTACCCCAAGTATTCTTGGATGCATAGTCTTCCTCACGAATCGTGATTTTCACAGATAAGGCCAATTTGTCTCCATCCCATTTTCAGTCTATTATGCTTTATCCTGGACTATTTGTTGAAGGATGATAAAACTTTAATTTTTGTTTTCTAAATAATTCTCAAAATAATTAATACAAACATTTAAAATAAAAATTTGAAATAGTAATAGTACTTTTACGCAAACTGACTTATTATATAAAGTGCATGATTCCAATTAGTAATCAGACTAAGATTGAAAAAGAAATCTAGCTAAAATTTAAAGATAATTGTTACGATTTTTAGAATGCACCATTCTAATTGTAGAAAACAACTTTAATTACCTCCATATATGCGATTCTGAAAAACATTTAATGTTTTCCTGATTTTTTAATAATTTTTTGAGATTAACAATAATTATAAGAAATTACAATTCTTAAAATATCTTACCCAGTTTATTTATCCCCCTTTGATATTTCCTAAAGTCCAGTATTTAATAATATAATTGGGAAAATATCTGGAGTTAAAATATTATCAACTTTAGCTGTTTAGTATGGTTATAAATATTAGAAAAATATACAAACTTATGTTTTAAAAAATATCCGTGGTGTTGTTTTTGTCATACATCCTGGTTTTCGTTTTTCAGGATATAAATGACCAAATTTGAGAGCAGAAGAATGTAAACAAATATTTGCCACATGGAACATAATTAAATATGACGGATTTACCTGTAGCCTTTCTTTGAGACGTCATACACTTACGCATTTAGACATATTTTAATTATTTTCAAGTATATTTACTTCGTTTTCCGTTTGTACAAGAGGTTTCTCGTCATTTCCCCCATCACAGTGTTTTATCTAGTATCTTATGTACATATGTACCACGTTTTAATGAATTTGTTTGAAACTATTACCAAGAATATGCAAATATACTTCCCTTTTTATTGTAGGAATGTGCAGAAATTAGTTTTTTATTTTGTAGTGTTTAAACAATTATTATGGTAGTTTGAAATTATGACCTTGCAAACCAACACCAAATAATATATATATAATATCAGTTATTTATTTAACTTTTTGCATAAATTTAATTGTTCATTTACACTTAGTACATTCTCAAATGACCATTTAATACTGATAGTGGTATTCCAAGATTCGTTTAACATTCGAAATACATCACACTGAAGAGTCGAATTTTGTAAACTTATATTTTCTGTCGTTAGACTCGTAAATTTTATTTTTTTATAGACTACATTATTTTACCGTTTGGAAGAGAGGAAATTGAATAATCGAAAGTTGCCCCGTGTAATGGTAGGAGTTATTTTGCAGTGTTTATCACGTTGCATTAAGAAAGGAATGCTCAATGTTAGTGAGTAGGATTGTACTTTATTTTCAGTCATTTTTCGGTTAGAATCTCTGTATTGCTCCAATGTATTTACATACATAAAGCTATGTAATAAATGTCTCATACAGGTATTTGTAAACTTTCAAAACAGGATGCTTACATCATTGTCTGTCCAAACGAACATAACATATAAATACTGTAAGATAGACTTATTATCTGAATATCCGTGTCGTCCCGCTTTTAATGATTATTTTCTGTCAGGATTCAACGCCTATTTTGATGTCTGTCGGGATTAAAAATAATTCGCATTCGGAAACCATGGAATGTACAAAGAACGAAACATCCCTCCATCTAGAGCGAAGTGTATATGAAATATTACTGCACAATCTCATCTGAGGACAGTAAGTACGGGTGACTTGTACAAGCGGGCTACATTATTCTCATCCTCTCAAGTTAACTCTCGAATTGTACTTGACAGGCAGGGGGGATTTTCTTTCTTGCTTCACAAACTTTCAGGTTACGAGATTAACCTAACAGTATTCAGTGTGTAGCTGTCACAGAGAATGTTTAGCGTTGTAAGCCGAGCTTTTAACGCCCATCGTGTGAGCACAAAGACGAATTGTGCCCATGCGGTGCAAACAATAAGACAGGAGACCTCCATCAAAGACTTCAAAGGTGGCGGCGTTAATGCTACAGTTCCGACGACGCCGAGGATTTCAAAGCTGTACTCGAACAAAGGTGAAAGCCTAGCAACGGTATCTTCCTCTTCAGGAACTTCTCAAAAGGATCTCAATCGATCATTTGTAACAAAGACCGGGTAATTATAAACCAATAATTGCAGAACATTACCTTTTGACTTCTATTCCCAATATAGAATGTTCACACCACTATGAGTTAAGACAAATCAAAAATTAAAACACTAAGTGATATAATACCCCGAGAAGTATTAGTAATACGGAATCTACTTCATCCCTCCATCAATTAGAAAACATTAATATTATTTTAATTGCATATTATTATTATTAGAAAAATTATTGTCGCATTAACAGCTTAGATCATTAGCGACTACTTTACCATTTTGTCTTACTTCCATTGTAATATTTACTCGATTTGGGAACACAAAGATGCACACAATTAGCCAAGCCCTTACCAGGAATCAAACCCGGGACCTCTATGTTACGAGGCAGTAACGCTAGCCACTAGGCCACAAAGCCCGGGAAATTTTGTGTGTCATCATAGTCAGCTCTAAGTAAAAACTAACAAAAAATATTTAATTGTGGAATACGGTATTATAAAATGGTACCAAACTTCCTAAATTTATTATTCTCTATTCTTAATTTTGTAAGTACTTACTTATGTCACATACTATTTTTTTAATACGCATGAAAAATTCTCTGAATGGGGAAGCTTCGTAATTCATTATTTTACAGCTACAATTAGGCATTTTATTTTTAGTAACTTGCAGTTACAATCGGTTACTTAAACATAAAAGAAGTTTCTTCAAGCGCTGCGGGAGGTTTCTCGCAGGCGCTTTACCACAGAGTGACTGCGGGGCTCAACTGATTATATCGGGAATGCCTCGTACTCTCTCTGGGTATTTTTTATCAAAGTTCTGACATGCCGAGACACCTTCACCTATTTTAGGAGGTATATGTACTGGGGTCAAAGATCTTGGGCATATGGCAAAAGTCTACTGATCCCATTGGACCAGTCGGCCAACTGCCTCCTGAAATTGGTGGAGACATGGAGAAGGGAATGCTGTGACCACACAGCAAACTCGTCTCCCGTTATTCGGAAGGGCGTGAGAATAGTACCCAAAGCCCGACCTACCTGATGGAGGTTTTCAAGGGTTTTCCCTGCATCTCTTTAGGTGAAACACGTGGTAGGATCCTTTAATCTACAGCTCGGGGGTCCCAGAAGCCCTTGGCTACCTTGCTCTACCTTCCGTATCCCCCCTTTTCAATTCTCTTCCTATGCTATTAAAGGGGACTTGCCTGTTTCAGGATCACCCTGTTAACCCAAAAAATATATATACTAATCCAAATTCAACATTGCTTTAAACATGTCCGGCTCGTTGTTACGAGAAACAAAACTTTGACGACGTCATGATGCGTCTTAAAGAGTCGTGTTAACAAAATTTCTATTCTTTCGCTCAAGGTTCAAAATCGTCGTTTGTCTTGCAATCAAATAATTTATTAAATCTACAAATGAATAAAGTTTACATACCTTGAAACAATATATTCATATTCCCCACAGGACAATTCTCAGCAGCCAGTGGCTAGCCACTATAATCAAAATTTAAAATTCATAAATAATTTATTTAAGAGAACTATTCGACAATAATGCAGGCAAATTGAAGATAGTTAAAACTAAATAAATGAAAAGATGGCCAATTATACAGAAAATAATGAGTAAGTTATTTAGTTAATACAAATGAAATCATCGATAAAGTACAGTAGAACTTTTAATAACGTACAAGGTTTTCAGATAATCAAAACGTCCTCAAAATATTTTACATTTTATTTGTGTATCGTCATTAATCAAAACAAATGCTTTCGGCCATTGGTCATCCTCAATGTGTAATTAATAACCAAGATTCAGTCAAGTTACCACCATATTTTCTTTGGAAATAATTAATATAAGTACATTTGATACTTACAATAAACAAATTACCCCCCCTCTCCGTCACTACCACCATTGGCATCTGTCTATGGCTTGCTAAAGTGATTTTATATATACAATAACATTTTCAAATGTTTTTTATTCTTACTCATTATAATTTATATCCATTATTCCATTTAAAAAAATACCATCATTTTTATAATTTACAAAAAGTGTAATTTCGTTTTATATTATTTTAGCCCAAAAAGAGTAAACAAAATTACCAATATTATGATTTATGTATATAAAAATTGTTTCGATTAATGTTTAGTATTAGAGGTTTTCATTTATATATTTTAGCAGAAAATTATGTTTAAAATAGTAGTTAATTTGTTCATTCTTATTTTATTGAATTTTAATCCATTAAAATAGTTTTAATATTACCAAATAATATATACTAAATTGTATCATTTGAAAAGATTTTCTGAAAAATGTTAATTTTTTTATTTCTGATTTCGGTTTAATATTCGGCTAAAGCTTTTCTTTTAACTAAATAAATATATAATATTTTAATTCAGGCAGTGAATAATTGCTTTGATTGAAGCTCAGCGATTAGATTCCCGGGTCCGGTCGACATTTTTCCATTCCCATATTCGAAATATATTAATTTATAATAAAGGAGTGTTGAATCTTATTTATACTAATTGAAAATCTCCAGGGTGTAATACATAACCATTTATTGAAAAAAACTTCTTATTTTTTTCAATTGTTGAATAGATTTAATTGTTAAAATTATATTATTATAATTTTTTTAATAATAGATTTTGATATTTACTTTAACAGGGTGTATTAAAATGTAATATTTGGCACACATGTAAAATATGTCATTTTCATATTAATTCTGGAATTAACGCCTATCTGACAATATTGAATCGTAAAAACAAACTTCTGACTGCAATGCCATTCCAGCAACGATTCCAGGCTAATTTATTGTGATTACGTAAACGTTGGAACATATTTGCAGGTCTTCGAATCACAACTAAACTGCCACATAGAGCTTGTTTCAACTAACCTCGTCGTTGACGTTAATTTTACAGTCGTAACGTTTGACATTTTAAACAGCCCAACACGTTTCTAATCTACAACAGTTCCGTTAGGCCAGAAAAACAACGGTCGCTGGAGTTAGAGCGACCGTGGTGGACGAAAATAAAATAAAAAAATACTCCCTGTCCCATTATGGCGACCGTGCATAGTTTATAAGGTAACCAATTTCGAACAATAACACGCCGGGACAACGAGCATTGTGTCGTTTAGAGGAGGTAACTTTGATCCTATTCAGCGAGAACAATATCTGGTCGTTGTGAACATACTTGCCCCTCACGTCCCTGCTCTCGCTTGGGCGCTGCGGTTAATCTCGTTCTAATATATATCATTCGCTAAATCCGTTTGGGTCAGATGCGAATTATGGAAAACGTTACTCTGCAAACAATTCATCTGAATCCTCTGCGCAAGCATTCAAAGTTTACGGAGATGCAAAGCGTAGAATTTCACGAGGCGGCTTTGTAATTCTGCGGATAAATCTCATGGCTTTCGTCTTGCGTAGCTTTGATTACATTAATAAAATATCTTGATTAAGATTTTTACATAATTTTCATCTAAACGAGATATAATGAAGTCAAGCTGTCCGCATTATTTGACAGCCTTATACAATTTTTCTCTAATATTAGCAAAACGTAATTTAACAGGAGACTTTTTAACATTTGTTCAAATTTAACAACAGTGTATCTCAATTTTATAGTTTTCTAAACCATAAAAGAATCTAAACCTGTTTATGTCTTCCTGAATAACATCTTATGTTTGAAATATGTATTTCTAGGAAAATTATTAACACTTCATCATCATGCTGGATAAATACAGCATTGCACTCTTTACTTTATTATTGAAAGTAATTATACGTATTCTCGTTCAGCTATGACCCATTTTTCTGGACAATGTTAAATATATTTATTTATTACTCAGAGACGTTGCAGCCCGCTGAGGAAGAATAAATTTCTCTAGTAAATAATTTTGAGTAGAACACGATTGATCATTTGAATAATAAATTATTCACTTAGAAATACTAACTTTCCTGTAATTTAATTTTATCGGTAAATTTTAATTAATACAAATATACTCTTATTTCTGTTATGTGCTAAATACGTATTAGCATAAATCCTTAATTCTGACAGGCTTCCCTTCAATCCTTTCCCCTGGAGACTGCTAACACTGTGTGGATGCATTATGTTTTTTTCTTCTCAAAGAAACGATTCCATAAAACCCGTCACTGAAAAAAGAAGTTTTTCTCATTGCATTGTTTATATACTTGAGCTTATTAACAGACTAAAAAGCGCATAGTGACGTTTCGATGACTTATTCTTATCACTGAAACTTGACTCTTCGTTCATTCTACTCGGAATTTGAAGAATTGTTTATAAAACCGTCACTTTGGTACTCTTTTTGCTTTTGCGTGAATAAATATAGTTGTTATGAAAACATCATCGAAGCACTCTATTCAATCAATTATGGAGCAGTTAATTAGTCATTTACTGTTTTCTACTATAAATGGATCTATTCTTCGTCAGCAATGTGGAAACGGGATTCGTCACATAAATAGAAACATTTTTACTATAACTAAAACGGCATACTTAGTGCGTTTCAAAATCTGAAAATACTTGAACCATTTTTTCTGATATATAAAATTAGTATTCTCTAATTATAATTTAACTTATTTTAAATAGATTGCTTTCCTTTTTATAGCTGTGATATTAATAGAGGCCTCGTATGACTTATTATCATTAAATGCATGAAACTGACTACTCTATTCGTTCTGTAGTCGATTTAATAGATAGTATCCTTTATATACTGCCAAATTATTTGATTCACCTTTAAAGGGTTTTAATTATAAAAAGAATTTTAATATAATTAATTCTAAAATATTTAAGTTGAAATTAGAGTATTTTATTATCAACTCAGCTAACATTACGGTGAGTTATGATGGAATTTCTTCATACTGGAACTAAATTTCCGACCTCCTGTTGACCAGTGGCTAGCGTCGCTGCCTCAATAAAGACGTCCCGGGTGCCCGGGTTCGAATCCGCATGTTTGTACTAACATGGTCACGCAAACTGGAATTCAGACTGCTGGAGAATCAATACGTATCACTCCAAAATCAGAATGAGTCATGTAAGATGACAGTCTACAGTCAACCCGGTAGGTCAAGGCCCTCAATGAGCTTTAGAACCAAGAGGAAAGAATGTTAATTAATAAAAAATTGCCTAGTATTGAACCTTACACAGCTATTGAAGGCAATTGCGTTTATGTGGAAACCCTAAATTAATATTAGAAGGCAGATTTGAATTTTCTTGTATTTTATTAAACTTATAATTATTACCTTTTGATAACCTTAAACTCAATTAAATTGCGACATCTGAAAAACAGGCAATCCTTATAATTTATTGATCGTGTTGAATTTTAATTATAGTCTGGTTATAATCTGTAAAAGCTGATATTTTGGCGTTCTAAGCAATTTAAAAATTAGAATTTGTTAATCTATAACTTTTTTTGAAAATTATTGAAAAATTTTGGTTTTTGCAAGGAAACAACAAATAATTAGTACAGAAAAAACAGTTACAGAATGCATAAATTGATCTAGTATGCGAAACTGAACAAAGTGGATCTGTATTTATTTCCATTTAAGAAGGGAGTAGTTATTTAGACCATTGTGTTGTAGATGAAACTGAGAGTTCATCCGTGATCTGTAGAAACTGTATTACAATGCAGACGTTTTCTGCAATACATTAGGCAGGCTGCTTTTGTGCGTTTTGACATTCATTGCTCGTGAAGAAGTTTTACTGGCCCAGGGCAGCAATCAAACCCCAGCAATCAAGTCGTATGACCTAGATGCAGTCGGCAGTCGGCCTCTCCGTTCCGTCATGACGGATGATGTACGAGCTAAGATCTCCACTCTTTCATCTTGGCTTTCATCTGCCTTTCAAGAATCCATAATGATTAACTTCTCTTCACGAATGGACAACCAATATCTTACAGTTTGTAGCTCCTTATATAAGTTGGAAAATTTCATTTCTAAAATAAAAAAGAGAATTATTTACTGCTATAAAAATTTGGTTATACCTACTATAAAGAAATAATTATTTTTATATAAAAAAAATTAAATCTTCAAATGCTATGATTGGAGTAAATATATAACTAAATCTACATTACAAATTTTGTAGGTTGCAAAAGTAAAATTCAACATCTTCATGAGCAAGAAAATCAATAATTTATGACGCCTATTCAAGAAAAGAGTAAGACAAGGGCACCAGTCTTTTACCCATGCTTTTTAACTTTTACATAGAACAGGCGATGAAGAAAGTTAAAAATAAATATGGAAAGGGAATAAAACTGCAAGCAGGAGAAATAAACCCCTAACATTTGTTGATAAAATTGTGGCAATAGGGGAGTCAGAAGAACACTTGGAAACCAGAATAAATGCCATGAACGTGATCCTGAAGGAAGAGTATAACTTGAGGATTAATAGAATGAAATCCAAGGTGATGGAGTCTAGTATGGGAAATAGTGTAATAACAATTGTTGTGAGACTCGGAAGGGATATTTTGAAGGAAGTTAATGAATTCTGCTACTTGGACAGTGATTGTAGAAGTATAGTAGTCATAAAGAGTAGGATAGCACAGGCAAGGAAGACTTTCGCAAAAGAGAGCAATTTACATATAAGTGTTAATACTAGGAAATCATTGCTAAAAATGTTCGTATGGGTGCAAAACGTGGACGATATGGGTTGCAAAAAGGAAAATATAGAAACTTTCAAAATGTGACTCTATAGAAGAATGCTGGAAATCTGATGGGTGAATAGATCAAGAATTTCAAGGAGAATAGAGGTAAGAGAGGACTTTGACCACGTTTTGAGATATGAAGGCCAAGGTTGGAATGCGCTAGACAAATTAGGAAGGATGTGAGATGTAGTATCTATGTTGCAATGAAAAGGCTTGCGCAATATATTATTGTATGCTGTCTTGCATCAGACCAGTATTGGTCTGCATATCACAAGAACAAGGAAAAATAATAATAGTTATGCATAAAATATTTAAAACACTAGGGATGAATACCCCAACATTTTACACAAAAACAGTTAATATTTTAATTTTTATATAAAGATTCTATATCGTTAAAACATTATACACAAAGTTTCATCCGCAATTTAGGATCTTCTTCCAGAAAAAAATTACTTTTATGTTCACACAAATACATATGTATTGAAAACTAGACGCTTAGAAAAATAAATATTACTCCCTGGACTGCGTCCAGTGACGGTTACCGCTATACTGACTTATTGACAGTTTGTTTATTTTATAAATGCCAGATTAATTAAAACTTTTAATATAATAAGTTTCACTTCCAATGCTCGTAATTGACACTCAATATGTTTCTTATAACCGTACCTTGTTTGTATAACTACATAAATATTATTATAATGAGAACTGAGCTCACTCAAAAGTTAATTTATTTGAGACCAATCAAAATATACATCGTGGACGAATGCTACAAATATGACATTTACGTTTTTATTGCCGAGAAGCCCGAAAAGAATGAACGTTTCAAGAAACTTGACAAGAAAAGTTGAAAATAATTTTAGAAAATTCATGTATGGGTAAGGATGTTAAACAAATTGACCAATTGTAACTGATTTAAAATGTGATGTGTGCCAAGATCAGTAACAATTATGTAGATATAACAAGACCAAAATCAAACTTTAAACAATATCACGGATAAGTAGAAAGGAGCAGCCCCTTCAGTCTATCCAACCGTATTGAATCGCTCCATACGGGGAAATTAGTAGTAATTCCCATCGCTTGTTTTCCATTTAGAAGCAACAAATTCAAATGACGTGTTTGCTTCTTGTAAATATAAGATCTTCGTGATTGTGCACTTAACTTCAGGTAAATATACGACTCCTTTGTGATCAAATGATGAAAGGATTTCAAAGTTGTAAAGGTTTTCGCTGCCCCGCTGTTTTAATGGGAAAGATACATCCTTCAAAATCAAACTACGTTGCAAACTGGTCTCTAATTAGGGAAGTGAACTAATTATCTTGTTATATCAAATGCCTTTGTCTTTCTGTCTCACTAAATAATCATTTATTTTATTTAGAATTTCCTTAAAAGAGATTTCACTCGACTGAGTTGCCCAAGAACAACACCAAATTGATTACAAAATGTTATTAAATTCAAAAGGGGAAGGACATAAATTTAGTATTTGCGCGGATTGTACGTTATATTTCTGTTCTCTACAGGATAATTAATGTGAGGCCATCTCATAACCTTTTATCTGTTAATAAAAGTTGCTATAAATAATCATTAACGTTGTTTAAAATATAACTGTTCTAAGCAACATGAAATAATTTCTCAGACTTAAATAACAGTCAATACAGACTAATTCAAAAGTTGAAATAATATCATTTAACGCTTCCGTCAATATTTTAGGACCACGTCGTTTAGTATTGTTTTATCTTTTTCAAGAATAAAACCACTTCGTAAATCCTCATAAATCGGCTTGCAAGGCATATATTTGTGTATAAAAATTACGAAATCACAAACAACCATTTTCACATTTCTCATACAATTTACCGATTATTCCTGACATATGTTTTGTTATTTTCTTTAAAATTTATAACAGTTCTACATAACCGTTTTAATCAATACGTATTTAAACTCCAGTGTGTCCAATCCAACTTCGTGCTTCATACACCTGTCCGTCTCACCGGACTGATCCAGTCAAAAACTGCCTTACAATTTATGTCCTAATCTTCCATGTTCCACTACAGATCTCATATTAAATGAGCCGACGACGGGACACGTAGGAGATTATAATTATGGTATTAACGACCACGGCTTTTGGATAGCTTTTATCTCAGTGGTCAAATAAATGGTCTGTAGATGTTGGTTAAATAAAACTTTTTTGTAGTTTTATTTTAGTATGGTTATCTGGCACCCTAATAATGTGTACCTCTTATTTACCAATTTTTACATTTATACCCTATGATTTTCCTGTATAGAAAAGTACAAAATTTAATATTTTTTAATTATTATGACGCATTGATAATAAAGGAGAAAATAACTTAAAAGGTCTTTAAAAGTAGTTTTCTTAATAACAAACAGATAACGTAAAATCATCATATTATCAAAAGGAGAAAAATGCTTCTGTTTAAGCACAGATAAAGGTCGTAAAGCTATTTTTCGAAGTCAAGAATTGGAGAATTTCGAACTGAGCACAGATTCCGGGCAGGTTACCCTACTTCTGAGCTAGTCCGAGTCGACATCCAAAGGACAGATTCAACATCCCTCCACCTAAGCTTATCACACCTACAACTTACAAATCACATTATTCATAGCCTAATTTCTTGAAATTCAGAATTGATAATGTAGAAACTGAACAGAGGTGCATAGAACTCCAATCAAAGGCAGAATAAATGCATCGATTGAAGCTCAGATAAAGAGCGTAAAGCTAAATTTAGAAGACAAGACTGGAAAAATCTTGACCGGACCCGGGACTAGGGTCTCCCGCTTTCGTGCGACAAAATGCCTGGTTTATAGAATAATTGTGATAGTTTTTCCTGATAATTTAATTTACTATATTCCTTCTTGTTTTCCTGCGATGCTTCTATATTTTATAATTAAAAAATACTAATGGAGTTGACTAGTAATTTTAATAAATTTTTATGTTCCTAAAAAGTAACAAAAAATTTTGAATTCCTTCAGAATTATAGCTTTTTATTTTTCCTGCACATTATTCTGATGTGTGTAAATACATACAAAAAATGACTTAGTTCATAATTCTGTAGTGCACATATTTGTTCATTTACTAAGGGGTATAATTTAAATAGGGAACTCTAAATTCCAACTTACATTATTATTTTTGAATTTAATGAGGCCTAGCTGAATTAAAATTATACTCTGCCGTAATGACTTTCACTGTGAATATTTTACCATCTCACTGAAACACTCGCCTCAGAACGCGCAATTAATGAGCGGGGTATTTAAGAAACAGTGTTTATAAAGAGCCTGCTTCATTAGAATCTGTAGCGCCGTGTTGAAGCCTGAAAGGGGTGGGCGGGAATGGGAAGAAAAAAATTGAATACACGGTCTGGCGGTTCGGTGTGGACTGCTCATTTCATTAGGCCCGTCGGAATGGCTCGTTAAATGGCAGCGAGCAGCTCTTCATCAATACAGTGGCATAATTGCGCGGAATGGCATTCGCTGCGCTATTAACACCGCCGATGATGAAGGAGGCGAGCGTCGGCCACTGTTCAAGTACGACTCTGATTGGTAGTTACGACCCTCGCTCTGTTGACGCCTATTTCATTAGCCTTTAATTAAACAAGGCAATTCTGTTTCTTGTCGATGATGTGGTCATTTGTTCCTGTTAAACAAGAACATAATGCCCCGCCCTTGTTTGTTCTGTTTTGGACAAGCGCAGTAAACGATTTTTGAAACGCGCTATAATTAAACCTGAACAACATTAATTAGGGAGATCTATGCGGACCGCTCCATCACACCTGATTCGTTGTTTTCCGCCTACCGGTCCCCATTCACTTTAATCATTTGCACATTTTTTTCCAATGATACATAGTTCGGGAACAAAATCACAAATATTCAAAGTGGATAGTATTCTGAAAAAATGTGTGCAAATTCTTATGCTACCTGAGAAACTGAAAAGACTTTATCAGTTGTGAATATAAATCTATTATGCACTATAGTAAACACTATTGTTGGGATTTACATTGCCTAGCTTTGATGTATTTGCAGAGGTTCAATAGAAAACTGAAGTTGAGAAGTTGTTAGCTAGTGATAATAAATATATTTGTCATGGTCCTCTTCTTTCCACTCACAAAGAATTCATTTTCACATTCAGTTGATTCTTAAAGTCCCTTAACTTCAAATAATCCTGGCAATGTAAACCCAACGTTGCCAAAATTTTAGAATTGAAGAATGAGGAAGATTAAATTTTATACATACGTGGTGTTGGTGATATCCAGTGATATTGCTTAATTTAGTAGTTTAGTTAAGACTTTGTGGACGTCTGTATTGATAATTCTGCCAATTACAAATGACTGGAAGTCCGCATTACGTGTTCCAATTTTCAAAGAAAACAAAACCTGCGATTCGAGCTATAGACAGGTTAGATTCTCGTATCTTTAAAATAACGGATTATATTCGTAGAAAACTGGTCAATATGGACTTTGGTTAAGTTCCTCTAATAAGGTTCCTTTATTCTATAACTACGCGATGAATCAAGCAATGGTGCGGTTGGTAAAACATTGTGGTAAATTAGATTACTAATCTAATAATAGAACTAATACCACGTCTCTTCAATCAATCGGCAAACCTTCTCAATTTCCAATGAAATTTTAAGAATGGTATTATATGAAGCCAAAGAATGTAATACCAAAGGGGGTCATTTATTCTACTTGAAGTGATTGAATCACCTTATGCATTTAAATTGAACTTCTCGAGTATGATTATTTCAGCATGGTAGTTTTATTCTTATTACATTTTACTAGTCAAATGTTGGTTATAATAGCAATTTTCATGGAAAAGCGAGTACTGTGACGGCGGCGAATGGTCACAGAGTAAATGTAATTTGTAATAAGAAAGAGTTGTCACAAGTTACCCTTTTTCTGATACAGATGAACGCGAGTTTCCAAGAGAAGTATGAACTGCGCGACGAAAGCCAGCAAGTTCGGCATTTCTACCTTATCAGGCTGGAGCTGGACGTCGACAGCGGCTCCTTCCGCGGCGGGAAGCTGCGCATCAGCTGCGTGGGCGTCGTGTTCGGCCTGTACCGAAAGCAAGCAGACCTCGTGCTTGAGGAAGAGCGGCCAATCATCGCTCCAGTGCTAGGCACTCGAGAATCATCTCAAGGTATTCCACTGTAGCAATTATCTTCTTATTTTTGGCTTTTTATTTGTCTTTCTCAGGCAAACCCCAGAATTCCAGTTCATCAATACATTAAAAATAAATATAGGGTAAATTATCGACTTAACAAATTAAACCCATACCCCACTGAGCACTGGAATGTTAATATTAGGAGAGAAATTTTGATGTTCTTTGATAAATGAAACAATTGCACTATACTCTCTCAGATGACATCCAATAATTGTCGTTTTTTCCTTTCTTGTGGAAGTCATTCGAAATCAATACTAGTTTGTCAGCCATAGGCTAGTGTAAACAAAAGTGCAATTTCATTGCATTTTAGAAAACTTTTAAAACTTTGTTATACTGTTTTCATATATTTTTCTTTTAATAAAATATTTTCTAGT
The DNA here is from genome assembly GCA_034510155.1 of Eucriotettix oculatus. NCBI lineage: Eukaryota > Metazoa > Arthropoda > Insecta > Orthoptera > Tetrigidae > Eucriotettix > Eucriotettix oculatus. The sequence goes on from CM067378.1 coordinate 79,740,531, forward strand.
ACATGACGTCTGCTGTTCATTCTCATGGTCTTTTGTATATTTTATACCAAAATGCTTTGGTTAATGAATATATTTGCGTATGTGAAGAACAAATACATATTAATAATTAACTGCCCGTATAGCAGACGTATATACAAAATTTTGAATTTTTTAAAACATAAAGTAGACGTTTCGGACATTAATATTGAGAATGACCACAATGGAATGTCGAATCTTCAAACGAAAAAACAATCGAACCAAGAAGAATCACAAATAGAAACTATGGCTCTAAATTACCAAAATATTCTCCGACGGAACTTAATACAATGAAGTCAATCTTTAACATCCTTCAATGGAACATGAACGGCTTCTACCCAAGCCGTCTTAACCTTCAAGTTCTTCTGACAACCTACCATCCAGACATCATCTGCGTACAATAAACAAATTTTAAAAACAACTCATGCGCTCTAAATGGTTATCAATGAACATATGCAATGATTAATGAGGAAGCGGAAGGGGCTTCATTTGTCGAAATTGATGCGGAAGCTCCGAAGATGCGGATGCGAATATCCGCAACATTTCTGATTCAGATCAGTGTTTAGAAGAGATAAACGTTAGATATAATTAAAATTTTGAAGATATATGGTATTCTATTCTTAGGCTGAAATATAAATTAAAACGTTGTACAGTATAATTTTTCAGTAGTGAATGTTACCACTGAATGTATAAAGGTCACGGGTAATCTTTTATTACTGCATGAAGAATACGTAATATATAAACAACTATGTGAACGGAGCGACTAGTAAAGTCAACACAGTAATCAAATGCAAACTGTGCATCTTATTCTGCCCACATTCTTTTTGTAGCTGCAGGATGACTGATAACCGCCAGCTTGTTTGTTGTGGTATTACATGCAAGATTAATTAAGTGATTTAGTGTGAAAACTGTGAGGACTTTCTGTGGTTAGAAAGATTAAAATTGGTTAGTTCTAAATATTAAAAAGTAGATGAATCTTAAAATCCTGAAGTTATTATCGAAAGAATCTAAGGGATATTTCTTTGACTACAGTGTTCCTGGTGGAGACTGGGAGAACGAGTTTTTTGAGTTCAGTTATTGTTGGTTACAGAGTCGCACACAGTTGCCTCCTCCATATGTTAAGAGTAACATGAATTAAATATCGATTTAAAGGACGTATTACTTTTTTTAACTCGACAGTCTTCTTCCGAATTTTTGAACATTTGGTCCTCCGGGTAATTATTACTGACAAATATATTGTATATTTTATTTTTTACCCAGTCCATTATGCCCGGCTAAAATTGATAATAAGTAACCTTTCAATTCATTGAAGTATTTCTTTTATTTAATCTTAATTACAAACTCAGAGAACAGAGAGATATTAAATACGCAATAGCAGAACCGAACAGAATATATACTTCGAAGTGTTTCTCACAGATAATATTTAAAATTATTCCTCATAGGTAAAGATAAGAAATTAATTTGTTTTTGTCCTGATTATTTATTTCCTTCCTTTAATTTTCCTTTCAAGAATCACAGTAGAGAAATTTATATTTCAGATACATTGGATATAGTAATAACACTCGTCCAAGGCATTTTAACAGAACATTTTTTTCCCTCGGAAAGTCTATAGTTCTCATAATCCTGTATTTTGAAGCAGTATTGCGAAAACTTTTCTGATTTCCCTGGAGGAGACTCAGGTACAATCACAATTAGATTGCTAACTCTCATCACGCTCCGGAGTTGATTGCTTCTCTCTAAGAAATTATTACCTGCCATTAAGGCGTACCTTGTGCTTTGTAATTATATTTCCGACTTCGAAGATACTCGGTTGCATCGAACAATAGTCACGCCGCACTAATCAAGTGGATGTCATAAGCTCGTTCGCTGAATTTGGCTGTGACTTAGAACGGGATCAATAATTTATTTCCTTCGAAAACACGAAATTTGACATAAATAAACGATATTTTGTACATGAAATGCTATCTGCAGAATGTCAGACACCTTAGTTCTTTTATTGATTGTAATCACTTCAGTTAATATAATGTTGCGCGTCCAGTGTGTACGATGATATAACTAGCGTTACCATCTTTATCAGTTCGTTAACTTAATTTCCGCCTCCATAAATATGTTCTTACCTTGCTTACAAAATTAACTGCTCCAATTAAGCTTACTTGTTCTAGTTTCTGGTGTTATTATTGGAATCAGTCTGCAGCCTGGTTTGATGCTAATAATTACACCACCACATAATTATTGAAGCCAATACAGTATTGTCTTCCTATTTTGTTCCCTTCTCACGAAATTCCCTCTAAAATTAATTTAACGAACCCCTTCTTTCCGTCAGTGACTTCCATAATGCTCTCTACTCATCATTTATATTCCCCAGAATCATCCATCTGACTTTTAGCATTCATCGGTAGCACCTCACTTCAAATTCCTTTTCTGCATTGCACTTTTATAAATAATTTTTAAACCTGCTAACGTATATTAGACATGATTGAATTTTTTCTTTTATGAAAAATATTTCCCTCTTGTGCTATCCGATCTATTATATCTATTTCGTTTCTCTTTAAATAAGTACCGCTGCAGTTGTCATTTTGAGCACGCGCGATAATATCCTCCATTCATTCGGAAGCCAAACGTAGATGTCACATTATATTATCCTTTTGTTAGAGTTGTTTCGAAATGTTCAAAACAACTGAACGAGCTGGCGACTAAGAAGTTAGATCAGCGAATTTTCTTGAATGCGCGGAATGTTACGCCAGCAAACATTCATCGTAAATTGTGTGAGGTGTAAATGGAAGATATAACAAGTGTAAATGTGCACGATGAGCCGGGGTTTGGCTGACCGTCCGTGTGTACAGGCGGCATATTTCTTTGACGAAGGCATAGAGAAACTGGTTTTCTGTTACGGCAAGTGTCCAAATAACGGCGGTGACTGTGTGAAGGTGTACTGTAAAGCGTAAGGTATCGGTTATGAAATACCTGGAAAAAATATTCTGTTATATTTTAAATAAATATCGTTCTTTAATAACAGCCCTCAGTTTATTCAATTGCCCAGATATCAAAATTCATCTACTTTGATCAAAGTATCATTTTACTAATCTAATGGCGATTGCATTACCATCAATCTTTTAACTTCCCTACATTACTTCAGTTTTGTTTCAAGTCTTGTCAATAAATGTAAAAAATAATATATTTCCCATTAAAAATATTGGATTAAAGTAAAATAATTGAAGAAATCTATACTCTCATACAAGCGTTTGAAAAATATGTTGTAGAGCAATGATGAGAGTAAAAAAAATGAAATGTTTTGTATTGTCAGTAATTACTTTAGTAAAAGTAGGGAGCTAAATGGAAGTTGTGAATGCTGTGGCGCGAGTCCTTTGAGAGGCGGTTGGTAGGTGGATCCTCGCGGCTAGCCCTGTAATGACGGCAGCACTTGCAACATAACAAGATGCCTTGTTACCGCATCCCGTCACTGTCCTAACTGCGGTGCCATTAAAGCTTCTCCAACAGAGCAGCACACGCGTAAACAACCCAGTCCGTCAAAGCTCCTCGTAGTTATGACCTCTTCTCGGCCCCAAGCTAAAGCAAACAGATTGATCCAGCTTGAAAAACTTTATTCTCTCAGAGCAAGGTCTCCAAATAAAATATATTGATTTCTGTAGCAGTCAAACAATATGATACTTAAAGTCCCTTGATGAAGAACGTGGTAAACAACGTGGAACACACAAAAGAAATAAAGCCTCTATCGTAATGATATCTATTTCAATCCATATATATATATATATCACTCCGTCCCTTCAATTACTGCCACCTTTTGAAACATCTGTGACAGAGAAGACTAATTAAGTAAAGAAGTAGCCAATAAACTGACTATATTAAGTTATAAAAACATATCATTATTTATCTTATCTCTTCATTTTGTCATTTTAATCTCTTAATCGTTTTTTTTCAGTGGTCGTAGGACTATTATTAATAATCTGGATTATTAAAGAATTTCAAGAAAATAGTTGTTTATTTTGTATAAACTTAAATTTCGTTTTATAGTTAGGAAACGAGCCGTTGATAATGAATATTTTTGAAATATTTTATTTTTTAAGAATGTTTATTTCAATCAATAAGCGCTTGTTTCTATTGAGCTTAACGTGCTTGTATCTAAATGTGATCAGGTTGTTCTTCTAAGACTTTGGCCTTTATTCTTGATTGCTTTATTTGAAAATATTAAGAGTTACATTAGAAATATTTGAAGAGTGGCACCTAAAATAACGTTGAATCAACGGCGAGGCTCGACTATCTCAACAACAATTGTAATTTTACATCCTTTGCCCCGTTCAAGGTGTGATAGAAATAAACTCTCTCAAATTCAAAAGTGTGACTTAAATAATTTTATAAACATATTAAAGTGTGGTGTACAATTAAGTCTGTAAAACACAAATACATATACGTTAAAGCCAGGAATTATAAACTGTAAAGAATTTATAATCAAAATTTACCGTCATTACATCGTCATAAAATGTTGAAATGTGTGAGTATCCAAATTTTTGAGCATATTGACTTATTCCCGATGTTTGTTAGATTACTATGTTCTACACATTGACTTATCATAAATTTTCAAGTAACATTTTCTACTGCTTAACGGCGTGGATCTATTACCAAGTCTATCTCAAGTTTAACATAGAAGTGTAGCAAGAACTTTTATTACACTGTAGCTTCAGTTTATTTTTTTTTACCAAAGCCTAATTTAATGCAGATAATATATGTCCTTATAATTATTCGGTTTTGTTCGAGTGGCAACGCGTCAAAGAACGACAATGATATTGGAGTTACAATGCGTCAGGGGACGACAATGAGAGAAAGACAAGCCAGTTCAGTGTTGTGTAACGGAGACTTCGAGTGATAGCGGCAGCTATCACTCAATATAAGGCGTATGACAATAAATAGCGAAAGGGTTGCTATTTCCCTATCTTATTCTGTGGCCATCCTGTATATATTAGGTGCCACATTCTAAAATACTTATTAATTAAATTAATATGATGAAATATAATTACTTTGCACTTCTAAGCACGAATCTTTCTTATACATTGTAAACTAACAAATAAATACAAATACAATATAAAATATTGAAATTATTTTATATTTTAGTTTTATTCTTTTATCTTGGTAATAAACACAATTAGATCGTAAATAAAATAACTTTACTTAGACTGCGAAAAATTTTATTTTCTTACGCTTATGGTCTCGTACTCGATGATTTTATAATTTTAATTATCTTCAGCGTTAGTTTATCAGTGAAACGAAACACGGAAAAGGGTTTAAGTAAAGTGTAACTACAAGCAGTCTTTCAGGAAAAATGTCTGAGTCAGTTTCTCCGACGCCATCGCGTGCTGCGAGTAAAAAGTTAGCGGAGAGCTTTCTTGTGCATAGCACGCGGGTTTCTTCCCGCGCCAGGAACTTTGCCACCTCTTCTCCTTCCACTCCACACTTCTTGTATAAGATATGTGAGCAGGAGTCCGAGCGCGGTCTGGAAATTATTCTTTTCCGAGAGCGCTTAATTCAAGAAAAGAAGGGCTAACTTTGCAGCAGGCTCAAAGACTACGTTACTCTTTTTCCACCAACATTCTCTCCTTCCCCCACTGTTCTTCCACACAGCAGCCACTCTCCAAAACATCGGTAAAACCACCAGGATAAAAAAAAGTAAAGTGCTCCACGAGCTTTGATAACTTCTGACACAATACAAGGTGTTGCGTTACACTAACGACCATACCCATTTTCTTAAAACTTTGTAGTTGCTAAAATATTTTTCTCATTCGCTGCAGTGGTGGTTAAAGCTGGTAGTGAGTAGTGCCTACAATTAGTTCACAAATGTTTTAGAGATTATTATTGTCTATATTAACCTTGCAAAACACTTAAAAGTATAATTTCTAAATCAGTTTGCGTATTCAAAAGTTTTTATTTAACTCTTTCCTTACAAAATAATGATTAGAATAAATTTAATTTATTATTAATGTTTTATTTAATTATTAGACAGAATTATTCAATAGTAAGTTCGGAAATCAATGTTTATTAAGAGTGAGAAATACACCCAAAACTAGAGAATGTAGTCTTTCTCGGTAGTTGGACTGAAATCCAGAGAAATTTTTATTCAACTTAAATATGTTTTATTCCATAGTTTTTACAGACGAAGAAGATTACGAAGATAATATTTTAGCACAATTTTCTCTACTAAACCGAAAAACGTCATTCCGTAATGTATAATGCGTTCAAACGCCGTTTTAATTCTCTGTAAAAAATCATTTTAATTTATGCTTATGTCACTATCGTATCTTCTCAAAGCTTTAAAATGAACGACTCCAACGACGTTTCTAAAAATAAGTTATCTCTGTTTATCGTTTTGAAAAAATTATTCTAAATTAAACCACTCACTGAATGGTCACATTTTTTAACCCCCCGTCACCACCAAAATTTCGCCAACTATATTTTATAATTAACGCGTATAAATGTTAAATAATGCATAATTAAAGTGAAGAATTTGTGACACATTGAGTATTAACTACTCCAATAGAGAGCATTTCTGAGCTATTGATATTCAATAAATAATTGAGGGCTGGAGCTTTTAATAAACCATTTGTGTTACCCCAAGTGATTTCATTAATATTTTTCTGTTTTGGGGATTTAAATATGTTTTGTAAGAAAAATTTATTTTTCAACCTTGATGTTTTATCTTTGGGTAGGAATACGATCCATAAAACAAGGAGTTGAATGTTCGGGAAAATTACCAATTCATTCAATGTGTCAATATATATATATATATATATATAATATTATGTTAATTATATCATTTTGTCGAGGAGCTATTAAAATAAAGAAATCTGTGTCACGAGTTTGTCGTCTCGTTGATTTCCAACGTAGCACTAACCATAAGAACAGCTTTTCTGAGACTACCAGCTGAAGAAGATCTCTGTAGTGATAACGAAATCTAACCAGCTTTTATAACACTTCTTAATGCATTGTAAGTCCTTTTTCTTAACCTGATTTTTGTGTAAAGCATTACTACGTTTGAAATTTTGCCAACATAATCTGTTGTTGTTACCCTTGGTTGATGACGTAATACGACTGTGCCAGGTATTATCTTTGACTTTTAATAATAAATATATAATATTATCGTACTGTGAATTATTATAAGCCGATTCTTCTAATTGTACAAGATAATTTTGTTGCTTGATGTTTTTATATTTTCGATTATATAGGTAAAAATGCTATTGGCTTATTTACTCCCATTTTATAATAAATTGTGATGAATTTAGTGACTAATATTCTGAATTATATTTTTTATGCAATGTAATTATAAGCTAGAGTCCTCTCTTTTACTACATCAGCAAAAAATGTTAATATTGTGATTTTGCAATGAAGCACTAAGAATTAACACGTTTTCTAGATGTGGTACTTTAACTAGAGTTAAGACGAATACCCAAACGTCAATGTGTAAAATTACCGTTTCGCTTCGTCTTCAGTTAAAGTTATAATAAACAATAATATAGTAGCTACTATGTATTTTTTAGAAAATATTCACTTCAAAAGCATATAAGCCATTCAAGCAAAAAAATATATATAAATCGGAGGGGGAGGGGGCAGAGAGAGAGAGAGAAAAAAATATTCCTCAAGATCAATAATTCACAGCACCAATTAAACAATTACTTTTTGAAATAACTATTTAACATTTACTTCTACAATATTTACCCATAGATCCTGAGCATAAAAATCTCGATTCTAGTTGTTTTATTGCTCGAACTGCCGTTCATGTGTCATGAAGTTATAATAATAAACATTTTGAAGTCCGTACACCACTTTATTTCGTAGAAAAATATTCAACTAAAAAGCATATACAACGGACGACATGTAAAAAAAATAAAAGCAAAACATTTGAATTAATAAAAGAGAAACATATAATTACCGATTTTATGTTGAGAGACACACTGCAAAATAAATAATTCACAACTCCAAATAAACAACCATTAGTTGAAATTTTGTGTATTGACGTTTACGTATACAAAATTTTCCCATATATCTGAATCTCTACATAAACGACTACATTATAGTCGGTATAGCAGCATGAATTTAAAGAAGTGCAAGTAATATTTGGCTAGTAAAAATATTTTAAATGTAATAGTATACTTTGATGTGATTGTGTTCACTGGTGGTAGACTAAATTAGCTTACGTACAGCTGTAGCAAAATCTGAACTAGGTCGTATTTTCAAAGCACAATCTCTCTCTTCAGAAGACAATGTGCTTGCTGTATGGGAGCGAGAGTGCTCGAGGGACGTGTAACGAACGGATATACTCCTTTACTAGCCCCCCAGGCTTTCGAGAAAGGAGTTCTTTTCGCTAAGTCTGCATTGCGATTTTGCTTTCCACCAAGCTTGCAAATAAATGGAATGAATGCTCAGTTAAGAGCAAAGCATTTGATTATAATAGAACGTGGTACATTATAAATATTCTTTTGCCGTTTTCCGACATGGGGTCAAAACGTATTTGCCGTTTGTTCCAGAAATACGAATTGGGATCAGCCGGTTGACGTAGAGTACTTAATTCTTTGAATGAGGGTGATAAAATAATATATTTGGAAATTACGATATTTTTTGTTCTGCTCTATATATTCGAGGTTTCGTAAATTTTCTTCTGTTCAAGAAAATATATCATTTAAATCCGTATATACTTGGACGATTCCTTCATTTCATTCTACATACTGGGTGCAGCTTCATCGTCGTATCTCGTACTAACGCACAGTTTCAGTCTTTTAAAAATAAATAATATATTCTGTTAATTTTTTTCCTTTAATTTTGAAAATTATTTAAATGTAATGGCATCAGAATACTAGGGACCACATAGAATCAGATTCACAAAATACATTTCAACAAATCTTCTTTGAATAAAATAAAATAAAACAGACAATACTTATCTATATACTAAAATATTTTTCATTGTATATCTGTGTTTTTTGTCTGACTAATTGAATGTTTGGATATGCTTCAAACCAAATTAAACGTCTGTGCTAGCGTCACTGCCTCGTACGACGGAGATCATGGGTTCGATTCTTGGTAAGGACTTGGGTGTTTGTGTTCGTAGGCTGTTGATGCGACTTAAAATAAAATAAAAAAGTTAAGCGCTTGGAGCAATAGCAACAAAACACGATATACATATTCTTAAAAACCCGGAGAAAAACATTGGGGTGCGTGAAATCCCTACTTCAATCATGGAATGAATTGTAGTTAAAAAGACAGAAAAATTTAAATAATATTTGAAAATGTTCTTCTACTCTCATATTTGGTCAATTATATGCTGCTATACAATCATAAGCAACGCATAGATTCTCTGACATGTGTGAGTTTGTATATTTCCGTTTTAATTAAACTCGCCTTTTAACGTGAGATATTTCAATAAACCGCATCACATTACTGCGCTTTCAAATGACATTTGCAAAATTATATATTGTAATGAGAACACTAGAAAAAATCTAAGTAAGGGGTAAGATTTTATAATCATTATAATTAATAACTTTTTTGTCAATTGCTAAAACTGACGGAATAATGTTAAAATAATAATTCTTGAATATTTTAAGCTATGTATGTTCTTTTAATTTTGTGTATTTAGTAACCATTCAGTTCTGAAAGCTTTTTTAATCATTATCATTTATTATATTTTTCGATGTGGAATGACTGACTAAATAATTTCAGTGAATATTGTAAACAATTGATGGCATTACATTATTTTATTTAAATGTTGGTGGTTGTCGGTATTTTTGACATTAGTTTTTTTATAGCGATACATGGTTCATATACTTTAAGGTTCAAATTTTTACGCGCGCATAATTTTCAGGTTCGCGTTACGCAATGCGTTTTAAATAACTTGAAACGATGCTAAATTTAATACTATTCAGTAATCAACTAATAGAAATAGGTACCCGGGAAACTCTGGTCACTAGATACTATTAAATAAACGTCCACAAACAATCAAATTCCTTTTTAGGTAACCTTGATTTCATTCTGCATTTGATTATTGCCTAAAAGTTTCCCAGGTTTTAGCTGCCGCTTTTATTACAGTGTATAAAAACATTTAAATTAATAAGAGTGCTTTCCTAAAAAGGGAAAAAGTTATTAATTAGAAGTTAATACAACTGTCCAAAGTTTTTTCAATCATCTTTCAGAAAATTTTTCTTTACCTTCATTTACGAATCACAGTGATATATTATTTGGTATTGACAATTCACGTCAAATAGTCATGTTTACTTATAATATAAGTTATTTCTTCTTTGCCTAAGTAGGTATATTTTATGCAATATTAATGTCAGTAAATAAGAATTTAGTCGTGATATGTGGAATACTTCAAATATTATTTCTGCTAACATTCTCGCTATTTTTACAAAAATATGGTCACGAATCGAACAAAAGTAGAAAAATTGTTGCCGTGTGAAGTTATATTTAAATTATTTATTATTTCCTACTTTTTAGGGCAGGGAAATTGTTACAAAATTGTCACAAATTTCATATACACCTACTAATTAATGTAAGAAGTATAATAATCCTAATTAATTTGATTCTCGAGTACAGTCACAGCAAGTTTCAGTTTATGATTCGCTTAATTACCCAACATAATTACTATTGATGAACCGAGTTTAGATTAGAACGCCCAATGAGCACTGGAAATTAATTTCGTACCTACGTTATACAGTATACTATTAAATATAGAACATATATATATTTCAAAATCGTCCATCGTCCACTAATTCCATTACATGAAGTTAATTATAGATACACAACATCGCTATCACAGTGACGTTTTAAGGCTCAAAATTCTGACATTTTACTGCCATGTTAAAGTTTATAATATTTGAATGCAAAAAAATCCTTAAGACGATTCTGACTGCCGAAAATTGTAATCAGTTTACGAGATACCCAATATTTCACAATTACTGGGGTTTTACCATACAAATCGAATAATGCTACAGGCAGCTGCAGCTAAAACTCATGACATTACACGCTGAAAATGAAAACCGCCTAATTAGCCACTTGTTGTTAGAGGCAGAAATATTATAGCGGGTTTTATCTGGAAGGCCTGCCAACATGAACTTGTTCCGAGGGAATCGTAAAACAAATGCAAAATACACGCGTTGCTTTCCCACACCGAGTTCTAAATGTTCAACTTTATCAACTTGTTTATTAGCTGTAAATATCAGTTATGAAAAGCATCGAGCAATGTTTTGTAAAGTAGTCACTCGAGCAAATGTCAATATTTCCCACGTAACGCTTTTAGAAATAACTCCGTAACCAAATTTTACTTAGGCAAGAATATTGTTTTATATTTTCCTGAGCCCATGATCGTACGTAAGGATAAGAACTTTTACTGTATCTGCAATTATTATAGCTGATAAGAACATACATTTTATAATGATAATTATTATTGTTTATTACTTGTCTTTAACTATTACAATTTTCATTTTAGAGTGAAGTAACGTTTTTGTTCTTCTTCTCTGAGGGATAAACAGTATAAACTCACACTAAAGTACGTCATGTTACTTTACCGGCTTCATATAATTATGATCATAGCCATCGCTGGTTTAATGTAAATATTATCCTGCAGTTTTATCAGCTTTATTTAATGCAACCGTGTTATAAAAATAACGTAGTGAAAACATTATGCTAATTGTTGCAGAAATATCCAGACCTTTTTGTTACATTATTACATCGAGTGTAACATTTGTCATGAAAGGATTTTGGAAACAACTACCATGTACTCTTATATCTTAAAGACCTGATCTGACGTGGTGATTGAAAATAAAAATTGGTTTAATGGAAAAACATTATAAAGCTTAAGTTTGAAGACGTTATATTGCATTATGTTTGTTCGACAGTCATCAATAGTGAACGCTCTCAGTGGATATTAGAACGTGGGAAAATAATGGTAATTGTGTACTTTCATGTGAAAGGTCGCAGTACAAACTTGATCCAAGTTAAGCCAGATTCTACTCGTTTACAACAGTAAAATTTTTTGTAGCAGAGTTTCAAGAAAGCCGCACGATCTGCTCTGCCAAATGAGGTGAGCACGGCAGAAATTGCGTCGGATGTATTGGATGACCGATGACGGCAGTCATTTCAAGCAGGTTTTCATAGCAGATACTAACTGAAATATTCAACGTGAGAAAGCTGTGCGCAAGATGGGTGCCGCGCTACCTTATGACGGACGAATTACAGCGTACAGGATGTTTCACAGCAATAAAGTCTAGTATTTGAGTCGATTCATAGGTAGGGATACAACGTTAAGTACATCACTTAACATCTGAGGTGAAGAAACAGTCAAAAGAAAGGACTGAAATAAAAGAATCGGCACCAAAGAAGGGGATGACAGTTTGATCGCGTGGCACAGTCATGAAGTTAGTTTCTTGGGAAAGGAGAAAACTATCAATGGTGAATGTCATGCGAACTTATCGCTCCTTTTTAATGATGAAATCAAGAAACAACTGTCGCATTTGGCTTTGACAATGTACCAGTTCTCACATCCATTATCACAATGGACAAAATCGATGAGTTAAAGTTAGAAATACTTCATCACGCACGCTACTCACCAAATTTAGCTTCCTGGGATTCTTATCTCTCTCTCCATACTTGAAACAATCATGAAGTGGGGCCTGCGGTTTGGTGGTCAGTTTGAAAAACTAGAGAATTCTCCTTTTAAACACACTATCGAAATAATTGATCTACGTTAAGGTGGATAAATATTTGTTACCAAATTACTTATGTTTTCTTTGTTACGTCATTTACTTATGCTAATACCGTCCCATGTCATCGATTTAATTATATTTAAAATTCATACCTTTACGGTACAATACATAGAAAATTTAATTCTATCTTCTACGCGATAAATATTAAATAATGTATCATAACGCGCGATATTGTTTTTTCAATAAAAGATATTGTAAAGTAAATTTGGTTTTCGCTCTCTTCTGCCTCGGCTAAACAGCTGCTTCCCACTCTCGTTCCGTAGATAATTTGGGCGCCAGGTAATTTGTTAAGATACAAAATTACCAAAAACTTTAGTTAAACGTTTACATTTATTCATCGAGTCAAGAGATACGAGTGTCCCGAGGGCGGAGTCAATTGCACACGAAACTCAAACTTTCAAACACTTCGACAAATTCACTAGAATCAATAAGATTACATATTATTCGTCGTAAAATTGTTCAATTCAATTCAAGCGGGCTTAAACTTCGTATTGGCGTCTCACCACCGATTCTGTGGCTGGTTCGAAACCCAACTATAACACGTGGTCGCAAAGGCTCGCGAACACACCAACACGTCAACCCCAATCACATCTTGACGGCGACTGCTATACTCCACATTTCAGCTTTTCGCCATTTTTTAAATACAAGGTCAAATGACATCGACAGCCAATGACGAGCATACCTTTTCCAGCGGCTAGAGACCTTATCCTTCAAAGTCTTTTCGAGCAAACGACCATCACATAATCCACTTCGCGAGGCACTGCAGCGCGCTGTCTACACCGTGAAGGCGACTCCTTGAAAGACGCCTGACAATGCAGTCTGGCCCTTTCGAGGCCACGTTTGCCGTTTTCTGGGACGGAGAGGTAACTTACGTGTTACAATATTTATACACTATTTCTTACATAATAATTAAAACCTCTTAAGTACCTACGAAATTTTAGTAATTATAAAATAATCTGTAATGCATAAATTACTTTTCCGTCATTCTCGTATTCGAAATTTTTGGATAGTCTTTCCTGACTCAGTATTCAGAAAAAAACATACATTTTATTGTAATTAGCTTAGCAACTGGTTTGGATGCTGCCGCCCAAAATTTTGTCCTCCAGCCATAGTATATGCTACAAGTGATAAATTTATTGATATTCTGGGCTCCCTTCAGCTTATATTACCTTCCAATGAATCTAAACTTGGGTGTCTTAGAATATGTGCCACCAATCGTACTCTCGCTTTTTAATCGTTTTCCTCAGAAGCGCATTTCCTCTCCGATATATGTTTTTACAATTTATTTTTCAGTTCAATCTTTAAAATTCTGTAGTATCGTCCAGTATGATTCTCATGATAAAATGTTGAGTTTCAAAAATTCCGTCAACTATTCGCTTTTGTTGAAATAATATTAAATACTAGTGATGTGCACAAACGTTAAAATATTATAGACCACGCACTCCTCCGTACGGTTTCTTCCTTGAAGGATACATATAAGGAACCTCTATCATTGTTTATAGGACGGTAAGAAATTGTGTGTAAACACCCGCTTTAGGGCCGCTGTTTGGTTTCATGCACAATTCATTACAAACTCTGCAGGCATCCCTTCCATTGAGAAATCATAAAGCGGCGGAAGGGAGCATCTTGGTAGGGGCCTTTGTTTTATTCAGCAGAGCGCCCTCGCGGATTTGTTTGCTAGTGCTCAGATTCTTTTATAGTGCGCCGTTACTCCACTTCGGTACAGAAGCCATGCGCCACTGAAAGCAACTCATGTCATCGGAAACGAATAATATAAAAACAGCTCTTTCGTCAAAGCTCTTTGTATCTCGGAGGAAATTTTAGACCAGTCTCTCTGAAAATACATTTTCTTCGACGTAAGTTCGTGTGCATGTATTACGGGATGTCTTTTCTCTGTGATATGCAGTTCAAAGATGATGACTCAAAGTAGGAAAAATTGTCAAACGGTTTTACGAGACATGAAATACAATACTGTTACTCTCGGTAGTGATAGTTTCCGTAAAAATTTAAAGATAAATACAACATTCCGCGTTGTGTTATTGGAATTTTATTAAATGTTCTATTTCATAAACAAATATTTTTTCAAAAGTAAAGTTACTGAGAAAAGAGACAAATCACCATTTTCTCTATTAATTTTCAATATATATATTATATATATATATATTAAAAGTTATTTTAATCATATGAGTTAAAACACCGGGATAGGTTCTCATACTTCTCTCCCTTTATTCGGGTCTACCACAAGGCTGGTTTTGCCTTTAATTACCAAAATCATAAAATTAGGTTTTATAAATCATATTGTGTATGTCAATTCTAAAAACCACTGTTCATTAATTACATTATTAATGATCGTTAATAATTTAACACAATCAAATCAATGTATTATTCAAATGTTATTTTAATCATGTACTGACATGTTTGTAATAAATTATTAATGATTTTGTAGTAATCATCAATTAAAAAGCGTTTTCTTAGAACAGACATGCACAATATAATGGTATAAAACTTAATACAGATGATTATGGCAATTAAAGCCTGTGTTTGTGACAGATATGAATAAAGCGAGAGAGCTATGAGAACGTATACTAGCGTTTCAAGAATTATTTAACTCATAAAAGTTCTTCTGATAATTTAAAAAATATACAGTAATTTATGTAAACCAAAAAGAAAGTACAACATTGCTCATCTTTATATATAATTTTCCGGTGGGGGTGTGTTCGTAATTATTCTCCTCCCCAACGTCTTGACCGCATCAGTCAGCTTAAATCTTCTCCTCTCTCCCCTCTTCATTCTATCTACTGTTCATTTTCTAGTTGTAGAGAGAATTACAGTCACTTTCATTACGTGTCCGAACCAGTTTTCTTTTTTCATTATTCCACTTTTTCTCTCCAATTATTTTCAGTACCTCTACATTCTTCACTCTATCGACCCATATTATCTGCTCAATTTTTCTTCATATCCACAACTCTAATGTCTCTATCCTTTCATTTTGTCTCTTTTCCCGTTGTCCGTGTTTCAAATACGTATATTACAATACTCCAAACATAGCATTTAGCCAAATTTTTCTGAATGATTTATCCAAATTTCCATTATAAAATAATTTATATTTTTGTGAAAGCTTCTTTTGCCCTTTTTACGTTACCTTTTACGTCTGTTGACCTCTTCCAATAGTAAGTATATTAAATATTGTTATTCCCATTTATTTTGCTACTGGAAACGTAGTGTTTACGGTTTTGTCAAATTAAAATAGATTTTTCACAAATTGTATTGATTTATTACGAATGTGGCAAACGAGTATGCTGGTCAAAGTTATTTTTGGGTGTAAATAGAATCTATTGCAGATAATTTTCATTCATGCAATTACCGAATCCCTTATGGACCTAGGAAGAATTATAAGATCCAATATATTTCTCTGACCGTCATCGAATGGTGAAAATTGATTGCTAATGTAAATAGCAGCTAAACTCTGAATATTTGTTGCGAAGGATCGAATTTCTCTATTTTTTACGTCAGGAAGTTCTCATCAAAAGACCTTCTTCAATATGGGAGAGGACCGTCTTTGTTATTGGAATGAGTGACAATCCCACGTTGAGGTTATAGGAAGTCCATGTTATTAGGCCTTACAGCTTTAGAGGAAAAGAAAGAAAGAAAAACGTTCCGGTTGATAACGGTAAGGGAAAGCCCCAAGTCAAAATCTGTTGTTCTAATGAATGGTTAACCGTAGGTCTGGATTCATTTCTCATCTTCTGCAGTCCGTATATTGGCCATATTGTCGAGGTCTGCACAATGGCCACGGCCTTTAGTAGAAGTTATACTTTTTCGCACCTTTGTCTTTATCGCTTTGTGGCGTGTTCCCATTTCTCCCTCGCCAGAGTGGTACAGGTGACATCTCCCCGTCCTTCTGCGACAGAGATTTCATCACGCGGCAACTTGGGACGAATTTCTGCGAAGTACGTGGTATCGAGTTTCAGAAAGCCGACTCGCTAACGACATTACATACGTCGCCGTGTTTGCTTATCGCTTGCCCGCAGCTGGGAGTTTTCTCGCGTCGCCAAGCCGCAAGGCTGCTGGAGATCGATATAAATGGAGTTGTTTTGCTACGAACAGCAGGTGCCTCTGAGCTGATTGAAAACACGTCGGGGAAATGTGTGGTCTCGCCCTTATCGTCTCTGTATTGGGAGCCTTTAAATTTAGCGTTTTCGACAACTTGTGTTCCTTGAGAGACATCGGGATGGGTTAGCGTTTACATGAATGTACCCTATTGATATAAATTCTGGCACACAAATAACTTGCAAGTCAAGGTTTATTATAACAGTAGTACAGAAAGCATGGTGTGACTAATTCATGCACATGGGTCAGAATTCTGAGGCACATAAATCTATTTTCCGTATGGTACATAGTGTCGGACCGAACAAGTATTTTTTATTAAAAACGTAAGGACTTAAAAATGAAAAATTCTCGGGCTTCCACCCAGGTTAACTGCGTACACATTGACTTTTGGACAGTTATCACTGCCATTGAAATTAAGTAAATTTACATTATTTATGTTAAGCATTACAAAATATTTTTATGTGCATAATTTAATTATTAATGATTCCTAATATAAACGAAACTATTTTTTACTTTTAAAGCATCTACGTACAAAAAAGAAAACAAAGTATTTAAAGTAAAATACATACAAGAAAAAAGTACGAAAGTTTCTTTACCCCCTCCCCTAATAATAAACTCAACCGTTTGCGGGACAACTGATTTATCTATCAAAATGTCGCTGGTCAAGGAGTAAACCTGTAGAAACTCGAGAAGCTTTCCTTAATTTCATTCACCGGGGAAACATTCCAACTTTTATTAAATACTTAAAATTCATATTTATCTTTCGATAACAATAAGTTAAACGAAATAACCCGGCCAACGATGTGAAGCTTCCAGCTCATCTGGCGAGGCAGTCCATGCATTATAAATTTTGTAAATATGTTTCTGACCGGATTTACACCTCCTTAAATACGATAGTGGCTTCAATAATGTCATGAAGAGCATAATTGTATTCTATAAATTTCATTCAAGTCACCTTTTATTAATCCAGTGCCTGATTACGCCACAAAATTGGATCTAAACATTATACACATTTATTGGTATTCAATATATTTATTTCTCCAATTTTATTGTGTTCAATTCTGACTTAATCGGTTAGTTATTTCTCTTCAAAATACTTCATATTAATTATATATTATAAATTTCAAATCTTCGGGGAACAAAATACATTGTACTTCTGATAAATTGAGAGTAATTAGTAAAGGCATTAACTTTTTCTTTGACATTATTTGAATTAGATTCGAGATACATCATTTTAAATGGTATTTTCATCTAGAAACACAACTCTAAGGCATCCTTTTATTAATTTTCTTGCAACGCAATAAAAATGTTCCATTCATTTGGATATATTGATTAACAGAACAATTATTTAAGTTCCGCTTGCTTAGCAGTTAGACAATTCATTATTTTTATTTTCATTTTCTGAAAAGAGTTTAGTAATTATCAAGAAATATGAGACTAGTAGACGTTTGATAGGTTATTAATATTTAATGAAGTTTAAATGCGCTTGTTCTTTAGAATTGCAGTTTTTAATAATATTAAATAATACCAATGCACTATAAATTTCATTTATTAGAAAATTCTTTAAATAAAATTCATCAAAAAAATTACATGATTTACTAAATACTTACCAATATGAAGCCTTGCAATAGAAAGGAATTAAACTAAAATAGTTGAATATTGAAATATATATGATTACGCTTAGAAAGAAATAATTTTGATACTCATTTACTAATTTATTGAAAAAAATTACAGTTGGACTACGACACTTCTATTTTATATAAATATGAATTCCTTTGCGAAGAAATTATTAAAATTATAATGGATTATACCTTATTATAAGTATGTTTGGCGAAGTGTGCTTATTAAAAATATTATTTACGTTATTAATAATGTTTGAAATAATTAATAATTCTTCAGCTGTTTGTGGCATTTCTGTTTTGAAACCATTGTTCATTCATTTTCATCTGTAAAACACAAATAAATTGTTTCCCATTGGGATATGTATTGCGCTTTTAAAATGTGTTATCGTTCCAATAAATACCAATACAGAAAAATTATCACAACAATACTTTAAACATGCAAATTTTACCTCAAATATTTCGTGCATTAACGCTGTGGTTCGGCCAATAGCAACGACGCTTTGTTACGGCGCAAAATTTGTGGTGAACCTGTAATATAAAATAACTGCGTGAGAGCCATATAAATTGTGACGAAATGGTACACACAACTCAGTGAACGCATTTGCATTATTTGTGTGTAACATTTCATACTGTTTGCATCTCGATTTAGTGGAGGTTGCGCCTAGAAAAATTCACACAACGGGAAACGCATAGAATAGAAGCCACGAAAACTACGCCAAAAGGGAGACAGACAGACTGATGGCGAGGAAGATAGATATTTTACGGGGATATTTTTGGTAATCTGCCTGTACAATTTTTTAAAACCCTCATAGCAATGTAATGCTCCAGCTTGACGTATTGTTTGGAATCTTTTGCTAATATAATCTAATTAGACTTCCGATAACAAAGCTAATGGAAGACTTACTGACTCAATCAATTTAATTTTTACAGTTATATTTCTCTGTTCATAGCGACCTTTACGTACCTTCCGTCAAGAAATCTTCCTAAGCGTACAGTTACTTGTAAGGGGAAGTACAGATAACGATACATAAAAAGTTATTCCTTTATTTAAAACAAGCTGGCTACTCGGCGGTGACCGGGATACTAATGCTAAAATATAACAAACTTTTAATTAAGTTATGATATTGTTTTATTCTCGCCAACGTCGTCGTCGCCGCCGCCATTCGCATCCATACAGGCTACGTATGGGCATAATGTATCCTGTGCTGTATGTCATAACGGTAAGGCGGATACAAATTATGTCACGGGAAACACTAAAAGTAATTTATTCGAGATAGCATATTTAAAAATTGTCGCCCCTCCACCCCAGCCTCAATAGTTTGTAGCCGACAGTGTTGATTTCTGAGGCACTAAGAAAAAAATTCGTTGAAATTACCCCACTCGTTTAGATTAGCATTCGGAACATACAGACATGTACGAAATTTGAGCTCTTTTTACACACAAACAATGAATTTCATTTTTAAGAATAAGGTAGTTGATCCATCTATTTGGTCAGATTAGCGCGAAATAACTTGTAAATCGAATGAACATTTTATTTAAGTAACAATATATTTTTAGTACTTAAAAAATATTCAAAAATGTTTATCTCTCAAGTGAACCACATAAAAGTCAATTTAAAAAAATTAATAGTGGCATCAACAAAATGTCATTAACGACTTATAAAAAATTACAATTTCCAAAACATTTTGATCTTTACATTAACAATTTTATTCAATTTAACTTTGTTATGTTTTCAATGGAAAAATTTTAATATTCATATTGATATAAAATAATAGTTTACAATTTATCATACAATTCAGTTTCCTAAGTTTTTTTGTTTTAAGATGACAAATTTTACTAAAAATCAAGTTAATTTGGAAGTTGGGCACAAAAATAAAATATAGTTAATGTATAAAATAAAAATAGTTAATGTATAATCTATGTGTAGTATTTTAAAGAAATTTACATCATGGGTAGTTTTTCATATGGATAATTGATGTAACATAATAATAGTAATATACTTGACTCTCAGCATTCAGTCTAGAAACTGTTCGGCGAATTACAGATTTACAAATGAGCAAAGAATCAAAATTAACTATTGTGTTGCTTCCATTATCTTTTAGAACACCAATAAATGCTTCAAGAATTAATAAAAATTATGCAAGAATAAAATTTTTAATTAGTAGGAGTCTGCGTTATATTAATAGATAATATATCCATAATTCTGTTGAAACACATTAAATGTTTAGTAACCGGGAGTGTATTGGAAACGATTAATATTTTAGAAGCAACTTTAATGAACAATCTATTACAAAATGTTCACAAAAAGTTGAAAATAATTTTTTGTTGAAAAAGTTTCTTTTTCATGCAGATTCAAACTTCATTTTTTTTCACCAAGTCACTTGTGTGCGAAATCCTCCTCTTCATAATTAAAAATGCTCGCCGGCCATCCGTTGTACTTAACATGCGCTCCCTGCTGCCTGAGCTTGGAGAATTATTCTTCAGGTGTAAGTAATATTGATGGTGAGCTAAGCCCTTAATTTTAATTTCTTCCCTCGCCAGCAGACGCTCTCGCAGAAGGAATGTTGGGCAACTATGGATAGCTCTGTGCTGAGGAGGGCGGGGCACGGGGAGCTGTAAAGTGAAAGTTAGAGCTTGCTCAAGTTATGGGGATGCTGAGATCCCAAGATTCTGTGGTTCGATAGGGCAGTTCTGCTTCCACGATGACGACCTTTAACTCTTGCAATAGTCGGCAAGTTTAATTATTGACGTCTCCTAAGATTGTTATTTTTAAAATCATTAAAAACTAATATTTAGCTTTACTTAAGTATATATTAGTCTCCTTTGGATTCGAACAAAAATCATGGATAAAATAGTGGCCTTTTTCAAAATAATTTATTAAATCAAAACGTAAATAACCCAATTTATACTTAATCTGAAACTGTATCGTTGAAAGACTAATCCGTATCTATATATAACAGCCCTGTGTAATGTTCCTCATCAAACACTCGGCTTCATTTTCGTCAACGAAACAACGGTGCAGAGGCTTAGACATTTACAAACAATATACTACTATAAATTAACCTATTTTACTAACTAAAACTTAATGTCGACACCAAAATAAATATCAGGAATAAAATTAAACCTATCAGAGTTAACTCAATTCATTCTTGGCTATGCTATGAAACGATACTTAATATTTCAAACCAAAATACTAAAACATAGGAACATGATTATAACAAATACGTAAGATTTTCTTAAATCCTTAAAATTTTTCCCACATTTCAAGTAACCATGGAAGATTTGATACTACATTTGACTAAGGGAAAAAACTTATAAATCAACCAAAAGATGTTTTAATCATTATAATTCAATAAAATTTTTGTCATATTAATAAGTGAGAATTTCCGATAATCTTAAATTTTTTTATTTGTATTCTTTTGACTTGATAATAAAATTGCAGCGTTGTTTAAAACGCAGTTTTAAGGCTAGAGGTCAGCTTTTAGGTTGAGTGTGCAGCATATAAACGGCTAGAGATAGTTTCGGAGTGAGTGGTTATGTCACAGTGAGATATCTTCGTGATTAGGAGTAGGAATTGGAAAAAAAATACGATATTGGAATCATGATGAGTATCTACAAATGGCAAATAAGAAGAGATTCACATAGTTCATTGCCATATATCTTCCTCTATTAATAACAGTTTCTAAAAATCTTTCTTAGAACCAAGGGGATAAGGAGGACCGACAACGCGCTCTATGCCGTTTAAAATAAAATTTTCTGGAATTAAATACTGTACCGGACTGATTCAAACAAGTAGGAGGGAATGTCCCGGCACCCAGATAGTTGTGAAATAAAAGCATGCATAGCCTGCATATGATCTTACAATGATTTATTATTATTATTGATACGTATATTTAAATAGTTTGCGGCAATATGCATAAAAATAGAACTTTTATAAGGCAATTCATTCATTTTATTAGTTATTCGGTCCTTGTGTGGAACATATTGTGTTAGAATATTTATAAAAAACAAATTACCAAATATATTAAACAGACCGAAAATAAAAAATGTGTTGTTTTATAAAAAATAGGCATTACATAACATTTAAAATTGAATGGCTGGTTACAATTTGATACGTAGCTTTAGGTTTTGGTGGTCCATTGTTCATTCGTCAACGGATACACAATAAATTTATTGAAGTCTATATGAAGGACCGATCAACAGTTATTTTCTTCGTAAAATATTTTTACTAACCTGTTCTCAGGTTCACAAAGATACATTTTCGTCAAATTTTAAAAAACAACAGGAGCTTTCTTCTCTTCCTATAACATGATTGTCTGTAAAAACCACGGTATCGTCCAACGTTACAAGTTGATTTTTAATCTTCAATTTTCATTTATCTAAATTGACTCATGTTTAACACAGTTCATTTCTTGTCAACCGAGTGTTTTCTTCTGTGGATATAAATTGTTTTATTTGTATTCATACCAATGTATAAAGCTGACAACAATGGCTGTTTTTATTTTATGAAATAGAAGTCAATATTCTATAAACTTTTATCTGATGTTCTTTATGATACGTTGCATAGCATAATGGGAAGTTTTCTGTCCCAGTGAACGAGCATTTCACTTCATTGACGCACGTGATCTTATAACGCGATTGGTCGTATTTATTCACTCGTAAAACGTTTCTCCGATTTATCCGCGGGTCCGGTGCTGTAACACTTGAACCCACAAATGTGTAGTTCAGTGGAGAATTGACATAATGGCAGGCCTCCATGGAGACTGAGGCAACGGCCACTTGAAATCCGTAATCCGCAGAGTGGCGCTTCCGCCACAAACTGTTGTGCTCCTGGAAGTGGCTCCTACACAAAGCGAAGAGCCTCTCTACAGCGGTCATGCGGCAAGGAGAGCCACCATGTGCGCATTTGCTCAAGCACCACCCTCATACACACGTCTTTAATAAGCGGACTCCAACTGGCTACTTTTCCACTCGTCATTGTTTCCGAGAAGCGGTGAACGCTGACGATAATGTCGCGAGTCGGCTCTTGTGCCGATGGCGGATCAAATGGTAGGACAGTTTTATAGGAATAATGGCGAAGAAAACATTCAGATTGATTAAATCAGTCGCTATTTCATCGGAACACAGGGGAGGTGAATTTAAACGCACATTGCGAGAGTTAAACTGTATCGTGAAAAAGATGCTTGAGGTACTTCAAAGCTTTGATGGCGGACACTGCCTCGAGAGAAATAAGGGAAAGTTTACCTGGACCAGAATACACGGAAATCAATGGTTACAGTATAAAAACACGGAGGTGAAAGTAGAGAACAGTTACAATGTAAATGGTCTTTCAGTAAATCTGGCAACTGGACGTTTTTTCACAATGTTAAGCAAGTAAATATTAAATTTTCTACAATTGAATTAAATAAATTAAGGACCAGTTTTAGAGACAGTTTCAAACAGATTTAACAACGTTTCGTCACCACATTTGGGACTTCTTCAAGGGGTAAAAATTGGATAAAAAGAATGCCCAATGTGTAACTTTACCGCCAACAATAGCTTTACAACCGAATTATTAATTTAATATTGAATTTTAAATTTTTTATTTCAATTTTATTCTTTATCTAGTCAATGAATTTAATACCACAAACAGTTTATAATTACCGAGTTTATATGTTAATGAGATTTACTCTAATAACAATAAGATTTTCGAGTGTTTAAGTCGTAATAGTACCGAGTAGGAAAATTACCGTGTGGCATTTAGTTAATCAAGTAGTGCTATACATAAATAAACAAAACGTTATTACTATTCAAGAATATAGTAAGGATTGACCGTAGGAGCTAGTACCTAATAAGCCTTGAACTAAGCCTCCCACAGACCGAGACACATCGGTCTACTTTAAAAGGTATATTTTCCTGGTTTGAAAATCTTGGGCATACGGTAAGAGTTTTGCGCTTTTCGTATTGGAACAGTCGACCAGCTGTCTCCTACACTTGTCCAGGCATGCAAGATAGAATGATTTGTTCTCACGACCAGAAGGACGTAGGGCAAGTACCGAGAGCCCGACCTACATGATGCAGGTTTTATACGGTTTAACACTCATCACTTTTAAGCGAATGCTTGTTATGATTCTTAAACTGTAGACCGGTGGCTCTTGTTCAGCCATGACTGCCTTGCCGTCCCATCCGAATCCCCGCTTACAAACCGTTCCTATGATATTAAAGCCGAATTGCCAGCACGAGATTTCCTTGAGGTAGCCGATCACTCTCCAAAAAAAAGAGGCTGCGTTACAACAGCGAAGGCTTTAAATTACTATTGTTTTGGTTATTATTAGTTGATGGCCTGGCCAAAGCAATAAATTCAAACAGAACTACGAATATGGTTTATTTTTCTTGAATAAATAACTCGTATTTTAAGCGGGTGTAAAATGGAGAAAATTGAACTTTAAACTAAAGTTACATAATCTAACCAAGAATTTGGAAATACCTTCCTTTCATAAATATAAGTTGAGTAAAAAAAAGTATATAAGAATTTTAAAATTATTCTTTAAACAGTTAAATATATTTTGCCAATGCATATTTTTTCTCTAACTGTAAAAACAGTTGCTTATAACAAATACTAAAATTTAATTTTTACTTAAATTATTTTACTACAATTAGAATATGTAAAATAATCAAATTTATCGTATCTTATCAAAATGTTCCTTAATAATTTACTTTCTTGATTTTGTGATAGTCAAGGACTTTGTCCAGTATCTGAAAACGAAAACGTCGTAATTATAAACTTCTTGTGCCAGAACTTCTCTGGCGCTTTAATTAATGTTTGCTGCTGCAAAGCTTGCTTCCTTGTGGATCCGCAGAAGATAAGATTCTTTTTTGTCTTTCCTCACTCGTTCTTTTTACTCCAATTTCTTCAGGCATCGTTTCATCTTAACAGTTTGTGACTTCCATTATAGGAAGCATTTACAAACTCCACATACTTTGCTTTGGAGCGTGAACGTTTCCACTAAATTACTTTATTCTAAAAGGGAACAAGATAGTAAATTTGTTTAATTAAAATAATGGTAAATAATTAATTGACAACGTCCTTCAACAACTATAATTACTGTAATTCCAGGGCATAATTCAATCATTTGCTTCATGAATGTTAGTCAAGTTTTTTGCTTAACAATCCTGCGACTTTAATATCCAACAATTATTTTTTACGAAATGAGGGATTGGAAATTTTTTTCCCTAACAGCTAACGAGTCCGTTCTCCTAATTATGCCCTCAAATAAATTTTCAAATCTTTATCGATAATTTCTGGCAACAACAATTTTTTTGTTTTTCCTTTAATCTTGCAGTTCTGTATATCTGTTTTCATTTGTATTAGATTCCTGAAATTCTGGGCAGCGATTAGGGAAAGAATTTATTGTTTTTGTTGTCGTAATCAGTCCTAAGGCTATCCTGCGCAAGTGGAAGAATTTAGAACGCAGAATTTGAATTACATCCCTCAATATCTCTCTTAGGGTCTAAATTTCAAGTTAACTAGACTGTTAAATTTCAGAAAC
Source organism: Eucriotettix oculatus (assembly GCA_034510155.1). Lineage (NCBI taxonomy): Eukaryota > Metazoa > Arthropoda > Insecta > Orthoptera > Tetrigidae > Eucriotettix > Eucriotettix oculatus. Next base: position 79,766,565 of record CM067378.1, read on the forward strand.
ATAGTCAGCGACGCAATTATACAGGTTTAGTCAACAAATTCGATAATTTTCCTATTTTTTTGAGTGACAATTGAACACTCCCACCCCTATGAAATCTCCCCTTCCATGCTGAAAGGTGTTGAGATTATATACAAGTAGGAAACACTGTCAAAGTAATTCACACTGAAAGGTATTTATTCTAAGGAAGTATAGGCCAATTTTCATACTACCTCTAGGGGTGATAGTAGTATTTTACTTAGACAGTGCTAATTTCCGGATCGCAAATATTATGCCAACAAAATTTGGTTGAAATTTCTCCATGCGTTTAGATTTGTACGCGGAGCATACATACAAACACGCACACTTACGAATTATTTTACACACAAACAATATCATTTATAAGAATAAGACAGTTTATCCATCTATTTGGTGTGTTTAGTGCAAAATTACTTGTAAATTTAATGGACATTTTATTTAAGTAACTATGAATAGTAAGTACTCGAAAAGTCTACAAAATTGTTTCTCTCTCGAGCGCGGCACGCACCCCGCGTCATAAAAAAGAAATACTTCCCCCTTTTCTATTCCCTTCTTATGCTATTAAAAGGGAGTTGCCTGTTTCAGGATCACCCTCTTGCAGCCTGTTAAACCCCCCAAAAAAAATATTTACAGTCAATTTTTATGTTGAAGATAATTTTCTTAATTTAACAACATTAGTATATTTATTGTTAATTGTTCCTAAATTACTGTGAACAAGGGAATGAATGTCTAAGGATAAGTTTTGGGAAAATCTTTCACTAATAGTTTAAATAACTATTTTCACAATGGTTATACTCTACAGTTTACCTGTGTTGCATTTCGTAATTTTTAAATGTTTAATTGTTTTCATTTCACGTAGGCGTATTATAAGACCTCTGCATGCTAAATGATACTAATTTTGTCCTTTTTGTGTGTATTTCAGGCAGGAGCTCGAGAAAATGCTGTGGGTGGTGGCTATTATCGATGGCCGCATTTTCAGCGCTACTCGCCAGGTAGCAGCACACTGCAAATCTGTTGATTTCTACGCGATCCAAGCCAATGTAAAGTGTGCGAAACTTGGCAAAATAGTCTTGAGCAAGAAGAAGAATTGTTATCCCCAGCGGAGTGTTTCGAGAGGAGCTGGCTGTTTTTCTTTCCAATGAACCCTCTGGACATTGCGGTTTGGGTATTACCACTTCGCGCTAGGGAGAGTGTTTTATAAAAGGGTGGTAGTTTGTCGTATGCTCATTGTTCAAACTATATTATTTTCTACGACTTTCAATATCGTCCTCTCATATACTTTATCATTATATAATTGTTCAACATTAATTTTTCAAAGTATGACAATATAAATATTGTATACATTTATATAAATTTAGTTTCAGGAAATAGAGGAGAAACGATGTCAAAATAAATAGTTACGTAATATATGTTTTATTACTACTGAAGCAGATTCATTATGAAGTCATATTTTTTACTTATGTACGTCACTGCGTTGAGTTTTCAGTATACAGACGAGTCAAAAAAACGACAAACGATAAATTTTTGAGAAAGCGCATGTTTCTAGTCACAATTCAGTTATGAAAGGATTTTTCGTGTGTAATTGTTTATCGAACATCGGTCACGTGATTTATTACACATTCTTTTACGACTCAATATTAATGTGTGCCATTCTAATTATTAATTATGTAACTTAATGTGCGCTGTATCCAACATTCATTAGTGTTTCAACCCCACCCAGTACTGTAACTGAAATGACAAAGTGTGCCAATACTGTGCTCAGATTTTAGGAATTGTAATTTCGTAATCAACACAAATGAGTCTATAACACGTGTTCGGCTGCTGAACTTATTTTTGTAAAAACGTAACGTACAAGCTACACTGTGAAATAAAAAAAAACAGGATTGGTTACGACGCCACTAAAAGTGTAGCTGCTGGAAGGAACTGTTAAACGGATGACAGGTTAAAAGGAAGTATGGTGAGAATATGTTTCACAGGTCACTATTAGAAATTTTGTGTATTGTGTTCTTGTTATCTTTTGTATTAATTTTCTTATTACACAAATTAATTTTTTTTAAAAAAACAAAAACACTTATATTGGTAACAACAGGAAATCTTTATTGAGTTAAATAACGCTACTAACACTTAGTTTCTTTTAATTAATAATGAAAATAAACAATATCGAACCTCATTCAGACCTTTCTGCCACAGAAGTGTTTTTCTTCGAGGAAGAGAGATACCAGTGCTGCGACAAAAATACTACAGATGTGTTTCCGTTCATTTTGTGGAAAATAAAATCTTTCGCACAGACTGTGTGTACTGACAATAACCTATTTATCAGAGAAGATTTCCAAGGTTGCAAGTGGAAGCAGGTCTCTTTACCCGTTTTGTACATCGCGACAAAATAGAGCCAAGTACCTGCCTACTGTTTTCCATTCATTGATGGGTTTTCCTGTGTTATTGGTTTCGCATAACTTAACATTCTGTTTTATTAGATTAATACTGATCGATAAATATATGTAAACCTTATTATGAATCAACCAGTGTTGCTAATATTCGTACCAGAAAATAATTGTAATAATTATATGTCACAGTTGTGGTTACTTGATGGTACGTGTATTATATTCTGCTTAGATCGGTTTTACTTTTCCTTCGAAGCTGAGATGTTTTGCTAAATCTACTATATTCCGTCTTCCTGGTATATATTTAAATGAACAAAGTGTGAAATTTATACTACAAAAAAAAACTCAACACGAAAAACCATCAGAAATAGGTATGCCAACAATTTGTAAACCATTTAGTTGTATCAAACGAAGTTAAATAGTATGTTGTGGTCAGCATCGTTAGTAACGATATCAGTAGAATTATTTACTATTATTGTATTGGAAGGCCCTATTAAAAGTTACCAAAACTGTTTTAGTGTCTATATTGTTTATATCAGTAAGCAATATTTGTGTAAATATTTGTGTATATTGAACATAAGCTTCAATTAAATATAAATATAATTGTAAATTGTATTTCAGTTAACGAAGCCCGTGGACTAATCTCATTTTTTGACTCGACGAAGAGTCTGGTGCTGATACGAGAAACGACGTGGCTTATTTAAATTAACATACATGTTTTGGAGTAAAAATTATTTTACATAGAATTATCGACATTCCATGTACACGCTAAGTTAAGAACTAAACATTAAAAACAATGTAGAATATTATTCTGTGTCATATATTTCGAGGCAATTGGTGTGTAACCTCGATGATTAATGTGTAACGATTTACTCGTTTGTCCCACTGAGTTATGGACTCTGGAATTTCCAATTTCCCTTAAGGATTGGTTACGGCGATAACAATACGTTTGGAAATCTGTTTTTATATTCAATCTTTAATTTAATAAATTTGCTGTAAATACGTTTAAATCCTTAGAACTGATTTTCTGTAATTCTAACTTCCTACTTTCCCTGACAATACCAACAGTTATTTGTCTTGTAAGACGTTTCTTGTAAAATTCTTCCCAGTTTAAATTTCATATAGGTTACACTTGAGTATCAATGGTTAACTAAACTTTCCCTTTTTAATAAATTCAGCAATATTTTATCAATGAAAGTAATGCCAAAATATTTAATTCAGAGATACGATGATATAGTTGTACGGGTATTTTTCACTGGTTTCTAAAATTCCAGAATTTTCGTATTCCAAATGAATTTCTGTTAACGAATGGCTTGTAATTTTTTGTTATTCTCATTCAAAAAATATACTCCATAACAATTTTTAAATATTTTGCCAATTTAGGTATACGAAAATCCGGCCCACATGAAGAGAAACTTCTGCTAGTTAAAGGTAAGTTACTTACAAAGCGTATTTATAACAATAATGTTTTATTTGAGGGTACAGTACGATCTTATAAATCGACACCGTAATGAGAGATGTACATTTAGATAAACTAATAAAACAAATTGGTGCGCCGACGTTTTATGCTTCGTTCAAAAATAATTTGTGTTTTTGTCTAATACATTAATACGTTTTCATGGGCTGACACGTTTTAAATTTTTATTTCAATGTCTATACTGATTATAATCTCTACTATTGGTTAAAATAACTGCGAATTTCCTGTGTTACATTGTCACTTAATCTACGCACGATAAATATATTTTTAGTAGAATCCTTAAAGCATGACTCCATTCTGATGGAAACCCAATTATTATATTATTATAAATTAATTAAATTAATTTCAGGATGAAAATCTAAAATTAACTTTCTTAATGACATTGATCCTTGTGAATTATGGATTTATAAGATAGAATTAGAATATTAGAAACTGGTTAATAAATAATACAAGTCTAAATTTGAAATGTATCAAACATTTTTCTACATGAATTTTCGTAGCAGCTAAGTATTAAGCCAGCAAAGAGGTTCAATGGAGTTTGAAGTGTGAAGGATCACTTCAACAGGAATATCCGAAATATTGTTTTTACAATATTTATGATCCACAGAAAAATATTTTTAAATACTCTTTGGGATGACCTAATTTTTTAATTTAGTTATAACCCCCACGGAACATATTTAACGTTATTTATATGACTTGCACCCTAAAGCGTAAATGTGTCAAATCAGAACACGATAAACACACTGGATGAAAGGGAAAAAATTATCTTCTTTGTAAAATTGAATGTAAGAATTGCTTAAGTGTTATAACTGCCTCCTAAAGCTAGTGAAGACATGGAGAAGAGAATGCTGCGACCTCACAGCAAACTCGTTTCCCGTCATTCAGAAGGGCGTGAGAATAGTGCCCAATGCCCGAGCTACCTCATGAAGGTTTTCTAGGGTTTTCTCTGCATCTCTTTTAGGTGAAACACGTGGTAGGATCCTTTAATCCACAGCTCGGGGGTCCTAGACAGTCATTGACTACCTTGCTCTACCTTCCACATCCCACATTTCAATTCCCTTCCTATTCTATTAAACGCGACTTGCCTGTGTCAGGATCACCCTCACGTAAACCTGTTACCCAAAACAATCTTTAATGTAACTACCATAGTAATTAATACTTTAAAGTTGGTTTCTTGGTATGAAACGTCGTAGCTATTTTGGTGTTAGCTAACTTTTGAAAAATTAATTATTAATCGCTAATCATTATTATTGCAAAGTAGATTTTATAGTTCTAAAAATACAAGTAGAGAGGTAATATTATTTACCAATCACATAAACAAAAACTACGAAAATTAAAATTGAACTTATTATTTTTACATAAAATTTATGGTATGGTGTAAAGGATACTGATGAGTATATAAATTCATTCATTAATTGAGGTTTACGACTCAATTTCCATTAAGGCCATGTATTGTAGTACGTTGCAGCGAGATTACCGACGTAATTCTTGTTAAGGGCTGCTCCAACGATGGAAATGAGATGTGTTGCGGAGGTAAAAGGCAAATCCCACAGCTAAGCTATGTGGTCCGTTATGCGCTATACAGAAGACTGGCGAGGGAGGCTGTAATCCTAACTAGGCGTAAACAGGAAGCCTTTTACTGCTGCTTCCATCAGTTTACTCCTACCGCACCAACCTACGTGAAGCGAGCAGTGCGGTCACAAGGCAATCAGCTTGTTTACTGCTTGTAAAGAAAAGTAGCTAGTCAGGAAAAACACTACGAGTGCCTTCACCACGCTTCTCCGCCACTCAACACTTCTTCATACTTCAAGTTATTACCTGCAGTCTATTTCTTTCATCTTCGGCATCACTTGCATTCACCGAATCAGTACATTCTTGATTTTTGTCTCATAGTTCTGCACAAATATATGTACATTAGTATATTTACTCCGATGCATGTAACACATTCCAAGAAAATCAATGGCCATTTACTGTTAACTAAGGCAATATAGGCCTAATTCACAACTCATAAGATCTTGGGAGCTCGGAGGGTAGAATTCAAAACAAATCAATGCAATTAAATTAAACCGTAGTTTCAATTTTGACAACAGCACTATTTTAAACAGCAAACCGTATTATTTATAAAGAATAATTTACCCCAATAATGTATATTAAAAAACAATCAAATAATGCTAATATTAAACTCGACACTGAAAATAATATTTTAAGCTCGTGGCTACTTTCCTGATTTAACTCTGGTTTAATATCTTTGTATGTTTTCCGTTAGATAAAAACGCTAATCCACGTAGAAGTTTCCAGCATCTTTAAATTTTATTTGTACTTTTTCTCTTTATAAATATTGCCTACATATAAGGTCTTACTTTTATTATAAATTTCTGCAGACATTAATTTCTATGATAGAACGTAATCTATATATCTACAAACATTTGTCAGTGCGTTAGTATGTATGTGCCAGCGATAGGCGTCCAAACCACTGGTACAAATTTGACCAATATGGCACGCGTATTCCTCAGGGCTCTAAGTTGCCCATGATATTTAAATTTTTTAAATATAAAGTTATAAATGTGAGAAAATTGAAAACATCTTACGTAAAAGTTTTCGTTTTCCATACACGCATCTCCTAAAGTAATGTTGCATATATTCTTGAACTATAATCTATACCAATAAATAAAATTGAAGTGTCTATCTGACTATCTGTCCGGCTGTCTGTCTGACCGTATGTTTGTCTCCAATAATCTCTGAAATGGCTCAACGGATTCAATAAAAATTTAGGGTCTTAAAAAAGGCAATTTAAAGTAAATTTTAGTGAATATTTCATTTTCATAATGCAATGAATATATATTATACATGAAGGTTTCTTTCTTAACGTGCGTTAAAATCTCATCAACGATTGCGGGTTGCCCATACTCTTGATCTGTTTATGCTTCGAAACGGCTCAACGTATTTCAATGAAAATTTCAGGGATTAAAACAGGAATTTTACTTAAATTTTCATGTATGTACCATTTTGATATCTTTGAGTTCAGAAAATATTTAAATAAATATTTATAAACACATTTAGTTGCTGCCCGTTAATATTTATAGAACGGAAACTCGTATACAATTATTACTTCTGCTATTACACTACTTGAAATAGTTATAATTTTTAAGATTATTTTTAAGAGTTCTCATATTGTTTTTACTTGTAATACAAAAAAATGCTTTTCTTATATTATTCTCTAATGACCTTTTTTCAGATTGATGGTACTGGTACTGCCTGTCACACCAAAAGAACTAAAAGAATACCAACGTAAAACAGTCCAAATGATATTTTTACAAAATTGATACACGACAGAGCAATACTATTCTTAGAATTTGGTTTTAAACTTTTTTGTGGTGGTACAGTTTTGTTTTTAATCAGTTTGTCTAACGACAGGTTGCGAATATAAATTAAAAGTAGAGGTATATTTAAATCACATGCCGATTCAAATTAACTTTTTTAATGTCAATTGCCTGTTTGATATTAGCGAATGTTTGCACTCAAAAATATCCAGAATTACAGTGTAAATTAGCAGAATCATGAAGAGCTGTCAGAAGTGGCAGATCAAATATTGCAAACGTTTAAAATAACTGGCTGGTAATACCCTCGGTGACGGCTCAATAGAATTTTATCTACATAATTTTTCGAAACGTTAAATAAATCCATTAAATGAATCTAATTGCATAAAATTACAATAGATCAAAATTGACCTCTCAGGATTGTAAATTATTTTTTAAGTTGACTGACTTCCATAAATATTTTTCAAACAACAGAAAATATGTCTCAGTCTGCGTATATCAAGTAATTTTATATGTAAATTTCTACATTATATAGTCTAGTTTTACCTGAAGCAGTATTTGGAGTTATTAGTCTAGGTAATAAGAAAATATTATACCGTATATAAATCTAATAAATATAAAATAAAAAGTGGTGCTCTTTTGAATTTAAATCAAGGTTTAATTAACTATCGTTTTACACATGCGCACAATTGAAAACGGTTTTTACGTATCAAACGGTGTATATTACGCAACAATGGACAGTCAACATGATTGGAAGTTACACAGTGAGCAACCTCCGCCGAAACATTTCTCTTTATCCTCTGAAGTTTTCCGCTCTTCGAACGAAGCAGTGCAGTTCATTTCCCTTCAAAGCATCTTCTCAAAGGACGTCATTACTGTATGTAAATAATCCCTACAAGTATGTCCTTTCTGTTTAGTTTGTTATTATTTTAGGTTTCATTGCACTGTCTAGTTTGCATTTAAATGAGAAAATAGTACGCTTCGCAGTTGTAGGTGTGGAAGTTTGTTGTTCAACAGATTATACACCTGTTCCATGATGCAGTAAGCAATTGTGGCTATTGATAGAGTAGCATTTGAAGCGTGATATTATTCTCTGGCGTATTCCACGACACGAAAATCAAACATTTGGGAGGGTCAAGGCCAATACAGCAATGGGACACATTAAAAACCGGCTCTCATTCGCACCCTTCACAGTATTCCTATATATTTGCACATGTTACAGGTTTTAATTAATAGACGCATTTAACATACTCAATATTTACGGTTTATTTTAATAATTATTACTAAATAAAAACTCAAATTACAATAAATGTTAGTAATTTGTTAAGGAAAATTCAGTATAAGGTAGGTTGATAGATTAACTAACGAGGCAGTTCTTAACATGATAAAAGAGGAGAGAAGAATATGACGTTGAGGAAGATAAGAAAATGTTCAATAGGCCACGTTTTGAGACGTGAATGTCTTTTTAAAAGTAGCATTAGTGGGAAGTGCGTGGGATAGGAACAGAAGATGTAGGCCAAAAATGGATTACGTTAAGCAGATTAGGGAGGATTGGGGATGAGCTAGTTAAGAAAAAATGAAAAAGATTGGGCAGAATAGGTTAGCTTGGAGGGTTGAATTCTACAACAAACAAATATAACGTGCATTGGAGGAATTTATTACGTTGGTACCTGAAAATAGTATGAAAGCAACACTTAGTCTCATTTTCTTCAATATGAAACATTGAATAGTAGTGAATTTCAAGCCTCCTTCTATTATTGACCATCTTTAAGGGTAAAAGATACTGATTAACAATTTTACGCTATACTATTGATGTTAACTAATTGTGTCTAGTTATACGACTGACATATTCATTGTACTAATCATAGTCTTTATCTTGCAACGATATTCTCATAGAGCGTCTAGCGTGACGTCATCCGATACCATTTTACTTTTAAGCCGGCCATGAGCATGTTATTTCGCACTTCTACAAACACTAGCTGTGTCCTGGATAGCAATAAACAAGAAAATTGGTATCGTGGCTTGATGTGTATCATATCAGGTGTCAAAAACGTTGAAAGCGCTGACAACATCAGTGATATTCACGTGTGTTATTATTTCTGTTTTAAGGGGTTGTCAAATCCACATTACATTGAATTTAGAACTTGCAGGAATATAATAAGAATAAACAAATAAAATTAAATTTTGTATTTGAAAGCCAGGAATAAAATAATCAAACGTATATCTCCTGGAATAGTGTACCTATTTAAGTGACCAAATTAGTGATAACAGTGATATATGCATTTATAATTGCTCCGTCACACAAATGTAATATATTTAAGACTGTTACTACATAAACTAAAACGTAGCTACATCTAGTCCAACTGACGTGTTTAGTTCCCCAAAATTTACTATCTTATTTGACCAACCTGGTGGCTCTTAACCAAACAATTATAACAATGAAACCGTTATGTAAATAATAATACGGTGGTAGTAAGATACCGATAGAAAGAAATTTTAAATGTGAATATACGAAATAGAATGCTGACGTATATTTGTTTATTTATTTTACTTAATATCAGAAAAGTGATTTTTTAATACTATTCCTGTTTTACGGAACCCCTATATCATATTTTGGAAAGAATGCGGTGATCCGTAAAATAAATACATCATTTATATGTCCGATGATCATTCAGAACATCCCTGTAATAAGTACGTTTTTATTGTCTTCTGAAGCATAGGCAACCCTGCAGTCTTGTCTATTGCACTGTTTGTCTATCCCGAGGAGAATATAACGATCACGAAAAATATTGTTTTTGTTACGTTCCATAAAATATTGTGTTTCAAACTCAATCTCTAATTAAGTTTATTACTTTACGAACCAAGTAGATTTAGACATGTTATTTAGTATCGACTTTTACAGCTTTTCCTCTACTCAATTATGTCCTAGTCCTTGATAGACAGCTATAGATCTATAGATGAATAGTTGTCTTTTTAGGTCTAGGTCGAATTGAGTAAGTCTACGCTTTTATGATTGTACGGAATCTCGTATTACGCATCTGATAACCTCTGCCAGATAACTAACACAATTTTCTTGCTATCAGAAACGTTGGACTAATCTCTCTAACTCTGATTTATTTTAGTTATTTTCTAATTTCTTTTGTTGCTCTTATTTCTTACTCTAATTTATTTCTTACTGCTCTTTCCTGCTAGACGTATCTCTGTCACTTTAACAGGGATAAACCTAACCTGTTTGTTTGATTCCTCTGCTATTATCCTTCTATCTGATTCACTTTTCATATGTTGTTCACATGTCATTGATTTTAAATGATCGAAATTCAGCGAGAATATTCTAACTTCGAGAAAGTCCGGCAAAGGGTTGGCTTTCATCGGTGCCAGGTAGCCTGGTTGAAAACCTGTCTGTCTGAAACCTCAAAATATTAGGCTTGTTTTGCTGAAGGAACGTTCACCCTTTAAATTTTCCCAATGACACTATTCTCTTCGTCAACGACAAAATTTCCTCGTTTGACAGAGGACGAATAAAGATCACGTGGAGTAGCGCTTTTCGAAGAGAAGGGTGATGAAGCTTGGAGGTTGAAGGGAACAAGAAGCCGGGGAGGAGGAGAGAAAATAGAAATGAACAATTAATAAGACATTGTAGATCGAGAGTTAAAAAGGAGGCGAGCAGAGGTTGCACTGGAGTTAGAAGGAAGAGCGAGCAAGGAAGGCTGGATCTTCGGACTTGCTTGTAAGTAATAACTACGTTGGAGTGTAGAATTGCCGGGCCAAAGGCTTCATCGGTCAACTGAGGGTAAATCCACAATCCAAGCCAACTTGCAAGTATGTAAGCGGAAGAAGGAAAACTACTACGTAGAACGTACGAAAGAAACGGGTTCGTCACGATCGTGAAATCTGTGTACGTAGTTACCCCAAAAATTAACCCTGAAAAACCCTTTGAAATTTAAACGATTATCGACTTTCACAAATATATATATATATATATATATATATATATATATAATTGTATAAAGTGCGTAGGACGCACTAAAGGAATTGTTTTTATAAATATAATTAATATTATTATTCTAAAAGCACAAATAATTTTAAATAATAACCCCTCACAAATTAACATTACTATTTCATGACTAATTGCACAAATAAGTTTATGTACGTTTTTAATGTTGTCTTCATTTGTTGCTACTTCCTTCAGGTTGAATTACCCCAGTATATTTTGAACCATTCAATTAATACAACCCATGAATTTAATTTCCACTTTTTAACATTCATATGATTTAGAAAAGTTGCCTTGTTACATGTCTTCTGTATTTATGTTTTCATATTAGAAATAAATAAATTATTAACATTTGTAGGTTAAAAATTATAATTTCACCATATATCATAATTTCAAACTACATTTTGAAAAATAATTTGACGCATGTTACATAGATTGTGATTAATATAGCATTGGAAATATGGTCAATGTCCGAATAAATGTATTGTTAAACAATTATCAAGTGAAAATGTTTTATTCGAAACCTCGTGAGAGTACCTGAGCCAAAGGGAAATATTTTTATTTGTCGAACCATTGTTTTGTTCACATATTTACTGGAAGAGAAACAGTAGCTAATTAAATCTCTGAAGTCTTGAACCGAAACGATGTATGCAGGAATTCGGTGGCAAGACTCTGGGACGAGAACAAACGTTCGGATCGGAATTCGATTCTACGCATTTCAACGCGACGAGAAAACGAATTTCCTAAAACTACAGCGGCCAGCTAGCCTCTCTCAGACGGCTGATGTTTTAATTGAATTCCTTGCAGAGTTCTCGAACCTTCGTCTGCCTCCTTGTCCCCCCGTCCCGAATAAATTACCAACTACTTAAATAGCATTAGGCAGGATTGACAAAAGTGGCCACACAATTGGCCAGAGTACAAATGTTCACACAGCCCAGAACACACCAAGCACTTCTCAACTAGTGTAAGCTCTCTCAAGCTCTAAAACCACAACTCTAGTCATTTAATTAGGTATTCAAACTTATTTAAAGGCATTAAACTGAAATTCTAAAGCAGTGCGTTAAAAATATTTTATATATTAAACAGTAACACATTAAATATATACAGAGAGAACATTAATACAAAATATTTTATTCTTGGTTGATGTGTCAAAAATCTTATGAATGTTTTTTTATCAAATGTGAAAGAGCAACAATACAAACTTCAAATACCCAAAATACGTCACAAGTCTGAATAAGTTAAATTGGAAATACAATTACAAAAAATGTTAACATACCCAGTTTCCCGTCATATTAGAACTACTTAGATAAATTATGATCATCACGTTTGAAACAAAAGTTTTACTTTTACGACACTCAGGAAAATCATGATGAATTTAAATCTCAGAAATAGTATTATCTGCCGTTTCTTTGATTTTTCTCATTAGGGGACTATGGAGAGTTTTTATAAACATGCTTTAAATTGAATTCAATCACAAATAAAGTAACGAATGGCTAGTTTTTATTCTTCTAGTGATCACAAATTAAGCTATTTCTTCAGTAAATAATTAGGAAATAAAATTATTAAATCCTGCTTTCCTTTAATTTTTTATTAATTGAGAAATACAATCTAATTTGTCAAAAATAAATTAAATATAAAGCTTATTTATGTCAATAGTGTGACGTCCCTTACATTGTAAGGTCTTCAGATGAAATAATAAATTTTTATAAATCTATAAGTACAACAGAAATCAGATACTACAATGATGACGTATAATATGAAAATTTATTAAACATTACTTTATTGCGTTCTCTCCACACGAAACACTATGGACGAAATTACTTGTATAAACGTACAGAAGTTAATGTTCAAAATTAACAATAGAAACATTTATTACATTGAATGATATAGTAGTTAATAGAAATTGGAAAACATTAATGGTACCATTTTGCACACTAGCGGCCAAATTATTGGATTTGATGTATAGTATTTCACTATTCATTCTGGCGTAATATTTTCATTTCTCATATAAAATTCTATCAGTTTTGCGAATGAATATTTTTGAACAAGACTTTTGAATATGGGAATGGAAAAATGTCGACCGGACCCGGGAATTCCACCCGGAAAGCGAGTAGTTCCGGGTTCGATTCCGGGGTCCAGTTTACATTTTCCATTCTCATCTTCTAAATTTAGTTTCATAGCTTTTCACTGAGGTCCTATTGAAGAAACTCTTCTTTGGCTTAATAGTTTTGTTAGTTTATTTTAATTTTTGTGTGTGTTTTAAGGAGCGTTTTGTTTCACCGATGTAACAAGATTTACAACCTGAATACTTAGTGTTGTATGTAACATTATGTTTATCCAAATCAATTCTTTCATATGTAATATTTTTGACTAAGTTTAAATCATTAGAAGAGTTGAAAAACAGTCGTATCATAATTGTCATAATTTTCGGTAGAGCTATGAAAATAAATTCGTTATTATACATTTTAACAGTTACATGTTTATTTCGTATTTAATTTTAAACATTTTTTGGGGTTTAATTCCTACGACCTAATCTGAGTGTAACCTTTTACCAAAGTAAAATTGATGAAGCATTTTGAAACTTGTTAGTATTTACATTCTATGATAATAATTCTCTTGTATTGTTTAAAAGTTTTTATCAATTTATCGTCGTATATACTGAGTTTGATATTCAAATAAAATAAGGTTTACATTCTGTTTTATGACAGTTTATTGTTATGCGTTCTTACAGAATTTTTCAATGATACGATTTTTATTTTTCATTATTTAGTTTTTTTATTATGTGTATTTTTATGTCTAAGTTTCAATGTCTCACATTATGATGAGAGTTTGAACACTGATTTTTTTCAGTGCAGTTTTTAAATCCCGTGAGTTCCCGGAAAAGTTGTGAGAAATATTGAGTGAAAATGTTTTCAGTAGCAAACGGTGATTTCAGAGGATATTAAATCTGCTCATTTATGAACTTTTATAACAAGTCTGTGCTTCCAACTCCGCAGTGTATGTTTAGAGTAATGATACCGACTGACGTAAATAAATCATGGTAGGGCGTTATTGGATCCCGCGAATTCACAAAGGTGTGACATTTTAATGAATAAGGCGGTAACCGTTGATTATGTGGCATCTGCGTGCTCCGTGCCTCCGAGACAAGTTTTAATTAGTCCCGGATCAGGACTCTGCAAGGACACGTAGATGTGCTTCCACCGCGGAAGTCGGCAACTGCTAATGCAATGTAGCGACCGGTGACCCAGATGAGCAAGTCGGTGTTAATAACGACACACTAATGTGATCTGAACCATTAATTAAACTTCGTAATAATGCGGCAGTGCTCTGCTAGACGCCCTGTTGCGTCCACACAAACCGCCAACACAACAACGCATAACTGCTTGTTTACACGATTGTGGCGTATGAAATCCCATACTGGAAAATTCGAACTGGCTGCTCTCAAATGACCCACACTTACCCGCAGAAACTGTTCTTCCGGATCAGTGTGGTGTGGTCACGAATTACTAATGATACGATTGCTCATTTTCCACGCCTATCTGGTCTTGATTTATTCCGTTCAAAACAGACCTAAAATTTTGCTAATCGGTCAATTCAACGCCTGGTGCTATAGAAACACGAATTTTCAGAGAGCAACAATATAATAAAGACCTCCTTTTTAATGCGGCATATAATAAAATTTAATTTAAAAAGTTATAATAAGTGTATGTGAAAAAATCCCAGTTTACTTTGCTTCACACTTTATAATCCTGACACGCTTCTTAAAATAATAAAAATATCATTCGTATTCTATTGAATTTAACAAACAATAGTGATACTTTGCGTAAATGAGAACAATAAATAAATATTATTATTTTCCTCTTGAATTAAAATTTTATTCAATCAAATTCATACAAGATCATTGAAAATAATTTATATTTCAATCCTAATAAATCTTTAAGGCTGAGGTATCTAATTTTATAAGGAAAACATTTATGGAAAAATGTCTAGCGGACCACGGACTCGAATCCAGGGCCTCCCGACATCCAGCCGGGTGTTCTACCAACTGAGCTAATCCGAGTCAACGTCAGATTCCTTAGATTTGAATAATCTTTTATCGTGCATCTATTGAAATCGGAAATTACGACTGACATAATCTTATAATTTTTTAATTATATTATTAATCATTTCATTTATTCATTTAACAACAAAATAGGATTTTAATAACCAATTCTTTAAAAATATACTTCAAAATAATTCACATTTGATTTCTCCAAAATCAAAAAATTTGAATAATGCAATGTAGATGTATCGCTTTCAGTGAATGCCATTTCCTTCCCAACCCTCGTCAATATTGAAAACCAAATTAATGAAACAATAGTCAAAACAGGCATGGAACCGGACAATGATTTTAAAATTTTCAAAAAATTATTTTATATAAAATTAAATAATTTTTAGGACAAAATCATTGAAAATCTTAGACGTCTATACAGGGAAATTTATCAGAACATTCAAAATATTAGAAAAATTAGTTTCATAAACTCAAAATATAGTATTGATTACCTTATTATATCAATGAATATAAAATCAGTTTATAAGTCCATTACAATTTGATTACGAAAATTAATTGCAGCACGTCACTTATAAAAACAAAAGCTTATTCGATGTATGCATTGTACGTTCAACCATTGTAGAGATGAATATGCCCATTATTGGGCAAAGCTTCTATTTTTATAAGTGATATGTTGCAATAAATTTTTGGATATATTGTTTGGACTAATAAGTTAGTTTTATTTTCATTAATAATCATTTGATTGTAATATTAATGATTCATTAGGGTCTTTTCTTAACTTATTTTTCTCCTAATGAAATCCAAAATTAGGAACGAAACGGGGTAATATATTGTCCTATTTTTTAATTGCATTGTTAATTAATGACACTATTCTGACTGCTTCGTTATAATATACATTTACATAAAATTCACATTTCGTAAGTTAAACCTTTTAATATATAATATTTTTGTCATAAAAATACGATATAACATTTCCTTTTTTAAAAAAAGTAACGAAAGCAAATTGCGCTCTAGGTTAGAGGCAATCCGATACTTTATAATTACTCAAACTCTATATGAATAAATACTTTTCTGTCATTTGATGAATATAATAGCACTCATAGATTTAATTTAATTTATTTAGAACGCTGTGAAAATTGCATTTATTTTCGTTCATTCTAAATAAAATGGCACAAGTGTAGCATGAATATCACATGCCTCTGACTTTTTCCTACATTGCAGGTATTGATCCATAAATTTTAAACGAATTGAAGTTGATGTAACTTCCGTAACAGACTTTACTCGTACATGTGGCAAGAAACATTTTTAATAATTGAAACAAAATCTTACTAAATAAACGATACAAAACAACTAAAATACATTTAATGAATTATTGTGACTTTTCCACTTTCCATTTGGAATGAAAAGGAAATATTACACCACAATTTTGGCCAACGAACAAAATTATGCGCTGTATAAAGACATTTTGAACAAAAATACTCATTAACATTGTTTCTAGTTTATTCCAGTTTTGTCTCCCCCGAGTTTAAATGCGAAGTCAACCTAAAGTGTGTTATACAACATTGGGATGCTCCAGTAAGTTTTAACTTCCCTCCAAGCCGGTTCGTTCATATAAGCTTTATAGAGCTTACAAAGCATAGCCCTCTTCTGTTCCTTGCTGCAGTGAGCCTTCGTAGATTGGCTCGTCAACATTAGATATAAAAGAAAATAACTTCTCTGCGTTTCGAATTCTGTTCACGTTCCCAAATACACTGATCGCTGCTCAAAGTCCACTACATTTTTCAATTTTAGTAAAATAATATTCCAATATACATGTTAGAAATCATCCTATAGTTGAATCGTGAAATTATTAGTTAATAACATCGTTCACAAACTATAAATAATTGTAACTAGGAAGTTCAAGTCCAGAGCAATTGCTGCTAATATAATAAACACATTTGAATAGTAAGAGATAATTCAGTTCTTAGCCAATAAGAGCCAAATCAAATATGATATCTGTATCTAAGGCATCTTGTATAAGCGAAGGAGTGGTGAGTAATTGTGAAGAGGAAACCGTTTAAAGAAATAAATTGTCATTTACATAATATGCCCTGCTCAAACATAAAACGCAATTAGAACTGGTAAAAAAGAATAATTCATTTTTACTGGCTACAAAGCGTCTCTTTAGGTGACGCCCAGGCAGACAAATTTAGCGACATTTTCTTGTTTATGTGGACTTATATTAATATCTCACTATACCATTTATCAGCTAGATCTACTTAAAGACCTAGGCATATAATTTGCCCGAATAGTCAAGAAAAAGTATGGGAAAAAAATACAATACTCTCACGCGCACTAGTGCCCTAAAATTGGCCAACAATGTCGATTCATCGGCGTAAAAAATATTAATTTAAAATTAACATTTACGATAAATATTTTCCAGACCCAGTTTGTGGGCCATGTAACGAGGCAGTCACGATTGAACCATAGAAGGGTGCGGTAAGTCGCTGTAGAAGTATCAGAAAAAGAAACATGTATAGTAATCTCTGCAGGCAATTTTTTGTTAGGTCAATACTTGAGATAAAGGGAAAGGAAACAGAATCAAGTACATTTGCTTATTCCAGTAATTTTTCTGGTGTATTAGAGAGAAGCAAGGAGGGACGACACGACTCCTTGACGCTTTAAAACAACACGTAATTGACCATTGAAGGAAGCAAGGAAAAAAAGAAAGGGAATATATACCTGCACTGAGACGGACTCCAGGCAGCAGCAGGTGGCATGGACCGTCCACATAATCGCCAGAGGCCAGGAAGAAAGCACGGGGTGCGACCGAGTACCTGAGCCGACAAAGGATGCAGATGCCTATGAAAACAGCAAACTTCGGTGTGTCCGTGCCATTGCATTAAAATTCGTATGACAAATTCCTGCTGCACAAGACCGCCCTCATATCCATGACCCTTTAAAGCATTGAGTCCCTTAGTACATTTAAATCTAAGCTAATTGTGGAATTTAATTTAATTTTGTATTAGTCGTAATATAAAGCAATAAATTAACTTTTTAATCACAATAAATTTGTGATATTTTAAATGTAAGAAACTCAGTTCACCCAGTTGTCCATTATAGGTTCATTACGCTAAGTTTCGTCCCGTACTTTGGGCCCTCATCTGCTGTTTTAACTGTAAAAATATCAAGAAAGTGTTTAAATATGTAAAATACAATAACTCATAAAATAAAATTACTTACAGAAAGAATAAATTTTATCATAAAAAATTTTGGCGTGCCGATCTCTATGGTTTAGTGGCTGGCGTCACTGCTTATTACCACTGAGGTCCCGGGTTCGATTCCAGGCTTCGGTGTTTATGTACGTCTTTGAGTGCCATAACACTTTAAACTAAAACTGATTAAAATAATGGTCATATCTCTGCCAAAAAAACTCGACACCTGAAGGTATAAGAAGACAAAATTTAAAAAGAAAAGAAATTTTGGCGTGAAAGTCGCACTAAACAACACTTAAAAGAATTTTTTTTAAATAAAACAAATAAAATTATTAGCTTTGTTAAAACATATATATATTTAAAAAATCAGATTGATTGGCAATATTGAAATGCACTCTTTTTCTTAGATGATTGAGGTTCTTTATATCAGATAAAACAATTCGGCTATCTTTTTAAAAATGATACTAGCATTTGAACAAAATTTTCGATTCGCTTAATTTATAGACTTCTTGTACGTTGGTGCGAAATGGACGCCGAAAATTCTTCTGCTGAAATTTCTTGTTTCTGTAATTTTAATTTTTAAACATTTTATTTGTATTTTTATTGTTAAAACACCAGATGAGACCCCAAACTCAGAGTCTAAACGTCGTGTAATGTACTGATGTCAATAATTTTATTAATTCTTCTGACTTGTAGGTCTTTTTACCATTTATTATTAGACAATTATCAAAAGATTTGAATTATGTGTGGTCCGCCGGTTTTAATTCAACATTTTTAACCTTTTTGCCGGTCAGAATCCGTTGAAATAGTAGCCGTATACTTATGTTGACATTCCTGGGGTGGTCACTTCTCAAGGCAGAGAGATTAGCACGCTATCCAGAGGGACATGCGGCCAGCAGCTGTGTATGAACAGTTGCGTTAACTAACCGCGGGCGGTAATGAAGCGAGGTCAACCAAGCTCTCCCCACTGCTGACCCTTGCCGCGGCTATCGGAATGCAACCCACCAAAGATACAGCCGCCGAAAACCGCTGACTGCTAATGTCCAGTCGACAATGTACTCTAAACAAAGCACGAACGCCAATGAAAATACTGCCAGCGTCAAAGTCCAACGCTGCATGCCCACCGAAATCTGCTGTACAATCATTGCTTGTTCCTTGGATCATCCTACAGCAACATGAAAGTTCACACAATACATTTAAATTATTATATAACATTTTTTCAAATTTTTTAACATAAAAATAATAGTCGCATAATTTAATAAGAAATCAGGTATACTTCGATATTGCAAATATAACAATACCCCATTTTTAAAACATGTCACTAATGAGTATTTTCTTGCTTCTCTAATTTTGGTAAAATTAACGTATAGTATCAAACTGAGTCCCACTTTTCTGAGTCTAAAAAACATACATGGAACACATTAAATACTGTATGTCTTGATTTAGCCCACAATTTTAATTAAATGTCTAATTCAGACTTAATATTAAGAGCTACTTATCCGCTGCTATCTAGATATCTGGTTAAATCAATATTTTATGATTGGTAACATTTATTGTTAAAATGAGAGATTTTTATATGAAATAATGTAATTCTTTCATTCTCAACATTTTTAATTTTCACGTTATTCACTGACTTTTACATATTGTTTGGTTTAACTACCTATTATAAATAGTCGCTGTGTATTATCGTGTCGAAGCTGCCCTGGTAGGTTGTGAAGTTCTTTTATACATTTGGCATCCTTCCTTCATTTAAACTGTAACTTTTCTACTAATATTATTAAGATTCTGACATTTTAATAACCCTGTCTTGCGCAAGCCTTTTCGTTTCTTTTTAACTAGCACAATCCACATTCTCTCTAACCTGCTTAGCGTATTCCATCCTCTACCTCCCTATTCTGTTCTTACCCCACACACTTCCATCTAATGCTAATTTTACAAGAGCCTCGTGTATAAGATCAGATTATTTTTATTTAGGACAAATGAATATATTGACCACCGTACAATTAAACAAACTTCTTTAATTTGCATAAACGTCTAGCTGTTTAGAAAGTTTACAATAAATTATATTTGAATTCAATAATTTTATGAATTAAAAGTCTCTAACACTCCTTTCACCACGACAGAGCAGTAGACTTAATTAATAAACTGGCCAAAGCTTATTTCAAGTGTTCGGAAATATTAATAATAATAATTTCAGGAGCTATCAATTACTGCAGAAATATTCATATGAAAAACTTCACGTAAACTTAAATTGTCGCTATTACATGTTATAGAGAAAATGGTAAATTAATTAATAAAAAATAACTTTTCAACAAATATAAACTTTTTAACATATAGACCACAATAATCGAACGTTACCGAGGCTCATATTATTGACGAAACGTTTTAAAAATTTCAAATTGGAGGATATTTGGTTTCTTATTACTTATTACTTACTGTGTTATTATAAGAGTAATTTTGGCAGTATTGGAGAGAGAGAGGGACGACGAGCATTCTAACTTCATCTATTGTTGCAAGGACATTCGGAACGAATGAAGTCGCGGGCGTAGGTAAGTGAAAAATAGATCGTAATCTAAGTAAATGTCACATGTCCGTTGTAACTGCCAATGGATGCAGTCCGTGAAAAAATTATTTTTGGACCCCTACTTTTATCATGCGTTATGTATAATTAAATTCATTCAAAATATTTAAAAACATGAAATATTTATATATTATTTGAACTCGATGAAGTCCCAAATTTGTAATCGAAACGTCGTAGTTGTATGTATTCCTTAATTCATGTAGAAGTGGTAATCAGATCTAGCTTTACATATAAGAAAACAGAAGTAAAGATAAATGCTAGATATTTATTTATTCATTATCATGCCTAATATCTGTTATGAAATTAAAAAGTTCACCTGAGAAAATTATTATATGAGCCTACGTGAATACTTTTCTTCTAAACACATAATTTCAGTGCTCTATCAAAAAGTATCAAAAATTATAAATATTCAAATATACCGGAAAAGTTGGTCGGTTTACTACAGAAGAACACGAGACTAGGACAATTACAAAGGACTCGGTGGAAGGGTAAAATGTAGTTAGAGATGCCAGGATATGCACGTGAAGAATGCGGTGCGTCAGTAATCACAGAATAATTTGATACACACCGACAATAAAATTGAACAGCAAGTACCTCGAGTCCAACCTAAAGCAAACCTACAAAACAAATACAATTTCGTAATATTTCTAAAGTTATGATGATTGTTTAATATTTCTTCTCCTCTACTAGTAATGCTGAAAACAAAAGAGGGTGCTTTATATCCAATCTTCTAATAGTTGTAATTATCGAACAAACGACGGTTTACGAATGAGCTTTATACTCTCGCAGAATATTAGAAAAGAAAGTCGACTTTAAAGGCGTTGTGTTGTGAGCCAGGTTGTTCTTCGAGGGTAAGTCAGCCATAAAGCAGAAAACATCAAATGCGTACACTCGTTGTGCCCATGGCGCATTATTTTTTCAGAAGTTCGTTTCCGTTTCGGCTGTCATTAATTCAGACCCGCTCCTTTCTGTAGCCGTTCCTAAAAACAATAAACGCTCCTTTCTGTGAACACTACATTTTTGGAATGTGGGTTTTCACGGTAAAGAAACAACTAACCGTCGTACAAACACTTCCAGTGACGCTATAAATACAGTTCCCGTTGTCTCAAATTTCGTCGGTTTCAGGTTTTGTGGATTCTGTAAATGATTGAAATCTTTCTTCTCAAAATGCGAGCTGCGAAATTTCTTTAAAATTACCAAAGCAGTTAAATATGTGCACTTTGTCTAATGATTACTGTTAAAATATCTGTCTTCTCGCATAATATATACTGATAAATAAATCATAATCAGTCTAAACTCTTACGATAAAGACAGAATGATTATTTAAGATTAATATTTTTTATACTTAAGAGGCCTATATTTTTGGATATATGAAGAATAAATTCCTCCGTAGTATTTGTTTTTATTTTCATGTAGATTATTACCCATTCATAAAATCCTCATTATTAGATTTTACAAAATGCCCAGATGTTTTCTTGTAATAGTTGAGATTCGCTAATCGACTCCTAATACTTCACGGTTTTCATTCTTAAAAGTAAAAAATAATAATTGTATCAATTGAAACGTTGATAAATTTGCAGTATAATTTATGTTAGTATTACATATTTTAGTTTTAATATTAACGAAAATATGTCCTTAATTTCTATTGCTGAGATAAAAGATTTTTTGATATT
Organism: Eucriotettix oculatus; assembly: GCA_034510155.1. Taxonomy (NCBI): domain Eukaryota; kingdom Metazoa; phylum Arthropoda; class Insecta; order Orthoptera; family Tetrigidae; genus Eucriotettix; species Eucriotettix oculatus. Next base: position 79,789,245 of record CM067378.1, read on the forward strand.
GGGTTTTAATAGTGTTAAATAATACTCAATGTCTGTTTAGAAAAAGATTGGCACAAAATTAACTTAAACGAAAAATACACATTAATTCTTACAACGTTTCGTCCTTTATATTGGGGATGTCGTCAAGTATATATTTTCCGGATATTATATATTAAAGTATATAGTTAAACATAAATTTATACAAAAATACATAACTGAAGATTGATATTTTCTTTTTCATCGTGAAGAAAATTACCTTATTAAGTCCCTAATCTGAAACCGAAAGAATATTTAAATTTTAAGAAACTGTGTATGTCTGATTATTGGACGTTTAGTTGAATTTTAAAGTTTTATTTTTGAGTAATCGAGTTTTTTCTGATAGAAAGAATTTTGAATTAGGAACAGTTTTTATTTTTATGAATCCTCAAATCGCGTTTTCCTTGATTCATGATAAGAAAAAGTAATTCATATATTTTAACAGTATGTATATATTTTAAATTATTGTTTTAAAGAAGAATATGTTGAAGAAAATTAAGGATACCGCACTAGTTTTTTGACATTTATTTACGTATAGCTAATTATAATAAAAATGGCAATCATTTCAGTGACTGACTACTGGTACATTTAAGTATATAAACGAAAACAATGAACATGGCGCTAAATATCGATGCTTTCCTGTGTAATTAAATATGCACAAAAGTAAAATTATACTAAAAACAACGTTAAAATCGAATTATGTGTAATATATTTTCTTCATCGAAGGAGTATTGATTGACTACCTCTCTGTTTTATTCGTTACGTCAAATGAAGGAGTAATGCTTTCTAGTGAAATATGAAAATGTATTTAGAGTCCAAGGTTTACTTACTACCATTAGAAACATTTTATAATTAAATATCAGGGATATTATAAATAATGCTATAGACAATTTAACAAGGCTTCTCAATTTATGAACTTGTGATTAATATACAAATTTTTGTGTGCCGTTTTTAAAAAGAAAAACAAGAGGAAAACAAAGTTCCCCTCCTTGGGGCGTATCTTTCTCAAGTAAAAGCCGTTATGGTCTGAGCAAATTATTATAATGTGTAAAACACCTTCCCGCTTGAGCAGAGTTTATTAAATAATCTTTGCGGGCGGCTGCAAACTGCCTGGAGCCAGAGACAACTTTATTCGTGCCCTCCCTTCCGGTGCCCGGGATTAACACTTTTTCTCTGTTTCTCGTGATAGAGCTCATTTGATATTCTAATGACTTTGATTGCAGGCTGCGCTCAGAAATAACGGCGCTGTAAAAGGGTTCGTACGATGAAATAAGGGAGAAGAGGGCGGAGCGTACACGCCGGAGGGGGGCCGAAGATTGCACGTAACCAGAGATATGCCAGCCTCCCACTACGCGCGCCATTAAACGGAGAAAGTGAATATGCAAATCGCGCGGGAAATAAGTGGAGATATGTCAGCCTCTCCAAGATGATTAGGCTCTTCTGGGTCTTCAGCCTCCCTCTCCATACTCCAAAGGGCGATAAAAATAAGTCCATTACACCGTTAAATGCAATACTACTCCTCGACTGTTCGCAGATAATTAATTACGAATGGAACTGATAAAAAAGGGATTGAAGGTGATCGTAGTATTTCTTTTATTATTCATTCACGTTAACGATTCAATTTTAACTGCAATTCAAACAAGCAATTAACAATTCATTTTAACTGCAATTCAAACAAGTATTTAACACTTAAATTCAATGCAAAAAATAAGCATAAAAGTAAATAAATAATAAGGGTTCATGCGAGTACAACAAATGTTAAGTTTAATTTTAAATAATGTGTATTTACCAACGTTTGATCTCGTTTGATTTTCACCATGTGAACCACCTTGAATACTCCAATACATTTAAGTGTGCCACTAAAAACAGAGAAACTTACAGTGAACACAAGAAAATTGAATAACATTAAATATTATAAATCCTACAGAAAAAAATTATTGTTTTCGTAAATGTTATTATAAACGATTAATAAATAAATACTTTTTTAATTTCAAAATGTACCCAAAATTCAGTTTAAAAACTCACGTTTAATTAAAGCCATGGAATTCACATAATCATAATATATATGTGTACTAGGTAAAATTTTATTGAGGTAACATTCTCTTCCAGAACGCACATAGAACTTATGGATTTTGAAAACATTCAAACACTATCTGGGTGCCCAGCCATACATGTATACAGTATTTAATTCGACACTAATGTAATTTAAGCCGTATAGAGCGCGTTGTCAGGCCTCCCTATCCCATGGTTTTAAGAACGATTTTACAAAGTCTTATTAACAGAGGGATACATATGTAATGGAACTATGTGAAACTATTCTTATTTGCCATTTTTAAATACTCATCAGATCCAATACCACTAATTTTTTCAATTCCTACTAGCAATTACGTAGATATCTCATTGTCACATCACCACTCACACCACTACAGTGTACCCTCTGTAGCATAGTTCCTTTGACGGACCGATGTACCCCAAGTCTTTAATGAAGAGCGTTAATCAGTGCTATTATATATATGTTTGTTTGTGTGTAGCTATTCTAATTGTAGAACGTTGTATAGTTCTGTAATAAATATATATGCTACAAATAATATATTGATATCATTTAAAAAACTTTTATTTTAACTAATTTACAGAGACTCAAATAACCTCAAACTGTGTAGAAAGTAGTAGAATCATCGTCATGGCAACAGACTGCTGTCAACCGTGAACTCAGCTGCGTGTCAAATTTAAACATAACATCGGCTAAAAACAGCTATATATAATATATGTCTTCAAATTCGTAAACTGAGTTCATAAATCCTTAATAATTATTTTTTTAAATTTTAATTCAAACAAACAACGAAAACTGTTCAGAGATTATTTTCATTGTGCACTGTATTGTAACGTTCTACCTGTTTGTCTTTAAAACTAGCGCTCATAGCAACCTTATTGCTTCTCAATTCATAATTATCTCAATAAAGATTACTTTTCCTTAGAAGTGTCATATCAGATAATTTTTAATTGGATAAATAAGAAAGGAAAAGTCACGTATTTATATTTTCATGATATATTAGGAAAATGATCAAAGATATTACATTTATTAAAAAAATTAAGTCACAAAATTAAGTTAATTGACATTAATCCCTAGGTAATCGCGTGAATTAACTGTAATCAACACCGTTACATTTTTTATACACAGCCGACCTATGCCGATAAAGATTGAGCTGGGAATGAGCCGGGTTGATGAAAACGATACTATTACCTATCCTGAAATATTAAATAAGCGTTCCACCTTGAGAGAGTCTAAAATTTCCCAAAACATTAACCGAATGAAAAATATTCCAGGTACTTGAATGGAGTAAAAAACTCTCCTTCTACTTTGAGGGCGACAAGAATTTGAGTTCGTATTTCTGGTTTATATTTGGAAAAATTTACAGTAATGCCAAAAATAAGGCGATGTTAATTATTTTCTCTATAAATCATTGGTGGCTCCACAGACCTACGACCGCTGACACATTCACATAATAATAAATAAATTTACACCTTAATGTGAGTTGTTACTCACCCACGCATTATTTATCTGTGTCGTTTTGACTAACTTTAGTTTGTTTTCGCGTATAAATTTCAATGAATATATCCAAACATAAACATTTTTACTATACATGTATTCTATTTATTTATAAAGGTTGTATCGACTGCCCGGTCATTAGTGACCACAGTATCAATTATTTACATATTATTTTACAATTATGTATTTACAAAAAAAATGATACTGGTAATGTCCATTTTCTGTTCGTTAGCTAATGATATGCCAATATTAAATGATTAGTCTTCATTTTATTTGATTTTTAAATTAAAAATAATAAATGGATATTTAGTATATAAATCAGAAATAAGAGCGTTCTTTCTTTACAAATAATTTATGTTGCGGATAATTCATATATGAAGGACTATAAAAACTGAGTGATAACTAAATATTGGAATAATTCAAAATAAATAATAAAACATTTTCAGAGAGAATTTTTCTTTTATTTGATCGTCAAATAATGTAATACGTAAAGCTGTATTAGAGTAATTTTTTCCTCCAATCAACAGTATTTTTTATTATTTTAATAAATTTTAATTATTACTGTTTCACTGAAAATAAAATAAAAATTATACGAGAAGTTCTGTCTTATTTTATCAATATTTATATTATGTTTGCAGGATTGTATGTTCCTATCAATACGTGTATTCATCCATGTTTATACTTTGAAATTTATTTTAATCAATATATTTTATGAAACTCTTGCCCGTCTCTTGCAGCTCAACTGAACGCTAAAAATTAAAAAATAAAGACAACCTTTCCTCGAAACATTTATTTTTTCTAGATGATAGAAAATAACAAAAGTAGATCACGGAATATAAATTATTTTGCAGAGTTTTCTACTTTCCTGCTTAAAATCAAGTGACTTGAACCTGCTGTCCGCATGATTCCTGACGGATATGGTGAAAATATGTTTATATATACAGAAATATAAAATTGTACATTAAATCAGTTCTCAACTGATTACGAAAGATACGTTAACTGCAATAAGTATGTACAATGAATACTTATTAATACACGGTGTCAATAAACCATAGAAAATAGAATATGTAGATGAGAAATTTATAAAGATACGATATACAGTACGAGGCACCTAACTACAGCTAAAAAACAAGATTTTGATATCCAATTGAGAAATTAAAATTTGATAAGTTAAAAGGTACACCAAATAATTCAAATAAAATCGTTAGTAACTGCACGCCACTTTTAACATTCTGTCTCTAGACACATTCAATTGTTAACTGAAATGATCATTGGCAGTTCTATATTAAAATTTTTAAACACAGAAGCAAAGTTTTACTGCAAAATATTTTGTATACAACTGTCTACTTAAATATTGCCAGTAATGTAGGAAATATAATTATTATAGGTTGCTGGTTGAGTCCTGCGACATGCAGTGACCATTTCATTTAGCTTCAAACCGAGGAACAGTAAATATTTTATGACTTCAGGCTGTGTCACAGGTGGATATGAAATTAGAAACATCAAATTGAGTCCTGTTAACATTGTTCCGACTCTAACAGATAAATGCTAATATCAAAAATACGAGGCCAGTTGAGTTCGTCGCCCTAATTTCCGGCTCGGTACTTGGAGGTGTGAGAGTACATCTGCAGGTGACGTCATATTGATTTGGGCTCCACGGAGACCCGCAGCCGAGGCTGTTTCTTGCAGCAATCGAAATGCAAATCGCGAGGGCAAACATCTGGCGAGGCATGCAAGTTACGATAGTAAATCTTTGGAGCCTGCAAATAGATGCAAACTGCATCCGCCTGCTCGTGTTAGCACACTTCTAATTAAAATGTGGCTTTAAATAATTTCTCCACTTACGTGTTGATGTAGTTGTGGGGGAAGTCTTCCCCGGAACTTTAATTAAAAAGAGGAGGTTGTCGTTGCTATCAACATCTAAAACACGCTATTGTTGGCATGAAAGTAAATTTGGTTTGTTTTGAAAATAGTAAGGGCAGAATTTAAAATAATATTATTTCTATATCTGAAGTACCACAAATCACATTATATCACTAATTCAAATTTAAACAAATTTATATTTCTCATAGCCTATTTATAAAAAAAGAGAATGTATCCCTTTTTTTCGTTTTAGTAACAACCTACAAGAGGGTAATTCTGAAACACTCCCATTTAATAGCTTAGGAAGGGAATTGAAAAGAGGGAATGTGGAGGATAGAGCAAGGTAGCAAAGGGTTGATTAGGGTCCTTGCGCTTTAGTGTGATTACTCTAGGAAACGTGCATCAGGTACGTCCGGTTATTGGATACTATTCTCACGCCTTTCCGAGTTAAGGAACAGGAGTTTTCTGCGGGATCGCAGCACTCCCTTGTACATGTCTCCATAAAATTTAGGAGGCAGCTGGACGACTGATTTAACTCCGCTTTAATATTATGGTAAGGGAATTGAAAAGGGGTGATTTGGAAGGTAGAGCAAAGTGTCAAGGGTTGACTAGAGGCGCCGGGTCACTTAAGATACTACCCGATGATTCACCTAAAAGACATCCAAGGAAAACCTTCATAAACCTGCCATTGGGCAATTATTCTCACGTCGAGTGACGGGAGATGCGCTTTTTGTGCGGTCGCAGCATTCTCTTTTCCGTTTATTCGCTAGTTTTAGGAGGCAGCAGGCCCACTGCTCAAGTGGGATTAGCGGACTCTTACGGTATACCCAAGGTCTTCGACCCTAGTAAATACACCTCACAAAACAGATGAAGGCGCCTCCACATGTGAAAACATTAAAACCAGAAAGAGGATTAGGCATTCTCAAAGGTAAGCACATTCTTCCACTGAGCAGGTCTTTTTGGGTAACAGGCTGTATGAGGATGATCCTGTAACAGGCACTCCCCTTTAATAGCATAGGAACGGAATTGAAGAGGGGAGACGTGGAAGGGAGAGCAAGGGTTGCAGCCAAGGGTTGCATGGAAAACCTGTACCCCCTCACTGGGAATTATATTCCACTGTAACTTTTAATGGTTTTTCTTTGTGTGTTCCTAAACCATTCATTCTACTGTCGTGAAATTTTGTTGTTTAGTAGATGAGGTTTCTGTCTCATCTTTTTAAGATTGGGTTCCTTCCTTCCTCCATTTCAGTCCAAATGAAATATATATAACTTTATTAGAGGATACATTATGCCCATAATTAGCCTGTCAAGCGAGACATTTATATACATTAAATGTAACAAACATTTTATTTATTTAATTAATGTTTCTTTCAATTGTTTCTCGTAAAAGTCGTCGGTGCCGCCGCACGCAGCGGATATGAACCACTTATCGTTCGTGCGGCTACGGTGACGTATGGATGCGCTTATTTTGCTTACAAGTAATTTCTTGACTCAATTTAGACACTGAATTATAGAGATGGTTAAGATGAAATTCAGCTCTTATTAAGTACGCGACTTATTAAGGTAAATTTTAAAAAATATGACACACTCGCTGAATGTTTCATCACGAGTTGACAAATACATTTTTTAAATTAAATATTGGAGTGGAATAATATAAATAAATTCCCCAACAATGCTAAGCACAAAACTAGTATATAATATAATCGCATCCATCAAACTACCAATATGATTGACCTGAAATGTCTGTAAAATCCGAGTGTAACGCTAATATCGTAGTATGAAAAATAGCACTACCTGCGAACATTATTTTGGTACAGTTATATAGAGTGAAGGAAATATTAGTCGATACACTATTTGTTTCGTTTGAAGATGGCGTGACTGTGACGCCACGCGAGGCAAAATCGGAGATGAATTTAGCCACGTACGTGGAATTCAGAAACACGTAAATAACTGTACGTTTGTGAATGCCAGCGCGATTAGTTGTGTTTAAGAGAGTTCTGTCTCTCATATTAGTTATAACCCCTGACCAAACTTGGCCTCATCACCACTTGCGTCCATTAACTGTTGCATACATAGGTTCAGAATCCGTGAATAAATAAGACTTATCTCTATAATTTTATATATTTTGAAGCTCGTGGAATATTTTTTAGATACTACAATGTGACTACACTGATAATATTATTTATTTATTTCTATTTGGAATCGGTTCTTTAGATGGGTTATACTTGTATGTCTACTTTTTCTTGTCAATACAGGGCAGAGATAATATGGTTTTAATAATCATTTAAACTTCTAGAATATTAAAGGATTACAACATAGTAAACCATCGACTATATATCTTGTGTATTGCGGGATAGCATGCAATTACCTTGGACTTGAAGACAGAATATTTCCGTTATCCACGAAAAACAATAATTTTCAAAATGTCTGCTTATTTAATAGCCTTAATATCAATATAAAACAATATTCCGATTCTTATAAGTAACAGACATTTTTGGTTTTTAAATTATAAGATAAATGTCCTGTACAATTCTAAACAGCACTTTTAGTTTTAAGATGTTTATAATATAGAATAACTAAATTAATAAAATTTATGGATGCTAATAATGTTATATGTATTAAATAAGCTTTTTGGGACCAATTTAAATAATAACCATTTATTCATAGTGCTCATCACATTTGTTCAGAAAATTAATGTATAAATTAAGGATTTTAATTTATTCTGGTATGGTTTCGTATCCATCGTTGCTCATTCCAGTAAGTTATGCTTCATGTTCAAGTCCACGGCTATTCAATGCAAGATAATGTATAACTCACACTAATAGCCATATTGCTCCGGCCACTCTAAATCATAATCAGTTGGCAAACTACCAAACCAATTTTGGTAAGTAGGATCTACGATCTGTTTCCTATAATGTAAATTATAAAAACATAATTTAATTTTATAATGGCAGTAGTAGGTCAGTGTTACTAATTTCTGAATTTATAACATGGTTTGATTTAAGACATCATTCATTTATTACATTCCTATTAGATATATACTTAAATTACGCATTTAATATTAACCTTCATTTTTTTTGCAAATGATATACATAAGAATCATGTTTTGAATTTACTGTCCTTACCAACTTCAATAGTCATCCAATTGGTATTTATATTACAATTTGACGTGCAATGGAAATAGGTTTTAAACTTTTTGCTTTTACTCTGAATTCAAAGAAACAGTAATTTTATTTAGTTCGGTAGGGACAAGAGACTAGAATTTTCTAAATAACTAAGAAGGTAACAAAAACTTTGTGAGGAATATGAGTCATCGCAATGGTGACGTGCAAAAAAGTCCAAAGTGCTTGAATATCGCGCCAAGGCTTTTAAGCCAAGCTGAGCGCGCTTGCCGCAGCACTTTGAGTTATTTCGTGCAGCATCCACAGTTCTCTCAGTATAAAATTTTGGTACGGCTCGCTTTAAAGATTAACTCGGCCATTCTGCCGCACAAGAAACTAACAGAGAATAAGATAATTTAGCATGGTCTACCCTATTCCTCGGTAAAGAGCACAGGTGGCGTCCAACGCGCTCCACTTCATACAACGATACGAACAACTATTATTTTGTCAAAGTATTTTCTTTATTTTCAAGTTTAAAAAATAAACTACGTATTTATTTTGTATATACATGTACAATCATACTATTTTAATAATTTTAACTATTACAACGCATATAATAATAAAAATGATTGAAGTCACGAAGCATTTTTTTCATTCCCATTAAAAATATAGATTCATAATCTTTTATTCAACACATCTGTACTGGAATTGAAAATTGACTCCAAAGACACGTTATTAAAAATATTAATGTAACATATTTATAAATCAAGAGTCTGAAGCTTCAGCTCCAATATAATAAATATACAAATCAATTCAATTACGTGTAACATATAGGATGAATATTTAAAAATAATTTATAATTTTTTTATTTCACCGAACTCAGGAACAACTTTTAAAACATTTACTAGAGTATTATATTTTTAAATGTTTTTACAATTAAGGATAAAGCAAAACAAATAATTATAACCACTAAATAGTTATACCTATAGAAAGTAATCAGACTAAATGAAATAAGATAAAATGTCTAAGAAAAAAAAGATAAGACCAGTACGAATATATTTCAATTGGCTTGGTAATCTGCTTACGAACTGTATCCCGTATTCTTTTTGGTATTTTCAACCTTATTTCGTTATTTTTTCATTAAAATTTAATTAATATTCTGAGCTGATTTCTTTAGAAGTAACTTCTGTTCAGGGTTTACAATTTTAAATTATTTCAAAAATAGCATCAGAGAAGAACTTTAAAGCTAATTCTGGAATCTGTAATACAATTAAATTAGTTCCAACTTAGAATTTTATTTTACATGAGCTCGTTTATACTAAATTTCTTATTAAAAATATTTTACAGCTGGAGGAAACTCTTTTCACTTGAGTACTTTATTTTTCTGAGATAATTTGTTTACCACCATTCATTTTAAGATGTTATAGTTAATTAAGAGTATGGAACGATTTTTACTGTTGAAGTAAATACTTCTACAGTATTCGTCAAAATATATTTATCTCTGACATAGGAAACTATATTTGGTATAAGTAAAAGAAGTAATAACAATTGTATTAAATAAGAAAATTATTATTCCATTAAAATATTATTGATTTTTACGAATGACATCGTTTGCTATTTTAAGCTACTTTTAATCAAAATAATTTTTAAGTAGAGTCGATTATGACGTTTGACCCGGGAGGAAACCCGAGAAAGATTTCCCCAGGAAAGCCTTAAATGTTTGACAAATTAATATAGTTCAGCATGCTAAATAATATGAAGTATTTGTAATGGTTCAAAATTCTAACGATATTTAGTGGGGGAAATGCGTAAATAGTGGGCTTTTCCGAGGTATAACCTTGGAGTGGAAAGTGGACGTCACCAAAGGGACTCTCATGTGCCGAGACGCGGCGGTGGCTAGTCAGAAGGATAATCTTAGTGCAATAGTCAAAGGCAACGGCGTGGGTTGAAAAATATATTTTTCGCACCTGGGAAATAACAAGGCAAGGGAATACTTTCCCGTGAGAAATGCCATATGATTGTTAGATTACGGGTCTGGAAGGGGCAATCCGAGGTTATGAAACGGTGGAAAGAAGCAGAATTTGGCATTCTGGTCCCAACAGTAAAGAGAGAGTTTTCGGCCTTAGAGGCCAACAAGTCCTTCTTTGGATTAACGGAACATGACTAATGCTGGGCCGGCTAGAACCCAGAAAACATCAGGCTTGGGTATAACTCAACCACAACAAAGAGCGGGCTTGTTGCCTCCTTCAGCCAACAGATTCCGGATCAAGGATGCCAATACCGAGAAGGAGAGAGCCGCCACACTTCCGCCAAGATTAATCCAGGTATTGTAAACTCCTGTGATGAGCGGGTTTATGTGCCATTTTGCCGATATGTTAATCATTTATTCTCCCAAGCTGCGAATACCCTTTAGAGAATAAAGCTCATAATAAATACCGGTGAACAAATAGATATATATGAAAATATTTACGTAAAATAAAGTTATAATAGTTCAGAACATAATATTGTTTCTTTTATTATTATTATAAAAACCCACCCAATTGAACAGCGTTATAAAAATAGCAACGTTGACGTAGAAATGATACGGAACTGAAGAGGTAGCGGTACAATACCTACAATGAAAAGAGCATAAAATAACAATGCCATCCACTTTATCTCGCGCGTAACATCACAATAATTATTACGTCAAATTTATCCTTTGATTCTTTACTTATCATGTGGTGTACTTTTACTTGCTATATAAACCATTATTGTCAAGATGAAATATGAAACACAAAACTAAGGCTTTATTTTATTACCAACGGAACTCAGCACAAAGTAAAGTTAAGGACCGAGTAATGACAAAATTGTTCCACTAAAGAATTATTTCATAAATAAATAGAAGCTAATAATATTTCATTTTACAAATACAGAACATCTTTACATTCAATAGAAGCCGATTTTGTATTCTTATTTAAGTTTAGTGGGCATATTATGTTTCCTATAAAGACCTGTCCATGTTTTCGTTCAGCGCGCCAAGCACAAAGCATTCATAATTACAAAGCGTACTTCCGCAGATATCCCTGGATTAGGTTTAGCTGCAGGTGCAGTCAGGAGATAATGAGTGTTCGTGTACGTTAACTGCAACTGCACTTGGTAATCACTGTCTGCCATGTGCCATCCCACACACCAAATTGCGAGTGCAAAACCGCTGCAGTTTTATTGCTACGGCGCTTATTATGTCGGACTTTTTTAATTAATGTTGAAAGACTTAAAAGCGCAGAATACTCACAAAGTCTTCGTTGTTTGCTCATTAAATAAATAAAAAAACAAGATATAAAATCAAAAGAAAGAAAGCTGCCAGATTAGTAAACTCGTGCAATGAACATAATCAACTAATCATCAAGTAAAAAAATAATTGCATTTTCCTTTATCAGTAATAGATCACCTACAGGTGATTAATTTCCAAAACCAAGAAAACATTTATGTAGATCTTTAATTTCCTTACAAACGTGCTGATAAACATATTTGTCTCAAATACAAATATACCACTTTTAACATTTATAAATTACTTGCAAGATTCAGATTAATTATTTTCACATTTGAATTATGTACGTAACCACATTATACTACAATAATTTATTTTTTGGAATTTAACTATTGTCTATATCACAATATATTGAATTAATTATTTATCGATTCAACTGAAGAAGTCTCTAAATTTAAGGATGAAGATTTTGAAATATTATTTAAAATTTTTCGTAGCTTCATTTCCTTTGTTAGTGTACTATAATTTATAAATACAATTTTTCACGGTTTTTAGGCGGATAATTGTGATTATTTGTAAAAATTTATAAATAGTAGACTCATATTAGCGGGAAGAAAGTATTTTTTAATTACTAGCTGGGTGCCTCGCGTTTCCCATGTGTATATATTAGCACGGAAAATGAATTATTTCGATCCTACTTTCTTTGTCAACATGTAATTTAACTGAAATCTGGACCATTATTTCTTTTAACCAATAAACCCTTGATGTGAACATACCAGTTTCTGGCAATATGAAGATAGAAGATGGTGGTGGTGTATTAAATAAGTATTCTATCTTAAACGAGGCTAAAATACCGGTGCATTTAGAGAGCGAAAAATATTCCTGGTACTTTGAGTAGAAAATACAGGGAAAATGTGAGAGTAATCTCTGGTAGAATGTAAATAAATGGTTTCCATATTGGGGGTAATTAAACATGGTGGATTTTCTTGTAGACTTCTCGTGTTTGTTTCACTAAAATTAATTCCAGCTTTATCATAGGGATTTCTCACCCCACACAATTTTTCTCTGAGTTTTTGGATATGTGTACCACGTTTCGATGCAATTTGTCCATCGAATTTAAATTTCTATAACGGTCAAACATAAAGATGTAAGATGCACTTAAATATCAACATTAGTAACTATGATCTAACCAATATCTCAACCAATTATATCCATTTAATACAAAAAAAATTCTAGTCAAAATTTATTTACACAAAATTCAGCGGAGTTTAAAAGTAAACTGCGATTCTGTTATTGGTTGAAACCGTACCATTTGTGCTTCCAGGTTTTATCATCCCAAATTAAACTCTTAATTATAAAGTTTCAAGTTAAATAAAATGAAAAGGTCTTAGCTATAGAATAAGTATTGATATTTAATTTATAACTGAATATCTCTTAATCATTTATAATTCTAAAATACCTTTTATATTTTTTAAATAATATATCGTGTTACATATTTCTCGTTTTACTGCTTGTTTTATCGATCTTTTGATACATAGAGGACGTTGATGTACGTTTATTTTATTTTCAATACAGCCACCGTTATATTTCATTTCGGGTTGTCATCTAAAATACACACGTGGTCGTGTAATAGTGTTTACGTCGGAGATAATCTACTGGTCTGGATGATTGTGGAGACGATATATAAACTGCACGAGAAACATGCTCATTTACCGGTTAACTATGAATGGTTTCAGTTTATAAATAATTTACTTAGTTTAATTATTTTTGTCTTATACAGTTCACAAATATGTTCCCCTATTTCACAGCCTTACGTCAGTTTTAAATAAGATCTTTCAAACATTTAAGACAAACGTTGACTTATTTAAAAATTATTATTAATGTTTAAAATATATGTCATCATTATGCAGTACTGTTTTCGTGCCATAGAAATATTTTCAGGTACACTATGCCTCTGTAATTACGAAACCGGCATTCTCTACTGTCAATTAAGTGGGTTTCTTTTACCAAAAGCACACATTTCAGTACCTCCAATAAAGCGTGATTACGAGTGTTTTTTTTCGTACTTTTGTTTCTTCTTCCATACGTGTCTTTTAATACTTCATACTCTGTATCTTTATTACGTCACCGATGTCAGTGGATCTTCTTCCCATTCGGCTTTTGGATATTAAAAAGTTGTCCCAGATATCGACCATGAATGACGCGTGAAATGTATTCGCTTCGGACAAGTCTCTGTTTCAGACAGTGTCAGGATGTTATCAAATTCTGTAAAGTTATTTCAGTCAGAAGTTTAAATTCGCTACATTAATAAAATAAAATGTTCTTGACAAATAAACTAAGTCATTATAAGTACTGAATAAACCGGAAACTTCATTAACTCATTGCAAAAAGTTCAATGACGGAAAAAATTAATATCAATAGTTGACTCCTTTACAATTATCTGAATACCTATTACAGATTTGAAAATCAGAAATCAAGCATTAATATTATTCTGATAAATATAACCTATTTTCAATAAAAATGAGTTATTAAATGTATCATAATTAAAAATAAAATCATCAAAATATGGTCAATTAGCAAGTACAGAATTCTTAATGTACTTTTTCAAAAAATTAAGTCAAAATCCTTTTTGAATAATAATATTTATAATATTCTTGAGTTATTTTGAATTTTGTTAATATTTTTTCTATCTAGATGCCCGGCGTTGTCTCAAATTAGTGATAAAAATAAAATGTTTTATTTGGGAGGGTATATGGAATTCCGCAAACAAACGTGTATTAATTGTGATTCAAGGAATGAACCCTTCTCATTTGCACAAAATATTTTTTCAAATAAACTTTATTTACTCAATGTTGAATAAATGCCTTAATAATTCACTTAGTATGCACGCAATTACAATAGACGGAAAATATCAGAACTCAGCAGTCCGAATTCAAAATGTCAAAACAATGCCAAGCTACGACGCAATGAACTTTTCGTATATATTGATGCGTAAGTCAAATGCCACAAATTATTCAAACATTAAGGCTGAAAATTTGTGATTATTTGGTTTTTTTATATAAGAAATCTAAAAGGAATATAAAAAAATTGGTCTGAATATTAAGAATAAATTCTGGATCTCGCCAACAAAGCTACCTACCGGGTCTAACTAGTTAAGAACCATCCAGGTGATCGCATAAACACAACAATTTATTTTATCAAAATCGGTCAAGCCTTCTAGGAGGAGAAGAATTACACACACACTACGTAATTTTATGTATGAAGATTTATGGAGAAAATGAAAACTTTGATTGAAATTCTTAGAATGTCGACAAAGACTATATTTTTGGGATCTAGAAGTTAATTGATCTTTCATCACACACACACACGTTACATTTGAATTTATATTAGAAAGAATTTAATACATCAATAATAAAACGTATTTAACAACAGAATCTAAGAAATAATTAATGCTTTTTTTGGAATCATCAATAATATGAAAATGATAAATTAATACAGTTATCGTTCATGACACTTCACACTTTAAGTTGAAATCGATTAATGATATTTTCAATTAATATATTTAAATTACTCTCACAACTTCTAAGTAATTTGTCCGTTATTACTGGAAGTAGAGAAATTTTTTAAATTCTGTTAGATTATTTCTTATAAATGGGAACTAGTTTGGTTTTGTATTTTATTTAAATATTTTATAAATATTGAAAATAAATCTTTGATTTCCTCACAATCCATAAATACGAAATATATTCAGCATATAGTTAATGTCTCCGATTTCACCAATTTCTTTCAACTTTTACAATTCAAGTATATTTTCAGTTACTGTCTCCAGCGACATTGACTACAGTCAGAGCGCATACAGATAGTAGTTTATGAAAACGATATTTACACTATTTCAGGTTAATTGTTTGAAATAATTACCAAATGTTGTGTAATATCACTCATCCATCATTTGAATCTCCAAGTTCTCAATAGTAATATTAGTGATTTTCTTGGCATCTCCAATGGAGTATGTGAGCTGAATTACACCTTAATGAAATCAAACTATTATGTGGAAGCCTCTCTGTGTGTGCCCCATATTTTAACGAGTGCTGACGGAGGCTTTGTGAAGTCGAGAAAGGACAGGAGGCTTCCAATCAACCCTGCGGTTTCCGCTGACATAGAAAACGGTCCTCATCCCTTTGCGTCTAAGATGTCACGAACACCTATTCACCACTGGAAAATCCGCTGCTCTCATCATCAACTATAGCATTCACATTCATTAGCAAATGTGAAGCATTCCTACTAAAATTTATGAAGTTTATAAAAAACATTAAATCTTGTAATAAACAAAAGTAGCACTTTCTATGATCTTATGCTTTCTTGTAAGAAAGTAATTCACAATCTTATATCATTAAAACGGAATATCGAGATAAAATTAAATCCAGATTTTTTGAAAACTGTCTCATCAACTAATCATGTAAGGGCGAGAATTGATGTCATTAATGTTTGTATGTACTATTACTATTTCTTGTAAATAACAACGAAAAAGTCTTAAGAGAATCCTTAAACATCGAAGAAAGATTTTTTATTAGGGTTCAGCTTCGTTTGAAACTGTCCAGACAAGGAACTTGACCTGAATATGTCTTTCAACGTTACTACAAAGGAAACGATCAAGAAACCTCTGTACAGAGTAAAACGCGGCGTTTAATTGAATAATTTTTAGACAGACTCATGAAACTTTTTTAGTTATTGTTGTTAACCTCTGGAAGAAGGCCTGTTCTATAAAACTAAAATTATCCCGGTATGCTGAATACTTTTCCTATAAACAGCATGGCGATGCTTGTCCTTCAGTTGCGAATAGAAATTTTATATTTTTAACGTTTATTTGAGAAATATGTTGATATAACTTCACATCCAACTTACAATATTTGTTTCGAAAGAGGGTCACTTTTCTTAATATTCCGTATCTTACATATTTGAAGATACTAAGATGTGGTGTAAATAAATAATCCACTTTAATTTGTCTTTTTCTCATTTAAGATAGATTTTAGCGGACTTAAAAAGTGCTGTTTTTACATGGGCTCTTATGGGTCTACGAGCGAGTAGATCCTAATGGAGTGGGGATGACCTTCACTCTCCGTACGCTGCTCTATCTATTTTAGATACCCTTTGAGGGAGTATCATTACTGTTTAGATATATTGTTAAATATATTGTTATTTCCATTTATCCTCGATTGAGGAAATAGGATAAGTCATGCATTGCATCAAGTAACAAATAACTATAACACCAAAATAAAGTAACGTGATTAATTAAAACGTATTTAAATACGTAACTAAACAAAGAAGATACAGTACAAAATAACGAGAAACACGAAAAATCACAAGCACACAGTCAGACGCACAGACATAAATAATGGAAATTTCACTTCACGACGAGGAATCTGACCTTCCGTTGTAGCTCCAGATAGTACATGAAACAAACAAAAGAGCAGGAAAAAGCTAAACAAAAAGTTTTAATGTTATTAAATAGGGAACTTTACAAAGCAACACATTTTGTACGAACATTCATTTCAACTATCATGGAAACGATCAAGAAACTCTTGTACAGAGTAAAACGGGACATTTAACAGAATATTCTCACACAAATTCATGAAACTTTTTAGTTGTTATCGTTCTTACCCTCTGCAGAAAAGCTGTTATATAAAATCATCCCAAAATGGTGAATACTTTTCTGCTAAAGATCAAGGCGATGCTTGCCCGAGCTGGGCGTATTCTAATCGCATATTCATGAAATTCTCTATTCATTTGAAACTAATTTATGTTATGTTTCACAAAATTTAAGATTTAGTGAATGTATAAGCCAGGCAAAGCATTTAAATAACGGCTTTGGAAATCAATCTGAAATATGCAGTAGAAAGTATTCTAATTACACGTTCTTGCGACTTACATATTTCATTGCGTCTGGACCCATTTCCCTAATTAGCGATGCCATGGCACACAATTAAATTAAAATACGGAAAGTATTTTTATGCATTTTGTGGCAACATTTTCTGCAAAAATAACAAGCTGAACTCAGCTTCCAGGTAAGAAGAACTATACGGTCATCCCACTTTAATTTTGTCATCTAAAGGCCAAGGAAAGGCTCATTCACTGAAAATTTGTCTGCGGGTCTATTAATTGCATCAGCAATCAACAGAACTAACGTAGTCTTATCTAGGTTGAGGAATTATTTATTATCCTAAAAACAAAGTGATGTTCACTTTATTAACAATATTATTGAAATTTTTATCTGCCAAAACTACATTTGTGTCAACCGCGTCGACAATCGATTTTAGAGGATGTGCGTATCTCGGAAGATCATTTATGAATAAAATAAAAAGTAAAGGTCCAAGAATTGATCCTTGAGGAACTCCATGTTGTAAACTCCTAGCCTGATAAATGAAGTTTCGTAATCAATGACTAACCAAACATATTAATGATTGGCCTTCCACAGGTTATCTTTGACCGTGGAAAGTAACGTAAATTTACTGCCGTGACGCATAGCAAGTCACGGCTTTTACTTAAACGAAATTTATCCTCCACTAAAAATATTTGAGTTCAGTCAGTTATATATGTATTTTCCACTACGTTCCCACTTCTGTACTTAAATTATTAACATCTTCGACGTGTTTAACAATATGACCCCTGAATAGTAAATTCAACCAGAATAATCGATTGAGTCGAATGAGCAATTAAGATTCATCTTGAACGTACATTTCAGTGGAGTATTCTTCCGCCCATAATACGCTTTAAATGTGGCTCCGTGGGCATAAAGTAGGGCTACCTTTGAAAGCCCTAATTGCTTTCCTGCTTTAGGCTCCGACAGAATCTGTTTTGACTGAGAGGGGAGGGGAATTACGGTGAATCGGAGAGATTGGTTCCCCACAGAAATGTTACTGGGAAACGCCATTCATGTACGGGAATTATTATAGTCCGGTTCTCTGGGTCACTGTTCGCCAACCAGACTGGTCCAGGCGCGCTGCATCTCCTTTGTGGCATTGGCTCATTGTGGATTGTAATCACTTACGGCTTGCCCAGGCTAATCTCGTAAGCCACAGTAATTCCAAACATAACGGTTCTTCACATCCCATAATCTGCATAATCATCTAAAATCAAATCACAAAATTCATTTCAGAGAGAACGAAGGGGGAATAATATTTGCTAATCTAATCAATGGATATCACAATAATAAGTTACTGGACCAACCACAGATTAACATAAATACACAGATTTCAAAATAATTACTTTTAAAAACTTCAGTGAAAATGATACCAATATTTTCTTAAATCATTTATTCCTTTAAACTACTGCTTCTTTGCCCTTCGTTCTATGGCAAGAATCCCTACAGTTACAAGAGAATTTTATTTGTTTGAGAATTTTGGCATATTATTTATAGACATTTTTTGAAAATGTTGATAATGTTTTATGATATTTTTGTTTGACAACCTCGTTGATAGAAATAAACTTGTGAATAATTAGGCCTACAGTTTAATAATGACAAAAAGCCACAATGTTTTCTTGTTTGTTCGTTTTTATACCGGGGTTGGACAGAATAATATTAACACCTGAATTTACACAATAATTATTAATTAATAAGGAGTTGGATCACAATTTGCTTTTAGAATAGCTGCAATTCGTCGTGTTATATATTCCGTAGAGTGTCTCAATAGTTTCCGACAGAATGTCCTCCCACTCTTGAAACAAAACATCCGCCAATTGGCGCAACGATGTTGGAGATGGACATCTGCTCCTTAATCTCTGCTCCAAAACTCCCCACAACGGTTCAATGATGCTGAGGTCTGGCGATTGTGCTGACCAGATTGTGCCAATAGATCACGCATTTCACCTGTCACTGGTGTTAACCATCGCAGAGCAAATCATACAATATACTGCTAGATGACCTCGAAACGTGGCACATCAACTAGGCTCTGCAGCCGCATCACAGAATTTACACATACACAGTGGTGCCAACCTGAAAAAAACCGTACTCTATTGCATGGTGTTCATATTATTTGGTCCAACCCCTGTAGTTCTGTTGCTTTTCAAGCTTTAAGACAAAACACTGCACTAGTTGCGCGATGATAACTATTCCAAATATCTAGGTTAATAATGAAAATAATGTCTCTATTAATAGATATTTTGTAGGCGCTGTCCATTTCATACTATGTATTTTTCTATAAATGCATCAATAATTTTTGCCGTCGTATTTTAATTACTTAGTTATAAGTATGATAGGAACTCATCTAATATTAGAAGTAAAGTACTTATAACTATAGATAGGTTGTATTTAAAATAAAACAGTATGTTTATTAAAGGTCTGAAAGAATTTAACCAGTTACCAATAGTTAGGGAATGTGAGATTATCATTAAATTTAAGGATAATTTATTTAAACTTTTAAATGTATGAAATGTAAACAATGAAATGTTGAATAGTGTAGTAGTGAGTAACATTTTTTGCTTAATAAATTCATTGTTATTGTTATTACTGTTAAAAATTATAAGATAATTAAATATTTCGTTTCTGAAATAAAAATGTTAATAAAATGTGCAATTAATGAAGTGAATGAATAATTAAAATAAATTTGTAAATAATTGTATAGACGGTACCTGTTCTTTAAAATATTTAAATTTACTTTTTCCTCATAAAACATACACTATATAGTTTAAAAAAGACTTGGACTTCTGAGGAAATTCAAAACTCATTATGAGCAATAGCTAAGGATAACATTCTCTTATGATCAATTTTAACGTCCTTAATAATTTCAATACTAATTTTAAAAACTTTATACCGATTAATAATATTTTATGACACATATTAATAGCAAATCAAGGGTTGGATACCGATAAAACAGTGTCAACACCGATGACATTTATAAAATATATTTACATATAATTTACAGAGTTATGTTTGAATTAATACTCAGCTATAGGAACTAATGAGTTTTCTGTTTTAAATTTAATCATGGGTATTAATAACACTTAAGAAATATTTCGCTATCATTTTTGTGCAGAATGAAAAATTTTGATAAGCGTAATGTTATATACCAAATTAATTGTTTAGGTTGCGATTCCTGTTACATTGGTCTAACCAAATTTCTCATTAAAACCCTTATTAATAAACACAAACGTAATTAAAAATTTAATACACAACATTATTCATTCTTGTTAAAGCATATGTATTTAAACAATCATAACATTAAAATTTTAGGTGTTGAACGTTATCTTTATTCTATGCTCAGAGGGAGATTCTTCATGTCAGATCTGAAAATTTGTGTTAAAACTGACAGAAGAAATTGAAACAAAATGTATGCATATAAATAAAATAATTAAATTATTTTCACTTAATATTATAAATAAAATAGAAATTATGGCCACAAGTTCTAAACGGAATAATTTAATTTAAAAACGTTTCGTCCCTCCAAATTTACGGACCTCCTCAGTTCTTTAATTCAATTATTACAAAATTTAATTTTTCTAATGCGACTTTAGTATTTTAACATAAAACTGAGGAGGTTTCTAAAGTCGGGGGACGAAATGTATTAAAATTAAATTATTCTATATCTGACTTTTGTCCATTCTTTGTATTATACTTAAAAATTTATGATTCTCTAGTATTATTAGTATTTTTAAAGTTTTTCATTTTTTTTCGAAATTGAAAATACCTTTATACTGTTACATCGCACTCTTTGCTTGTATAATACTCACAGATAGTTTTTCAATATCATGGTTCCGTAGGTTATTTTTCGTATTATTACGCATATTATGTTGTAAATTTCTTTTGTATTTATAGAGTTTTTATCACACAGGACGGGGTTCGTTAATTTAGGAACGGAACGCCGTGTACAAACTACTGTTAAATATATGTTTATAATAATTTTTTGACATATAGGATGCTGTTTTATTTATTTATAAACAGACAGAGGCTTTAATTAAATTAAATTTAAGAAATGAATAATATAGAAGGCAATAATCAGAAAAGAAAAACTTTTGTCCGAAGGATCTAGATAATGTTACCTTTGATTGTACCAAGTGTTGCTCAGAATTATCATACTACTTTGAACACCTGATGAAAGCAATTATGTTTCCAGAAACGATTGTCTCTTTAGTGTGGCTAATTGATTACATATTTGTTCAATTTCGGCAAACTTCAATATGATTATTTGTGTGATGCTTTCCTTTTACTGGCGAGAATGATTCTCCCTGTGTTTTAGGATACTCACATGACAATCAGTCAGAATGCTTTCATCCTCGCCGAAATCCCGCTGATAATTTCATCAAAGGGCGCTAATGGCCGTTTAAACCAATTAATCAATTTTGAACAGCTTCGAAATCCGTGGGGATTCGACGCACAGACCATCGGCAATTCACGTCATAGGAGGTCCAACGGTAGTTCACTATGGCCCGTTTAGGCAATATCATAGGTGCCCAACCAAATTCTTGGGAATTATACGAAACGTTATAAATTCTGAATATGGAAAGTTAGGTTTTCGGGTGCAAGAACCTTTGTTTTTGAAGATGTCACCTTTAGTTAGTAACGTCATAACCTTCTTTGATTTAACGCGCTTAATCGGGCAGAGTTGATTAGGTACCAACATTACAAACCCTGTGTAACATTATTGCTATTAATCCCTTAGATGCAACCATCAGGTATTGTTATAATTATACATTTATTAAAAGATATTCACTCAAAGATTATTATTGTTATTATCTTAAAGTTTAAAAATTTGGAAAATTTAACGCATTGTTAGCTACGTTGGCTACTGCACATTATAACGTGGTCACTTGATATTTATTATTACCTTGTAATTTATAATAAATAAGGCTGCGTTCATTCGAGAATATGCTCAGAATGGGTTTTCTTCTTTTGCTTTTCTGATGTTCACCGACACTCAAAGTTTGTTGAATTCTACCTTTCTACATACTGCGAGGTTCTACAGATGTTTCACTTATCCATTGTAAATGATGAAAAGCAATGTTTAAGTTAGCTGAAAATGAAAAGTGAAGATAGCAACCTGGTAACAACCAATGCATGCAATGAAAAAATATTTTCCCTTTATTTTACACTGAATCCTCCTCCCCCTGAAACTGTAACAAAAACCGATCCAGTGTTTTGATTAGTAATACCGGTCAGTCGGAAAGTGGCTTTGTTTTACGGATGCACAACACCGGACCCGAATGTTGTGGTCATATTTTATAAACGAAGCCAATATATCGTTAATTGCTAGACCGTTGGGCGTAGTCGGCTACAAATTACATAAGCCTTGCGGGAAACGCGCCGGTCTCCAGTTGCAGGGGCTTGCTCATCCATCGATCAACGCCCGTAAGCTGGATGGCCACGTGCGAGCCATATATATATGTACCGTGGCACGGCTCCAAACTGCGCTCTGCACCACCGCCGACATTAATCGCCATTCCCTAATTGAAATGGATAGATCACGGCATTTCTGCAGAATAAATAAATGATTCAGCGGTTTTACTCCGCGAAACAAAAAGTTTCACTCAATACAGTAAATTAATTTGTGCTGCGCAGCGTCCAAATATTTTCATTTCAATCGTTTTCTTCACATGAAACGAAGTATAAACAAATAACATGAAAGGAGTAGTCAGGTGACAACTGAGAAACTTTAAAGTGTATTTAAATGAGATATTTCATTTACATTCCACATTATTTTGCCATAATTGGTTTCACTTATCGATCATTTCACTACTGAAGGAAAAATTGCTGATTTCATACGATTCGATAAAATAAGACTCAACAAAGAAGCTGTAAATGGAGAAACTCATAAGATTAAGAGGTAAACTTTCAGAAAAATGATTCATCAGTTGAACTATAGGCAAAAAGTAAAGCTCGTCAAATATTAGTAAATAAAAAATATAATATGAATTAATTTACATCCGTGGTCAAATATTTATGATGCCCTAATTTCGTTCTTATCATTTTACTTCATTTTAAAATCAATCACAATATCACCAACGATTTTTGGCCAAGATCGCCTGGAAATAATATTTTATATTATAAAACATGTTTATTCAATTTCAAGTTATATTTCATTTAACGTCGGTTTTTAAACAAATCGTAAAATATAAAATTAAAGACAAAATCAAATAAAGATTTAAAGATTCATATAACAGACCTTTACAAAAGAATAAAATAAATTTGATGTTTCGATCATTAATTGTGGTCCTTGTCAATTTTTTTGACAGGAACCACAATGGATGGCCGAAACGCTAGCTACATATTTTCAAATCCTGAGCAAATATTTACCTGATGAAGTTCCAAACGTGTGGAAGAAACGATGTAGGAATTGAATAGAAACCGGATTTGTCTGTCGATTGATTGTTTTAAATTTTTTATACAATTATTTTCATCAAACTTAGTACACCGTAATTTTATTTAAAATAATTTCTGTTTGTTGATACACAACAGTTTAGAAAGTCAATTGTAGGAGTATGTAAAGAAAGTACGAAAAATTTAAAGAGAAAAACGAGATGGAGAACTAAATACAGGGTAGTGAAATATAACAGAAATGTAACTCAGTAATAAAGGAAAAGTGCAAAAAGGGAGGAATAGGGAAACTGCTGATAATTTCCTCACGTTTGTGATTCATTACCAGACAATTGGGTCGTATTAATAAGAAAGTTTTGAATTTTGACCATGATTCTAAACTTGTCACCTCTGTAATTATTCGGAAGAAGGTCCTAGAGCAATTCATAGCTCCAATCCCATGAAAATCTGTTATCATTTAAAAAAATTCGTATAATTTGAAATTTACGATAAATGGTGAAAAGTAAAATCTTGCTACGCAGCATCACAACAAATTTCGTAACTATTCACTAACATACTCACCAAGTATCCAGTGAACTTAATGAAGTTTCATTGAATATGTTCTGGGACAATAAAGAATATATTATTCATCGTCAAAATATTTAAGTACATATTTAAGTTAACGACATGTTCATGTTATAAACAAAACAAAATTTAAATATTAAAATTGCTAATCCCATATATGTAAATTATTTGAGAAAACATGTGATGAAAGGATTTTAGTATTCATTACAATTTTCGAATAATTAATTTGGCGTCGCATAAATTTATTCACTGTTATATTGAAGGGTATATATAATTTGTTATTTAAGGGTGGAACACATTTTCATTAAAGCAAATTTTGAATTCTTAAAATATTACTTTCTTTTTAGTAGACTTATTGATCACCATTGAGACAGACTAGAGTATGTCCGAACTTTGCGCATCCGTCTGGCAGCAATTGTTAAAAGCGGAAGGGAATGGCCGTTGTCTACTTGTCCGCTATCAGAGCTTCCCGTGGCACCTACGCGAACAACACGTTTCCAGGTCGACAGCTCGTATCTCCTCTGGTGACGCACATTGTCCGGCGTTGCTTCGAGATTGCTCAGCCGTAAATCAAGCCCTCGGTACCGTTCATGCATTCAAGTTATTCGTCGTATTTTAGAACCCAGTCATAAATCTGGAATCGGACTCGCCCCGAATCAGTGATCTTTGAAGAGTAAAGCACCGCACCAATTCAAGAACGCTAAGAGACCGTCGTATTTATAAATTACGTCCTTGAAGTGAAGCACAACTTAATTAAATAATTAGTAATAAAACTAAAACACTTATTTATTTGAAGTAGTATTTTATTGAGCTTATTTTATGGAACTACGGCTCAAATTATAAAATTACAAATTTCTCGGAATATTTTGTAGGCTCTTGAATTGAAACATGTCATGAAACAAAAACATTACATGAATATAAAAAAAGCAAAATATTAGTTCTCATGCTTGCAGACAAACTCTTGGCGATCGTGTTCGCGGTTGTTGACGTAATTTCAAGCAGTTGTGGGAGGCTGCGACTTTTTCACTTCCAAACTGTCTTTTATACATTATAATCATCATTAAAAGCTAAAACTGTTTTCTACATCTAATTTTTCTGTGCTAAAATGCTGAGGTACACATACATGTGGTTGAAAGGAGTTGGGCCACCCTGAGACTGGATTATTGTACTCCGCGAAACAGTGCAAGTGCTTGTTGGTAGTCGACGGTCAGCCAAAATGGCGTAAGGTTTCAGTGGGTTAATGGTAGTTAGACGCCACACTGGTTTACGGATTATGATAGTTCTCGGTCAGGCACGGTAGGTGGAGAACGTCTATAAGTGGTAACCACGTCCCCCACATCCCCCCTTTTCAATTCCCTTCCTATGCTGTTAAAGGGGAGTTGCCTGTTTCAGAAACACCCTCATGTTGCCTGTTAACCCCCTTCCCCCAAAAAAATGTGGATTTTTCTCAAACTTATTGCTCGAGAACAAAGATGTTGTGATTAAATTAATTTTGGTCATTTTTATTTTAAATTATTAAAATTACCTAGCGCTCAACTAACTGTAAATAAACAATAAACGATAGAGCACAGTTGAGGTTCGAAACATTTACGTCACCTCTCATTATGTTTACAACGCAATGGGACCCATGTTACAATATTTGTCCGCGAATGTTGTCGTATCAACATAAATTTTTTGCTGTAAGGAATGTTGGGCACGAAACGTCTTTTTAATATTTTTAATTAAATTTCTATTTCAGACTTTTAGCCTGTTATTGAATTTTATTTATAAAATGAAAATTATAATTTCATTTACTTAAATTTCTTTTACTGCACTTGAATTTTAACTATTATTTATTACAGATATCTGAATTATTTCCTTTTCAAAGTAATTATCCTAATTCTTTTCAGTAAATATTCAGTTAATTTTATAATTACTATATTTATACTATACCCCTTCTAGTTTAAGGTATTTAATCAAACGTTACGAGAATCACGATATCGTGATAAAGAGAACTGTTTTTAAAAATTTATAACATAACTGCTACATTTTCCGTCTGTTTTCTGCACTGTTTCCTGAGACGTTTTATGATGTCTCATAAATTAAAACGATTTCAATTACAGCACGCACCTATAAGTTTGCGTGCTTCCATATTTTTCGTTTCTGCATTCGTAATATTATTTTCCTAGCTATATAATTTACGATATACCAGTCAGTAAACATATTTATTTATTTGTTAATTACGGTGTTATTTTAGTTTTCATGAAGAATTAAAATATGTAAATGACATAAAAGACCAATTGACCTTATGGGGATTTATAAAATTAAGTTTGTACTGTAATATACTATATATTGGGCGAAATACGATAGCCTTAAAAAGTGATATTGAAGAAAATATAAAGAATATCATATGAGATGTTTAAAAATTATGTAGTTTTATCCAACAGATTTATATTCAAAAACATAATTTCTATTTGGAAAATATTAAAATTTTGGAACAGAAAAATAATAATTTTTTAAAACTGTTGTTTGAAATAAATGTTCATTCTAATCATAGCGCATTAACTGTCAAAAATGTTCTGAACTATTGTTTTATTTATGGACGCTGTTTCTCATAGCAGCTAATATCTGATCGTAGCTGAATTATATGAGCATCTTGTCGACGAACTACCGGCGTCGTACAGGTAACCTATAATCCCTCGAGGGCGTGTCCCAGGTGGTGGATAGTGGAATGCCTCCAGATATGGGTAATCCATATCACGACGAGCAGGAATCCCATAGGATACATGGCGTGGAGAGGGGCACTTCAGCAGTGAATAACAAAAATCTGATGTCACGTGCCATTAAATACAAGTCATATGAGGCATACGTGTTTAGAAAAGAATAATGATCATGGCTTCAGAATTTTAGTATTTTTTACGGTTGCGTACATGTATAGATTTGAAATACAAGTAATGAATTTTCGCATACGAGGATAAACAATCATATTCTACCAATAATGTTACCAGGAGAGGCCGAACTGAAACACCTCTAACACATAGCTTTAATGAACGTACCGTATGATGATTGGTTTCTAAAATAAATTGAATTGTATCTTAACCTACTACCCATATATATATATATATATATATAACAGCTTATCATACAGCAAATTGAAGGAAAACTAACCTAGTAATTGTTTCACAAAAAATTAATAAGTGCTACACACATCCAACCAAAAATATAAGAACTTTTCTTCCCACACTTCGGTTAACAAGTTTGTCTTAATGGAAGAGATAACCACTTCTATTCTGTATCTTAACTCTGGCTAGTCTTTAGATAGAGTCGGAACGAAGAAACTACCTTTTTTAAAACCACAAAGGAGAAAATGTGACTGCCAAATAAGTTTGGGAAGCCTGAATGTAGGCCTCACCTTGAGACATACTCTCGTCGTCATGGTGTGATAAATAATAAAGAAAGATTTTTTCACTCGTGAGTTAATAATAATTTGAAGAATTTCTTTTTATCAATTATTTCCATAATATGTGACTTATTTATGGTCATAAGGTTGTATTTAGTTGAACGTAAGTAATCTTATTCGTAGTCAATAACCAAGTTTAAAAAATTAGCTTTCTCCCCTACTGATATTGCGTCGGCGCTGTACACGTTCCTGTAGTCTTCCACAAATATCGCATGGATAACGTAATGCTTTCCCATGAAATAATGAATTAAGACTGTCGAAAAACTCCTTATGTTGAAAAATAATTTCTTAATGATTTTAGGATGCTTCATACGGTTTACCCTTTCAATTAATATTTAACTGTTATAAAAATAAATTTTTGATCTGTTACTTAAGTGGAGATACTGTTGTATACCATTTATAATTAATATTGTCAAATTCTTTTTTGTAACAGAGAGTAAGTAGCAGAAAATGCTTCAATGCGTATATTTTATTATATTTAGCTTTTTTAATAAGCCTTGTAAGGTACAACAGATCGCTTCCTGTGAAACACTAACAAAACCACTCTCCGTGGTATTTGAAGCCTACGCTCCAACTCTTTTGAATACACGAGTATTCAGTCTTCAGCATGAGCAAACGTTTTCACACGAGCCACGCCTCTTACTTCTGCACAGAGGCTGTCTTTGTTGTACACTCTGCAAGTTTTTTCATGTGAAAAGGGTTACCTGAGAATGCGAAAGCTAGACGCCCTTTTTCGTTGATTTTTAACTACGTTGGGTTTGTCTTAAATAAATAAACACGCATTCAAAAAGTTTACAAAAAGGGGCAAAGAGAAAACAAAATAAAGCTTACATTTTATTCACTTCAGAGAATTATCATTCATAATCTCCAGCAGCAATTCATAATGCAACAAATTCGTATTAATAATAATGGTTAACTTTTTTAAAATAAATATATATTTTTTAAAAGTAAGGTATTCTAGATAATTCATTTGAAGATGCCAAACATCTCATTAAATCGTTTTCCATATAATAATATGAAACATCGCATAAAAATATTCTGAAAGAAATAGAAGTTTCAAAATTAATTTCCATATCACGTAATTAAAATCGTAAGTTCGTTACGTTACGAAAATTCTGTAGATTTAATAAAGATATCTGTATTACCGTGACTGAAAAAAAATCACCGTTTACCATAAAATTTATTGCTACCAATTAAAGAATAACGTTGCTAAAACCAATAAGAAAAGAAAACATATCCAGAATATTCCTTATATTCACGAAAATTACACGTTCTGAAGGAATATAATTCAACCAGATTCATTAGGAATTAAACTTAATTCACTGAAAGTAAAGCCATTAAAACTAAAATAGCAAATAGAAAGTAAGGTATAAAAGTCACAAATAGCGTTATAGGGAAACCATCGTGTCTGAAATACAACAAGGTGAACATTTCCGTGAATAATAAAACAATTATGATGAACGATAAGGGCCATTAATTTTATTACAATGATATATTACGATGCCATCAGTTTATTAACTATTTATGACATTTATTTCTCTCAATACACACATTCTTTCGTATTATTCTGTCATATTCCCATAATTTATCTTGTTCTTAGTTTATAATTGATAATACTACCATTGAAATCACAGTATATTAAAATATAAAACTTTAATAAAGAGGAACTGTAAAAATCTATCATTTCAAATTAGTATAGGACAAAATATTATCAATTTTATATAGTCGTAATCTCTAAATTGTGATATTTTTACTGTCTATAAAATTAAAAAATGAAATAATATGCTAGCGAGATAAATTAGTTCAGTAAAGATAAATATTTATTTATATTTTAATGGTTTTATTTTTACGTCGGATTTTGTAATAATAAGTAAATTCTCCTACCACTTTCAGCTTTATTTTATTTTTTAACAATTTCTCGCTTTTTACGTTCGTTGATTTTAAGACTAGAACTGCAGAGGTAAACGTTTTTGGTTACAGCATTCTATAGAAATATGGAGGTTTTGATAATTCAATAAAAAATAAGGATTATATTGAATTCTATTTGGAATTGATTTTATTTACAACTACACAAACAGAACCTAATACAAATGACTTGACTAAAGTTTAGTGTGTAGGGTTAAACGCCTTCAAATTATAATGGGCGATACAGACGATTTGATAATTATTTGAAATAGCAGAAAAAGGTAACTGTAACGGAAAGACAAAGAAACTTGTGGAAAAAATTAGGAAAGAAGAACGTATGTTGTATGAGTAATTGTTGGTAAAAATATTTAAGAATTTAATAATTACAAATTTTACAATAAATGAGTTAAATCAGTCCCTTTGTCAGTTTTTTAATTTAAATAATGAACATTACAACGTATCGTCTCTTATTAGACTTCATCAGGTATAAATTTTGTTGTACATGGAACCTCACTCCTTCGAAGGAAGGAGTCATACAGTGAGGTTCCATGTACAGAATTTTTTTCACCTGATTTAACTCATTTATTGTATATTTAATTGTCAGATAAACCATTTAATTATAAATTATATTTATAAATTAGATAAATCAAGTTAGTACCTAACGCTTATTTAAACTTCTACTCCGTTTCTGAGTTACATGCAATTTTGGTCCTTACGAACATGTGATCATAACTGAACTGCCATATCATAACTGCCATAACTGAAATGATAGATTTTGTAAATATTTTAAGTATTTTATTATGTTGTTTATATATTTTTCTCCATTTATGTATTCAAATTCCAATATCACGTCTCACATACTATTAATTTAATATAATGTTTTTAAATGTTCTGATTATTTTTATAGAATCCATCTAAACTTCCTAAATATGAAATATAATTCAAATGCAAAAATAAGACCTGTAATTGTTATAATAGGCTGTTGTAAATAAATTTAGTTTAAGCCAATTTTACATGCCACGAAAATGTTGAAAATGCAAAAAAATTATATTCCTCCTCTCTGTTATCTAAGTTTTCTTTGACATGATTTTTTTTGTATACTAATTCGTGACTCTATTATCCTTCTGTGACTGTGCGAAACGGAGTTAAATTTGAGATGCTGCTCTGGGAAGTGTTTCCACCTGCTCGCATTGTAACAATACTGAGGTAACAGCGGAATGCGACGTTTTGTAACTGGAAGTTTGGTCACCACGAGCCACTGCGCGCTCAGCGGATTAAATCATTGGATTTCGCTTTGTGGGGGCATTGAAAGAGAACCGTGTGCGAAAATCCCTCCAACGGGAAGTGGACCTGGTAGCATGGCTAATCACTGCTCCTGTCACAACAAAATGTGCTAATACCTCTTATTTCCTGCGTTTTTGTATAATGCATTAATGGAAAACAATTATTATCGCATACCAAGCGCTTACAGACTCAAATTTACGCTGGTAATTTTATCTCGGTCACTATGAGACAATCATCATTGAAAACATACAATTAAAATCTGTTTAATTATTACAATTCATTTAGTTTAATGCAGTAAAAGATTGAATTTACATTCTCGAAGTTATGATTCATATAACATTTCTCGTACACAAACATTATAACTATAAAAAAGTTACGAATGAATTTAAATTATTAACATTGTTGTTATAAGCGACTTAAAACAATAAGAACATGGAAGTGGCCAAGGTACAGGTATGGTGAAATATTTTTTTAAAATAATATATCTACATAATTTTGTCTTTTTAAATTACTTGTTATATAAATGTTAGTAGTTTTATGAATTTGCTGATCAGACTAAATATTGGTTGTCAACTTCAGCAACTGCTTTAGATGTTTATATTTAATTGTTGAAGAAGCCAAGGGGACAACCATTCTACCCCACGGTTAAAAAAGATATTAATTCATGCATCCAGGAAAAGGAATGAATCTGGTAGGTTGTGGGAGTAGATTCACGAAAGAAGAAGAATTGGAGGAACGACACTTGGTCATCAAGTAGAATAAGACGCAGATCCCTGACTTTCGGGAAAAATCAATAATCAAAATTTTTTTATAAAAATTTTATCCAAAGTGAAACAAACAATTTAGGAAATGTTGCAACTTTCTGGTTCACTGCGGAAATATCAATTCCTCAAATCATTCACCTCCTTCTTGTAGACGAATGGATATCAGAACCCTAGACATCAGGAACCAGACCTTCATTCAATCAACAGGAGAGAATTGGCTGGAGATTAGCTGAGTTCGGGACAAAGACTAAGCTTGAAAATTTACTTCACCCTCACACATAATCGATAAGTGTCTTCATCGCGTAAATTCATATAGATAACTTAATAGAAAATATAATAATTTTTTGTCTAATTGTTATTTATACACGTTTTATTCTTACTGTAATACATTTTATTTATCGCAGCGACACTTCTAGTTTCCTTTTAGTATTATAATGCCCGGCTCAATGCGATTATAGATAGTGTCTGTCTCTTGTAGGCATTTCTCCTCAGATTGATTGAGTGGCTCACCTTTGGAGATGCCACGTACTCTCTCTCTCTCTGGTTTCTTCAAGGGACCTTCATCTAGTTTGGGAGGTTGTGTGAACTAGGGTTAAATACCTTGGGTATACAGTAAGAGTTGTCCTCTGACCCCATTGGATCAGTCGGTCAACTGCCTCCAAAAGCTGGTGAAGACAAGGAAAAGGGAATGCTGCGACCCAACAGAAAACTCGTCTCCTGTCATTCGGAAGGGCGTGATAATAGTACCCAACAGCCCGACCTACCTAATGCAGATTTTGTAGGGATTTACCTGCAACTCTTTTAGGTGTAACACTGGCCCGGGGACCCTAGTCGACTCTTGGCTACCTTCCGCATCCCCCTTAATAATTCAACTCCTATGCTATTAAAGGGAAACTACCTGTTACATGATCACCCTTCTTTAGCCTGTTTCTCAGAAAATAAAGATGGGATTATTAAAAAAAATCACCGATGGCGTCATCATCATGGTTCGGAAATAAAATTTCTAATATTTTTCTCAGAGTGGTTTCACTAGCAAAAAAAGGAAAAACTATGCTGCCAAATGAATAGAGTTTACGTGAATTTTCACAAAATATACTAACCAACTTTAAATTGTCCAACACAATTGACAAAATTTAGGAATCAAATGTTTTTACTCCTGTTGTGCAATTTACCCAGTATTTATTGTTATTTGCATCACAATCAATTTTCATGAATATATAGCATTTATCAATCGGATCTCTTCTTATATTATAAATTCAAAATCAGAAAACTTCGATTTGATAACCTCCAGCAGATTTTTAGAGACAACATGCCGAACGTACTAACCAAAGATGTATTTTTTCTTTGTAGTCACACTATAATCTTCTTTGAACTCTCATTTTGAATATGCTAACATTAATTAATTAATATTTTAATAATTAAAGAAGAATAACAAGTATTTTCTGCGGTCTCAGTAAGTGGTATTTACGGGGATTTCTCTTAGTAAAAAATTCAAACTTAAGTCGCCTGTCACAATTCTAAAAGAGCCAAAAACTTGTTCTGTTACAGGTTATACTCAAAACATTTGTGAAAATATATACTTAATTACAGATCCAGCTTATAATTAAGGCTACAGTTACATGAAACCTAAAGATTTGCATCTGCTATAGTGATTCCCTGCACATAAAAAATATTCTGTTTTTAAGATAGTTGCAAATATTCCTTCTTACTTCTATGACATGTTGCATCTAATAATAGTTTAATTGATAAATAATTTTACGATTACGATGAACCGAATATCAAAATGTCTTAATACAAAAAGAAACAAATAAAATTAGAAAATTCATTATTATTTGATTGAGATAAGTTGAATGATCATTA
The DNA here is from genome assembly GCA_034510155.1 of Eucriotettix oculatus. Taxonomy (NCBI): domain Eukaryota; kingdom Metazoa; phylum Arthropoda; class Insecta; order Orthoptera; family Tetrigidae; genus Eucriotettix; species Eucriotettix oculatus. Next base: position 79,823,137 of record CM067378.1, read on the forward strand.
ATAGTGAAATATGAAGTTGACAAAAGTTTGTCATTAAATTAAATTTATCCAATATTCAAAAAACCTCTATGATTCCGAATTATATATGTATATATTTTTTTCATTTTGGAGAGTAATAACTATCTATTCTTTCCTACAAACTATTATTTATGAGATTACGTTTTCATTCCCAAATTAGTTTCTCTGAATACTTATGCTAAGATATTGTGCGAGTTAAATCCCATCTGTACGCGGTAGAATCCTTTGGAGGTTCCTGAGGAAGCACGCACGTGTTGCTGAGTGCTTTGCTAAGCTTCACTTACAGCGCCTGGATGTGTCAGGACCTTCCTGTGTATGCGGAAGCTAAACGCGATGTGTGGACCGGATGCCAACAGGAAGACTGCGGAGCGAAGGCGTATTGCGGAAGGTTGCTCACAGAACAGTTCACAACCGTTGTCGGGCAAGAGAATGTCTCCCAAATTTACTTGCAATTTCCTTCGAACTGCTTTGCCACTGCACGAATTCTATTTCCACTTATAATGTTAAAATTGAAGACAGTAAACACGATTTTAAACTATTTATTTCTCTTTTCGAGACAACTGTTTATTTACTAATCCATTAAATTCCACATAAAATTCTGTGATAGGTAACAATATTAGCACAAATAAGGAAATATTTCTTTCGAGTATCATAGTGGAAAAATATCGACCGGATCATAATTCGAAAACGGGAAATATCCTTGGTACTGATTGAGTGATCTTTACAGCTGAGCTATCCGAGTCGATTCCCCGTCAGGTGAAAATTTAATACATCCATTTTATACACCTCCATTCAGACTGAATCACATAATTATACGCTGTGCAAAGGTCCGGTCGGGAAACTTCCATCCTGATACTTTAATTAAATTCCATGGCCTCCAAGGGTGAGCTTATTTGAAATCATGCTTGTGTTCTTGAATTAAAATATTTCTTTCATTTAAAAAATAATGAACAGTTTTTTGTAAAGCCTTCTATTATATGCATGCACGCACTGCAATACTCCGCTAAGCATAGAACACATCAACAGTGCAACAATATCAAGTCTCAATCAATTGGTCTATTCTCTAGATTATACCTATGCTGCAATGCGGAGACAATATCCAACCTATTAATATTCATAACGGAAACTCAACTGTACAAAGGCATTTAGAATAATCTGACTATTTAAAACCTAAGCTAGGTAAGTCGGGTCGCTAATAACACTTCCACTTGATGATGCGACCAAAAATAATCAAATAACAATATTATCTGAGACACCAATTCGTAAACGCTTAGTTTTTTCTTCATTTTTCTGATGAACTGTTAAAAATTTAGAGGAAAAAAATAATAGGCAGCATACTTGCCTATTTACACTATCAAAGTGGTATTTTACTGAATTAAATCAAATGGTTAAAACTTATGTGTACATAATATTCAATACTCTCAATTAAATAACTATATATTCATACAACTTGTAGTCAAGCTTGGTTTCCTTAGAGAAGTCTAATTCGTGTTTCTATTAATATTACTATCCCCAAAATTCCCACTCGTCGTACATTATATTTTTCATACTCATAATACTTACACTATATATTATATAATTATGTGTAGCTACTTTTCTCCTTATTCTCCTTATAACAAACATATGGTTTATATTGGTGTTTGAGTTTTATGGGACTCTATTACAATAGCAAAGCTCTTTCTCTTCTAATTTACTTAAAAAGCCGTAAAAAAAGGAATAGATCTATATGAAAATCAGCTTAGTCTAAGAAGCTTAAGGCACTGACTCCAACTCTAATTGGGCAGAACAGCTGCAAATCTGGCTAGAGATCAGGTACTGCTGGAGAATTTGCTTCATGTGAGCAAATTTACGATCAACAAACGTGAAACATTAGAATGTGAAATTGTTATCGGTATTCAACATAATTAACCTGTAAAATGATTATTATCATTCCTACGAAGCACGTGGAAAGAATTTATGGTCGTACACTTCCAATGGTAAATGTAAATTATTGAGTACTATGAAACAAGCCCAGATACAAACTACGAGACACCTGTTACGAATTTATGTCCTCTGTATCAGGGCAGATCATTCATTTCCTTTTTCCAGTTCTAGAGTTCTTGTCTGACAGCAGTATTTACCTCCACTTTCAACTATCTATATAATTTTTTATGTCTTTCCTATGATCATCTTAGATCAATACCGCTTCGTATCACTAATCTAATACAATTTTTAATTAGTGTCCATTTATTTAAAACTTTATAATCAATTGTTTTGTTTTCTATTGTTGAATGTATCTCCACAGGGGTCGACAACGACAAATTTTATTAACACGACCCTGTATAAATAATTAATAAAAACGTCCAGTTATTTGCCATTAAACTAATCACACGACATATAGTTTTATGAAATAATGAATTGCTTAAACACCATTATTTATTAATTTACTAATAAATGAAAAACAACAACTCTGAATGTCTTTTTTAATATCAAAAGATTCATATTGAATGAGTGTGGTACATTGAAGGTGTAGATTTTATATTAGTAAAATGAATACATTTTTATTGTGTAATATACTTCCTATCTGAAATTATATTTGTGCCGTTAAATAATATTTGATTCTGTCTGGTACAATTATAATACAGGAAACAAAATATCTTCTAAGAACGAAGAAAGTCATTACACGTTAAGGAATTAATTATTTTGCTATTCTATACTTTAAATAAAATTCTAGTTTTCATTAAAAAGTGGTAACTAATAAGAAGAGAATTCAAACATTAACAATACTTAAATTAGGCACTCATATTCGTTAATTATTTAATTAATAGAAATTAGAATATAACAAAATACGTTTTAATGTAATATATGATAAACGAGAAATAATAAAAACCGCAAATGGCCACTAAAGTAGGTGCCACAAAAATGTAATATCATCCTCATAGCCCGGCAGTCTTGTTACATTGAGAGCCCTAACAGTAAACGTTCACCTAGAGTCTAGCTGTGAGTTTTTCTTCTGATTGTAATAAAGTTGGAAGAGTCCGTGAATTTGGCATTACATTTTTGTGACTCAGACAATAACATTATATTATTATTATTATTACACTTTCTTGAAGATTAGCTTCTCAGAAAATTTTGTCATAAATATACATTGATGCATATGTGAAATTTTTTTAACTTCCATCTGCGAATCATTTTTATTGTATGGTTCCGGGTAAATTTTAATGCTTATTTCCTGGGCTGGTTACTGCAATCCGTTCCGTTTAATCCGTGCATGACCCGTTATTTATTTACATTCAAATAACCTATAAAAATGTATTTTCAGTCAAATAACTTATTTTCCTGATTATCTGCAAAAAAAATATGGTGCGTATATGAGCGACGCGCTAGCTGTCTTAATTAGCAGACCGCGAGAGCCGCGTGCGTCAATGGTGCTGCGGTTTCTGGCCCAACAGACATTCAAAAACTGGAGGCGATGTAATTCGCGGTTGTGGTGAGCTGCTGTTTAGAGAATGTCACATTATGACGGGGGAACCGTGGTGACGAGAAACTCAAATTACGCTTATCCTGCAGCGCAACGCAGCACACGTCTTCGTAAATTACGTTCCACGGCCAGCACAGCTGCGTCTCAAAGCCCTCGCTGAGGAAACTAAACAGCTAATGTGAAAGTATTTTGAGAATAACAAAGGTTAAGGTATTCCTTTTGGCAAGCTTAGTTACCTTTCACGTGGAAAATGAGGATATGAAACAGAAAAGAACTTTAAAGCTGTGTTTTTAAGGAGAAAACTTGTAACTTCATCTTAGACGAACCACTGCATCCACAAAAATATCTTTCAATAAATAAATTTACAAACCTTAGAAGAAATCTAATTAAACGTCCATATTACTCACAGCCAGTGAAAGTATAGCGGGCCTGCATTATACACCTTTTGTATAACTAAATGAGTATTTTTATGAATTTCGCCATAAATGTATCAATTTTCTTTCTGTATATTTGTTTCATTTAACAAAGACTAAAATTTATTTTATACAAAACGTAACCATACATTTAATCTACGAATAGCCAATATTAAAAATCTGATTACAGTTATTCTCCTTATGTTATTTAATTCGAGAAACGTGCACTAATATGCACGTGAAATTTTTATTCTTTATATTTATTTCAGTCATCTCAAAGAAACACTGCAAAAACGGATGACTACTATGGGAACTTTCCTTGTTAAAATATCTCGCATCTCTTGAGTCTGTTATTTTCCCTTGAAATACTAAAGTAGTGCATTTGGTCTGTGAAATGTAGCATCGTCACCTGATGAGGTCCAAAAAAATAATAGAAGAAAAGCTTTCTGTATTGGTAATTAATTCCAAACTGATCTCAGAAACCGACAAAAATAACTATATCTGAATAATAGAATGTATTGATCCGATTATAACAAAAAAATTTACTCGTTGTTAATCATTGATCAGTACATTTGTTTAAAAAATTATTGAAATAAAACTTTATGGGGTAATACTTTACACGTGCAGGCTTACTACTTTTATAAAATTAACTGAATATAAAATAATGAAACCAGATAACAAAAATATACTATTTTTTTCGACACATGAACTAACCTTGGTCCAGAGAGTAGAGAAGGTTAATTATTACATAAATAAATTATTTATTACTACATTTGAGACGGAAATTGAAAATAACACAGAGGTTGTAGTAGTTTTCGGTTAAACGTGTCAAGAAATTTGATTTATAAAATTAGACAAATATAGAGAAGATTTGGAACAAAAGCTTGTTAAAAATTAAAATAATAATACTCGTAATCGAAGATTTTAATTTATATATACACACATATATATAATCATTTATTTCTATATTAAGCAATTTTTTAAGAAACCTGGAGACCGTATTGTTTGTGCAATACTTTTCATTGGTTTTGACAGCGTTTGTTCCCAGGAGTTTATTTCCATTTATGGTATTCGTATATCATATGCTGCAAAGATTACGTTCATCTTGATTCAGCTTGTTATAGAATCTTGAGCGAAAAATTGGTGTTGGCATCACGGAGAGACGTCGATAAGGTTCGCAATAAGAGGCGCATTACCGAGAGATGTTTTTTTCCGGCAAAAATATCTGTCCGGATTATTGCTCAAAGCAATCCATCAAAGCGATTTCTCTCCGTCTGAAGCCTCGGCGTAAGTGCTGTTCCGCGCAGAATCTCTCGCGACACAATGGTCTCTCTATAGATTTGTTTTTGTTCGCGGCGAGACATTGCTGCGAAGATGCGTCAGTCTCTTGAGTTGTGTACTTGGCTGTGGACGTCGTCCTCAAGGACGACTGTACTTAGACAAATACCTCTCGCTAGTATTATAACCACGGAAATTAAAATCAGGCAGATAAAACGTAAGCGGGTTTTACATTACACGCTATTAAATTATTTATTCATTCCCTTAATAAACAATTACATCACTAGATGAAAGGTCATAAATATATGTGATGGAAATCTGTGTTTGAGATGCAAGAAATATAAAAGCACGTAACTCCTTCTATAATAAAGACTTTCTCTCTGTGACTTTGGCTACCTAGAAGTCAGTTGGTTACTCCCAAAAATAGAGGAAGAAGATGTAACACTAATAAAAATAAAATTTACCGACCTTCTGTAGTGTAGTGGTTAGCTTGTTGCCTCGCGTTCCAGAGGTCCCGGGTTTGGATCCTGGTTCGAAGCTAGAGAAAACGAGTTTCCCTGCTGTAGTCTCAAATAGCCATAGTAGTTGATCCGATTCAAAATAAAAAGATAAAAAATAAATGAATAAAACATAATCAACATTGGATTGAAGGATGGATACCCAATTTACAGTCTTCGTTTAGTGACATGATATACATTTCATCGTTAGTCATGTATTTTACTCAGTACCTTTCGGCTCAATGAGCCATATTCATCTGAGGGTTATTTCTCCTACGTTATTGCAGTTAAAGAATGTTAACTTAATTCGTCTATATTTTGGCTTCCAATCTGTCACGTTGCTGTGTTTACGGCGTAATATAGACGAATTAAGTTAACATGTTTTAGATGCAATAACAAAGGAGAAATATCCATCAGATGAATATGGCTCATTGAGCCGAAAGAACCCGAGTAAAATACATGACTGACAATGAAATGTATATCATGTCAATAAACGAAGACTGTAAATTGGGTATCCACTCTTTAATATCAACTTATAAAAAACAGTCGTTATAACATCAGTACTTAGTCAACATTAGATATAAACTGTTCTGGCAATTTATTTTATTACAGAAAATATGACCAAATTCGTATGTGGAACAAAAATAAGATTTTAATTAGAATGTAAAAACTTTAGACTATCATTATTATCCACTATGTCACAAATTGTGTGGGGGCAGATTCCCAAGGAACGTATCCAGAGCCTCTTTGATTCTATACCACGCCGCTTAGAGGCTCTGATTGCAGAGCGCGGAGGTTTCACAAAATGCTGAAATCTCAGGATCATGTACAGCTCTGTAATTTATAATCATTTGTGTATTATTATGTATCTGATCTTTAGAATAAATTTAAGTTCAGTCACATGTATCCTTCTTTGTGTGCGCTTCTCCAAAACAGTAGTGTAATTTTTTGCGCCCCTTTTTAGAATGCACTTTATTGTCCTGAATATTTGGAGTCTTTTATTTTTCACAGCTTTTAGTAATATTTTCAGCTGTTTTGTCATTTCTTCCAGTGTCTCTCGAAGAATTACCTACATCAATACTGGTACATAAAATTTAATTAAAAAATTATTATGTCCTCAGGACATTATAGAAGTATTCGCACACACCGAGATAAAATGCTACAAGTCCACAAGTTGTTGCAGTAAAAAAATTTTTGTATATCACGTCACTAATTATTTCTCTCTAATATAATTATGATTTTTATAACACTAGTTCATGTCAAATGTGTCAAGTGTGAAATAAATTCAGAAACAAATAAGCATTTTCCATAATTGTTGAAAACATTACCTTAATCGGTGAACATCATTTTTAGGGAGCAATCTCTATGATACTTCAAAATGTTTATGCGTAAATTTCTTCCACAATCAGTATTTTGAAAATATAGGTGTCATCAATCTCATAAGTCACTTGACTTAATTTTAGAATCGGCCACATTTCAAAAGAACCGAAGCACACGTTGCTATGACGAAGAAACACTACTAAAATAATTTCCAGCTCGGTTTGTCTGAATACTCTGCATTGAGTTTCATCGTGTTGGTAGCAGAAGTGAGCTTGATGTGTAACAATGGGCTGTATTGACATAAAAAGTGGAGTTAACCCACTATTAAAATAAAGCATTCATGTGTTGTCAAATTAAATAAAAAGTAATAAGAATAAGACAGTTTTGTAAGAAGATATTGAGTTTTTAGAAACGTAATTTATTAAAATGTTTACATTTTATTCGCTTAGAATGAATATGTACGGCGCAATACTTATTAAACATGTCGTTGTTTTTAACAATGAATTTAATTCATCTAATGGGATTCGTTTCAATAAATCAAGTAGAATGTTTATTAAATCTAAATATAGTTTTTGTGTTATGATCTAGTAGCAAACCCAAATCCCTCCACCTAAGGATTACGTTTTTGATACTAACATAAAATTTGAAGAATCAAGAATTCATGGGGTCACTTCAATTTTCCGCTTGTCGGTTCTCTTAATTTCTTCAATGTCAAAGCAGCATCTTTATACAGTTTTTGATTTAAAAATAATGTTTTTTCCTATCTCAGTTTCCAATTTTTTATGTTTAATTTTTAACTTTGCGCGCAATATGGTCCACAGAATCACTTTTAATTCGTCAGGTGCGATCCAATTTGAAATAGGGAATCAAGCAACTTCTTTCGATCTATACCAACTTGTCATTAAACGTTCCTGACGTGTTTGACTTTGTATCGATACTACCAGCTTATCAACTACAGGTAGATTTTGGCGCAGATAGAAGGGACGGATGATAGGACGAAATAGTGGTCGCCATGGCAACGCTCTCTGTTCAGCATTCAGCCCTCACTTCGCGCCGTTTCCGGCCGCAGAACGATGCCGACGCATTTTCAGTCACAAGGCCGACCTAATTCCTCGCACTTACTCTCTTGTCAGGACGGAGCCCATTGCGTTTTCTTTCACATGTAGTCATTCTTTTCATTCTACCCCCTTTTTTCGCTTTCTCGCTGCTCGTTCTATTGTCAACAGTGGAGAAGAATGTACTAGGAATACTGAATTGGCTCCCTTCGCATTTCCCTTTATTTGCGCGGTGCTCTTTTCAAGCAAGGACTGTCAGAGATGTGCTTGATGGCCAGACTTGCAGGAAGTAGCGTCGCGGCTTTGTGCATTGTGATGAACCGCATCCTTTTCTTTCAACAATTGGTTTAAATTCTTCTTTTTTACGCCTCAAAATTATGTATGTCTAACAAACTTTTACATCAAAATCTTCTCCTTTACTTACAATTCTTACAAGTAGAATACTTAACAGAGACAAAATATTGTTTTCTATATTTTCGGAAATGGCCCTTCTGTGGTGGAATGTACGCACACTAACCCTGAACCAATAGTGTCTAATTTGTAAAGAAGAAAATCCTATCAGATTGTAAGATTGAAGCTATAATAAACTGTCTCCGGAATGTTTTTGGAATTTCGGAAACTAATACATATTATTTAATTAGGCTTTATTCTTCTTTGTTGGGCTCTATAATTAAATATTTACGTTAAGTCCAGAACGCATATATGTTTATTTATAACAATCGTTAACGTCAATTATTTGACGTTCTTTCACTTTCTCTAAATAATTGTTTTGTATTTGTATACTCCTAATTTTATAGCTCCATCGAGCGTGCATTATTTTTTATTATAGGGCTTAAATGTAAAACTTCATTATAAATAATACCTGTATTCAAGTAAATGTAAGTTTTCAGTTGGCATGTATCTGAAACTATTACAAGTGTTGACCATACACTTTATTCTCAAAATATTTAAACGGTTTATGAAACGGTATCCATATTCCAATCATCGAAAATAACAATTAATGGTTGTATTTATCTGACTTTAATATAAACATAACAAATTTGACACAAATAATTTAATAGCATAAAAAATAATACAGTTTCGTCTGCAATTTTGAACGCCATCAGGTGTACAATGTCAATTAATATCAGCAAAATGTTAATGTTTCATAATTTTTTTTGAGAATTTCCGAGGCATGGTGCTACTGAAATAATCATTATAGCCTAATTTAATTTGAAAAATGATTTGGCTAAGTAAAAAAATTATTTATAATACTCGAAATCCATTAAACTTCTGACAATTTCTAAAATTGAGGATGACATGTCGTGTTAATTTTTATGTTATTTATTTATTTCTGATAACTTTGGCTGTTTTCATTCCTTTATAATAATAATTTAAACTACATGACTTTTTGTGTTCGGAATTTTTATTCTTCAAACTAAATAAAGATTGACTTGATACTCTTTATTTATTCATCAGTTCCACTCAAGTGCTTTATATACCAAAACTGCAACTGGGGAGGAGGATAAATCCCATCCGATTACTTTATGTAAACTGTGGTAAGTTATAACGATCGCACTTTTTTGAATTTACCGTTTTGAAACTTCATAAAGAATGTATTCATCTGATTAGTTTGCCAAATTACATTCACTTAAGTTGTTTGTTGAGTTCAAGTATCATTAAGCATAAAAATAAATTCTCAGTTAAAAAATGTATTTACAGTTCAAAATAAATTACCAACTTTTTTGGGGGGAAGGAGTAACAGGCTATATCAGGGTGATCCTGAAACATGCCACTCTCCATTAATAGCATAGGAACGGATTTGAAAAGGGGGGAATATGGAAGACAGAGAAAGGTAGACATGGTTGACTACGGCCCCCGGGCTATAGTTTAAGGATCCTACCCAGTTATTCACCTGAAGGAGATGCAGAGAAAACCCTCAAAAACCTGCATCACATAGGTCAGACTATGGGGTTCTATTCTTACGCTCTTCCAGATGACGAGTTTTCTGTGTGGTCGCAGCATTCCCTTATCCGTGTCTTTAGTAGTTTTAGGAGGCAGTTGGCATACTAATCCAATGTGATCAGCGGATAACTCTTACCGTATGTCCAAGTTCTTCGACCCTAGTACATACACCTCCTAAAAGAGATGAAGGTGCGTCGGCATCTGAGAACCTTTAAAGAACTAGAAAGAATATGAGGCATCCTAAAAGATAAGCCCAATTATCAATCTGGGGGAAACACCCGCAAGAGAAAGCTACCACAAGGATCTCTAATCAATCATATTACCAACATATGCCATATATTGCAAATAAATGTAAGCGTGTGTGAGAAAATAATTAATAAGATTGGCAAGATGTAAAATGGCAAAGCTACTGAAGAAGCTAACATTCAAACAGTACAGTGTCATTTTCTCCTCTTACCACTACGTGTGAAACGTAATATATCGGAGAGGGAACTAGAAAATTATAATAGTCGAATATAATATTATGAAGATAGGAATAATGGATTAAGATACTCAATTATATATTATTTCAAGTATAAAAAAAGAACAAAATATGAAGGTTGATATTGTTGGAGATGAGCTTATTATGAATAATGTAAAAACTGGCCTCATCATAAAAAACATACAAGCATGAGTGAACTGTATTTTAAGCACTATATTTAATCCTTTAGTAGTGTAACACAGGTAAAGAACGTAGACCCCGACGATTTTTCTTGTATACAATTTTTTGTGAATTTTGTTGTTGCTCCCTTTTTGGAAGAAGGTAATACATTCAGCCTTGAGACTTCGTGTTAGTAGTTACACGCCACGTATGTCACCATGCAATGTTTATAAATGTCGACCTGATCGAATTTGATGAGAAGAAGGGTAGAGCGAAGATTCCCGAAATGCTTGCGCTTCCCTGCCTTCAAGTCTAATATGAAGAGCAGCGCTGCCATATTTGATTCAATTGCAAATTCCGCGTTGCCTACAGCCACCGCAGCAAGAAAAGTGAAGTTCGCTACAACACTTGTACGATTCGTCAGAAAAGATGTAACCGTCGGTATTCGTCTTTCCGTGGTTTTCAGATTTGTTTTTATATGAATACAAATTATCTCCCTTTATTTCGCCATTACTTACAAATTTTTACCCTCTTATAATAGCTTATTTATTTCCTTTCATCCTTAAATTTTCTATGAAATTACTTTTCCATAAACATATAATTATAGAAGCACGGAATATTACTAAATATTAGAATTCATACACATTACCTTTATCTGTAAAATGAAAGATTCTAAGTATAATTATATTCGTTGCTAACAGTAAATGACAAAAAAATTATGCAATATACTTGGTGCACTCTATTTATCAAATAGGAACTTTTCTGTTATGGAAATTTATTTAAAGTAACATTTTTATGCCTAAAACTCACAATTTTATTGTAGATGTTATTCTTAGAGTAAATTCGAGGACAAAATGCAGCGCTGTTGAAAACATGTTCGGTTAACAGAAGTACCCGGCCACTTGATTATGGCGTTCATAGAGGTAGATAGGAAATTAGAACCACGCCAACGGAGGGGAAAATGATTTTAGAAACTGAAGTTAAAAGAAACAGTTTGTAGAGAAATGTGGTCGAAACTGAATGTAAATTATGATGTAAAAGAAGAAAATATATGGTTTCTCATCTGGAGCCTGGACGTGGGTAAAAGATCCAAAGATGACCTCGTTCCTGAGAAATAATCGTGGATAACCCATGACTGAGGGGGAAAAGGCGGAAGTTTGTGGTGGAGATCTGAGGATCGGTAACTAAGAACTAAGAGTCGGTGTCTCAGTATTAGTTTAAATATTAAAGCTACATTGTGGTGGCAGGTAGTTGAGTGAACTTTTATTTAAATTAGAGCACCGTTTCGAGGAGTTACGATAACTTGTAGCAGTCACTTTAAGACGTGAACATTGGTCACCCACTAAAGCTGTATACATTATGGTGACAAAAACTTCCCGCCCTTCCAATCATTAACTAATTTTGTAAGTAACAAAGAGAAAGGAAATTATTAAGGTTTTCATGGTTTAAACGTTTTTTTGAAACGATGTCTTTGGTTACTTTGTGTTTAAATTTCTTCAAGCTCATTTATTTTTGAATCGGAGGAGGTTAACGGTCAAAGTTAAAAACGTTTACGTATTCGTCAAACGGTAGTGTTCTAGTTATTTATATTATATATATACATTGTAATATGTTACAGATGTCATTAATGGCAGTCAAAACTCCTGAGACAGAATTATTAGCTGCTCTTTTGAGACAAGCCGACATTACCGTATGACGTGCTACCAGCGAAAACATTATAAGAGCGCAAATATTAGAAGTTGACGACCAGCCATGGTTTTGTGTTTTGGTGTAGTGGTTTCCCGACGGGTCGCAAATGTAGGAGGAGCGTCCGGTCTAGAACTAGCTACCAAAATTAATGGCAGTGAGACGCCGAACTGACGTATGATTGATATTTGATAGTGCACGGCGGAGAACAGTAGAGTTCGAGGCGAGTCGCGGATCTTGTGATTTATGAGAACGGATGTTGTATTTAGTAGATGTCCACGCTCTGAGGTTTTTCTTGAACTCATTACTCCAGAATAAAGTTCTTGTTATTAAATTAATGTTGGTACCTGGCGCACAACTAACATGAACTAAGCAAATAATCGATGGCAGAGCACATCAGAGGGTGACGTTACATTTGTACAGTACCTGCGTTACATTTTTGACGACGCAACTGGAATCCACTGTTACAATATATTATACGGAGTATCCTTGTCAACCGACAGGAGAACAAGACCGGGAAACAATCTGGATTTGAATATCGATGTTTTCAGTACGTTAGCATAGTCTTACCATTGCAGTTGATGCCCATTGTTGAGAAATGAAGTAAGGAAGTTGATGCGAACATATACTCCAGCTTAATCCGAATATCTTTATGATCAATTTGGGAAATCTAAAGGATGCCAGGAGATTCTAACCCCAATCATCACCAGTTACAACACCGTTTCTTCCGTGATTTTGAAATTTATTTAGAATAATGAACTTTTGGCTTATTGTTTATTTCATCATAAGTAAACACTGAACAATTGTCTTTAAACCCGTCGGTCTAATTGCAGTCATCTGTCATCGTATCCGGTGTGGCGTCCCGTTAATCGCGGGAGCGAACTCTGAAATAGACGTTTGACTCGGCCATGAGTCATGAGTTCGTTCCGGTTGCTGATCGCATCGAGCTGTGGACACGGCCCGTGAATCAATCACGGTTGCTGGACACACGTCACTCCAAGCCACGCAGTTACGACTCCCTCACTTAATTACAAATCAATGGCCGTACTAAGCACATCACTAATCTACCTAAAATACATTTCTCCGGATCGAATTTACTCAACTAACTTTTTCAATCTGAACTCTATACGAATTAACATGATATAAAATAGCAATTCCAAATTAAAGTGAAAAACAGTACGCAATTTAAATTACTTCATACATTAACTACAGAACCACAACCCAATCAAAATTTTCGCTGTAGTAGTAAAATAAATTAATTTTTTAACTTTAATTTAGAGGCTTAATTACTAGTATATATTTTATATACTGAACGTAAACCTAATATTAGAAAAAACGAATAAACTGAACTCTTGGAATGTTTTTTTTGTTCTAGAATAAACTAAAAATCGCTATATCATAACTCCAAGTATGTGTTGCGGGAGAGTTTCGTTCCTCCTACGTCACATGAAGGCTGTGACATTTCATTCCACGAAGCACGAATGATAAAGGGTTGTATCTCATGGGATATAAAAGACGAAGGCGTTGACAGTAGCCTGAGAACAAACGACTGTTCATGGGAACGTCATAAATACGTACTAGAGCTGAAATACTTTCATTCTTTCTCCAACGAGAACAAAGTCCCTTTTATTACTAAATATTTTTCTCTAAATATGTCTATTGTTATTTCCATACATATTGTGGCAGACTTAAGTAGGAGCTGCCATACCATCCTTTAATAACATCATATCTATGCCATATCTACCTCCCCCTCCCCTTCCCCTCGAAAACTTTTAATTTTTAATATTTTACTTATTTACTAACAAAATTTCACAACATTCGATAACTAATAACTTGGATGAAACGAAAATATTATTTACCAAAGCTTATTTAAAATTTTAGTAATTGCCAAATTAAATCTTTTTTCAACAATTGCCGAGTTCTTTGGGAAAGACGGTACCTTAGGATCGTTGGGAGCCTGTTAGAATGGCATAATTTGTTAACAGCTTTTATTGATGAGGTCCTACAATGGAAAGTTTTACAGAGTAAAGGGACAAGACTTTAATAGCTGTGTGAGATTCTTAATGATGTCGGGAGGAAACGGACGGAAATTAAGTTTTATATATTAAGAAGTTTGCAGTGCTCCTTGGAGAGCATAATTGGACGATGTTAGGCGTAATTAAAGTATAGTGTTAATGATTATAAAAGGATAGTAAGGTGTTTTTATTTTAGAGAATTTATTTTGAATATAGGGAGAGTGCATCTGGAAACACGAAACTTAGTACAGTCATATGCAACATTTAAATATATAGAGAGATCTTGCTACAGCATATTTATGATCAGAACCAAATTTTTTCATTATAATTACCTACAGTAATGGACTCTGATAAAAATATTCAGAGTTTGCTTTTATTTAAAAAATTTAAAAGTAAATTAGTAGTTTGTAATTACATATTTAATTATAAATTTAATATAAATAAAAATCATCCTTTATTAAATAGTCCTCGATTTTTATTTGCAGAACATAGCAAATAGACAATTTTTAAAACAACAGAAGATTTCGCAATTTACTGGCATAATAAACTGCAAAAAGCAAAGACAAGAAACAAAGTCAACATACGTACATTACAATTAAGGTTAGAGATTTACAAAGAACTGTAACTACAAAATTGTGAAGTAGATGGAAACGATAAAAATGGTATTAATGCATTAGAAATGGGAAAATAGAATGTAAGAGTTATCACTTAAGTATCATTTATATTAAAGGGATTACTGACAAATTTAGTAAGTTAATACGTGATGATTGTTAGTATGAAAATAAGTTAATTTTAAAAACTGTGAATATGTCAATTATGCATTATGTCAATGGAATGTAAAAATTGTGCAAAATATACATCGGTCACTCTGGAATGAATACATGCAAAAGAATTTATTATCATAAGGCTAATACGAAAATAGGTGCAAAATCTAGAACCACACTTTCTTAACATTTTATTGAATTTAAACATGAAGTTGATTGGAACCAATGTATAGTTTTGCATAGACAGAGGAACTTGGTAAAAAGAAGTGTTAGATAGTTTAAACATACAAAAAGAAATTGATAAAGTTGTGAATAATGAGTGTGAGGTTGGAAGCATAGGAATTGTATACGCAAACTTAATAAAACAGTTGTAACACAATTATTGTATAAATTTACTAAATAAATGATTGACTTTATAAATTTTTGTTTAAATAATGTAAAATGGTAATTTTAAAATGTAAATAGTTCTGGTAATGTGAACCAGATGGCTAGGCAAAAGTGATAAATTCTGTGGTTGAAGTCGTCCCTGTACATACGTGTACGTGTTTTTATGTTCAGAGCAGTTACAGTTCTTTGGAAACCTCCAAAATGTCTATATTAATATATATATATATATATCGGTTTACATTTTATTGTTCCTACCGTATTTAATAAAGAAGAATATTATGGTTCTTCTTATTAGATATATATGTAATAAATAAAAAAGTTTTGACTCATATTTTGGAACTTCATCAGGCTACACAAGGAAAGGTAATACCAGAGAAATTAATAACTCAAAGATTAAGTTACAATTATGAATATTATAGAGGTCTAATAATTTCAATAAATGCCCTATTAATACCGGGAATGTATATAAATTGTCAATCTCCACGTGGTGGTAAAATTTCCCCTCGCTCTAGTAATGTCTGCCGTAAGCTTTCGTGCAAAGAGTACGCAATTTCTAAAGTTCCCAATTTAGAATGGCCAGGATTGTGGTTGTCGATCTGAGATACGACGTGTGCTAATTGCATCGCGAACAGCATGATTACCAACCGCGGCCTGCGGCTGTGGCGAACCTCCAGCTCCAGCAGACTCCATTACTCCAAGCTGGCGGCGCGGTTCATGCATGCGCACCTGTGCCAATCGGATATTACTCGCTACAAGACGTCGGGGACAAACTTGCGACAAACAACAATATTATGCAGCTGTACAAACATGGTTACTGGTGCATTCCCGCTGATAAGCCAGTAATACAGACATTCGGAAACAGCAATAACACGTTATAACGTAGAGGAGGGCTCCATGTTTCCGAGTCCTCCAGAATTCGCATCTAAGAACAAGTGGCGCAGTTTTGTGAATACATTTAGGGCTGCAACATGGATTCAAAACAGCGAAGTTTATTTAACATCTACACGTTCACTTTTATTTCATTCTTATTTGTAACATAGGTTTAAGGTTAAACTGTTTTCAGTTTACTGGCAACTCAAATTGTCGCAGCTGTTTACTAATCAGATTGACTATTCGGATTGACGATAAATTAAAGTGGAATGACCATATAGATCTTCTTGCCGGAAAACTAAGTTCAGCTTCTTATTCTCTGAGAACACTAATGCAACACGTTGACAAAAAGTACGTCAAAATGGTTTATTTCGCGTATTTTCTTTCAATTATGAGCTATGGCATCTCTAATTGGGGAAACTTCACCAGGAGTAATGAAATATTTAAGTTCCAAAAGCGTGCAATTAGAATACTTTCTAGCACGAATCCTAGATCGAGTTGCAAACCTTTCTTCAAAAGTTTGCAAATACTTTAACAAGCGTATATATTTATGAAATATTAAAGTTTGTAAAGCGAAACACTAATTTGTTTCAAACAAATGGCGAGTTTCATGAATACGCGACCAGAAATCGTTCAGCTCTAAGGTCGGACAAGCATCGCCTTGCTCTACACCAAAAAAGTATTCACAATACCGGGATAATTTTATACAACAGCCTTCCGCCAGAGGTTACAAATAGTACCTACAAAAGCTTCGTGAAGCAGAGTAAAACAATTCTTTTAAATGGCGCGTTTTACTCGGTACAGGATTTTCTTAATCGTCCTTCTAGTATTTAAATCAAGGTTCCTGCAAAATGTGTTGAATGAGCTGCCTTGTAAAATAGCACATCACATATCTTTAAAATTTCTATTCAGTTTTTTCTGCTCTTTTGTTTGTTTGTTTCATGTATTGCCTGGAGCTACGACAGAGGGAAGGACAGTTTCCTGGTCGCAGAGCTCCAAGTAGTTAAAACTCCATTGCGTGTTTCTCAGTGTGTGCTTGTTTGTGTTTCCCAGTGTGTGTGTGTGTGACATCGTGTGTCCGTGTTGTGTTTATATTGACTTTTGTCTATATACATTTTCTTTTATTAATTTATTTTAAGTTTATTTGTCTTTAATTATGTCTTTCATTTTGTTCATTTTTAATCTTTAATGTATGACGTATCCCATTTCCTCAATCGAGGATTAATGGAAACAACAATAAATCTAAATCTAACTATACTCAATCCTTGATTACACTACGTAACAAATTTTCAGAAAATTTCTGTTTCTGGTTTCAATGTACCGTATTCTGTTTGATTGAGCATCAAGTATCCATAAAAGAGTACTTATACCCCTGAAACTTTGCTTTTGTGGTTGTTGCATTAGTATTTACTTTACTGCCAAGTATTTACATGTTTTAATTTTTTTTTTTTTGGCCAGGGGCATAGCAAACTATTGGTTGCATTGCGTTCCCTTCTGGATCTCCCTTTTCAAATTCCGTACCAATGTTGATAATGGGGCATTGACTTTAAACGTATCACCTCAATCTACCACCTACAAATACTATATATAATATTTTATTCTAACATAATAATGATATTAATATTCATATTTATGTAAATTGGGCACCTTTTCTGCTTTTAACTCTAACTTTTTGCAGTATGTTCGTAGTCTGTTGCTAAAATATGCTCTTGAGAAGTAAAGAGTACTCTCTGCAACTAATATACGTATATTTAGGAACAATGAACACTTGCGGAAACTCATGCACAGAAAGTTTCACACTGAAAACTCGTAATGAGGACTATGGAGCCCACTGCAGGAAGTAGAAGAGAATAAAAGGTGTTATGAAATCTTGCATACAGCCAGTGCCACCAATTAGCAGTCGTACATTTACGAGGACATAGCCACAGGACCCAATTACTAAGTGTTGTTTACTGTAAATTAATCAGCCAATTAGGAGCACGCACCCTATCAACACAACTCATCTAATTGGGGTTTCAATTATATATTTCATTAGGTTTGTTAATTTCACGTATAGTTACTTTAATTTGTTTTCAAATTAATTCAGTCAGTTTGTTATGAAGACGTGGTAAACTACAAATTCAGTAGATATGAATATCATGTTAGCGTATTTTCAACGCAAATCAGCAATCAACAAAGTTTCTAAAAATATCCAAAATAAGGGGTTTAAAATTCAGTGAACAAAATTGTATTTGGTTTGATTCGTAAACCAAAAACACAAATATATTTCACATTAACTTGTAACATTTAAATATCCTAATTATTCTCATGATACACCAATTATCATGAGATATTCTGAACTTCGTTATAAATAAATGTTCATTTCTATGCATTTTATATTCGTTTCTGCATTATCTGGAAAAATAACAAATATTTATTACTAATAACGCTGAACCATTTCAAATGTAATTTTCATTATACCTCCCATTTATCTGAAAAACGCTATTCACTTTCTCCAGAATTTCAATAATCATTGAAACGTGAGTACATATAAACGATAATTTTTTCTTTTGCACCTACTTTTTAGATATATATTTCCAGAAAATCGAGTTTTCTTGTTAAAATTTCAGAGAATCTTTATATGCTTACTTCGGGAATTTTGTTATTTTTATAGTTTTCAAAAGCAAATCTTAAATGAATGCAGGGAGACAAATTTGTCAGAAATAATTTAATATCAAAAAAATTATGACGATGTTTCGTCCTCAATCCATTAAAATTTACATACAAAAATTTTTGGCTAAATATATTAGTACAAAATTATATAAAATCGTTTTCAACTTATAATTTCCATGCATTTACACATTCTCCTAATAGAATCAGCCAAATATTGACGTTATCTGTAGAATTTCGAAGGCATGCTAAATCTGCAATGCTCGTTGTAACCGAAATTAGTATATGAATTATATGTATTGTATTATGAAGAATTATACAGTAAAATTGCGTTTAAAAATAATTATCCTATTTAATACGCAAACATTTTGATATATAGGGAATTTATAAAACTAAAAAAGTATCAAATTTGATACTTCACATTCCTAATCTCTTTGGTGTGATTAATGAAGGTTTTCTCAACTTTTTTTATTCTGTTTTTATTCGGACCAACAAACGAGGTCTTTAGTGACTTGCTACTTAGGTATCTGATTTTACTTTTCTCTACCCAGTATACACAGTAAGGGTACTTGAAAATACTCACACACACCCAGGCCCTTGCCAGAAATCGTCCCGTACCCTATCTCATGTCTTTAATTACTGCTTCCACCGCTGCTGTTATGCGGTTCCTCAGATCACTGTTGCTGGAAATGGAGATACAAATCGAGTCATTCAATAAGGTCTGGTGGTCTTGCAGACTAGTGACATAAGGCTGAATAATTTTGTCCAGTACGGCTTATGCATCGCCGTGGAGGTTTATCTTTTAGAACCTCTCGCACGAACAGACTACATTGAAACTCTAATTTCCTTTTCTTAACTATACAGTTTTCACTCACATCCGGGAAAAGCTGAAAAATGACGAATTTTTGAATTCGTGTTAACAAATGATAATGTAAGTTGCTGAAAACAGTGCTGTTGATGTTTAAAATTAACAATAAAAATTTATTTATTAATTACATTACAATAATTTGGTTGATATTAATATATGAATTAAGTTCAACTTAAGGAAATTATAAGTGAAATGAATGGAAATTGTACTTAAATCTATTTTAAATAATATTATGCAAAAATTTAAATCAACACTTAATTAAATGTAATTTCTATTTTTACATTTTTTGTTGTTGTGGTATTCAGTCCTACCCTATCTTGCGCAAGTTTTTTCATTTACGCAAAACCACATCTCACATCCTCCCTAATCTTAGCGTAAACTATCCTTGACCTCCCTCTTCTGTTTGTACCCCACACACTTCCCTCTAATGAAAATTTTACAAGACCATCTTGTATTAAAACGTGGCCTTTTAATCTAGGCCTTCTCTTGGTCTAAGTCCTCCATATTGTTCTCTCTCCTCCTATTCTGGTTAATACTTCTTCGTTAGTGATTTAATCCACCCAGCAGATTTTCAACATTCTCTTTTAGCACCACATTTCAAAGGCTTCTATTATTTTTCTTTCTGCAATTCCTATCCTCCACGTTTCGCACCCATATAACGCCACGCTCCATACGAACATATTTAGCAACTATTTCCTAATATTCACACTTATATTACCCGTAAGTAAATTCCGCTTTTTCGCGAAAACCTTCCTTACATGTGCTATCCTACTCTTTATGTCTACTATACTTCTACCATACCTGGTTATTATGCTTTCCAAGTAGCAGAATGTTCTGTCAAAATATCCCTTCCCGATCTAACACCTTTTGTAATTCCACTGCTTCACTATTAATCCTCATATTTAACTCTTTCTTCAGGACCCCGTTCATGTCAATTATTATGGTTTCTAAGTCTTCTTATGATTCCCCTAATACTACAATATCGTAGGCAAAGCGTCAGGCTTTTATTTCTTCTCCTTGCAGGATGATTTCTTTCCCATATTCAGTTTTAACTTTCATCGTTAAAAAGCATGGACGACAGGCTGCATCCTTGTCTTACCCCTTTCTTGATTACGGCTTTCGTTTCTTGATCTTCTATTCTAATTACTGCTGCCTGTTTTCTGTAGAGGTTATATATAAGCCTCCATTCTCGATTTTTTATTCCAGTGCTCTTCAAAATCCTTTTTAGATTTATAATACTCAAAAACCATTGTACATCTGTTGAAATCCTAGATTGAGAACGGAACGTCGTCTTAAATTTCATGACATTTTATTACTAAATTAATTATGATAAATTTGACTTTTCTCATTGATTTGTGACTTTATGGAAGTGTGATGAATTTAAATATTTTTAAAATTTTTCTGCGATCCTTACAGTCATAAAAAATGTAGAAAGAAAACCGAGACGTACTTAAGAGGACATTTTCTTTCAGACCCTTAAAACAGGATCCTAAATACGTGTACTAAGTAATTTACAGTAAATATTTAGTGACAATGATCACTATAAATCGGATATGTTATTCTTTCTGTCCGATATGGAGAAGAAGGTGAATTGTGCTGGTAGAGGGAGGGAGATAGAGAATACAGTGTTTGATGGATTAAAGTTTGGAACGAATCTAGAAGTATGTGGTTTAAAATGTAACTGGAGAAAAATTAGTGGGGAATGCAGCGTGACCTTTCTGGAAATAAGAGTACGATAACCTCGCGGCGTCAACTGTTTTTAACAAAGTGTATGTAGCGTTGTTTGACAGACGTTTGTTGTGTACGGCTACTGAACCCTGAGGCTTTCACATGCAGCATTCTGACCTCTTACACTTCTCCGAAGTAGAATAACGGAGTAGCCAACCAAACGTTACACGCTTGTAACTCTAGCATTACATTCAACCCCCGCGCATATCAAGGCAAACACTTTCCTCCGACCACAGTGTTGACTCTCCAACACAACACTTTCTTCTGCACAAAGCCAGAGCTACCTGCCAGACACTTACATCAGCTGAAACAAATAGAGAAATGTAGGTCGCAAATATTTATTGTTGAACTGAGCCTAACAGAGAATCTCAATTAGCGTCACTGAGTTCCTTGTAACGCTGCCGTTTCACTAGAGAAACCGGAGAATGTAAATACAAACATTTCCTTTCAAACTGTTGACAATACATCATTAAAATGCATCAATAAACATTCACATTCAAACTATAGGGTTTATCGATGCTGACATGGAATTAACAAATTTCTGTTTTATATGACAGTGCATACATGAGACTTTCAAATAAAAGAAGAATTTCGTTAATATATCATATACAGCATGTTTTATTTCAATTCAACATCAACCCGCCCTTATTGAAAACCCCTATACTTTACTATCCATACGTCCTTCATCTAATCAGGCAAATAATATTTCTGGTCTCACTAGGTAAACCCGTAAAAATATTAAAGACTCGGGTCTATTCTGTAGATTTACACTAGACAACCAATCAATTTCATCAAGACCAGCCATAGGGCTTTTGCCCTCCTCACCCGAAAGCTTTAAAAAATTGCGATTTTTTATCAAACAGAATTAAAAAAAACTGTGTCAACCTGAAAAATACCTGAATTCAGACAATTAATAATTAACGATGCATCCAGAATTGTTCTACTGAAAATCAAAAATTTCCATCTTTAACTAATGAACGACAATGAACTTACAAACTCAAACAGATTACTACTTTCATAAATAATTTAAATATATAATTAAAAATTCAAGTTAAAAAATGTACAAAGTATAAACTCAAATTAAAAGAGTTGATGATAACTTTCTAAGATCTGATTTAGTAATCAATTCATTGACCAAAATGGCAGACCGATTGATACGATTTAGAGTAGACATGCTTCTTAAAAAAAATTCTTATTTTTAATTTCGGTAATTATTTCGCTGGTAGTGTCAGAAAAATTCTTATAGAATTCCTCACATTTATTTCTATTTTAAAGGAAAGTAATGACTTTAAAGAACTTCGACTGGATCTTCTGTCTGTCATTATGAGTAACGCAACGTTGTTATTATTTCAAAGAGAATGCATACTTACAGATATAAACATTACAAAGATTATAATAAAACTATTTAAGAGATGAAACGAAAGATTTGGAATTACTTTGATTCAGTTCCCAACAGTCTTTGTAAAAAATACACAAACTATAAGATCAGAGGAATTACCAGGTGGTTTTGTCTTCTAAATTTTGCCGCGGTAGGCAGTTGCCAGGTTCAACCCTGGTTTCTGAGTACACTAAATAGATGTCATAAGACTGAAATCAACTATATCTCAACTATCCTAATCACTTTTACTCTGTAACTAAACATTTAACACTGACAAGTATTTCTAGGGTTATAAATTCACAAAAACAAATATATCACATCTTAAATAAGAGTGTGTAAAACAGTGGTTAACAAACAGAGATAAATAGAATCTATAAAAATTTCTCTAAATGCACGTGATGAGAGGAGCTACTTTCTTTCATAGCCAATCAGAGTCGAGGTCGAATAAATATTCAAAATCTAAAACAATCTGACAGGAACTGACAATTTTTTTCAGTATCCGGACTAATAAATTCTGCTCATCAAACATATCTTATCTGTCCAGTTGACTAGGTGATCACAATATTCCAATGAGTTTTTCACAATTTGACATGAAAGTATCACTCTTTTGTTTCTTCCAAAATCCGACTTCCGCATTCCCTTTTATGGGCAAAGAAGTATTATAATTCTGTTTTCATTAGAATAAACATAAAACTCTTTTGATTTCCTCGTTGTTTTAACGTTATACCTCAGAAATACAAGGAGATAAGTTTCAAATTAATGTAGCCTCATAAAATAAAAATGGATAATATATAAAGTACTAACAATTTAATTCTCCAACAAATTACTATTACTATAACAGATTGGCTAATGGAAACTTGAAGGACTACACACAATCATTGTCTCAGTTTACAGAAGAATTTTTTTTACATATTGAAGTAAGATCACAGTTATCTTTATAAGTCCACTAAAATTAAAGGACAATTTTAAAGGAGTATATTTTGGATCTTATTTAAAGACAGAAACATCTAGTATCATAACTTAACAGAGGCCGTAAGGGTCAACATTTTTATGAATATATAATTTATTTGAGTTATTAAAAGCGTTAAACACACACTGTGAAGTTGAACAGTATTATTTACATACAAATAGCTATTACGAATAAACATTAATCATCATTTTAAATTATAATTTCTGTTTTAATTTTCCTAATAGCTACATAATTATTCAATTTTCAAGTATAATTTGTCATTTAAATAACTAATCAAATTAATTTTGTTACTTGAATCAAGTTTAGGTAACACCTAATAGAATACAGGGGCAATGTGACCTCAAATTAACTATTATCTGTTGGGAAACTCAAATAATTATTTAAATTCACGTCAGTTCTAGTCCCACCATAATATTATAAGAAATCTCCTTTAAGTAAGTTAATAAATGTAGTAATACTTATAGAAAGTCACATTTTCAGTCCAACTGTTCAGTAACCTTATATAATTTTGTATATGTCTTACATTTATGTTAACTTTTAAATAATTGTAATAAATCTCACCGACTTCTATCCCTCATGATTTATCTTAATGTTAGCTAAATAGATCACGATGTGAAGTACCGTAGAAATATATTTGCTTTGCAAAGGTTGCTGCTTTTCCAACCTCCCTTTTGTATTTTCAGTAAGTCTCGCGTTATCTCCCTTGCTGTTCCGTATTTATCTTTGTGCAAATGTAAATGGGAATGGCGTCTGTGTTTTGTAGCGGACCAGAGATTCAATTTACAGTGCAAAGTTAACTTATGTTGCCAACAGCTGCTGTGACATTAATATTACCATACAGCACTGCGCGAAAACATTACTCTTGTCGGAAGTCGATCCGCTATGAACCGCCCCGTCGCTGACTTTGTTTCCGTTAACATCGCCAGACTTGTGACCTACGATCTTTAACGTCCAACTAATTAACGCAATATACATATTCCAGTGGGAGACTTTCCTTATTTATTCGAGGAGATTAAAGCTGGAACAGTAAATTAAGCCCAAAATCTTTACGTTTTAAGCTGTGCTCTGCGTTGTTTAGCCAATGGAAAGGCTTCTTTAGTAAACTGTTATCAGGGAGATGCGAATCTGATCTTCCACGTTAACTGCGTTGGCTCAGTTTTGATCCGCAATAAGCATTTCGCTCATTTTCAATCAGCATAAAAAATATGTCTTGTCTCAATCCAAAATAATAAATATTGTAATGGAGTAATAAAACATTTATTTTACATTCAAGGGTTTACTTTTAATTTTAATAATAAATTTTCTGCCTGCAGTTTACGTGGGAAAGGAAATTGAGGGCAGGAAGATTGGGACATGTTGCTCAGGCATAAATTCAAGATTGGCCACGTGGGAAGGCCACCCTATGAAAAAACAACTAGTGCAGAAAATGAAGATACTACCTTTCTAAGGCGTCATAAGAAGTTCATGCAAGTTAGCCTGAGAAGTACGTCAAAACAAAGTTGACTGACCAGTCAATACAAGTAGGAAAGTAACCTGTGTCTAAAGTTATACAGAGAGACCAAATACGTGAGGGTTGCTTGATAAATCTGGTAAAAATGTAACACGATTTCTTTTAGAAAACTTACTTTATTTATCAACATAGCCTTGGCTGTAGCCCAACGAGCTACCAATTTTTTTCAACCTATCACAAAAATAGGTTTTGTGAAACACCGCAAATTACGCCGCCAAGAATTCACTTGATGATAGGTCTGGTGAATAGGGTGGAATCCCAGCTCATACAACTTCTCCAATAAGATTGTTGTTGTGTGCTCTGGTGTATTGTCCTGGTGAAACAGTGCTTTCTTGGTCTCTCTCAATCAACACGATCCAACAGAACAACAAAATAGAGCCCAATTAAGCTTGTTCCCATGTTATAAGAAATATAAGAATATTATTCCGTGAAAATCCCAAAAGACAGTGGTCATCACCTTTCCAGATGACAAATTCTCTTCTCCTTTTTCGTTGCACCACGGCAGCTGGAGCCCAACGATGGGTGAAATGATGATGTTAGGAAAGTGAAAGACAAATTGAAACAGCCAATCAAAAATTTAGTATGGACAGGATCGTAAAATTTATTTTAACTCTGTTTTAACCTGTAAATTTTAACTGTCACCTCATACTTTCTTTAGAGAACATTGTACTGGATGGTTATAGCACACTGAGTCGAAAAATATTAAATATAATAACCTATTTTATTTGAGGCTGCAGTATTGGTTACGAAATTACTCTCATAATAGAATCAAGTCCTGAAATTTAGATACATGTAAAATAATTTTGACATTTGCTGAAATAGATTACAAGTCAATAAGAGAAATTGTCCCAAGACAGACCCTTGTGGAAGGCCAATCTTTATTTGTTACTAAACTGAGTGAAAGATTTTGAGTTTTCGATGTAATAGGAATAGGATGTTTTAAAGTATCCATTATAACGTATGACTTTGGCCCTACAAGCTATTTTAAATTAAATACTTAATCGCTATCTTCCAATTATATATCTTAATGTATAGCCCGCCATTTCCCAAAGGAAATAAAAAAGGTTATTCGTTGAAATGTTCTCATAGTGAATATTAATTAAATGAGAGCGTAGAGCCTTCCCTTTTTACGAATTTTCTACGAATATCTCGTCTGACACATAGAATGTTCCTATATATTTTCCTAGTAATCGACCACGGTGTAAAATGTGTGTGTCAAAATATCGAATAGAGTGCACATGAATTGAAGTGCTTAGTAAATATCTGAACGCTCATAAGAGCAACGTTTCCATAGTCTCAAAGTCGCTGCGGACAATTTTTAAGTTAATTTGCTCTTCATGGAGGCACAATAAACGTCAAGTCTCACAAAGCAGTGATTCCTCTTCCATAACGGAGAAATAGTGTTTCGAAATTTTAAAGTTAGTGGTACTTAATTACCAACATTCTAAAGTACAAAATAATAGAACAAATTATAATTTTATAGTAGGTTATAGAAGTGTATGATAAAATATTAATTCATTGCTGGATTCAGAATTTCATAAATTAAATCAATTATTTTTACGCATTTTGGATTAACAATAAAGTTTAATTATTTCTTATAGTATTCGTGGCAGAATGTTTCAGATGGAACAAAAAAGAATCTATTTTTTCAGTCTCAAGAACAACGACTCAAGATTTCAGTAAGAACAATAAGCTACTAAATATTTTATAGGTAAATAAGATTAGTTAGAAGATCATTCCATGAACAAAAGGAGAGGGAAGAAGCTGTGTATTATAATGAAATGGTTGCCGCTATAAACACATTGTAAACTTTTGTTTTAAGTCCAATTTAAGGAAAAATAAATGTTCGTGTGTCACGAGGTTATCTTTTGATATTATTTACACGTTTTAATTTAATTACTGATTAATGTGCGTGTCCTATACGAGTAATTCCTGTTATATATGTATTTATAATTCCAGTTTTAAACTAATATCGTTCAATAGTTCAACCAGAAAATTTTTGTTAGTTAATCCTTACATATTTCGATCACTTAAAGTTATTACACTATCATGCAGTACACATAACCAGACGTCAAAAACATAATTAGTTAGAAAATGACCAAATAATTAAAAATTCGCTGAAATAAAATGTCAATTATTTAGAACTGAATTATAATAGAATGTTGAGGAGTTGAGTCTTGTGTTCTCCAGGCTGATATTGTCACACTCAAATATATTTTTAATATTTTAGCATTAAGTAGTTTTAAGTTTCACTGTTCATCAGCAAGATTCATACTACTCTAATTAACTCAGATTGGCATAAAATAGTGCATAAAGGGAGAAAAAATATATAATATTGTTTTGTATTCAATTATATCCCAGTATTTGTTTCTATCTGTTGTTTTTGGACTGTAAAAAGTTATCTTTGTCGTCATAAAAATTGTACATTTGTCAGAAAATCTTATGAAATATAAAATAATTGTGTGATAATCAACTATTGTAGAGGCATAAGTTAATCTTTTGGCGAAAAATTCTCCAGTAAATCTTGAGATTTCGGTTACCGTGAAAATCGCCCTGAAAGTTTTTCCCATTTCAAAGAAAATAAAATATTTTTGTTTTCAAGACTTTTTAGTATTTGAACTGAATTTTGCATTTTTTAACGTCAAAAGCAAGAAAATAATTATTTTTCATTAATACGTAACCCGTTAAACATACGAATGTGTTCATGTTGTTGTATCACAACGGTGAAATTCACTCCTTGTCGGGATCACAAACAGAATCCTATCACAATTTAGTGTATCACTTACTGCTTTTACGCGTAATTTTGTTGAGCATGAGTGCAAAAGAGGGCGAGGTGAAAGAGTATGGAGCAGAGGAGAAAGTATATTGCCCCAGTTTAATAATATGCTAATGCCCTCGCGGAAGCGTTTCTATAGGGATACAGGGAGCTATTAGAATATAAATGCCTGCTTAAAGCATGTTGTGTCCTGTGAAGAATTAAGACATCGTTTATATTATGCCTGTTGGCTATAAATTTATTCTTCCGGGAAAATTTTTTCCTCGTACCCTTGAAATATTGCTCGTAACTCCCAAGATTTGTGCACTGCTACTCCGTGCGGCTTTGAAAGTAAATGAAGCATTTCTTTCCCCCTTAATATTTGATATTGTTTACTCGGTACTTCATTTACATAAACTATCGTTATTTTTCAAGGGATAAAGTTTAAAATTAACTAAGATTAATCCAACTGTCAGAAAGATGGGGTACATTTATCATGCGTATATATTCTGATTAAAGATCAAAGTCCTTCTCGCTTCATAAAATTATAAAATGGCCTCTCGGGTTTCACTTCATGAACCTCCGTTAACATGAACGTTTCGACGGCTAGCGCAGAAGAAGATGGCAGTGTTAGCAGTCGAAACGTCGATCTTCCCGGAGATGAACCCTGTATCGAAATTGGCCTAACAGATAATCTGTATGATAATAGTTTTTATATAATAAATAAAAAATAAATTAAAAAAGGGTCTAAATGTTTGGGATTTATTACCCTGTCGGTAACTTATTACAATCGCGCTCAAGTCAAATTAGATGTGCAATTGTGTTACATCATTACAAGTTTGTTGATATACCAAGAAAATTGCGTGAACTAGTTTATTTAATACTTTTATGCTGTAGGACAGCCTACTTCTTCCAGACTCTTTTTATCTCGACATGAAATATTTTATTAGAAAGAAAAATCATAAATCGTGAGTGTGAGCTGCGATGCTTCACGATAGTACGTTGTTGTAGTTTTCAGTCCATGCTAACCTATTCTATACAAGCCTTTTCATTTTTATACGATTACCACATCCTTCCTAACATGCTTATCGTATTCCGTCTTTGGCCTCCCTCTTCTGTTCTTCTAATACTAATTTTACAAGACCTTAATGTCTCAAAACGTGACCTATTAACCTATCCCTTGTCTTGGTCAAAGTCATCCATATTTTTCTCTCTGCTTAAACCTTCCTGGTTATTTACTCTATCCACTCAACTGATTTACAACATTCTGCTATAGAAGCACATTTCGAAAGTTTCTATTCTGCAACTCCTACAGTCCACGTTTCGCAACCATATAACGCCATTTTTAATACTTAATAATTATTTCCTAACATTCCTACTTATATTAGTCGTAATGAAATTCCTCTTTTTTGCCAGAGCCTTCCTTGTCTATGCTATCCTATTCTTTATGTCTTCTATTCTTCTGCCATCCCTAGTTATTATGCTGTCCTAGTAGCAGAATTCGTTAACTTCCTTCAAATCCCATACTACGCTGCATCACCTTGGTTTTCCCTCCATCAATCCTCATGTTGACTTTACCTCCAGGATCACATACATGTTATTTATTATGGTTTCCAAGTCTTCTTCTGACTCCTCTATTACTAGAACATCATAAGCAAATTTTGGGGGTTTTATTTCTTCTCCTTGCAGTGATTCCTTTTTAACTTTTTTCATTGCCTGTTTTATATATATATATATATAAGTTAAAGAGTATGAGCGACAGGTTGCATCCTTGTCTTATTCCCTCTCTTCTTGATTTCTGCATTATTTTCTTGCTTTAATTATAATTATTCTGCAGATGTTACGGATAACTCTTATCTCGATATTATGTTCCTGTCCTCTTCATAGTACATTTTCGTGAAATTCCTACAAACATAACCCCAATAAAACACTTTCTTGCTCGGATATTTCAGGCTTCAATTAAAATTAATTCCAACTCGTCCAGAAGTATGTAATTAAAGCGTGCTCGTATTGAAAATTGCAGACTTTCATAATTAATTAAATGCATATATACTGAAATAACTAGATGTACACCACAGGTACCGCTTCATCTAACCGAAACTTTTTCAAATTTTTGTAAGCCGAGCCTAAAAGGTATTCATAGTTTACTTTTTCCATTACATGAAGATATATTCAATGGACCCATTTAAAGTTTTTTGAACGAAGTATCTTCGCACAAATTACAGTCTTCATCGGGTAAAAGTGACAAATGAATTTCCTCAAGTTTTAACTACAAACAATAAATAAAGAATTTAAAGTGACAATATATCGTTAAAATATAAGTATTCAAGTATTCCGCTTTGAATTAATGAAAGAATGGTTGAAGGATGTGGATGAATCAGTTCAGCACAACAATTATGATAGGCCTATATATTTTGAATGTATTTCAGTCAGCAGTATTTTAATAATAAATATGAAGGATTCATTAAAATGTGTCAATTTGTACACCGTTTAAGGAAATTTCCAATTTGTTACATCACGTTTAAATAATTTTTTTATATTATCTTATTAAACTGTTTATAGGTAAATTAGAGTTATAGCATTGTGATTACCGAATAATTGTACTATAACAAACATTCATTTCAAATAAATTAAA
Source organism: Eucriotettix oculatus (assembly GCA_034510155.1). Taxonomy (NCBI): domain Eukaryota; kingdom Metazoa; phylum Arthropoda; class Insecta; order Orthoptera; family Tetrigidae; genus Eucriotettix; species Eucriotettix oculatus. The sequence continues at coordinate 79,853,977 of CM067378.1, forward strand.
TTAGAAAAGTTAAATACATTCTTCATACGACAGTAATTCTATATCAATTTTTTAAATATATATATATATGTGTGTGTGTGTGTATAATTCCATCAATTCACTAATTTAATATGAGTGTTTGAAGTAGTTAATATTATTCATGTCTGATTACATATTGAAGTTAATTAAAATGTCAAAAGCGTTATTTTTTTACTTATTTAATATTAGCTGATTTTTCATGTTTTATTATTTTATTCTTAGTCGTTGTGTTACTATTGCTTACACATCAGTTGAAAAATTACTAATTGAAACTATTGCATCTGTTAAGATACTTAATGTGGTGTCCATATTTCTTTATATTATACTTTATTAGAAATACTGTCATTATTTTCATTTTCCACTGCCAAACGTTTTCTGTGTGTCATAGTAATGTATTAATTTATGTATTCTTTACATACGTATCGTTAATATAATTACACTTAAGTTATTTATTGTATAGTCTTAAACTTCGTCAGAATTGGTGAAAATACTGGCGTAAATATTTTTCGTGCTTTTAAATCTAGACACTTAATACACAGTTAGTTGACCGCTTCCAAACAATAGGAATCGATACGTAATCCATTGACAGGAAGTTTGTCGTTACTATTTGGAAAACTGATACAAATTGGACCATAAACTGAGATATCGTCGATTTGTTAACACAGACACGTGCATCGAAATAAAACTTTACGGATGTGTGAAAACAAAGGCAATTAAAACGATTCTATATTGAAATTCACGTGCAAATAAAATATTTGCAAGTGCATTCGCATACAATAGATAAAAGCTTTTATTGGAATTTGTTAAAGAGGGAAGGTGTTTTAATGTGGGGGGAACTTGAAAGATTAATTAATGAAAAAAAATTAAATATGAGAACAAGTATTTGCAGGTTGTGGCCGTAATTTTACGCCTGAATAAACTTGCAATGTAGGTTTTGAACAAAAGTGGACACTAACTACATTCCCTATTTTAAATTTTAAAAAATTAGAGAGACAATAAATAAACAGGAACTTTATTTTAAATAAATTATGAAAGGAACGAGCCACTGTAAGTTGGAATATAATAATGATGCTTTTAAGGTAGAAAAATGACATATTCAAATGATGTAATCGCATAATTTATTTACCGAAAAAATATCGGGCAAAGATTTTGTTATGGGAAATAATTATAATGCGCACGGACGACCTAAAAAGTGTCATATTTTTAAAATAAACCAGAATACGAAACGTTTGCAGTCGGACTCTTGATAAGACAATGTGAACACGGAAAAGATGAAAGATAGAAAAATTTGATATAACTTGGAACTGAAGGGAATTTGAATGAAATGTCAACACTGTCCTCTAAGTGTGGTTCAAACTTACGGGAAAAAATCCGTGCTGATGTTGATAAAAACTTATTACGGATTGCTCGTTTATATTCAGAAGTTCTTCCGCAAACTTAATTTAATATCTAGCGAAAGCTTTTCCATTCCCACATAACCACAACATCCCTAATCTATTCAGCGCATTTGATCCTTGGCCTCTCTCTTCTGTTCTTACACCACACACTTAACTCTAATGTCTATTTTGGGCTCAAGACGTGGCCTACTAATCTATCCCTTCTCTTTGATTTAAGTCCTCCATATTGTTAGCTCTCCTCCTAGACTGCTTAGAACTTCCTCGCTAGTGATTCTATTCCACCAAGCTGATTTTCACCATTCTCCTATAGCACCACATTTCAAAGACTTCTATTCTTTTACTTACTGTAACTCTTACCGTCCACGTTTCGCACCCATATAACGCCCCACTCCATACGAAAATTTTCAAAATTGATTTCCTAATATTCATACTTATATTACCCGCAAGTAAATTCCTCCTTTTTTGCGAAAGCCTTCCTTGCGCTATCATACTCTTTATGTCTGCTATACTTATACCATTCCTAGTTATTATGCAGCTCAAGTAGCAGAATTCCTTAACTTTCTTCAAAATATCCCTTCCCCATCTAACACCGTTTATTATTCCACTGTTTCCGATAATACACTCCATTATCTTGGTTTTCCCTCTATTAAAACTAATTTTGAACTCTTTTTCCAGGACCTCGTTCATGCCATTAATTATGGTTTCCCAAGTCTTCTTCTAACTCCCCTAATAATGACAATATCATCAGCAAACTTTTAATTTCTTCTCCTTGTAGTATGATTCATTTTCCATATTCCATTTTAAATTTCATTGCCAGTTCTATGTATAAGTTAAACAGCATGGGCATCCTTGTCTTACTCCTTTCTTGATTTCTGCTTTCTTTTCTTGATTGTCAATTCTAGTTACAGCTGCCTGCCTTCTGTAGTGAAAGCCTTCTATCTCAATATTTTATTCCTATCCTCTTCAAAATTCTTAATAGTGTGTTCTCATTCACATTATCAAAGGCTTTTACTAAATCTACAAATTGCATGAATGTAGACCTGTTTTATTCTTTTTCTGTCTTCTAAAATTAATTTATTTATAAACATTGTTAATTTAATGTTGTACTCTTAATTTGCTGTTTTTTAATAACCATGTATGGGTATTGATCCACACAATTATACCCACAACACTTTTCATTTCCAGTATCCACACAAACTCTGATAAATGATTATTCCTCCCACCATCCAGCTCATTTAGACCAACTGGAAAAAAAAACTCCAAAGCATTAGGTGCATATAATACATCAGACTTGTTTATAAAACAGATTGCACCATAGAAATATGTCTGCAAATCAATATGAAGAGATTTCAAAATAGTTAAATTAATTTCTATGCACAACAAGGCATCAAATGTAGGCCAATGACTGCCTTGAGACTAGAGAAAGTAACATACCAACAAGTCATTAACATTTCCATTAATGAACCAATATTTTCATTTACTCACAAAATTATAGATTACATTGTTGCAGTTTGTATATTTTTAGAGTTAACAAAAGCTTTGGGTTGCTCAACCACAAGCTACTTCTACAGATTCTAGCTTCAATATGCATCAGTAGTTACATTTAAGCAATTGGAAACACTTTTGTTTAGATAAAACCATTACTCTACTTATAAATTTCATAGATTGCACAGATCAGTGATCAATAATTAGTCCTCTCCTTTTTTTATATATATTTATACATGACCTTTCAGGTAATATACCATCATTGCTAATGTGAATCTTCTATGTATTTATAGCCCCTACAAATGAATCTATCAGTGCCGATATCAAAGTTTTCTCCCGCCAATTGCTGAATTGAACCTTTAAAATAACCTATTGTTAATTGTCAATAAAACTAATTATAACCCATTTCACCCCACGCATCACTAATAAATTACAATAAAAATATTGTGTCATCTGGTTTACTAACTCTTTTTAAACTATACACTTGAAAACTGCTTGAAACATTTATACCTCACCATTATAATTAAATGTCAAACTTATTTTTCAGATAATAACATTTCAGAACTAGTTAAGATTGCATTCAATATATGCAAAATAAGAATGAAAATTGCACACTTTAAAGCCAATGTGGGACTTATTAAGTTTGAAATGGGAATATACAGAATAGTTTAATGACTAAATAATTTTCTTGAACATTAACCAGTAAGTAACAATAAATTATAAAATTAACTTGATTAAGATGAGTTGATCTTTTACTTCGTACATGAACAGCATGCAATGAGTTTAAATTCATACAAAAGATGCTACAGTACAAGCTGAAGGTCTGATACACATAAGTAACAATATTTGGAATAATAAGTTACCTCAAATTTCTAAAGAGAAAAATAAAAATTTAGTATCCATTCCTGTACATATTTAAAAATATATTTCATTATTGTACAAATAAGTTACAACAAATATATAACATAATAATTTAACAATTATTTCATTGTTGCGTATTTGAATCTGTAACAAGAGTATCTGTAGTCTCTGCAACATGTGTTCCACTTGTCTTTTCACTATCAACAACAGATATAACATTTATATCTCCATCACATGACCTGTCTGTGCCCAGCATTTCTGCTGAATTATGTGCAGTTTCAATCACCTCTAATAGTTCACATTTCTGAGTATTTTCTTCCAGCTCAACACTTTCCGACACAATTAAATCACTTTGGATGTTTTCCTCTGGTTCAACATTAGTAATACTTTCAGTTTGATTGATTACTGTATCTAAATCAGCCACAGACTCGGAAACAGTCTCAGTTTGGTCAGTAATCACTTGTTGTGTATCAGATATGGTCTGCATTTCTTGCACTGATGTCTGTAGCATTTCTTGCCCAAGGCCATTTACCTGATTCACCTCATCAGGACTCACTGATCCAATGTTATTTAATAATTGTGATGCTCCAACTTTTGTTGGTAACAAGTGATTTATGGGCTCCAGTATTTTTGAGACATTAAGATATGTTACACCCTGGAGGAAAATAAATACACAAATTATTAACTGAATACCTGTGTATACTGTGTATTTAAAACCAGAACATTATTAGGGTACAGTTAGAATTAAATAAAATCCACAGCATGTTTAGAAATGTTGTTTTTGTAAGACATAATATTTGATTACAGATGAAATTTAGATTAAAGTACCAATAAAGGCATATTTTCAAAAATATATATTTATAAAATGGTACTGTTTTCATTATATCAATATTTTCTATAGTAAATGGGTATCTATATAAAACATGAGTCACTATTTACAAGAGTCAAATAAGTGTATAAAAGAATTAATATATGAGACACAATAAAGAGTTTCGCATGTTTCAAGACAGTGTTTTTTGTATTTCTAGTGCTTATGAATTCAGGGTATATACTGACAACATAAAACTAAAGTGATGTTGGCTCAAGATATTCTTCTGCAAATATAGTATTTCTACTTTCATTAAATGTTGAGGCTACAGATTTGCCTGAACTGCAGGACATGGAAGGAAAGTTCGCAAAGATTGAACACAGCTTCAGAATAATTGAGGATTAGGGCTTTAAGGAGGATTAATGCGAAGCAATGGTATCTAGAATGCAGGGCATAGTCCACATTTGATTTCGTAGCTGATATGGCAGGAAAGGCAGGTGATGTTTTCTTTACGTTTGTAATTTGTTTCCTTAGTGTGAATCTGTAGTAGATTGAAAGTAAGACAGGCATGGCATTTGTTCCTATTGTAAGGTTTACAACCCGGTGTGGGTGGAGGACTGGGAATGTGGGGGTATGCAAGGGTGGACAAGTATGATGCAAAGGTTGGGAGGAAGTCTGAAAGCAGCCCTTAGGCAGTAATGTGGGGAGGATATTTTTTATCTTATGGTTGGAATGCAGACCAGGCACAAGATGTAGCTTATATTCTGTAACTTGAGATCAGGGGTTATGTAGTAACTTCTACTGATGAAGACAATGAGGATTCAGTTCGTGTTGGTGGCCAGGTGAAGTAAATGCGAGCTCCTCTGTGGATAAACCTGTTTGGGAGGGAACAATTGGTATGGTACGGATGACAACTGGTGATATACATATAATTAATAGCGAAGGACAGAGAGATAGAAAGTAGGTGACTTACCTGAGGTTCATAGATGGTAGACACCTTGTGAGGTTTAGAGTACTTGAATTTTCAGAGGCACCGCCCCCTTCATCAAAAAGTTAGGAAGACATTTCCAGTGATCGGCTAACCAACGACTGATCCGATCACTGGAAATGTCTCCCTAACTTTCTGATGAAGAGGGCGGTGCCTCCGAAAATTCGAGTCCTCTAAACCTCACAAGGTGTCTACCATCTACGAACCTCTTTCCTTTCCTAATTAATTTTATATATATATTAAAACTGTCGGTATGGAAAGGAATTGAATATTGTTGTCATCATTGATGATAACATGCCAGTCTCCTCCTCCAGAAGAATGGTGACACTGAGCTTCAATTTCAAGTAAGTCACCCCATTTCCCTCTTTCCTTTCCATATGAATTGTTTCAATTATTTTGAAAATATCACATCCTGAGGGATAGAGAGCAGTTGACTTACCTTAAATTGATAGTAGGCTTTACCAGGCTGTGAAGGAGTATCAGGTCTACATCAAAAGACATAGCCCCCTTCTTCAGTACAGATAGCTCATAGATCTAAGCTCAGTTCAGACACACATTGGTAATTAAACTAAAGCTATTTAAGACATAATTTTACCAACCTCTTCCTGAATTTGATTGACACTGACACCAGTATGTGCAGCAATAGTTACTGGAGGAAATATAGCATGTAGACACTTTTGTATGTGGGGTAGCAGATCATCAGCTAAGCAAGTACAGAACCTGCCGAGTATGTCCTTCTCCGATGATGACAACCCTCCCTGCTCTTGTTTATAGAAGGATAAAGTAGTTCGAACAATACTGCTGAGAGATTCTTGCAAAAATTTTGTGGATTTGTTGGCAATAGTGATAGGTGCACACAAACGTAAATCATTTAATGATGTTAAAATACCATTACAATATTCTGCAAGAGGATAGAATTCTAATAAACTCTCAGGTGGGTGATCCTAGAAAATTTTAATAAAATATTAACATTTGTCTTATATTTATTAAGAAAATTTAATACAAATATTAAGACAAAATTATGCTACAATAAATCATTGTATTTGAGTTAATAATATTCAATTTTTTCCATATTGAGATCAATTCTAATTTGACAAAAACAGTATATACTAGAATCTAATTTATAATACATTAAAATGTTATATTATTTCCAATTTTTAAAGGATGTTTAAAACAAATATTACTTGGTCTTCAACAGAAAAACTGTGAACAAAAGTTTTATAAAAAATCTAATATTCAAATCAAAGTTTAGTTTCACAGAAACTAAATACACTTAAAACTACATGATAATATATATTTGCTAGAGAGAAATATAAATATTTACCTGCTTTGTCGGTCCAATGACAGATGGTTGGCTTCTAATATTTGTTTGAACTTTGGCCAAGGAGAAATTTTCCATATCTTGTTCAAATTTCTTACTCGCTTTTCGTACAGACTTCTCAAATGTTTCAGAGATTGTTTGAGCAAATATAGGTGCCAATAAACCTCGGAAATCAGCACCTACTCGACCAAAGGATAGGCCAAAGTACATACACTGTCCAATTACAGAATCTAAAGAATTTCCAACACCATTGTTCAGGTCATGTTCCAATGTCTTCAAAAACTGTGATACCTGAAATATATTCCTTCAAATCAGGAACAGTTCACCTACTTATATTGTATCATTATGAAATATTATTTTATAAAACACATAGCCTTTAACACTGTGTAAGGCACAAAATAAACATATTGCTATAATGTACACACTGGGTAAAAATTAGAACAGCACCAATTATAAAAAATTACATTATTTTCTCCAGTTAGACCTGCAATACAGAATTAAATTTATTGTAACCAAGTAGTTTTAATATTTATAGGTCCAAAATATTATCAAGGATGTACAGATATAATGTATTCATGGAATTATAAATGAAATACAAGTAATTAAAATTGAAATATAAAACAAATATTAACTGTAATAAATTTATGACCAATTAAAAAGTTTTTATGTAATTGAACCAACTTTTGTCACCATATTTGGGACTTCCAAATGTATTTTCTTCAAATGGTCAATTTTGATGAACAAATGTGAAATGTAAGTACAGGTTCAAGGGTTTTATTACCTCTTGAAAATAACATAAGTCTTTTAAATGTTCACCTATTAGTAGCTGACCGTGGAAACTGTCAAATTCATAAACAGTTTTCTTATAACAGATTTTTGAGTAAAGTTTATAACATTAAGTGCAGACAGATGTGTACAAAATGTCAAACACATCTAGCTGATTAAAATAAATCTCAAAATTTTCAAAGGCATCAGTCTCTTTCATCAGGAGGGATGCACACTGTGCGCTGGCCAATTACACAGACTTTGCAGAACTTTCTTCTGTTCAAATTGGTGTCACCATTTCTCAATTTCATTTAATCCATCTGCTATCGCTTTCTAGTCCATATCAGTTAAATACAACAAATTAAAAACTTTGTAAGCAGGCAGCATGAAGTTAAACAGGATTTAATATGTACAATAATTACATTTTTTTAGATATTAAAATGTACCTTTTCTGATATCCAGCTGTAAAAGATTGCTGTTTCATTTATATTTTGGTCTTTGGAAGTTGTAAGTATTGGATCTTCATCACTAAATATTGCTCGATACTGTGTAACAATGTTGAATAGATGTATACGGGAAAGTTCAATGGTTTTACTCAAATGATAGCCACCTGACAACAAAGAACACTAAATATAATTTATCATAAAGTTTATATGTCCAATGAAATGTAAATTAAATGTTCTAGTAATCAGAAACAAACACAAAAAATTCCATACATAATATATACCTAAACAATGATAAACTAAACTAAATCCAGTATTGTTCACTCCAGATTCCACATGTTAATGTTTTAACTATCGATGTTCCTATTGGATAGCACAGTATGGAACAGAAAGGTTTGTTTAGCCAAGAAAACTGGGTTTCACTCTATTATGTCATATTAAATAGAGGTCAGGCTGAAATAATGAACCAGCCCAATGCAAAATATTTTTACAAAGTGAACCAACAATGCACGAGTAAAGTAAAATTTCACCTACGGTTGTAGCATGAATTGTGGGTTCAAATACATTATATCTATAAATACTTTATAAAAACTTCAGTATAATCTGGAATAACTCACTATCTTCTGTGGGAATAGAAGCCAATAGCGTCCGCAACCATGAATCACGTGCTTGCAGAAATTTTAGTCTAAGTTCTGCTTCTGAGAATATTCCCATACGGCGCAAATAGCCAACAACAGTAAGACATTTTGGTAACTGAAGATCTGTGCGCAGTTGTGCTAGAAGTTGATGGAGCATGACAATCCAAGCAGACTCAATTTCAGATGCAATTCCCTGTGTAAAAGAAATGAAATCCAAGTGTGTGTGCATACATAAATAAAATATTAACAACCCATTCATTTGACTTACAGCAATAATTGGAATTTGTCCATGTTTTTTCCCTAAGCGTCTGACATATGCAGCCAATTCTAATGCTTCTTCATACTGGCCATTACGAATGCAGGTATCCATAAGCTGAGGCAGTTCCAAAATTTCCAGTAACTGAGCATTCCGTGTTAATGTAAGAGAATTTAAACGGCGGTGAATATTTATATTGCTTGAAGCCTGTCCAAATTCTTGACACTTTTGTGTAAATTTAGGAAGTTTTGCTGTCAATGAATCAAGATGCTTCTCCACACTATTAAACTGCACAAAATAAAAATTGTTAGTTCTACTGCAAACTTTGGAAAATATAAAACCATACATAAGGATTACACAATATACAGTAATGTAAATTCATGATTTCAAATAAGAAACACATGTTTAATAAATAATGGCACCTCTTAGGATCTCCAAGTATAAAAAATTCATTACTATTATTCCTATACTTCAACTAGAACATAAAAGTAAGAATTATTATGTTTCAAAATTATAAAGATATGACTACTCTATAATAATTAAATTTCTTTCGGATGTGGTAGATAAATTAAACCTACTAAAAATTCAATTAAAAATGTTTTTCATGTTCCTATATAATGGTAGGCATTTTATTAATTTCAATGGAATTCTTTCACAAGTGAGAATGTTGTTTTTAACAGTATTGTATACAATAATCAATAACAGCCCAGGAGTTGGCTAATAAATAAATGTAAATAAAAATTACTTTCATGTGGATATATGTAGCAAAAGTGCTAAACACTATGTTTCTTACACAATACATGGACCTCATCAGGTGTGTATTACTAATAATAATCCATGGACTGTGGAAAATATTGTCTTATAACACTTTATTAATGTTTAATAAATTACAACAATGAAAAGAAATAGTGTTATTGAAGTAAATGTTTGAACTAGGTCACCAAAGCCAATTAACAGAAAAGTAATATACCTTATAAAATATTTGAAAACATACCTGTTTAAATATCTCTCTTGAACATTCAGCAGTTTGTATAAATGTTTTATAATTATTACATGCTAATTCTTTGGTTTGTTCCAGCAAAGATACTTTTTCTTCATTCAACCTATCAGGTTCCTTGACTTAAATGAAGAAAAAAGTATTAATAACAAAAATGGATGTAAATACTATAGCCATTAAAATTTGAATTTATAATTATGATTTTAATGTTAATAAAAGTTCATATTAAAGCACTAAAGCAAAATAATAAAAATTTTTAGACATTACTATACTATTCTTGTAATAAGTATGTTTTAACCTACAGTCTGATTAAGATATCAGTGTAACTAACATAATGTTTAATTTGATAGTTTCATAAATTTTTACTTCCAACATTACAACCAATGACTAAAATCATGCTTAACCTAAAAGGAATTGCCCTGTATAATACACCACTAACACGTAATCTCATAATACTTTCAATTTCTGAATCAACATTTCCCTGTCCAATGGCTGGCCACAAAACTGGCAGATTTTTAAAAAACAAAAAGAAATTGATAGTCAACTTAAATATTTAAATGTCAGTTTAGAATCTATTTAATAGATATTAGTATTTAACAAATATAATAGTGACAAAATAATAAGACTTAACATAAATTCAATCAGCTAAAATAGATTAATACTCACCTAGCTGTTCAACACCAAATGATCCAAGCTTAGATATATATATAGAGATTTCAGGATTATCATGTAGGTTGTCTGAGGAAAATAAAAAAATTTCAATTTCAATTTTGAGGTATACCTTGTACTTAAATTATTTTATAATACATTAATGTTTCTATAAGAGAAAGAAGTAATGACATTTCTTTAATAACACAATTATAACAGATGTGAAAAAAATTTATATCTAACCATCTTTGCAATGACAAAAATGTAGCTATCAACAATAGTATGGTACATAACAACAAAACTTGCAGGAGAAACAAAGGTGAACTGTAGTTCTACTAGTAAAGCCCATACATCAATGCAGTAAGCTGGTATAACAAGTTACCTAGAGGTTTAAATAGGAGAAACTTGTGGTAAAAAAGTTACCCAAAATCAAGATTTGTGTATGTTAGAAGAACTTAAGTATGTATCTGTCTTAATGTTCTAAATGTAGAGCACTTTGCATTAGCACTCCTGTAATTAAGTAAATTATAGCTCCATTATTTTGTTTACATGTAATTTAAATTTAAGAATTGACAATACTATATTACTCTGTACAAATATTTAATGACAATAATATAAAGGAGAGGAGCTAAAATTTTACTCTAATTTGGTACAAAATTATGGCTTTAATAATAATTGTAGGGTTTACATTAATTCATTTAGTTTTCTTTAACTTAGTCGGGAGATAACTGAATGATGTACGACGCCGTCTGTAAATTTTCACAGCTTTACATAAACAAATACGATACAAATGTCAAAATTGAGGTTATGTATGAGTTAAATCGAATTTCCCCGCTGTCAGTGACCCAGAAACGCAGAGCCAGTAACCATCAATAAAATTAATTTTTCGACTTATAACTACCTGGTATCCCTTTTGGAAATAACAATTTCATGACATTTTCCGATTCCACGTCCATTGTTTACAAAAGTACATCAATTACGAAGTAATGTTCCACGTATTTATCAAAGAAAGTATGAAGACAAACGTTGTTCTTAACTTCTTTGGTTGAATGTTCTTGATTCAATCGATTAACATTATTATTATTATTATTAATCAACTATGCGGCATACATTCACTGTTTTAATTAATTACATTTGTACTGTAGTTCAATGTTGCTGTTATAGTGCTCAGTCTGTGATAATATTCTCTTCAAATATTCTATTTTTTCTAGCCGAGGTTTGAAAAATTATTAATTTCCAGTTGATGTCATGAATAAATAAATAAAAATGATATATTCTGCTTAGTTACTGTTCGAATACTCTTAAAATTTTTCAATTTTAACTGATTCTAATTCTTGAGCCTTTCTTCATAAATACGTTTAAGAGTAACCACAAATTTTAAGCTACAATACTAAAGATGGTATACAGCTTTAACATACCAATTCTACAATGAAATATATAAATTCTTAGCAGTTAATATTCCGTAAACTAATCGATCTCATTTCCTAAAACGATAATACTTTAGTACTAACGCTTCTGAATACAAAAATCTATCTTTTCTTATGCTTTCTGTGTTAAAATCATTTTCGTTTTGGTCTCTTTCACGTAGCGAGACAACTAAACAAACATAAAGCTGTTTGCATTTGCATGGTTTACCTTGAGATTGACCGATGTTAGTGCAGTATTTGGGAAGTAAGTAGAAGACTTGGAAAACATAATAAATGGCATGAACGTGCTCCTTGAGAAAGGATACAAATGAGGATAAATACAGGTAAAACCAAGGTGATGAAGTCTGGGAAATAGTGGATCTTTTGAAGGAAGTTAAGAAATTCTTCTACTCGGGAAGTATAATGACTCGGAATAGTAGAAGTATAGTATACATAAAAGATTAGGCTAGCACAGGCAAGAAATGCTTTCTCAAAAAGAAGAATTTACTTTTAGCCAATATAAGTATGAATAATAGGAAATCATTACTAAAAATGTTCGTGTGGAATGTGAAACGTGAACCGTAGGACTTCCAGAAAGGAAAGGAATAGAAACATTCGAAATGTGGGCTATAGAAGAATGCTGAAAATCAGATGGGTTGACAGAATTACTAACAAGAAAGTTCTAAGTATAATAGAGGAATATCCAACAATGTGGAGGACGTTGACCTAGAGAAGGGATAGATAATAGGCCACGTTTTAGACTTGACGGTCTTTTAAAATTATCCTTATGGGGAAGTGTTTGTGGTAGGAACAGAAGTGGGGGGGCTTAGATGGAAAACGTTAAGCTGATTAGGGAGAGTGTCGTAGTTATGCGGAAATGAAAAGGATTGCGCAAAATAACTGACTGCGACTACTTGGTGGTAGACATAAAAAAAATTGATAAATAAGTCGTCCGTATATGCATCAACATTAATCAAGCCTGGCCACGTTAGAACTTGAAGATAGCTAAAAGAGTGTTTGGGATCTTAATTGGAATGGGTTATTTCTTAATCGTTTATTTTTTACCACTGCTTAAAATTTTTCTTTGCATACATTTTCATTAGATCTTATTTATTTTATCTTACATTTAAATATTTTAAATCTGATAGTAAAATATTTACCCGTCATATAATTATTCAGAGGTAAGTTAAATTTACTGAATGTAATCAGTGCTTAATTTCACAAAAACGTCTATGTTAAAGAAAGTGGTTTTGAGGGAAGACCTCAATAGTTAATTGTCTTTTCTTTGTTGTAATTTATATTAGTTGTGAGTTTGCGGCTGAAACGCCAACCATTACGAAGTCGTTGCTGAATCAGCCACTAGATGGCAGCAAAACACTGAATGTGGGGTAACCCTTGTTTATTTTAGTAAAGAATTTTTTTCATCCAGGATAAAAAAAAATTATATCCAGATTAATATAAATTTCAGTTTTTTTGAATTTGGCATTTTATTTTGCATTAAAGCCCTATAAAACAGAAAGACGCAAATGTTGTTCCTTGTATTGTCGAAGATTGCATCATCTTTATCTAATAGACGGGCAGAAGAAGAGGCGTGGCCGAGTGATAATGCGATGTAATACTCAAAGAAACTAGCACTTAACTGACCTTAACCTAGAAAGGATGCGTCGATTATTACCTGATATCCCGCATAATTTGAGTAATGTGGAACGACGTGAGGAAAAAAGCGCAAAGCTGAATAATAAAAATTTCTCTTAACCTTGAATAATTGATATAATATTCAATATATGTTATTCATAAATAGAAAAAAATTCCTAACCCGGGGCTATCTTTTATTTTATTTAATGGACATAACGAATGTTTACTGGCGTTTTAAATACAAATAAATTGAAGAGACTCAATGTGAATTTATGATATAAGTTTAAATTTATACTTTAGTTAACACATCAGTATTGATAATAGAGAAAATTATGTTGGAGGTTTTTTTATATTTGTTGCCTCAATAAACTCACATCAACAAGCGTTATTCAATATTTGAGCTAATATAGCAAGCTCCATTCAAAGGTAGGCCAATTAAGGTTATTATTGTTGACCGGGAAAAGCACTATAGAGCTATACCAGAGATTACATTTTAAGATCTTAGAACTTCGTGAAGATGTTTCAGGGACAATTTGCTACTTAGAAATTTCTTGTTACGTGAAAATTTAGATAACCTAGATGATCTCTTCATTTCACAATTTCTGTACTAAATGTACAACACAAACATCAATTCTAATCGTACAGTAGAGCAAACATTAGCCTGTGGAAATTAATTTTTTAAATACTTCGTGGCCACTGTTTTATATCTGTAGAAGTGAGCATATTTTGTTTGGTTCTGTTCGTTGCATTACTACTTTTGTGACTCTTATTAATTACTGTTTGAAAGAAATATGCATGTCAATATGATCTAAATTAATGGATCACGACAAAAAAAAATATATGTAGTGTAGTGCTCCATCTGAAAATACTGATACGCAATTAAATGAAAATAAAATTTTCTACTTTTTACAAATTGAAAATACATCATTTCCTTACTGATTATTTGTATATTGTATTTTGAGATCAACTTTTGTGCAAAGCTGTCATCAATCACGATTCCTTTCCTGAGTAGGGAAGGAGAAGGAAACTGTAGGGCCTTGTATTGAGAGACTTCCAGGCCATTTTTTGCCTTCAACGAGGGGAGATATTCGTCACTGTCAAAGCTAGTTTTGTGTGTACGTTATTTTTCTAAGGCGGTGCAAGTAACGTAACCTCACAGCATGTAATGTTTCTTTGTCAGACTTCTTTTGAGTCGTGAGAAGACAATTTGCAGGAATTGAAAAAAAAAAGTAATTTCAGCAAATAATAACTGTACTTGGTGATTAGTTTTAGTTTCCCTCCATTATTAGTTATTATCGTATTTTTAGTAACTTTATATATTTATGCTTGTAATTTCGTAGGGGAGAAACTATTATAGCTTTTTCGTCACTAATTTATGACGATTCTTTCGTATTAGTCAATAATTTTATTAAATCGTCTTAATCTTTTATTGAAGATTTTTGAATTGTTATCAGTGCATTTATACATCAAATAAACCACAATGGTTGAGCCAAGATTGAGTTTCAGCGTATGACAAGTGTTTACAGCTTTCATAATTTTATACAATTCAACTTAATGATTCTGGTATATAATACATTTGTATCAATTCGACATGTAATTTATATCAAGTAATTGATTTGAATTTATAGTATATAGAATATATTTCAGGTTAAAATGTGTCTAAGATAAAATTTTGATTTTATAATGTTGAAAATACAATCAATTAGTAAATCAAACAACGTTTAAAAATGTTGTGTTCTGTAATAGTTTTGTGAGATAGCAGATTGAATCCCTTTACATTTCTTCATAATATAAGCGATATCAGGTTTCTTATATCTTGTTTGTTGATCATTCGTGCTCAGTTGAATTAATTGCAGATTAAAACAACCAGGACTAGAAATATTGTTTGTGAATTAATATTTTTATTCACTATTTTATAATATAGTATTTAGTAAATAAGCCCATTTCTGGTAATAGTAAAATTACAGGATAAATGATTAAATATAATCAAAAAACACGGAGGAATTGGCTAGAATAAATATTGGTGATGAATGCTGACATGATGTTAAAGCAATTGTTAATGGAATTTAGTATGTTATGTATAGTAATGTTGGAACTCTCCTATTCTGTTCTAAATCTTATTTTTTTCCCCGTAAGACGAACTTTGGATTGTTCTTCTTTATTTCAACGTCATAATTTCCTACATTACTGACATTTGCGCTACATGATAACTCATTTCCAAAACATAATTCGTTTCAATTTTATTATTATAAGAGAGAATTGTTTATCTATATAGGAAGTATCTGTTCCAATAAATTTCAAAAGTTATTTTGTTGACACATTTTTGAATCGACTTATTCATTTTGGAATTACTTATTATTAAGCAATTGCTAAAAACATGGAATAATTAGAAGGAAGACTGAAATTAAATTGACATTTTACGAATCGTGTGATAGATTGATGTAGTATAGAGTCCTTAGACTGATCTGATGCCACTCTCCATGCTAACCTATTCTGGGCAAACCTTTCCATTTCCCCATAACTACTACATACCACACCCTCATTAATCTGCTTAACGTATTCCATCCTTGACCACCTCCCTCTTCTGCTGTTACCTCACACACTTACCTCTAATATTAATTTTACATGACCCTCACATCTGAAAACGTGGCCAATAATCTAGCCTTTATCTTCGTTAAAGTCCTCGTATTCTGCTTATAATTCCTTGGTTAGTAACTCTATCCACTCAAGATTTATAGAATAACGCATAATTAATTCATACTATTTCTATATTATTTACATTTATACTTTTGGATGTTTATTCTATTAGGAACATTAGAATTAAATCATCACTCAGTGAATAAAGGCTAGAAATAGTGTCGTTAAACTGTTTGTGAATAAAATTCACATAATTAAATTCTTAAGTGGATTTTAAGATGATGTATTCAATGCGGTGGATATCATCAGTACATGGTTGTGACCAATAATTATAGTTTTAATGTCTGTGTTACTTAAATAGAGGAAACTTTTGTTCGAAAGTTTGATTACAGACAATCCTTCAGCTGACGCAGTCTATGCATATTTATAGGCTTTTTTTTTCATTTCTTCCTGGAATGAGCCGTATCTTTCTGGCCTAACGACTCGTGGACCATAAACAGTTGGTCCCAAGCCAGGTTGGAGGTGGACGTTATCTTTTACAGTTACGTCCAAGCCAAGTGTAACAGACAAACACGCGGCGGTTCTCACGAGAGTGAGCATCAGGCTGCTGAGCAAAGCATTCACTTTTACGACATCATCTCCATTTTTGAATACTAATCAAACCCTTTTTTCATTAAAAATATAGAGAGAGACTAATATTGAACCATCACGTTGAATATATGTCATGACAAAATTTATTTAATTTTACAATAAAAAACTTATTAAATTACATACATTAAAAATTTCCATTGGATGTCTTCTAAAGTCATTTATAAACGTGAGATTAATTTAACAGTATATTCTGTCTCTATTTGCCAGATAATTAATATTTTTCCAATTATAAAGTTCAAGTTGAGATTAACCTATTTTTGACACTTTCAATAGTTTCAATAGTTAAATTTATAAAATTCAGCACCTCTTAATATGTAGGTGGTCATATGCTATTACGTTAAACGGAATATGGAAAAGGAATCATATTTCAAGGAGATGAAATAAAAACTCAACGTTTTGCCGATGATATTGTATTAGGAGAGTCAGAAGAAGACTTGGAAACCATAATAAATGGCCTGGAGGAAGAGTTCAGCATAAGGATTAATCGAGGTAAAACCAAGGTAATGGAGTGCAGTATGGGAAACAGTGGAATAACAAAGGGTATTAGATTGGGATCCTACAGAAGACCGGAGAGTGTAATATCACCACACACCATCTATTTATCGATTGTAATGCGGAATATGTCAGTATAAAACGTGATAAACTAATTAATGCGATGCGAGGACTGGATATACCAGAAAAACTTGTAGTACTAACAAGAACAACCCTCAGAACAGTCAAATGTAAAGTTAAGCTACAAGGAAAATTATGAGAACCATTCTATACACAAAAGGGGCTCAGACATTGGCGCCTCAAATTTTTAATATTGCATTAGAAAAGATAATCAAGAAACTGGAATTGAAAGAAGGGGCACAATATTCCATTAATCAACGCAAATACTGCTGATGATATCGACATGATCGGAAGAACAGAAAGAGATATCAAAGAAACATTCATTAAATTTGTTACTAAAGGAAAAAGGATGGGACTTACGATAAATGAAGAAAAGACAAAATATATGGTGGTTTCTAAAAACCAACCAATATGGAGCTGTCTCGATATCAGTAACTATTAATTTGAAAAAGTTAAAGAATTCAAGTATCTAGGTACACTGATGACATCTCATAACAAAGTTAGCACAGAAATCCAACACAGAATAATAACAGCAAACAGATGCTATTATGGACTAAAAGAAAAACTAACATCTCGCTACACTAGTCGTGGTTCCAAGTGTAAAATATACAAGACACTAATAAGACCAGTGCTAATGTATGGGTCTGAAACATGGACCTTTGGGTTCAACGACATAAAAAGATTGGGAATATTTGAGAGGAAAATTTTAAGGAAGATCTACGGAGAAGTAAACGCTAATGGCTACTGGTGAATAAGGTTCAACCATGAGCTATAAAAACTGTATAATGTGAGTGGTCGTGTCGGCAAAATCAAAGCAAGAAAAGTGAGCTGGATACGACACCTATATAGGAGCCCTTATTGCAATAATAGGATAATAGGACAACCCCCACGGAGTGGCTGGACGAAGTAGAAAAGGATGTACAGAATGTAGGAGCCAGGGGATGGCGAAAAAAAGCAGAAGAATGGAAAATCTGGCAGAACATCGTTGAGGCGGTCAGGGCCGCGGAACCCGGCTGTACAACCAAAGAAGAAGGATAGAATCACTAACAACGAAGTTATACACAAAATAGCAAACAATATGGAGGACGTTGACCAAGAGACGGTATAAATTAATAGATCATGTTTTCAGGCATGAGGGTCTTGTAAAATGAGCGTTAGGGGGAAGTGTGAGGGTAGAATAGAAGAGGGAAGCCAAGGATGGAACACGCTAAGCAGTTTCGGGAGGATGTGTAATGTGTTAGTTATGCGTAAAGAAAAGGCTTGCGCAAGATAGGTTCGCATGGAGGGTTAACCTATCAGTCTTTGGACTGAATATCACAACAACAACATGTTATAACGTACGATTAAGTAATTTAGTACGTAGTTCAATAGATAAGCTAAATTTTTTAATGTTTCAATATATCTCAATTTGTGTTTATTGAACTAAATAATGTTTTATAGGAAGGGAAATAATATATTTTTTCATTACCGAAGTTCATTAACACTGATTTCGATTTTACCTTATATTTGTTTATAAATTCTGGTTTGTAACAGCTAAAATAAAATGTTGAGTGAAATAAAAAAATATATATTAAAAAATAAAAGGATATTAAAATTTCTACTTGCACGAATGAATAAAAAATTATAGGCCTACTCACGCCCCTAAACATAAGAATTGTAGCACAGTGACGTTTGTTGAAACGCAGTCCTCACCCTTGCGTGAAATATCCTGCCTCAATTTACATTCCCTGACGTTAACAAACTCAAGTCTCGCTATCTCTGTATGGCACTCGCTGCCCTCTAAATATGTAAGCAAATATGATTATCGGACTGTGAAATTGTTCGTGGCCAAATTGCATTGTCTCTCGACCAGAAATTTAATCAGCATTACGTTGGCTTTATTATCAGGTGGCTCAAACCTACCGGGCGAATTTGATAAAACTCGTTTGAAAGAAGTCCTATGTATCAGAATGTGGCACGGAATTTTAAGTCACAGAGGAGAGATATTGAAACGTGTTGCTCGGCCACGTTTATTTTAATTTTAAAATCCGCCAGAAACAAAGAGAAAAATAAAGAAAATGAAACGACGTAATGCTATTCACTAATTCACAATAAGGTACACAAATATTTAACAAAATTAAATGAACTTTTAATTAACATTTTTGAAGAAATTATACATTTTTAGATTAAGTTATTATCACCAAATTATCCTATTAAGTGTACGATGAGTCATAAACATTTCTTAACGAAGTTCGTAGATAAAATGTCGGGTCTCATTTTTTGTAAATAAATAAAATTGGATGCATGTGTGAATGCTCCGCATACAAATTTACACGCGTGGAGTAATTTCGAACACATTTTGTTCAAATGTTTCTTACGCACGGGAAACAAAAGCTGTTGGGGTAAGACACGATTAAAACTCCTTGTAGTGGGGTGAGCGAAATTTTAAAAGATGCTAAAACGGTCGACATTTGCGACAAATAAATATTTTTCATGGTTAATGAGATCCAGATGCTGTTCGTATATAATTTCAACACTTTCCGGCATGGGTGACGGGATAAGGGTGCATTATATAAAAATAACTCAAAATAAATAGAGTCTGATGTCGAGCCCTAGGTTATGGAAGTCACCCACATTCAATATGGCATTTAAGCTGTAGGTAAGCCACTGTAAATTGGGGGTAGAAGAGTGTAAAATAATGTTTAGCGTTCATTCTTGAACAAGTCGAGTAATTTCTACAAAACATTTTACGCATGTTACGTTCCAGGAACAAACACAGTTTAGGAAAACACCTCTACTCTGGTCGCCAGTATTTTTCACTCAAGTTATCGGGATTATTTTTAACTCTCTTAAAAATCTGAGTATTTCAGTCTTTCTCAATGTACGGGAATACGATTCATTTAGTGTAATGAAGTTTTTCTTGACTCTCCCTAAGGGGACGGATTATTTTCGGGTAGTAATTTTGACTCTCTTAGAATACCAGGATTATTTGACAGTCTTGTAAGGGTCCGGGAGCATTTAATTCAATTTCTAGTTATATTTTCCTCTCTTAATTTACCACTAGTATTTATTACCAAGAGCATTTTTGCCATTTTTAAGGTATTGGACTATTAGATGTACTAGTTTTTAGACTTTTACAAGTTACTGGACTTAATTTTAATTACTACCTTCTATTATTTTGGTGTCTCAAACTCCTATCGTCCACGTTTCGCACCCATTTAACGCCACACTCCATACGAACATTTTTAACAATAACATGGAGTAGGGGGTATGAAAAAGTAAATGATAAACACGTAATGTGCCTGAATGCCCAGAGGTTATTGACGCATTAAGTACTTTACCGGGTTGAAATAAACAAATACCTGGGCAATGCCGTGAAACCGGTAAGATAGAATAAACAGAACACGTACGATTCTTGGTAATTGTGTAACATAATTATTTATTAATTCCAGAAAATTGTAATACAAATTCACGAATATTTCGAAAATTTCATCCAGTTATGTGGAAAAAATATTTAAGGGATATTCGCACACACAGTCACTAATTAATACATAATATCGTGAAATTATTTTCCAATTTTTCCTTACAGTAACTTTATTATGAATTAATGTCTTAAGTTGTCTATTTGCCCTTTCTCTTATCTTTTATGGCTTCTGCGGCAGAATTTCATAATGAGAAGGGTTTACCCCGAACTTCGTTAATGAAAAGAACTGGCAAAATGTAAATGAAAGTTTTTTTTTCATTTGCGACAAGTTTTTCTACGCATTTTCTTTTCTCGAAGATAGATTATGCCCCAGGTAGCAGGCGCACATTGGAAACTGCAAATTTTTAATGAAACACATCATGGCTATTTACAAAATGTTAAGGAAATAATCTCCAAGAAAATGATTTATTCGACTTAAAGCTGCATTTACTTCAAATGCTCGAAAAATTAATAAAGCGATCGTAGTTATGTTTCTAAATGATGGCTTAATTACTTTTCCTCTCTCGTGTTTATCACTGCATACCAAGTTGTAAACTCTAATAAAACTGAATTTTCTTTACAATGTTACTAATATATATAAAAAACAATATATTAGATATACTTTAACTTTTATGAAAAGCCGAATTTATATCGCAGATTAAACATTACATCTATACTTCCTTGTAAATGAACAAATCATTGTTTTTGATACATAGAGGCATAATTTCACAAAGAGGACTTTGAGAAACGCAATTTATTCATCAATTGCATTTGATGTATGTCAGTAAATATTTTTATGTTGTAATAATATATCGGGAAGGGAAAGCTATTCTATAGTTTAAAAAACCTTTATTCGCGTTAATGATATTCTATGAAATTGTAGAATAGCCATTTATAACATTGTCATGAGACTGATCGTCAGAAATAATTTAAAATAACAGTTTAATGGTTTGACAGTGCCGTTACGAAGCTAGTGCACATGTAAAGCGAGCAAGCTTATTTGTGTCATTAATTGGACGTATTTGGAATTTCAATATGTAAGAGTACTGTATGTGGCATGTTTGATTATGTAGTGGAAATGTCCGACGGAGTTATTCAGAGTTTTTCTTTGTCTCATTAATTAGTATGTCACATTTGGGGTAACAATTCTCTACATTGTCTCATATGGTGGAAATGTAAAGGGTTACAAAATTCTTACTGCTATACAGTTTTTCTATTTGATTTAAGTATGCATTAAAATAAGATAAGATTAAATAACTACTGTGCATAATTATTTAATTAGACCTCCTGCTAAAACACACTTCAATCCTTTTCGTAATAATACAAAATTATGGTCGAACGAGACTCCCTTTTACTTGGGTTGAGATACCATTCATATCAGGGGTCGAGACATATTTTTCTGATGTCAATCAATTTTTCGATTGTGTTATGTGACAATACACTATAGCACAGTTGGTATTTTTAAGTTGTAGCAGAATAGATAGACATATTTTCCTTTCAATTTTTCAAAATTCACATATCATAGCAGGTACCAGTGGCATAAAACATAAATGTGGAGCATTGTATATGTTAACATAATTTTAAATCAGTTTTTTTAAGAACCAATCTCGTTTTAATAATTTGAAAACGTTTTCCCTTATCATCTTTAGAAGCAATATTAATTTTATCTCGACTGGGCTATACATAGTCGATTTTTACTCACTAAGGTTACCTATAGAAAGTAAACTTTCAGTATCGAATCTGTCATTAAAATTTTAGTGTATGTTATACAAGCGAAATCAATAAATGGGGTTGATTTTTATTTATTTATTTCATTTTTTGTAACAATTTTTGCTAGTAAAATTAGCGTGTCCGGAGTATGACCTCATTGTACGCAGGCACCAAGGGGAAGCAACCAGCCATTAGCGGCGTACCTCGACATTGGGTTAACGATGGGCAAGGAGTTTTAAGCATCTGCCGAAACAAATCTCTACTCCCAAGAATTTGGCACACACGCTAAATTTTATCAGAAAATCGGAGTCCAACAGGAACGTACGTTCCCATGGTCCTCAAGTCAGACATGTCGCCTCGTAGTGAGAGTTGCTAACGGCAATTTTGAGATTCGTGAGGAGTACGGCTTTCATTCTCGTTGGCGAGGATCATCGAGAGTTATAAATCTGGTGGGGAAACTTTGGCACCCATAGTTAAGGACAAAGTAGAGCAGTCAGTAATGTTGTAGGACGGCAGAAGAATAACTTTGCCAGTAATACATTAGTTGGCCAGTGATGTAGTAATGTAGGATAATCCACTAAGGTACGAGTTGAGTGATGAATTAGCAGTGCAGGCAGATGGTAGGGCTGAAGGAGAATTTTGACAGCGATGTAACTACAGAATAAGATAATCGGAGGTTAGTTTAGAAGAAAATTTGTTCAATGGTCAAGAGAAGGAGTTAAATTCAGTGATGTATTGTGCTCAATTGCGGAAGACATTGACGTTCTTGGAATGCAAGTTGAACTGACCCTGAGACTCCGGATTACGAGAATATTTTCAAAGGAGTAACCGGCAAGATGTTTGCCTTGTGAGTGCAGAATAAACGAGACGGCGGCGTAGCTCTTGTCTATCTGAGCGGCTGGATCACCAGACAGAATCTTAAAATTATCATGAGACAAAATGCTCGTTGAAAAAGTTGAAGTGTTACAGTACCATAGTAGCTCTTATTTACAACTATTTATGACCGCGGTATTTTGATCCCATGTACCATTACTTACTAAAAATAGGTGTAAATCGTTGTTTGTATAGCCGCTAATATCATTGTTATCTATTAGAACAGGAAGGTAACATTTTCTTCTTGTTGTTCATAAAAGATAAAATTTTAGCGGCTGTTGTATTTAATTTTAGCCTGCCTTAGTAACCAATTGAGTACTAAAATTAAATAAGTAAATATTATCTTATTACGATTATAGGTTCCGGTGTAAAGCCAAAGTAAATTTCCTCCGATATTTAATTTATTGCAAGATAAATTTACTTTTGATCTGTGGTGAATCGGAAGAAAAGCAACCTAGTCTTACAGAAACCATTTCACTCTCTAATACATTGTATAGCTCGCGAGAAATAGCATGTCGTATGAAAACTGCTGTTTTCTGACGACTTGCTATTTTTCTCCAGTTATACAAGTGTATTATATTACATTTGTGTCTGGTAGGAGTTAAAGTGAAATAAGGGTAAAACATATTAACGTCAGAAAATCAAATGCCAAAGCCAATACGTTTCCTTTCTGCAACTAATCGTGACTTTTTAAAAAAAATCTAGCAGTATTGTCAGCACAGGATTGTGCAAAAATCCGTACGGACTCCAAAGGCGCATATGTGATCCAGACTTAGCAGTAATGTGCGTCTGGCGCACTCGTCGCCTCGTGTTTATTGCAACAGTGAACAGCAGCCGAGGGAATCTCTAGACGCCTGCAACAGATAAAAGCTAGCGAGCGCAGTACAAGTCTGGACAGAGACAGAAAGCACCACTAGCATGCACACTCTTCCAAAATTAATGGCGAGAATGTGCCGGCGGTCGCATGAATTATATCTGCTTTAACACACAATGTTACCAACAGTAGTCTCCTTGAACACCAAGGAGAATTAACTAGGCGAATTCATTGCGGGATTTTATTCACACAACCATTAAAGGAGCCTCGATACGATTTTCAGCACAGGAATGGACACACACGACGCCGAACGGATCCGAAATCCAATATTTTAAAAATATTTTACAAAGACCCACATGTAGATGCACAAATTCAATATTCTTTATTTATTGCAGGCATATTTTCACAAGTCACACATAACAGACGCCAAAAAGTTTCTATTCAAAACACGGATGGAAATGAGTATCTATCAGAATGGGAAACAATTACCTGCGGTGTCCCTCAAGGCTCAATTTTGGGACCTTTACTTTTCATCATTTACATTAACGATTTACCTAATTATTAGGTCCCTTAAAATCAGTCCTCTACGCTGACGACACAAGTTTGGTAATCACGGACAGCGACTCGCAAACTTTATGCGAGAAAGTTGATACTGTGATGTGCCGTCTCAATCTTTGGTTCACTGCAAACAAATTTTCTCTTAACCTAGAGAAAACCAAAATCGTTAACTTCACAGCAAACACAAACAGTTTATCTCCTAACTTGGAAAACATTTCAGAGCACGCGCCTTTTCTTGGTCTGCTGATTGACAATAATTTGAAATGGAATCACCAGATTAAAAAAATATCGGGAAAACTCAGAAAAATTTGCTTTACATTACGAGTGTTAGCTCTGGAAACCGATATAGTCACATCAAAAATGATGTACCATGCATATTTTCATTGTCATGTGTTACGGTATTGCAAACTGGGGTCATTCGCATCATGCGATTCACATTTTTATACTACAAAAGCGTGCAGTACGAATAGTATCTGGTGCGGAGTGGAATACCACTTATAAACCTTTGTTTTGAAAACTTGGAATTTTAACCTTACCTTGCACGTATATTCTAGAAATTTTAAAATTTGTATGGTGGAATATCAATCTATATGATCTAAACGGTTCAAGCCATTCGTAAAACACAAGAAATCGCTCTCAGCTCCGTGTTGAAAACCATCGTCTCTTTTTGAAACAAGCATTCACTATTCTGGTATTAATATATACAATACTCTCCCGGAAGAAATAAAAGCTTTAAAGGTTCAAAAATCATTTATAAAGAGTTGTAAATCTTTGTTAATGAATGGAGCGTATTATTCACTCAAAGAGTTCGTAGATAGGAAGGACTAAAACAGTTTGCTGGTGTCCTATCAAATTCTTCTATATTTTACAACTATACTCTACTAGAATTTAACTGCTGGCTTATTTTCTTTTTCATGTTCGACGGGAACCTACGCACGATCTTTCTGCTGCCTTCTCTGTCGACTGAAAATTGAAGATTAAATTTTATCTTTCCTTTCTTGTCAATTCTTAGTTGTAAAATTTTGTATATTTATTGTAATATTATATTTGACGTATCCTATTTCCTCAACCGAGGACTAATGGGTTAAATAATAATAATAATAATAGTAACGTTATATAATAATTATATGAACCGGTTGAAGTTACGTTAGGGGTGCCTCCCCCCCCCCCAGGGAAGCGTAATCGGATCATTTATAAATGATTTGGTGATAGGCATTAAGTCACATAAGATTATTTGCCGATGACTGTATCATTTACAGAAAAAATGGAAACGTCCAAGATGCAAATATTCTTCCGAATTCAGCGTTGGTCGGACGAAAATGGGATGAAATTAAACGCGGAAAAAAGTAAATCGATTGTTTTTACAAAAATGAGAAACGTTTTTCAAGTTCAATATAAATTAGGGGAAGAAAATATAATACAAGTAGACACTTGTAAATACCTTGGCGTAACTTTCAGCAAAGACTTAAATTGGGGAGAACACATAGATTCAGTAACTTGGAAATGGCGGAGAGCACTTCACTTTTTCAATAGAATACTGCTGAAAGGTACCCGAAAGACCAAAGACAACGCTTATAGGTCTTTGGCTCAGCCTATCCTTGAGTATGGGGCGGTGTGTTAAGATCCCTACAGAACCGATCAGATACACGAGTTGGACAGGGTTCAAAACCGGGTGGAAAAATCAAATATTTATAGAGGCACGGGTAATCTGGAGGCGTTAACAATTAGAAGAAAGAGGGCCAGGCTTTTTACACAAAGCGTATACAGACGAACCGGCCTGGAGTCATATCAAAACTCGTATTCATTTGCCAACTTATGTAGCGAGAAATGATCATAATTTCAAAATTAATCAGAGAAGACAACGAACTGTCGTGGGTAAATACTACTTCGTAAATAGGAGCGTAAAAGACTGTAATGATTTGTCTGCAAATCTACTAGCGACTTTTCCGAATAGTGTGAAATTATTTAGGGACAGAATTAGGGACATGGTTTAACTTGATTTATTCAAGCTTAAAATTAGTGTTAATTTCTTTGTATATTCAATATTTATAGTAGTATTAAATTTTTTTAACTTATATTCCGTTATTGGAATATTAAATGTATGTTGCCACTGGGCTCAGCCCATTGTAACGAAATAAATCTATCTATAAGAACACAAATAACAAATATGACTCCGTTAAACTGTAAAAATACTGTATACATGATCTACCATTTCATAAAATTGAAATTTTATTCGTTGCCGAACTTGACTCAACGAACAGCTGAATTTGACTCAAATAGAAGGTCTCCTCTTTTATATGAAGTATTAAATCGGAAATGCAATGTTTCATGCGTCGCTGCCTCACAACACAGGGGTCCCGGGCTCGAATCCGCACATGGGATTTAGTGTTTATATCATCATGGCCACGTAGACTGGGATCAAAACTGCTGGAGAATCGATACTCTGACCACGTGCCACGCCATATTCAGAATGTGTCGTCTTGATAAGATGACCGGATATTGCAGAGCCAAGGAAGAAGAAGAATATTCAACTGGATAGGTGATTCATAAATCATTTGTCCTTATAACGTCATGAAAATACGGTCATAATATTTTACCTGATTTTGATAAGCAGGTTAGATTAGATGAAATAGTGAGATTTTAGTCAAAGTATGAGATCTTTTAACAATGGATTCTATTTTTATAATAACCTAAGCTGTTAGAAGTGTGGAAATAACGTGAAGAGTCCACTTTTCGACCAATTTCCAGCAAAGGCAGTTATTTTTCGGAGATAAAGTACTCCATCCAGATAACATTCGCCTGAAGTACGGATCGTCAGGATCGTAGGGAATTCTGCATGACTCATATTCTATCTTAACCGACCGAGATCCCGCCAAGGACCCAGAATATAATACAACTGGATAGTATGAGGGTTAGTTTTTTTTACCAAGTACAATGGAATTTCATGTTACAGTTTAGAATGCTGATACTCCATTCCCTGAATATTAAAAAATGATGTGACCGAACGTTTCATATCAGGATCAACCTGAGCATGAGTCCTACTCGGCTCAGACCACTGACAAAGGAAAATCTCTGCTTTCTGCGTACCTCGATTACCTTTAACATACAAATTGTGCATAACTTTCGAAGCCTTAAATTTGATTTAACATGCCATTATATATATAGTAACTTCTCCGTCACAAAAAGCACCAAAGTTGGCTTTGGTTTTAAAAAAAACTTTTGCTTGTTTTCTGGCGGTAAAATTACCTGGCGCCCTAATTATCTAAAAGTAGGAGATTTAATTTGGAGATAAGCCGAAGTGAAAATCGGTAAAACCCATCGGCTACGACTATATATATATATATATATATATCTGCTAATAACTCCCTTATTCCTTTCACACGTACGTCATTTAATCGCTAGCTTATCCAGTATTTGCAGGGTTTGCGCTCGGACTGGCACTGTGCCATTAATGCTATGAATTATGAACCAGTCGCTAGAGGGACAGGTTTTAACGAATCAGATCTCGTGTTTGGAATCGGCAGGTTGAAAATAATTAAAGTTACACTAAAATATGTATCCATAATCAAGAATAAGTATTATTGCTGCCATTCACTTTCGTTTTATGACGTTTCTGTTAAACAGAAATCAAGTTGTAACTGTCAGATGCATATGGGTGTAATAAAATTTCAAACAATATTAATTTAATGGTCAAGTATGACAACAATTAATTACTTAATGGTAAGGGTATTTGCCAGCTTCTGTAGCTTGTCAATTTATTACTACACGAGGAATTTAATTAACACTTAAATGAAATTCTATGCGAATATTATTTTTTATTTTATTTTTAATTAGATATTTGTTTGTCCGGTGTGTACGGAACGAAAACATTATTTTAACAAGACAATAGAGAACTTCAGTTATTACTTTAAAAAACTTGATAAAAACTAAGGTATATATGTGTGTGAGTGTCAAGTGAAAATAAAATGGAGATGTGGAACATAAATAATATAACACCGCCTACATCTCTAAAAACTTTCCAAAGTTTTAAAATTTTGTGCGTTTGTTTCCATCTCCAGAGGAAAATTATATTGCCTCCCTTGGAGACTATAAACACAGCGACTATGCATATTTACTTCTAAAGTTTGTCTCGTTTCTTTTCGCTCTTCTGTACAAGTCAGCAATATTTTTATTTTCTTTCTTATTTCCCGTTGATAAAACAATCAACTTTAGGCCTTATTTACTGAAACTATATTGAGATTTTATTAACAACTTCAGATAATCTATTAACCAAAGCCTAATTAAAATGAGTGATTTTCTAAGGTTTTCTCGATGCGTATTCTCACACTAATAAATAAAGTAGGATTTACTGAATGAAAGTGTTACGGAATTCAGCAGATGTCGACGACACGAGTCATCGAAAACTCTTTTGCAAACTTCAAAACTTGTTTGCAAAGCCGCGAACATTTTATACACATATAAGTGGTTAAGAAATAGATTTCATTTAATAAACGTACTCATTAGTCCTCGATTGAGAATATAACAAATATCAGAGGCGTCGTTAAATACATCAACGCGTATTAACAATTTATTGAATGAATTTAAAAGTCCGGAATTGAGGTAACAAGAATTTTGTAATATACAATTTTACTAATGTATATTATAAGTTCAGCCAGATGTTTGATTTTATTCCAAACTTAATAAAGAATTTATTTTAAATGTTCAACATGACAGTATTTGAAACACAGCACACGCAGATTTTTCTATATTAAAATATTCATATAGCAGATAAAGTTTATTATTAATTAGTAATTTGAATGATGATTGCCTTGCATGAAAAATATATCTTACAATAGGCGTAGATTATCGCAACAAATAACAAAGGTGTTAAATTACGCAAAGGATTCTGCATATGAATTTGCGCTCTGAATTTACATTATAATGTTGCGTAAGTCTTAAGTTAATATCCATGTTTACAGTTTTCTGTCCCAAGCTCGGCCGATGTCACATGGATCCGCCCCTGATGACTGTAATGATGGTCTGGTTCCTGATTGCTACATTTGCTATGCCCATCCATCGCCAAAAATCTGAAAGATGATACTCCATCAGATTTGTGCCAGATTTCTTCATTTTGAGTCGTAAGGAAATAGTTTCAGTGAACTGTTCCACTAGCAGCTTGGAATGAACATTTTGAAACAAAATTTTGAATACTGAACTTCTTCAAAAGCCAGCAATCCACAACGTATTTCATCCGGGTTTCCTTCAATATTCCACAACTAGAGTCGATACCGCCTTCATCTTGGTATTTTCAAACATCCTGCTACAGTCCTGTGGTTTTGAAAGAACTGCGTCTTCAAAACATAAAAATAATAAATATCCAGTCTTTAAAGTTGAACTAGAATCATAATAAAAACAAGATTAACTGTGAATATGGTGGGGTCAATCCCAATATATTACGCATCTGGAGCAGTGTAAAAGTGTGTAAGTGTATAAAATTGAAAAAATAAATACGAAAATTGAGATAGGTGGATGATAAAATGGACTATAAATATAAAACTGAAGGTGTAAGTTATTATGGTTAACGTAGAAAATTAAACATATAAATAAGAAAAAATATTAATGAGGATAACAAAAAAAATATAATAATGAATAATATTAAGCAAAGGCATTTTTACAGATACTTTTGTGGAAATAAATACAGACTTCTACGAAAAATAGTTTTAATAGAAGGACCAGCTAATAATTAGGTTAAACTAATGAAGATGCATAACAAAATTGTAAATATATTTCATTGGAAAGGTTTGTTTAAACGTTTGGTAATAAAAATCAAAATTAGCATTTAAATGTATTCGTTCTTTCAAATTATGCGCTCTCAATGGTAAAATATACTGGTGTTACGGGTTTGAATTTAATAATGATTACGAGAGAAAACTCAATTTCTTGTTTACCTGTGTTGCGAAATTACTATTAAAAACAGTTGGCTTACTTATTTTTACAATCGGTAAAGGAAAACAAGCTCTGTAAATTTCTTTTATATTATAATAATTTTATTTTATTTATGCATAAACTGAAAATGTTTAATTGGTACGTGATATGTGTAATGAACTATTATTTTTCTTATTGAAGACATATTTTAAAAAATATTGCTAGTCAAGGAAATAAACAAACATAGTGCCATGGTGTGTTAGTAATTTTAATACAAAATAGTTTCGACTTATATAGTCATTCTCTACCACTATTTAAACGGGTGATATTTATCAAACATACTTGATTAGTTTTATTTTAATTCAGTTACAACATCTAAGACGCCTTTTAAAGTTATTTAAAAGTTTTTGTTGATATACTACGAGGAATTATTCGAATTTTAAGATCTGCATCGATTTATTGGAATGAACATTTTGAAACAAAATTTCGGCCTTTTCGTCTATTTCAAAAAAATGATATAGATTCAATGTATTTATGAAAATGATTATATTCACAACAGTATACACAGGAAAAAGTCGCAGGTGAACTGTTAGGAGTACATTGCTCTGCAGAGCGCTAACGTCCTGTCATGACTGCTGACATGCAGACAAAGTAAAACGTACGCTTATCTATACATATATACACTCGTTATACCATATTTGTGGAGCATGGGCACCTGTTGCTAGATGTCTCAGAGTCGCTTGACATATCAGATGACATCAGTCGTCAGTTTTTACGATAAACAAATAATAAAACACGCTTTGAATGTAATACTTGCTGTGAATTTTAAAGATAATTCAGTGCGGAGTTTGAAAGGATTCATTAAATTGGGTAATTTAATTCTAATTTAACTTGATATTATTGCAGCTTTTAGTTACTTCCAGTTCACTAAAAGATATTTTCGGGAAGTTCAAAACTCACAACATTAAGCACTATGAAACGAAAATACGATTCATGGAATTTCTCAAAGCACTTAAAAAATTTTGGAACAAACCTGAGTATACGATGATGACCTTGATTTTTGGTCTCGTCTTAAGCGTAATCCTGCTCTTGACCCGACCGACTGCTGGTTAATCGATAAGCTTGGGTGCTGGACGTTAATTGTCCTGTTGTCTCGTATAGATAAAAATATAGACAAAAATGAGATTAAAATTACAAGACAAGTGAAAAACGACAAGAAATAAAGACGCTGTAGAGACAGACAGATCATTAAAATACAAACATAGAGTTTTAAAAAACTAGTAACGTTTCCCTTGTAAGTAGTTCAAGAAAAAAAGGAATTGTTAATAAGTAGTTCGTTTTAATATCTCCCTATTCTACTGTTAATAAGCTAGCAGATAGCTTTAGATATTTAAAAATTTGCGTAACGGTAATGTATCTCAAATGTTACATGAATTTATACGTCTACGAGATGCATATTTATATTTCACAGAATATTCAGATACCATTAAAATTAAAACTGATTATTTTCTTTATTTTAATTTAAAACTGTTGAAATAGTGCCTCTCTGAAATATTTTTTCAGTAAAATCATAAATAAACAATAATTGTTTTGTAAACTCTGCGCAAAGCACAATTAACGGATCACTTAATTACTGAAATTAAGTTCTAGTAACTGTTAATCCAATCGTTTTTTAAATACCTCCCACAGGAAAAAAGAAATATCTGAAAGGGACTGAGATCTACTATGGCATAGAAGACCAAAAAAGTGACATTTGTCCTTCCAGCTACACTTTCCCCATGTATTTATATTACTTTAATGACGAAATTTTGTTATAGAAATTTAATCATTTATAATTAATACTGTTAAGCTTACCTTCTTCTGTGTAAGAACGTTAGTATTATAAGGTTCCTAAAGAAAGTTATTTATTACATTTTTGTGTAAATCGTGCATTTAGTTACAAATACCAGAGGAGAAGAAAAAATTCAATGCTACATTCTTTTCCCTCGTAAAAAGTGTTCTCTGAAGTTTATTCGAGCAAAGCAACACAAAAGAACGATTTTTCTCGTCTACGGTTCTTTTTTTTTGTTCTGGCTCGGCCTCTACAGTTTACTTTATAGTACAATATTTTGTGTGCGTTACGGCAGTAGAAATTGAAGAATAACTTCTCGTAGATCATAAGCATGAGAATTATATTAATATAAAATTAAGAGAGCTAAATACGAATGAATTATGCTAATTCAAAAAGTTTCCTTCAAAAGAGGTATCCTGTGGAGAAAACTCAAAGTAAGCTAGGACGTTCCTGAAAAATTATAAATGCTTTACAAATCCATCCTATTATTATTATACAATTAATTTAAACACACCATAGTGATAAAATTAACATATTGATAACAGCTCGTAGTTGGAATGCGAATATCATCCGAGACAAACGTTTTGTTAAGGAACGCTGCTGAAGGACAAATTGTGATATGAAGAGTTTTGTAGTACCTGGATGAAGAAAGAATCAATAAGTAGACCATTTTAAGAAAATAATGAAATGAAATAAATATGAAATATAGGTTAAGTATTCAGCTAATGTATTATTATAATTATTTGTGATTAGTTATAATACTTAATCTACACTATAAAGACCAAAAGTGTCGAGTAGGTGACGCAGCGATATTCTCTATTCCAAAGTTTACCCTATGTAGCCCGGTTTTTATTTATATTAGCTTGGCAATGAATAATTCCTCAGTAAGTTATTAATCAACGCGGTAATATAAATAAACGGAGATAATATTTCTGGATCATTAACCCTTTCGTGGACACAATCCAACCTATGTTGATTTGAGGTTAGCATCGAATTAACAAAGATGATGAAGGACGTTACCTTAACAAAGAAAAAATTTTTTTGGTATATTATATTTGCACGCTTACTTAAAAAAAAGAATGAAAAATATTCCCGGTAATTTTAAGGAATTAAAAATTCTCCAGATACCCTAAAAGTGTCCAAAATACCCACGGTAAACTAAAGAAGAAAAACCAATCCCGTACTTTAAGAGAGTTAAAATTAATCCTTATATGATAAGGAAGATCAAAATACACTCAGTTCCTTAACGGAGTAAAAATGCTCTCGATATCTTAAGAAGCGGAAGAATAATCCTGGAACTGTAAATCGTTAATATTTCCCATACCTGAAAGTAGTGAAAAATATTGATGTTTTCCTAGGTTAAATTATGGATACTAAGGGTACTTTTTCCTTAAGTATATGAGAAAGATTTGTTGAAATTATTTGAGAGCCACCTATTATAAAATACTTTAACTAATTTAGAAACCTTGCGTCGACTCGTGTAGTAATTGTTTTAAATATTGCAAACTGTTCTGAGGGCCATTAAAGGGGGGAAGGAATGGGAGATGAGGATAAGAATTTATAAAAATTTCACCACAGGGGAGGATGTATGACGTTGGACATCACGTATATTATTTTATTCGAATGTTAAGAACATGAATAATGGTCATATGTGGCCTACTAATATTAATTGAAATTTTAGTATCACATTTATTGCTAAATATTATATGAATCATTATTTATGTATGGGTGTGGAATACCATGTACATGGTTTGTGGACCGGTACGTGTCTCTATACAGCTGATTGCCAACAATTGCTAACGAAAAGATTATTAAGTTATAAATGACACCAAGAAAATTAAAAAATGTGGTTAACTGGTCAGAGAACAGAACAGGAAATAGTGAGTTTAATACATGACAAAAAGGATTATAATAAAATTTAAAAAGTAGAGAATAGAATATACTAGAATATAACAGGCTAGCCAGGCGTTAAGGTTCAAAGTTCAACAAGCGTTGCCCAGCTTAATTCGTTATACATAAATTTTATAATAATTGAAACAAGAATTACTATAACATTGTAAATTTAATCATATATTCACTTGCTTCTTTGTAATATCAAATGAGATTACAAGCGAGGATCAAAACATGTAATTTATAATAGTTTATTTCAATTGAATTTAACCTTTTTTTTCAATTGAATTATAATATCGAAAGCAAAGTACACGAATATAATTTATATAATTCAGTTTCATATATTTTTGAAATACCCGTAAAAAATCATTTCCTGCTGTCGACAAACAGATTCTATCTATTCTGGTCATGCCATTGTTTAATGACAAATGATTCAAATCTAATGCGTAGCATTGTTCTATTTCCCATTCATCTATTGCAACGGCGGTAGTGTGAAATCCGCTGCAGTGAATCCTCAACCAATAATGAACTGTCAATGAAGCACCACCGTGAAATTGCCAGTCTGAAATTCCTCCACCGTGAATCATACATCACTTGTAGAGTTGCTCATCGTTCAAGCAATTATAGTGCAGAAATTAAATGAAGTTTACGTATAATGTTAACCGCATGAAAAGTAATCAAATGAAATATAATACCCTGTTTGTAAATTTTTATTTTATTTAAAAGATGAAATATACTACGCTTCTTCTCTCATTTGAGAGAAATTTGGCTTTTCAATGGAACATGAAGAATTTTCAAAACTGAGACGAAACGTAACAGTAAATTTTTTAAAATAAAATAGGAACTGACTAAGAGGCTGTTATAATTAATTGAATTATTTATTTAAATTTCAGATAAAATATTAAGTTGTAATTGTTGAAGTTATTTCCTAATATAAAACAAAAAATGATCAGAATTTTATTCTTGGATATAATAGCACTATAGGAGAGTATACGTTTTTGTTCTTATCATCTGTGGGCTGGCTTTTCGATTATCTTTGCTCATATGCAGAATAACTTTGCTTGCTGATTAATATATGAAAGAAGAAGGTTTGGCTGCTGTTATGTTTTCTTAAGGTTTTGGAAAGCTTGTGTAATAAAGTTGACCTAGAATTTGAATTTCTTGTGAATTTAATTGGCATAATGTATTTTAATATAGAATAAAAATGTCATCATTGATATTAAAGTTGGTCAAAATTATAACTAAATTTGAATGAAATTCTCCAAAATTTGACACAAAATATTTTGATGTATCAAAGAATTACAAATAACGTAATTAAATTAATCTGATTTTGTACATAAATCACAAATAATGGCCAAAAGTCAGCAATGAAATAGTTTATTTGAATTGAAAACGTTACGTCCCCCAACTTTCGGGACCTCCTGAGGTCCTTAAAATTGACGTAGTATACTAAAATAATATGTGAATGCCCACGTTGATAAATAAGGTCACTTAAAAAATATTTTGTTTATGTTATAATTTAGTAAAATATGTAGGATTTACTTTTTGATTAACCTCTTCTGCTATTCGCAAGTGTATATACGCAATTGTAGCAATGATTTGCACTTTGATTAGTTTACATTGTGGTAATGACATACGTTGAATTATCTTCGTTTTGTCTTACACAACGAGTCAAGAGAAATTAAAATGTGTAATTACCATCCGTGGATTTTACTAAATAGTGTATAACTATGAACAAAACATTCTTAGGAGAGCTGTGATATTCAAACACAATACGCGTTTAACGTGAATTGGATATACGCTGCAGTATTGAGCTCGGAGCAGATCAGTCGAGGATTCGGAGAGGAATTAATGATGTAACCACAAGCAGTCTGCGGTTGCTCAGAATCGTTGCTCCAAAATGTCTCTCGAACACGACATAATCAAAGCTGTATGAACTGGTTGCGTTGCCTCGGCTTACTTGTGATTAACCGAAGTGCTTCCATTCACTTAGGATGAACTTTGTTAAGTTGAAGAAGTTTATCCCCATGAATCCCACAGTACATTTTCCAGATTCCGAAAATACAATACTTATCCGCTCCTATACTCATATTTTCTTTATTTGTAGTATTAAGAAAAATGCTTATACCTGATATTTGACCCAAGCTCCGTCATAAAACCGAACGACAAAATGAATGAAAAAATGATGAATAATTTTCTTATATATAAAGTAATACTAAAGTGCAATCTCATGTTTAACACTGGATATGAAACAAGATGTAATATTTAAAATGTTGTTTCATTCAGATTTATATTTCTAATTGTTTAAGAAAAGTGTTAACAGATCTAAATATTTTGATAACATTCTTGATAAAGTTTCTTGAGAATACTTAGAAAGAATTGTTTCAATAATATCAAATTTTTGTTATCAATATACTTTAAGAAAGGTCGTCGAATTAAGTTTTCTTTTTACAATTAAAATACTTACAGTATATGTAATTAAAGAACATTTACATTGAAGAACTAAGATGTTCTTATGTTACCAAATATATATTCAAAGAAAAAGCCAATAAATATGGGTCCAGAAACACATAATTTCTGAGATTTGTTAAGTTGTCCACAACGGCTGAAGAAGTTTGTTTGTTAATAGGTCTTAAGAGGAAAGGTTCCCTAGTACCGCACAGTGGATGACCTCGGCCAATCTACACATGTCTGATTGACGAGCACGTACTACATTTAATGATCGAAGGACCTGGATCCAGTGTGCGGCGACTGGCAGCAGCAGAAGACATGAGTCATCCTCTTCTCTGAGCAGCACTACATGAACAATTGCTGTATCCATTACATTTTCAGCGCGTCCAGGCACCCGAAGACTACCGTAATATATTGCAGTTTTGCCAATTGATCTCGCAAAAATATGCTGCATAACTAGCACGTCTGGAGTGATTAAAATCCCTATGCAGTTGCAGAAAGAGGACATCAACATCATTTTTTCATCATCGTATGGGCATACGTTCTTGGTGATAAATTACTAGGACCGTACATCCTACAATAAATATTAAATGATACTCATTATCATCAATTTATTGCTATTTTGTTGAAGGATGTGCCATGCCAGCTAAGACTACAGATGTGAATATCTCGGAAACTATTCGTTTCCGGACCATTAATGGACATTTCTTCCTCGCTTTGATGGTTAATACCACCTCTCAAATTATTCGACACTTTTCAAAACCGTGTTTATACGGTGTAAAAAAGCTTGACGACAAAATTAAATGAATGGATTCCTCGTATTGGGGAAAGAAAAAGGTGTATTACAACATGACTCCGGAAATGCATAATTAAACAATTATCAGAACTTTTACGTATGTTATTGCCTTGTTTCATGGCTCATATCCGTCACTCTGGTTGTAATTTTCACATGAAACATGTTGCGAATAAAATTAATGGCCACCTTAATGCTACTTAGCACCCGCAAATGATTAATCGTCACGTCTACGTTACTTTGTCTGCCAGACAGAACGCACTGTATCAGGAATTTTTGATCATGTTTGAAACTCAATGTTAAGACGAAACTACGTCATTTTGAACATTTCATCTGATGTGTAACAAATGCTCCAACTAGTCAGTTACAAACCCATCAGTTACAGCTAAGTAACATAGACATGGCACTGTAAGGAAGTGACACCAGAACGTTTAAGAATCATAATAGTGCTGGAAATTTTGCATTGAAAACTGAAGAAGGATGCAAATAATGTCTGAAAAAGGAGTGTTTCAAACTGTAAGAAGTAGAAGAAATATTTGATGTTTTTAATAATAGTACTCAAGAAATACAGTAAGATACTTTTGTATGCACATAGAGGTTAAAATAGTTGAGAAGGGCAGATATTAAAATTTTTATTTAAAGTTATCAGCAATGTGGAACATAATAAGACAAAGATTTGGTGAATATCAAAGTAACAATAATTAGATTAAAAATAAACGAAACTGATTTTATTCATTATCTGCAGGTGTAATTTTGAATAATGTTATGAGTTTTCAATACTTCTGACACGTTGCAGAAATGCACGAGGCAGTTTTTTTCTCGTATTAAAACTTTATTGGTCGATTTGTATGATAGATTATCAAATCTTAGTGCACAATATCTCTTGTGATACTCGATAGATTTAATTAAAATGAATATTTTACAATATTTTTGTGGTTAACGCGTGTGTGCTAAGCAAATAAAAAACCTGCGATGTTATAATGCAGCGAGAATCTCTGCAACACAGTTACTGATGACAGAATGCGGGCCTAAAGGATTGAGTCGGCGAATCTCTATTGTTTCCTCCACCCACCGCTACGAAAAGTGCCAATCCATTACAGCAGCACATTGTCTGAACATCCCGCCTCCTTGCTATGGCGCTGATGAAACTTTGCAATGCTCACCGAACAAATGGGCTTATTTGAAGTTGTCACATTCTGCATTTGCCACCAAGTAAAAACTCATTATTTTCACTGAAACACAGAAATACTTCTTCGTAGATGATCTAACATTTTCACTTGTAGTTTAATCTAATATTTTTCAGATGTCACAATTTAAAAATGTAATAACTAGAAGTAACAACATATTTTTTCACCAGGCATACGTAAATCATGAGCATTACATTTCATCTCAATAAAATTTTATCACACACAGACACATTTATGTATTCTTTAACTATGTATATACATCGACGACAGAAAAATTTCGTGTAATTAAGGAAAAAGGCAAGCCATTTGAATTCAGATTCAATAAATGTCGTATTTTTATCATAAACACACACATACACACACACACATCAGTTTAATGTTACGATTACGATTTATACGACTTTTCCCGCTTCTAGAACCTGTTTACATGTACGTAAGTGAAAGGGATTCCAGTATTTATATTGCATAAACATAAACCCTTATACGTCTCGTTAGCCTCTACAATTTTATTTAAATTTTATTTTTAGTTGCTCTAATTACTAAGGCACTTAAACTGCATTTGGTTTACAAACTTTCATAAAATGACATAAATTATAGGTTTCTGGCAAGATCGTACATTACCATAAATTAAAAATATTTACATTTACTAAACATTTATACTTCTCGTTTATTACAGTAATTATTTGTGTGTATAATTTTAATTTTCCATTTAATAATATTAATACTTAAATTAATTTCATGATGATTGTTTGGTACGATGGTGATTCTACTAAATTCTCCCAATATCTATTTGGTATCTGTTATGTAATGTCGTAATTCAAATGTTGTGATATTCAGTCCTAAGACTGGTCGGATGCAACCCTCATTGCTAACCTATCTTGCGCAAACCTTTTCATTTCCGTATAACTAGCACAACTCACATCCTTCCTAATCTGCTTAGCTTATTCTATCCTTGGCCTCCCTCTTCTGTTATTACCCCAGACACTTCCCTCTAATGTTAATTTTACAAGACCCTCGTGTTTTAAAACGTGGCCTATTAATATATCCCTTCAATTAGGCAACGTCCTCCATATTGTTCGCTTTTACCCTATTCTAATTCACATATTGATGGGGATTTCAATATTATTCAATAGTTGTTAATTATACAAATTGTAAGTGTAATTAGAATGACAAGATTAGGTGTCCAGATTTTTGTAAGTAGCACATTGGTGTCTAAAGAATTCTTCTTCTTCTTCAATGTCTCTTCAGACCATTGAAGGCCTGGGCCTGCCGGGTCAACTGCGGACTGTCAACTAAAGAATTGTCATTAGAATCTTAAAAATATTTTTAGATACCCAGTATGTATTTGTAATTTTTAATAATACATCTGAAACAGTAAAGTTATTTTGTTGATTAGAGATGTTTATTGTAATTTTTAGAATTACAAAACGTGACTAAAGTTCATTTGCTAGGCGGGAGAATCGAAATGTTGCTAAAAAATTAGTTTACTTTTATTGGTTCTTGACTAAAATCATTCTATGTAGGTATATCGTAATATAAGTTTTAAAGTATTGCAAATGAAACGGAATACTACTTTCGTTTCCTTCGTTGTTTATTAAGATGGAAATTAATCTAGACACTAATCGTCGCGGTAATATATCTTTCCTAACTGCTTCCGTAACTTACTCGAGACATCGTGTTTACTCTTGAATAATTGTTTCCAAAGAGCTTGTTTCTCGTTCCCACGTTTACTGCCGTAAATATATTACTTTCACTCAGCCCTTGGATCTAGAAGTTACATAAATACTTTTTTAACTCATTAATATACACGAGAGTTTTTATCAGAATTATTATATGAAGACTGAAACAGTTTTGTATCTAACATTTTAAATTCTCTGTAATTTCTTTAAATCTCCCCACGAGTAAATCATTTTTAGGAATTCAATATGATAGGACTGAAAAATAAAATTTATATACTTCAATTAGGTCAGTATGATACAGACAATAAACTCATTTTTACCATTTAAGTTAAATTACTTTTAAATGGATCATCGCAATGCATGTTTTATTAGTGAAAACAAAAAAACTATTTGTAATTGTGTTAGAATAATATTCGCAAGAATTATAAATATGAAAATAAAAAGTAAGTTTAAAATGTCACATCGAATAGTGTGGCACTTTTTTGACTTATTTTTAATTAGATCTACTTATTAGCAAATATTGAACTACGGTGAAATACGTAAAAAATTTATTCCCTAACGCATCTGTGTGGTATTGTTTTTGACTAAATTGCAGTACCTTTTTTACTAATTTTAAGTTATCCTTCATAAGACCGAAGAATATTTACATTAGTTTAGCTTAGTAAAAGTTTTAAAATAGTTGTACTATGGAGTGTAGAGAAAAGATTATTAACCTTTGTAACGAAATCCTGTATTTTCGATGAGATTCTAAATTTAAACTCTATGTAACCCACGCTAAAATAAACAGGCAGTACAAAGGGGACAGAAATGTGAAATGATTAAGACAAACGTCAAGAGAACAGTTCAATGAGATATTTTATTATGAATTTTTCATAGAGAAAGTATAAAAATGTTTCATTGAATCATATTGAAATTATATTTGTCAATATGAATACACATAAGTATCTTGGATCTTTTTTAAAAAAGATTCACTCGATTGGACTAGTATATATTTGTAAAAACAATGATGGTATAAATATAATGCTAATTTTTTAATAAATGTATATACAAAAAGTTTACTTTACATACGAACTTAAAATATTCATGACATACGTCGTATAATGTGTTATTCAAAATTCGCTCCACACTCTAGCACGCATATTTTGAGTTACTTCTTCCACGGCTGTTGTTATACGGTTCCGCCGTTCAACCATTGTTGCTGGAAGTGGCGACACACAGATTGAGATTTTTATAAAGCCTCACTAAAAAAATCTGATTGAGTTGGGTCTTAGACCTTAGAAGCCCTTGATATAGGGATGAATCATTTTGTCCACTATGAGCAATCATTTGTGGAGGAAGCTTATCATTTAAAAATTCTCTCACGCACAAGCTTTGCGTAAAACTTAAACAGTACATTTTTCCATGGAATCGGGTTTATAACTGAATAGTTATGAAATTTTAAAATCAGATGATTCTTTTTGAAACGACCCTGTTATGTCTGCTTACAATATAAGCATTATGATTCAATAATATTAACCTTTTTGATGAAATAAAAATTATTTCTTACATACAAAAAACACATTGATGCAGAGTGAATAAGGGTTATAAATTTATCATGATCTTACGTCACTGAGAAATTGCTAATAATAATAATCTTGAAAATTATTCTCGAGATGTATAGGCTCAAATACATTTCCTTCTGCACTATCCACAAAAAATTAGTTGCTTTGATTTCAGGTGATCAACTTCCTGTTCACTACAATTTATGAATAAAACTTTAACTGATATTTATTGGAAGACGTAATATGGAGCAATTTTGGAGAATAGTCCCATTTCAATGTAAGAGAGATTACGTCTAAGTCACCCGCGTAACTTAAGTTTGCTAGAGAGGGGAATCTGTCTGTCTGGCTAAAGATTGTGCAGACTCACTGCAATTTTCTCGAATGTGAAGTGCCAGATATTTAATATAACAGCGCGTTTCACGTTTCGTTAATATGCACGAGGTAATTTCACACGCAGCTTAATTAAATTCTGGGGGACACGTTTATGAAGTTAGCGGGCTGTAACGGTTACAACGCAAGCACCGTGTTTTTACGACTTGAATCAGTGCAGAAATATAATTGAATAATCAAATACGTTCATCATGGGAAGAAACAATTTGTCCAAGGTAAAGGAAAGTGACAACTCATTTCTGCGACCACAAATACGTTCTCTAACAGAAATATTTCCATGTTATTCAGTGACATGTTAAGTGGCAATTAAATTAAACGGTGTAGAAAAATTAAAGCTGTATATCATTCTTAACTGTTTCAATTCATTTTTAATGTCGTAGCCTTCCTCCCGTACTCCTTTAAAATGATTAAACCGTATATTAATTTTCTTTAACGTCCGCTACATTAGTTGGCTTTTATAAAGCTACTCCCCTTGATGTCTTGGCCATATATAATATGACATAATAGTGATTTTATAATTTATTAATGTAGTTTTGTACTGCTTTCGAGAAAGACAAACCATTGGGCTGGATTCCCGTAGTGACATACTTGTAGAAATTCAGTAAATCGTGTTACATTCCTTTCTAGTGAAGTACTAGAAGGAAAATAAACATAATTTATCTTCTGTCACTGGGCTCTTAGTGGCACATTTATTTACTCATTACAGGTGAATCTGTACCTCTTATTTTCTTACTGGAACTTCTCATTCAATTAACGAGGTTCATGTCTTACTGTTTGTAAACCGTGCAGTCATCTCGTAGTCACTGCCCATTATTGTATTTCTTTAAGCCTCTTTCCTTGCCGTCTCGGAATAAAACAATCATCGAGAAAATTCTTACGTACAGAGAATATGATGAAATCATTCCATTATCAAGTCAACACCGGAGATACTTATCCTGCATCGGGCCTAACTATTAATTGTTTATTTATTACATAATTAAGTTTGATGATTTATTCTTGGGCTTCAGCGAAGAAGAAAACTTTCATTACTAATGAAAATAAGAGATGTAATTAATATTTTTTAATTATTGAATTTTATTTCCTCAACTAAACATTTCATGGGATAATTAATAAAATATTTTGACATGAGACAAGAAAAAATACAATTTTCTTTGTCAGAGACACCATCGTGCTTTTCCGCTTAACAGAGAAGCTTTTTAACCGGAGAGAATTACATATTTTCTTATTGTTGTCTTTGGCGTACGTTGTCTGAATATCTACAGGGATGCTCAAGGCCATCCTTCGCAGCTGGGCATTCATTATTTCCTTCCTTGAATGTGTAAGGAGTCTGCGTGGCGTTATCAAGATGCTTGCGACCGTTGTGTCTTCAAGAAGTCAAAATAAAACCAAGTCCAATTCGTCTTTGAAACAAAGATGGAAAATGGCTTCTCCATTTTTCATTGTTTGTGCTTTAAGCGCCAAACTAGAACTCTATTTGCATCACTGTTGACGGGCGTTCTCATTTCATTGGTTGGATGACACTCATCACGTGACCAATTGTACGAATTATTTCAACGCCTTTAACCCCATCTCTTCAAAGTTGTACGCTATTTTGGGTTATTCCCGGGATAGCTAGGTGTTGTTTTCACGATTTCCACTAGTGGCTCCAAAATACGCAGACAATGTCAGCTTTTACCCACTTCGCGGAGCCTGTTTTTTTATCATTTTGCTTTATTCTGCACCCAAATCAGCCTGATAATTAAATTATTTTGTGATTCGTCTTAGGACTCTAATCCCGCTATCCACATGATTTATGCCTTGTGCATCACAAATTAAATTATTTAATATAAAAATACGTATCACAATTGAGGTAGTAGGATATGTAATATTATATTGTAAAAGGAACCTATGCTGTAATGTTTTAAGTATAAAAATGATGAATAACCTACTTTTTCGATATTAGGTATCTGCTGGGAAAAGTTTTGAAATGTTGGTAAGTACATAAAGGCCCTGTTGCAAGGTCGTTCAAATTCAATACACTAACTCTTACAGA
This sequence comes from Eucriotettix oculatus, assembly GCA_034510155.1. NCBI lineage: Eukaryota > Metazoa > Arthropoda > Insecta > Orthoptera > Tetrigidae > Eucriotettix > Eucriotettix oculatus. The sequence continues at coordinate 79,898,638 of CM067378.1, forward strand.
TGTGAGATAAACCTTAATTTCTTAGTTTTGTCATTGATTTTTCTGTTATATACGCTTTTAATATATCTATATACTGATGTAGAATGGAAAGTTTGAATACAGTTTTAGTCGCAGGTCCATTACGAGCCGTGGAAGTGCGATTAATGTGATTTTCATATCAGCCGATGCCGTCATCTTCCTCAGCGGTTCGACCGGCAGTATCCTCCTCCTTTGTGTACCACGAAAAGCAATTGGGTGAGACAATTTGGGCATCGTAGCGCGTCAACGGTAATGGCGTCCGGGGGATGGCAGCCATATATACGGCGTGTCTATAAAAGAGAGCGCGAGCGAGATAACTGTACCAAGAAATATTGCCCCGCCCTTCCTACCCATTAGCGAGGGGGCGGACGACATTAAAGCGCCATTCGCCAAGGCTGCGTTTCACTGCAGAGCCGATAGTGAGAAAGGCTGCAGGCAAAGGGCCAGCTAATTGCAATGCCTTTGACCCGATGGTCGTTTCAGAGGCCACTAATTAATTACACCTCAGTCTAATAGTTCACTCCTGGGCCATACTATTTCTTTTTACGACGCACTAGCATTTTTTATACTAAATTCAAACAGTCTGCCATAACAATTTTCGCGAAATACTGACAGGGATATCGGGTGCATTTAAGTTGAACTAATACCTGTGCTTTCCTAATTTGAAATAAGGAAAAATACAAATGATACCAGACCAAGGAGAATGGTTGTTTCCATTTTGAGGTTAGAATTAAAGAGCTGCGAAAATACTACACTAAGATTGTTCTGCTTGTCTCTAAGTAAATAATAATTGAAATCTTTGTGGGAAAAACTGTTTCTTAAAACGTTCATGCATACCAGAATATTCATTTCTATATATTCTATTTACTAGTGGTAGAACAGAAACTAATATCATTGCTGCATTTATAACTCTAGAACTGAAGCTTTGTCAAGTAGAACTCCCCATTAAATACCACAGAACTCTGCTAAAATAATTTAAACTCGTCTATAAATGGTTCTTCCTGTTTTTCCTGGCATTCATTCAGTCAAACGATTGTTTGCGCAAGGCCATGGTCGTACGGTGAACTATTCAGTGCATCAACACCCGTTCTCGATCGTCGAATAGAATGAAGTGTTCCTTAGAGCTAAAATAGTTAAATTGGACACCTACAGATGGCATCAAACCATCATTGTTTTTTTCTTTTGTGTCCATTCCTGAGGAAGTCTTTCTAAAATCAACAGTTGGTTATCGGACATACCTAATGGTTATTGTTTTATAACTGCATCTAAATATATTAATTGTATAAAGATTTTTATTGCATTTTATGTATTAATTTTTTGTTTAAGTAAAGTGGTTTTGGATGACAATTTTATGATGATCATTGACATTGTTTTATTCACTTTATGAGCGATTACTTTGTACTTACATAAATTTATGAAAAGAATGCAAACGTTTAGTAACTAAGAAACAAAAGTCACTAATATTAAAAGTGGTATTCATGGAGAATAAAATATTTCTCTAAACTTAAATTTGAGAACCTGAATGCAGTGCTCAGTCTTTACCTTTAAACACATTAAAATGTGATCCAGAAAATCAAGGGTACGATTTAGATAAAACTGACACTTTGGTCACTAGCATACCTGGTGAAGAAGGTGCACTTAAAAATTTGTACTTCTTGAGCTTACAGAGTTTATGCCTCAAATAAAATTATTCCCTGAGACGATATAGATGGGAGATCAATACAGATTATAAGAGAAACATAAGTTACTAATCATGTAAACAGAATCCTCAACGGTATTAGTTCTTTGACCAATCAGGCAGAAACATTGGGATAAATTATTTACAAAATCCAATAATGTGTCCAAGTCGATTAATTGTAGGGAAACGGAGAGAAGGAATTAAGCAGTAAAGTGAGTGAATTAATAATTCAATTTGAATTTTTCTGGATTAGATTTTAAAACAAATTAAATATGAATTAAATCTGATGCATATTTAGATTTATTCGAAAGTTAAGTTAAAGAAAATAACTTCACGCTGTTGTAAAGCAGTGTTACTGTTTAGATGAAATTGAAAAGTCACTGACAACTAAAGTTTACTTAATTATAATTTGCACTAATCGTAACTAAACTTAGAGTCGAATGTAAATTCTGAACAAATGTGAAAAGTTCTGAGGGCAAAGAAATATTTATTAAGAAGGAAAAGATCACCTCAGTTAATCATTCAATGATGCTAAATTTAAATCTTAGATCTTACGTGTGTTCCATTAATGGCAGGAAGCCGAAATCTTTTAGAATTGCGTCTCTTGTTGCAAATCTATTCTCCTTGAGACTGGAACGATTCCAATGTCTTGTCTTTCGGTAATTTATCCCTTAAAGTCCTTAAGCCCCGGCCATTGTTTTATTAGCTACGGAGCTGAGATTTATGAGAGAAATACAATTTAGATATTGACTCCTAACATTAAAATTACATTTTTTATGGATTTTTGAATAATAAATATTAAGTATATTCATCGTACTAGAGTAAATAAATTTATTCAAACAATCGGTATTTATGAATAAAAATTTTTCAGGGAATAAACAATTTTCCACTTCTACGTAATTATATAATAAACTAAAACTCAATTTCTTTGATATGATAATTGTTGAAATTACAGTCTGTATTACATTTGTAATATTATTACCAATTACATTGATTATTAGTACAGAATGTCCGTAATGACAATGACATATTTAATGAGATATGGAAGAATTAGTCAGAATTAATATTAAAAATAAACTACATGAAAAATGTAGCGAGATAATTTATGTTGCTATTTCATAAGGTTAGATTTCAGCATTAAAACTAATGAATACCGTGGTTTGTAATTAATGACTTTGAAATTAGTTGCTCTACGTATATATTAATCTGTGCTTGTTAATAATTGTACGTAAGTGACGGATTGTTCAATTGACAGAAATGCCTATTCAGATCTTTGGCTGAAAAGTAAGTTGTTATCTGGTTAATGGTAATATTTACCTAACTTTAATATAATTATAAATTAGTTAAAACAGATAAATTTGTCAGATACATTTTAATAACGTTTTGTTCTGTTGTTTGGAAATTTAACATATTGTGCAAGACTTGATATTTTCTGAGATTAATTTGTATTTTAGGGTTTTCTCATAGCTGGTAAGAGCTCTTTCTTAAATTCTACAACAGTTAACATTTGATGTGTATTTTAGATTTTAACAGGTGGTGAGTTCTGGATATTTATTTAGCGTATTAGCGCTTTCGTGAATATAAATATGGTCATATTTATGCATAATATTCCGTTTTCTTCCATAATTTGATGTAGTAAAAATTTGTTCAGATATAATTATCTAGAGACGTTAGCTAAAGAATTATATCTTGTTTTTCAATATTGCATAATTTATCTTAAACGTGCTCAATTTCTATGTAGCAAATTTAGTCAGTTTTCCCGGACTGAATGCCTTTGACATTAAAAGAATCGAAATTTCGTTGGGCCTCTCTGGTTGGCTCGGTTCAGATTTATGGTCTTGTCCGCGACGCTCAAGCAGAATTTAGACCAGGATTTACACGCCATCCTCCAATACGACCAACTGGAACTAAAACCCTCTAAAAGCTCATCTGACGCAGTAGCAGCCGACGATAAACCATTGGAAAAGAAGCGGCGTTTTATAGGCCGCCACTCTTTCATGTTCTGTTTATTTTCAATGCTTTATGTAAACTTTCCTTGAATATTTCTGGCTCTTCTATAGAGTTATCGTACAAATACATTATTTAAATGCCTTGACCTTAAAATCGCGAAGTATAATAAAAAAATGCTCAGTGGTGACCTCAAATTGCGCCAAATTAGAATTCACTGGACATGTGAGCAAGGAAATAATCCTCCTGTACGTCCTGGTTGCCTATCTAGTCAAAATCCTCATTTAATTTAATGCAAGTGGGGAAATGAGATAATCTTAATGACATCAGAATAGGTACTCAGAGTGAATAAATATTTATTTTAAATAAATGCAACAGCCAAACTTAACAGAAATAAATTTTAATAACTAAATAAAATTTTAAACTATTTATAAAAGTTATATTTCAAAGGAAGAAACCATACGCCAATAATAATTTTATTAAAATTTAATTTTTACTCATCATGATTTTGATTAAAATTTTAATGAGAGCATATAAATATAACTATTAAAATTTAAATTTATCTTGCATTTATAAAGTGAAAAAATAAACAACAAATTGCCACTAAATTTTAAATGTTTCATATTATTCGACAAATTATATACGTGTCACATTTCAGCCATAACCGTCACGGGACGCAGTCAAGGAAACAAATTCCTCTCTCTTGGGAACAGTAATATTTCATTGATATGTATTTGCAAAATTTCACTACAAAATAAATTTTATTCTGTGAGTCTTTACCTAAAGACCAAAAACTGTGTTGTAATCGATGTATATAATGTATTGAATAATATAAAATATTACTGATTTATTAGCTGTTTGAAATTTAATTGATAATTAACATTTATTTTGCTCCATTAAATATACAATTTTTAAAACTAATCTTTTACAGTTTAAATGTTTTAAATTACTGTGGTGCTGTAGATAAATTTGTATCATCGTAAAAAAAATTAAATCTATGTAGCATTCCTGTTGCGTTGAAGCCATTGAATTCAAGACATTGAAAAAATTATTTTCTAAGCAGAAATTTATTTTGTACAGCTTATTAGTTCTATAAAATAAAACTTTGAAGAATTGAAAGATTTTACCTGGATTATTCACCAGGTACAAAGAAGTGTACATGTGCGTACTTGAATGTTACTTTATTAATTTACATAATTTTTATGGAACACAATTCAGTCTTCCTCGCATTATTTTCGTTTTAATACGGAATCTTTTCTACTCCTCTTATATATAGTAATAACTCTTTAAGTAATGAACACAACATAGAATAATATTGCATTATACGCAAATTTTACTCTTTGAGATGCTGAATTGCGGTGAATTGCAAATTCATTACACTATTTCACAAATAACTTAAAAAAAACATAGTTATTCTCAAGAGGAAGTGTAACCTGGTTGAATTTGAAATTTATGTAGGAAACATTTGCCCGTTGATGTATATTTTAACAGTTTGTTAAATTCAGCCTGCAAACCTTTGAATTTTTTTCCTCGCAGCATCAGTGCAGCGCCTTGTCCACATACAAAGCTAGCATCATCTAATCCCAGAGGGCGAAAGGCACCACGCAATGAAAACCGATTTGCCCTCGAGCAAACATCAGCATTGGTAATGCAGCCCTAGAGAGAAGCTTGCCTTCCACTTTCCGATAGAACTCTTCCCCTCGGCGGCTGAGGTTCCGCTATTTCGGAATAGACGTCCATTGCCTCAATTTTCTCGCAATATTCTCTCCCTCCCTCCTTCTGTCACTTCATAACATTGTAAAATTTCAGTACAACGTTACAGGATTCTTCTTCAAATATACAATAGTCAGAAAATGATTTTGTGTTTACGGGTCAGTGATAACTGTTATCTGCAAAAAAATCTCTGGAATGGTTATAAATGTAAATTTTTAGGTCCAATAGTGTAAAAATATCGTAAATATATTTCATTATTCCATTATAAAATTCAATTAAATGTAATAAAATTTTAAGAAATTCGTTTATCAACTTTAAAATATTTTTATTTAAGGCATCATCTGACGTAGGACAAATTTTATGCTAATATACACTTGTATACCACAATGCTGTGTAAAATTAAGCAAGAAAAACCATGAAGACACGAAAATTAATCAATGTTTTCATCATTATGCGAGACAATTAATAAATTTGAGGCAAGTTGTATCAATTTCATTTCTAAGAACAGACATTGTAGCAGGTTTTATTCAATACACCACATCCTTTAAGTCCGCTCAGGCTTCAAGGGGTGTTAAGTCAGGAGGACGAGGGGGAAACTCAATTGTAATTTTCACCCCATCCATTGTCCTGGCAAATTCTCGTCGAGTTAAGCTCTCATAGGAAAGGGGCCATTATGTATGAAGTAAAATCGATATCGGTACCCGATAGAAAGACCTGTCTATATGTTTATCCTTGATAATTCTGAAATTAAATCATGGAAACTGACTTTCCACTCTTCATTTTAAAAATAGTGACAGTATTATAGACAATATAATGACGTTTTCATAAATAAATAAAATCAACATTTTTTCGTGACATCGGTCAATTGAAAAACAATGATAACTTAATAAAATTAAAGTATGACTTTGCTTACCAGAATTGGTAAACCTTTTCTATTTAAACATGAAACAACATCAAACTTTATTTGTCACTGTCACAACGGAAAATCTATTTCACGCTTCTACGCTTGATTTTTGGATCATTTTGTCTTTATATATTCATGTTTGCTCACTTATGATGTATTTTCATGCCCTCATTGACAAGATCCATCAATTGGCGGAAGAAACGTCGTTCGTAAAGTTTACTATGTTATCATTGTATCAAGAATTAAATGAGCACCAGTCTTAAGTAATTTATAAAAATTATAAAGTAATTACGTCTAGTACAACTTATATCCATACGAAGAAATTAAGCGCGTCATTTTCAGATAAATATTTTACATATTGGAGGACTGTAGGATTATAAAACAAAATTGGTCTATTTGATAATAGAATATTTAAGTTGCCAAATATATATATATATATATATACATATAAAATTCTTGTGGCATTGTAAATGCGTTTTACAAAATTGATATATTTTTAAAAATTTCTATGCTGATGAATATGACCATTTTTCATGAAGTTCGTTTCAAAAATTAAAGATTTTGATGTATTGGACGTTTAGTCAATCTCGATATTTTCAGAACTTCATTAATTAATATTTACTTACACTTGTAAATAAGAATAAAAATTTAAAGTCAGTCATTTTAAATTTACATTCCTTGTAGAATAATTAAAAAACGAATTAAGCCTGGACACAATTATATTTTGTAAAACAGTTTAACATCGAAGTTTCCGTCTTTTGCAAGAACATATTCATCGAAGGGTTTGTAAAAGATGTGGATTATTACATTTTAACTAACAAAATGCTTAAACATTGTAAAAAGCTAGTCATTATATCATATAAAAAAGGCAGAAAAGAATATATATTTATACTTGTAATAAGTACTGCCATACGTCAGAAAAGATTGGAAGCTATAGAATTGAAAATGTATTAAAAATATATCACAGCTGCTACGTGACGTATTGAGTCCCGCATTAGTCCATTTAAATTCGTAATTAGTTTATGTACAATATTTTATGTCTCTCTGATGGATAAACTGAGTCATTGTGAAATTTTTATCCAGAGAATAGTTGTTTAATATTAAATTATTGGCTTATTTGATTAGTCTGCGGAAAGCGATTGTTTTTTAAAATTATTTTTCTGTAGTCTCGCCGTTGTGTTGGTGAAAAAAACAACCTAGGAAAATAAATCTTGAAATAAGGTCAATTATCAATATTCATCTATTTGTTGATTTTAAAAAGCAAACGCTCTGTATGATTTAATGTTTTCTTCTCATTTTGATTAAATATAATACATAGTGTACTTTTCCCGTTTGATTCAACTGATGTATTTATTTTTATTTTTCATTAAATATGACTGTAGCACTTCAAATATTTATCTGTTCAATGCGTTTTAATGCACAGGTAGCGAAATCCTGGTTAAAAATAATGCGCAGGTTGGCTTATTCCCGGATGGAGCCAGTATTCGGACGGAGCGGGAGAACATATTCACGAGCCAATCAGAATAATTTTAAGAGATTTGTTTTGTGGTACTAAGACAAATTTTCACCAATTAGGTGATACGAAAATTGAGATGCCAGAATGACAGAAGGAGCGAGAAGGGCACTGTTTGGTTGGAATTTTTGGAGAACAGTTTTTATAAGACGGTGAGGAGGGACGAAGAAGATTGGAGATCACGTGGCCTGATGAACCAGACATTGCTTCGATCTTGGTGGCAGAAATTCTTTGCCGGTAAGTCGTCGGGGATTTTCTATTCTATTTTTTTTACTTTATTTTTAAGTTCTTTGAAATTTAAAGTTTGTATACGGGTGATATATTCTCACAATGGAGCAGTGAGAAAAATTGTTGAATAAATATATATATTGTAAATATTTTATTTTCGTTAAAATTTAGTATTTTATTTTTAATTTAATGCCCTTTTAAATTTGTGGTATTTCTCCCTCGTGGCGTCCATAAATTCATTACAGCAAATGTTTTCCTATTTTTTATTAGATTCCATCCCCCAATTATGCGAAACACGCTTTAATTTAATAGGTTATATTTGGTGTTTTCTTACATGTTCCATGTTCATGTAATCCTGTACTGGAGTGAACTTTATCGCGACTTTTTACGTCACCGAGTGACGAATCCCTGTGGAAACAACTACATTCCTTGGTACCGCGTACACGTCAGAAGACAGCACCAGAGATATTGAAGTTGATGCCTAACCTTTGGTGATAATAAACGGCGGTGAAAATATATTGTTGAATATTTTTCAACGAAATACAATCCCGTGATACTTGAAAAAGTGACGGCGAAAGAAAATATCACGGGTAAAACAGCAAATTTTAAATTAGTAAACCAAGGGCTTTTATCAATGTACGTTACGTATTAGAACACAATGTTATTTATAAATGTAAGTGTAATTTTGTTAATTATTATAAAAACATTGTAAAATCTTATGAAACAATCATTTATACAGTCAATATTCCGTTAGATTAAAAGGTGTTTTCAAAATATATTAATAATATATATAATATATTAATAATAAAAATTATGTAAAAAGTCAGTATGAAATACAAAATTTTCTGAAATTATATATGAGTCAAAATTAATGTAAAACTCTTGAAGGTAAACATTATTTTATGGCACTCAAATAGTTCTCTTCATATCCTAAGTCGATTTGAAATGATTTGATTTAAAATGTCTGAAATCAACTCCTGATAATAGCGAACGCTCTTTTCCGCTTCAGAATTAAATACTCATTTCATGAACACATTGTAATTCTTTTTAGAAACGTCCTCTGTACCCACAATGCAGTATTGAAGGATTCATGCCCGTCAACTGGAGACCTCTGTCACCTCCGATGTGTTATGCTAATTATATTCCAATTATCAATAACAATATTAGCATTGCTTACAGCAAGTGTCTCCGGAATAGGGTATCTGAGGCGGCAGCGGACCATTACACGCTAGCTTTGTGTGGCCTCTGCTTTTGTGCGGCATCTCCATTGACAAGCGGCCAGGCTGCAAGGCGATACTGAGGGCGGGAAGGGGCTTGTCTAAGTCCTCACAACTCTCACTAACAAGAGGATGATTTACACAGTCCAAGATTGCGACGACAAACACTGTCCCTCAGATTATAACAATCTATCTTGGCCTACATCATTCCAATTGTTTGCTGTAATGTAGTGCTTAGAATGACTGTAATTATACTAATTGTTCATAGCACAATTAGTGACAATCAGTGGCGGTTATGTCAATTTTTACCACCTGAAGTACACTCCGTACCCATAAATCCATGAATGGCGAAGGTGTGTTAATAAATACAATGACTAACCATGTTCTAAAATCATGACAGGGAAAATGACGTCATCACTGACTACAACATCCCTTATTTACTCTCACAATTTTTCCAGATTCTTGTTATGCCTGCTATCCGAGATCTTCTTTCACAAAAAAATTACCTCTGGAATTAACTTAATGATTCAAATTATTTTAAAAACGATACAGTATTTTGATGATAAACTACCTGAGTACCCGGAGTTTTCAGGTGATTTATTTATATTAGCTCGCTGCAGTATTTAACTCAACAGGAATAACACGCGATTAAACCATTAGATAGATTGTCAAATTTTTAAAAAATTACCTTATCACATCCCCTATTATCGAAATTGCCCAAATCAACGCTGAAAATAAAATTTAGGTGTTTAGGTGGAATGCTGAAAAAAGGAATTACGTAATTTATACAATGCACCTTTCACATTTGCACAAAATATTATTACAAATATACATCTTCTCTTTAATGTGGGATTAATAGATAATTCGCTCACTATGCACACAGCTACAATACACGAAATATATCAGCACTCAGGAATTCGAAATCGATATGTCAAAACAATGCCAAGCTACGACGCAATGAACTTGCGCACGTATTGATGCGTAAGTCAAATGTCACAGATTACTCAGACGGTCAGTCTAAAAGTTTGTGGTTATAAATATATTTATGTGAGAAATCAAAAAATTCGCCAGAAGATAAAAAAGTTATGGTGATCAACAACAGAGCCACCTATCGGGTCCAAATATAGCCAAGTTCTATTTAGATGAACTCATGAATTCAATAATTTTTTTTATCATAATTGGTTTAGCCGTTTAAGGGGAAATAAATTTCTAACACACGCACAGAGGAATTTTATACATAAAGATAAGGCAATATGACTAAGGAAGATGCTATTAGGACTGTAAAATGTTAAAATAGTTTCTCGTTTAGACGTATCCAATAAAAATTCTCATCACTAAATAAACTGAGGTTACAGCCAAGTTGCCATAAATTAATTTTTAAAATAGCACAACATATCATTCCTACTTGGGAACCTATTCAGAAACATATAAACAGTTTCATAAATCTAAATATTACAGGTTTTTCAAATATAATATTAGACTATATGAAAATATGTGGAATGTTAATTACTATTTATCACAGGAATTTAATGAAAGAAGAATTAAACACTTTTCCAAGTATGCTCATTGTTCAGTCATTGCATACTAAATAAGAGATACACACAGCTGGTGAGCGAAGTTTGACGAAAATATCTTTTACAACGAAAGAATAATAATTTATGACAACAAAGATTCATACGATATTTCAAAATTATTATTAGACTTTACGGATGTAGTTAAATGATGAAATTATCTCAGGTTTCCAACCGTGGAAAACACGTGACGTTTCGAAGACATTCCACGTTATCAACTTTTTGCGTAGATGATAACGTCCCGTGTTTTAGACGAACTTACCCGGTTGGAAACCAGAGAGAATTTCAGCTATTAGTATCCTTCTTCACATTAACAGAGGAATTTTTGGATGTATTCTGCTTTATTTAGCACATCAATCTTGATAATATTAACAATTATTCTTCTAAAACCTTAACATTTGGCTAATAAAAATTATGGTCATTTAAATAATTTTTTGGCAATGATTAATAATTTTGAAATATAAATTTTTATAAATAGTAAAAAAGGCTTTAAGTAAAAAATATTTAATATAAACTTTATTAACAGCGGTACGTACACGACGTTTCGTTCCTAATTTGAAACCTCATCTGGTGTGAATGACCAAGGGCGGGTCGATGTTGAAATGGAATAAAGCAAACTGTGTGTGTGGTAATGGCAAAATTCTTTTTTATTTGAAAGGTCATATATTATTTTATTAAATAAAAATAATAATTTCGTAGATACCTCACACACAGTCTGTTTTATTCCATTTCAACATCGACCCGGCTTTATTGAAAATCACTATACTATATGTTTTTAGTTTATTAAATTTTCGGCCCCTTCACTTTTGTGACAGACTCGTCCAAATTATCATCCTTCTTAATTTCACTAAATTAAACTGTTAAACTACTATACAAAAATTCGTACAGTTTGATTTTGTACATCGTAAATGGTTTCACCGTGCTTTCAGCAACGGCAGGCTTATTATTATTGCTATTGTTATATAAAGAAGTTTTTACAATCTAAAGGGTCATAAAAATAGAGATTTAGAGAGAAATTCTAACTGAAATCATTATAGTAGTCTTAAAAATCAGTGTACTGACTTATAGTAATATAAAATTTAAATTAGTTTAATAATGCAAAAATATTTTCAAGAAGAGAAAACATATTATATTATTAATTAAAATAACAGTGATATAATGTTATAATAAACTAATACCTACATATTATATTGGTATTGTCAGTCCAAGGGTGAACAAATTTATAATAGTTACGATTTTTTAAACATTTTCTTAGCTAATAAATTCATTATTTCTTCATAATGATGCTCTATTTCGTCTCCTTCTTGTCTATTATTCCCAAAATAATTACTGTTTAAGGTTGTGTAAACGATTCCAGTAAATATATCGGTCTACTTTCCCCGTCTTGAAACTATTGTATAATATTTGATGATGAATTAAGAATAAATTGTCGATTTGGGAATTCTAAATTATTAATTCATTTGGAGACTGTATATGGTTACTCTTATTACTTTAATTACTCTTATTTAACAGGATAATTTAATTGCAATAATAATTTGGAAAATATTGATAACATTACACTAAAGCAAAATTACGTACTAATATATGTTTACTCAGTCAACAGTTATATTTTTTTATGATGTAGTAAATATTTAAAATTATTTCTTACAACGGAGTCTAGTAAACCGAAATTTAAAAACGCATTATACATTTTTCAAATCGTGACTATTTATTTAGTATTTACGCATTTTATATTATATAATAATAAATCAGTAAAATATTAAAATTCATGCAAATTTCTCAAATTCGTAAACAACTTCCCCCCTTACATTACATTACGATTGATGTTCCTTCCTGTCCTTGTACACAGCCGAACGGGGTAGGATTTTCTCCCCTCGACGACGGCAAATGTGGCCAATAAAAGTGTAATATTCCGAGCTGTGAGCTGCAAAATGCTGCTTATTCGAGACATCTTTTACTTTATATCATGCTATATATGAAGAGTCTCAAAAGGAAAGGAGCCACAAAGAGATATATATGTCTTTTTTCTTTAAGTTAGATGCCACCTTTTGGTAAAGTTATTGGTTTCGGCATATAAAAATCCGGCCCCAGGGAAGTTGAAAACGTCCATATATTGTCATTAAACTAGATCACGATACTAAATTATATGAATCGCTTTTGCTTTACCCGGCTGGTGTAATTCTCGTGGTGTGAAGGATGGCACTGCGTCAAGGAAAAATACACGCTAACACTATAATTAATTGTGAAGAGTTGTAAAAGTAGAGAACGCTCTTACACAACATTAATATTACATTAAATTGATTAATCCTATAAATCAATGCTCTATGCTCTTATAGTACAAGTTGTTCTTGTGGTAAACTGTCATAAGACTGCTCGAATGTAACCCTCTATGCAAACATATCCTGCGCAAGCCTTTTCATTTCTATATAGCTACCACACCCCTATTCTTCATAGAATTTTCCATCATTGGCCTCCCTCTTCTGTTCTTATCCACACACTTTCCTCTAAAACTAATTTTACAAGACCCTCATGTCTCAAAATGTGTTATATTAAAATATCCCTTCTCTTTTTCCCTATTCTGCTTAGAAATTTCTGGTTATTTACCCTATCAACCCATCTGATATTCAGAATTCTCCACCACATTTTGAAAGCTGCTATTGTTCTCCTTTCTGCAACTTCTATCGTCCATGCTTCGCACCCATATAACTCCATACTCCATACGAACAATATTAGCAATGATTTACTAATATTCGTACTTATAATAGCCTTAAGTAAATTACTTCTTTTTGGAAACCGTTTTTTGCCTGTGCTATTGTACCCTTTATTTCTACTATACTTCTAAAATCCCTAGTTTTATGCTGCCAAAGTAGTAGAATCCATTAACTTTGTTAAAAATAACCCTTCCCCTTTTGTATTCCACTATTTCCCATACTACACTTCATCGCCTAGGTTTCCCCTCTATTAATTCTCAGGTTGTACTCTTCGTTCATGCTGTTTATTATGCTTTCCAAGTCTTTTTCTAACTCCTCTAACCTTAGAAGTTTCATTTATTCTCCTTGCGTTTTGAATACCTTTCCGTATTCATTTTTAACTTTCTCCGTTGCTTCTTCTGTATTTAAGTTAAACAGCATGGGTGATAGACTGCATCCTGTCTTACTCCTTACTTGGTTTATGCTTTCTTTTCTTGCCCTTCAATTAGAATTATTTCGCTCTGCCGTCCATAGAGGTTATGGATAACTCTTCTTTATCAATATTTTATTCCAGTCATCTTCAAAATCCTGAACAGTTTGTTCGAGTTAATATAATCAAAGGCTTCTTATAGTATCATATAACTTACATTTTCATAATTTCCTTCAAAATAGTTTGATAATCATCCCAATCAAGTTCCTTGCAAATATACGGACGCGCAATGGTTGGCTTTTTCAGTGAGCGACAATATACTTTATAGTGCATTCAAAAAATCCTGTAATGAATCTATCAACGTTACATTCTGTATTAAATTTATCAGAATTGTTCTTGATACTTGGAAGTTTTATATATCGAGTAAATTATGTTTGATTTCCTACAAAGACGATTCCTTTTCTGCACTGAAAAAACTGAGTTGGTTAACTGCAAATGTGAATATTTAATGAAAAGTCATATGTTCTTTGACCAATGTGTCTAATTATATTTGAATGAAGTTTCGTCTTTATCATATTAGGAAAGTATACTACAACATTTTTGTTTTGCGAGTTTTGTTTCTTACCCGTGTTCCTATTTCCTCTTTATTTTGCCGTAGAATAATATTTCCTCTCAACACGACTCTCAGCCTTACTTGAGAGTTTCATAAGAGCATCCAAGGTAATCATCTGCCTCATATGAAACCCCAGGCAGCTGACGGCTACGTAAATTTTCCCGCACTTCCATTGATCGCACGTCGCTCAGGAGTGCGTATCGAGCAATATCGAAACGACAGGTGCAAAGTTTGCAGCCCTTAATGGGAAATCATCAACTTGGTCGTCAGTCTTGCAATACGCTATCAGCTAAATTACTTACATGGATATTAAAATAATTTTCACCCTGGCATCACCACCATCATCAGAATATATTTATTATTATATTATTAACAGGATACCACCACAGCTTCAGAAATAATAAGTTATACTTTTCGAATCAATTTTCCGAGTCTACAATAGTTTTTATAAATTTAATTACATTTTCCATCACCAAAGACTGGTATGAAACTTAATCAGATCCATGCATTCCTCTTGCAAATAGTTCTGGACTTAGTTACTCCAATTATTTGTAAGGCCTACTCTTTATAACTACTTCACTTTCACATCACGTAGACCCGCAATACACGAAGCATGCAATAAGTATAAATACGGAAAATTGTTGATGATCAGAAGAGAAATCGTATTATCATAAGTAATTATAATACGGAAAAGCTAATATTTAAATTATAAACAAGATAAGCCATTTTGTTATTAACTAGCTGGGTACCCGGCCATGCCAGTGTACTTATTTGATCAGCCCGGTACAAAACATTCAATTGACACTAATGTGATTTAAGCGGTATATATAAAATAGATACAATATAAATTTAGAATAAAACAATCTAATGATTTGATGTACGGTTTTGGATAGGATCTTCTGCATTATTATAAATTAATTAATTCTGAGGTTACTGTTGTGCAATGAGATCAGTTGGTTAATAATTGGCACAAAATAGTTTGAAAAATAAGATTGCTAAAATGATGAAAAGTATCAGAAAGCTTTGTCAACAAAATTAAAACCATAGAAATTTTCTTTTGGATTAGAAATTTAGTAATAGATAAGTAATTTAAATCTTTGCCAGAACAAGTAGATTTATGGGACCAATTAAAATATACTTTATGTTTATGACAGTAAACAGACAATTCAAGAAAATTCAGACAAGAATCATTTATAATTAAAAAGTAAATTTAATATTAAACAGTAATTATTGAAAACATTAATTAAGATATAATTTATTAACAACAATTTTAGAAAGTCTTATTAACGCATGGAGATACATGTAATTGAACTATGTGAATCTCTTCTTATACGTCGTATGTAGATACTCATCATGATTGCAGTACCACTATTTTTTTTAATTCGCATTCGTAATTACAGAGATGTTCCACTCTTACGTCATCACTACAATAACAAGCAGTTTAAACGATACGCATTCAACCAAAATGATAACCTCTAACTCAAAAGAGTGTTTTAAACAACTTTGCAATTTTATTATAAGGTCAAAAGCGTGCATAGAATTTAAAATACACATATAACCGAGTTTATAGAAAATTCTCTCTTTTACAATTGACAAAAATTCTATTAAATAATACTGATTGAAAATTTTAGCTATGGTTTCAAAATTTTGTCTTAGGAAAATTTAGTTACAAATGTGTCGTGGCTACAAAGTGAGGGAAAATTTACGGATTTATTATTTAATCTCCGGTTTGTAACAAAAATAAACATCACTTTAAAGCAGTAAAAAATAAAGTTATGTGGAATAAGAAAAACTGAATTCCCTTCAGCTTATAAAAATATATTATCATCTTCCTGCCATGTGTTGATTTTACATATTAAGTTTCAGTTCATAAATTAGGTTAAGCATCTATGGAATAAACATTGCTAGGGTCAATGGAAGCAAAGGTTTATACTCGATATTTATTTCACCGAAAATATGAAGTTTCAGTTCATAAAATAGGTTAATTTATAGAATTTATAAAAGTAGAAGTAACATTAATTGACTAACTACCTTGAACTCCAGTGTACATGCGCTCTGTACCGTGATTTCTTGGACGAAGCTAAAGCCGAGCTTACCAGATGTTCCCGAGCGTTTGACGATGAGCGTTATATATATATATATATATATATATATATATAGGGATTATAGTAAAGTATAATACTAAATACTATTTTTGAAACCTATTTCGTGCCGGCGATGCGTGTGGATAAATTCAGATATTCATTTTCTGACAATGAGATTATCTGACGTCTAACTTTCATTCAAACCTGATAAATTTTCATTAAATTAATCAAGGAATTGTATCAATGTTTGTCATCGCCTTCGGTGTTAAGTATTCAGGTATTCCGACTGCCGTTGTGAATTCCATGTTTCGAATCTGGCCATTACAAATTTCTGTGAAGTTATGGACTGGAACACCGGGGATTAAATTTCACGTAGAGGTAGTGTTGCTCATTCATGCAACGCTAACAGGTAGCTGTGCTACAAAATCAGAGCAGGAAATGACCGCATGAAATATACTCTGGGCTATTACACACGTCGCTTAACATTTCATGTATTTCCATGCCTTTGTGGACGTTGGTTTCTGCACTACAAAGACGTGGTCAAGCAAATTTATTCAGGAGTTTTAATTATGATAGACAACGCTTAATTAACAAAAAAAGCTCTTACACGCCGTATTAACAAGTAAAATATGATCCGTCGCTTTATGAAAATATGTATTATTGTGTAGATTTCAGTAATTTATCAGTTATGAAACAAATAACTACGAGTACTACAAACTACTTAATCGGCATGAAATTGTGAAAGAAATACGGAAAATGTATTTTTATACGCTAAAGAGGAATTCAGGTTTTCTTATTCCAGATAACTTTATTTCTTACTGCTTTAAAGTGATATTTAATTTTGTTACAAACTCTATATATGCTAATGACGTGTTGTTTGTGAGTGCTACTACCTCGTTGCGTTTGCCTAAGTGTGTCGAGAGTGGACCTTTTGCTGCTGGAACGTGGTGTCATGCTAAGCTCTACTTCCTTTCGTGTAGCAGACAGCCTCTTGCGGTAAGCGGATCAGGAGAGCGCACGCCATGAATAATTGAGCTCTTCCGGAAATACGTGCGGCTAGCGATAGGCCGTATTATTAGTGGAGACACGTTAGGAGGATAGAGCCGTAATGACAACATTAGGACGCCTCCTAGACACCTTCAGCTGCTTTTAAGCTCCATTTGAGAATAATCTATGCTAACAACATTCGGGCATTTACATCAGAGTAATTGTATGGCAAATTTCATTAGCATCAGGAACAAGTTAGCATACAAGTACAAACAGTTCCAACATCTTATTCACTGCGTAATTTAATGATTGAAGAAAATGTACAATTGGGAATAAACGCTACAATTTTTCTTTTAACTCAGTGAAGGTTTAAATTCATAAAAAAACTTACACCACTGTGTGTGTCTTGTCCTAGTTATGAAAAAAACGCTATTTTTAGACTTTTAGTATTAGCGCGGGGGACCGTAATTCATTACCCATGACTGGACTAAAAAAAGAAAATATAGATATATCAGAAATAAGTCCTGGTCACGGAAATGCGAAGGTTCATCAATTAGGTTGGTATATATTAGAAAAACAATGACAAAATTTACGACGCGGGGCTCTATTTAAAGCGTACTCAAGCCAAAAATTCTGGGAGGATTTTGCGTCATAGTTTTTAGAAGTAGAGGGGATCATAATTATAAAATTGGGCAGAGCAGCTTTAAATTTGACATTGGGAAATATCCATTTTTAAATCGGACTATAAGGGGATTGGAACAATTTACCTGCAGAAGTCTTAGAAACAATTCCTTTTTTAACAATTATGACAAGGTATTTTAAGCAAATAATATTTATTAATATTACAGTACTACCATATTTGATAATAAATTTTAAAGGCTTGCTGATGATCAAAATATAAGCGCGTAAAGCGGAAAGTAGTATTAGTTCAGTTTTAGTTTTGAAGAGCACAGTTCAACAGGCTAGAGTAACAGAGCCTGAGGACTGTGACTTCTAAAACCTTCGTTGAGGCCGATGGGAAGAATTTGGTCAGCGGACTTCTCTCTTGAAGCAAGTAGAAACTGCAGTCACGAACAGTCTGTTTTCATTCTCCTTCCAGTAAACTTCGTTCTCGAACAGAAAATTAAAGTACTCTATCTAGTTAAGATAAGCTTATCGGATTTCCACCTGGATAATGTTGTAGAAAGTCACAGCAGAGTGCTTCAACCTGAAAGAAAGTGGTAGTGATAGCCGTGAAACGTCGCTGTTCTGCAACATTACTCTGGTGGAAAGTCGAGAAGATTTTATTAATTAGATACACCGGAAAAAACTTCGATCTTTAGTATTTTATCTAGGTTTGGCGATTTCAATTGAGAAACACTCCACTATCAAACTAACTACTGGTTAACCAAAACAACTGAAGAATTCTCACTCTCCTATTATTTTTCCTAACCTGAGAAATTATTTTCAATTTTCAGTAAACACTCGTCAATGCCACCATGTGGTGGCTGTAACAGACGGAAAATTTTATATGCAGTTTACGGCCACATATAACATTATTATATTAATGGAACAGGTCGTGAGAGGCGGAGGTCATCGGATGATCCCAAGAGAAGGGGGAAGAATGAATATTGGGAGGATGAAAGAAAATGTTCTTGTTTTAAGGTGAGAGGCTAATGGGGCGATCTAATGAATGGAAATACTCTTTTAATGGCCTTGGAATCGTATTTGTAATGGGGAATGCGGATGGAAGAGGAAGGCAGAAAATGCAAAACTAGGGCCCCGGGTTATAGTTTAAGGCTCCTACCGGGTACCCAACTAAAAGGGATACAGGGCAAGTGCGGCGTAGGCTGTGGAACTATAAAAACCAGAGTGATAAGGAGGCATACCCGTAAATAGTCACCATCGCCTCTTCAGGGAAATTTACCTTCGAGAGCTAAAACCAGCTTCCACAGGTTTATGCTATTCGTTGAAAATAAACTGTATTATATACGGGTTTTAATAATAATTCAGCAGACTTATAACACAAGAATGTAAAATGTCTCCTGGAAAGCGGGAGGTCCTGGTTTGGAGTCCTGGAACCGATCGACATTTTTCTATCTTGTCTTTTAATTTAGCATTACTATCTTTATCTTAACTTCAAGCTAACAATAAAGCCCCTTAACTAACTCCGATAACTCAGCCAAAACTCTGCTGAGACGTGAACAACCACGCTGATACGAAAGACTGGTTTGTCCTCGTCGACAAAGGTACAAAAATATCAGTTTCTGCGCCCTATAATACACTGTGGGAGGAAGGAATCGCCAACACGACGAATTTTCTGGAAGAAAGGAATCGCCCAGTACCTGCACGAGAGCCGAAATAAAATTAAAACAGGTTCTTCCGGAATGAACTAAATCTCTGCGAGCATTGTTGCCCCACAGCAATTGATCCTCAGCTAGACCGTTGCTAATTAAATATTTAATTCTCCTAAAATCATACATTTTTTAATGACAGATAATGAAGGACCCAATAAGGAAATTGAGAATATTCAAATTTAAAATCCCAAGTGAATTTTGTTATTCATTTAAATAACTAAATTCTTTTCTCCAGTGTTAAACGGATATATTTTAAGCATTAAATAAATATACAGACAATGGAGACTGAAAATTATAATAAAGAAAATATGTAATAAATCTGTACAACATGAATACATAACTATATAACATAGAGCACCATCACTGACAAAGAAATCAGCACACCACGGAACTCGTCACTGAAAACAAAATAAACTAGAAACAAACGGGAAGAAACAAAACTTAAATGTTTGACTAAGTAAATTCTGATAATAATATAAGCAGAGCAAATGTATAATTTTAGCAGAAATTATAATAACAATAAAGAAACTTGAACAAACTGAAAGAAAAATTTTTTACTTATCAAAAAAATATCTTTTTTTAGATGGGAGAAAGGTAAATATAAAAATTTCAATGAAAAGTGATGCTAATATTCGTCAGACTAACGACAGTTTATAAATATTGTAAACGAACCTGATTCCGCTTTTAACTATTGACTCTTGGTAAAATTTAATGAGATTTCTTACTTGCGCGACTTTTTTATTGGAAACAGTATGCATTGTTTCCTTTTCTAACAGGTGTTTCATGGATAATGGAAACGACTATCACTCTATAAAATATTTGCGCAAAATTACGGCTTACGTAACGCTTCCCCTTTTTTGTTTTCTGTGTAAAAGAAAATATATGAGTATAACATACAATACGTTTGTATGTAGTCTTTTATTTCCAGGAATCAGGCCACATAGGAAAATCCATCTTTAAGAGTTGAAAACATTAGATTATATTGTGATCTTGCCTTTGAAAATCCGATTTGGAGTTGACTTCGATTACCGATCGTTAACTCCCAGTTGACTGATAACAAAAACTGTTACATTTAGTACACGAGTTGGGCGTTGTGGGTTTTGGGCTAACGAAGTATCGATGTACTGCCCGATACTGTGCTGAGTTATGGTCTTGGTTGCTGGAGTTTGACAGAGCCGATGGCAATGAATTTGGGTTAATTCTGTGAGATGAGAATGAAAGCAAAGATCGAAGTAAAAGAGCCAAAACCACAATAATAATAATTGTAATGACGATAGTAATAATAAATTAAATATTAATTTAATTGGCTTACTCGTCAGTGAATTTTATTTAGACAATTTCTTTGAATGATTTGTTCTATGAAGGAAGTATTCTGTAATTATTAACTAACAATTCACAAGTAAAAAAGGACATAGTCACAACCTTCATGCTGGTTGACCACTGCAGAGGAAAATGAGTGGAAATGAAATTATAAAAGTGACGCATTGCTATACCAACGAAACCAGTTTCATTAATTATCTGCAGCTAAATTATCTACAATATTTAATGCACTAAGTTTAATTTACATAAATTTCACTAGAGAATGAAGTAATATATAGTAATTTCGACCAGAACGTTTGCGAAACGGGAATATATTTATTAAATCTATCAGCGGTATCTAATGTCGTCGGTAAATTACAAAGAGAAGTAACCAAAATACAGACAAGAAATGGTGATAAAATAAATTCTTCCAACGTTTCTGCTAGTCTTATAGCTTTTGTCAGGTGATAAAAAAAAGCTGATGACTCGCTAGCACGACACACAGAACCAACTAGGTGACGTACTGAGTAGAAAGGTTTGAAAACTTGAACAAAAAGAACTGTCCCACTTTTTCTGTTGCGAGTGTGTATGCTTGAGCCATTCATCGATTGAAACGACGAATAAAAAATCCCACTGACCGCTGTTTCATTAAAGTGGAGGCAGGCAGTTTCCAAATCACCATATTAATTGAATTAAAAGTATAAATGCGTGCTCGGTACTCAGGATTTGAATTAAAAAGGATAAAATGTCACGTTCACGCGATACGTGCTACTGCGATAAAGAGATTAAATATTTATATTCCCAGCGTGCGACAAAAACATTGGGACTTTTTTATCTTACGGAAATTTCAAACCATCTCTGTTACGTTATAGTCTTCTATTTATCACCTTTGTACTGAGTTTATGTTATTAAATATCTTTATTGCACAGTACTATAGTCCAGAAAATTACGAAAGCCGCCATATTTTTTGTTATGAACACATTAATTACTAAAAAAAAGTCAATAAAAAATAATACATTTTCAAATATTTCTGTGGTGCTATAGGAGAATGCTGAAAATCAGATGGGTGAATAAAAACACTAACGAGGAAGTTATAAACAGAATAGGGGAAGAGCAAACAATATGGAGAACGTTGACCAAGGGAAGAGATAGATTAATAGGCCACGTTTTGAGACACGAGGGTCTTTTAAAAGTAGCATTAGAGGGAAATGTGTGGGGTAAGAACAAAAGGGAGGACAAGAATGGAATGTGCTAAGCAGATTAGGGAGGATGTGGGATGTGGTTGTTATGCGGAAATAAAATGGCTTGCGCAAGATAGATTAGCATGGAGGATTGCATCAGATCAGTCTTAGGATTGAATACCACTACAACGACAACAAAATTTGAATTAAATAATTGTCACATACAACCGTAATTTCTCAAATTCCAACTTCTTAAAGAATAATATGGATTAATTTCAGGCTTGGCTGACGTCACTGGTGAGAAACGACGTATTTGAATGATCGAGAAGAGACCAAGCGATGTCCACAAGAAAAATCTAGTATTAAGTTACTATGAAAAGCCAGCATGAGCCCAGTGCAAACCAGTACGTAAGAGGTTCTTAAGAATAACACGTGACCAAAGTTTTGATGTTTATTAGTTATTTTTCCACTTTAATGTAGTGACAGAACAGAAGAGGGAAGGAGGGGGGGAGAAGTATCCGAAACATTTCAAAGAGTCATAAGTCATTGTTCTGCTGTACAGCTCAGAGTCATATACTTTTTAGTAAACTTTATCTTCAAACTATCCTAAAGTCTTTTGATTCTGTTCAAGTTCGGACAGTACTCTGAAATTAATAACTTCACGTAACGAAGCTTTCGTATATTCTTTCCTGAGTTCTACTTCATTTGATCGCTGAATGACTACGGATTTTTCTTAGGTCTAACCCCCAACCAGACTTATCATTTCCTTCCTAAGCTAAAACTTCAAAATTAAACATCCTACTTAGTTTTGTTTTCACAGGTTTTATCAAGGATATTCATTTCATATGACACCACAGAAAATATGTTCGCAATGAGAAGGAGAACTATAATTCGTTTTAAGAATTTAGATTAATGTTACACGTTTTCATCACATGAATTTTAGTTTGTTTAGCTCAATCTCTGTTTTTTCTTTAATAGTCTATACAGAAACTCGGTTGACTAAAGTAACTCTTCCTTAAAGATAATTTCTTTGAATCGTAATGAAATTTATAATTTTAAATATAATTATTTACAATATCTGACTGCTTGTAACATGAAGTTACGGCTCCGTCCCTAATAGCATTTAAACCGCTCGAGACTACTTTTTTGGTGGCCACCTTTGAGACACGCTGACAGAAGGGTACATCGTTGATAGGCCGCGAGGAACAGCGCATCGCGCGGACATCGAGGAGTCGACGATGAACCATTAAAGGGGGTGTAAGAATGATAGTGGTTTCTCGAGAAGTCGCGACCGTAGGCGTAGTTGTTGGCTCTCGTACACGCTACCGGAATAGTGGGAGTGAGACGCCACTCGGATTTGCATTATAATAATGACCACGCCCTGTGGGTTTATTTACACTAATCGCACAAAATAAATTAGTTTATGAAAAGAAATTTTTGTATTTTCATTCGAAAAGTACCTGGCACTCAATCAATATAAGTAATCCAGTAGCAGACGTCTTAGCAAAACCGAAGCACGTAACATTGGCACCGTTCGGCCTTTTCTCGTTTGTGATTTTGTAATATGAATACGTCGGCGTTTTATATTTTATTATGTAACATAGTCGTTCAGGTGTAGTTGTAAAACTTGTTATGTGAAATATCATAGATTTTTAAATAGTTTTAATTTATCTAGTAATTTTAATTTATTTAACATTTATGACTAAATTTAAATGAATAGTAACAATTTAAAAAAATGTATTGTTTGTAATTGTAATGATTTTAAAAGTTCGAACACAGCTGAAAGTCGAAGAGGAAAGAAGTAAATTGTCACATTTGACGCGAGAGAGGCAACAGACATCAGTTTAAGATGTTTGCAGGTTCACGTGCAGGAAATGGCGAGGGTGACACCTCACTACTCACAGACGGTGATTGATGAAGCCGTCCTGGCGGATATTATCTTCACGGTGCCCGTCTCAGACAGATCTCAGACCTCACGGGGCGCACCCTGAGAAATGCGCTCCCATTGCTCCTGTTCCTACCACATGTTCCTGACTGCATGCAAAAATGCTACGGCCAAGGAGAAAGGAGACACAAATTTTAGTTAAACAACTGCTCATTAATATAAGCTGCAATAAAAAGACAATTACACGTATTTACATTCACAAGCTCAGTAAATCTCCACCGGCAGAGACGAATTTCGCACATTTTAATATAGCAAATCGAAAATCAGCAACCGCGGAGTATTTAGATCTTGACTAAATTTTTCTATCGACGGTAAGCATTTCGTGAAGATTTTACGGTCAGTATTGACCTAGTAGCGTGATGCAAATTGGTTAATTTAAAATTCGAAATAGTAGTAAGTAAGGCAACGAGAGCAATGTACCATAAAACAATAAAATAAGAATAGAAAATTATTTTGTTCGGAATCAATTCCAAAACCCGTTGAAAAATTTTAATGCAATAATTGCAGTAATTTACTCGGAGACTATTTTAAAATTGTAAAATGGTCTTTTAGCGTAGTATTACATTAATGTGACCTTGCAGTTAGATAAATTTGAGAAATGTAGAAATAATTTCCTTATCTAAAAGAAATATCTGTAGTAATTTATCGTTCTTGCGGGGGGGAGGGGGGCTGGCTGCATGAGGGTGATCCTGAAATAGGTATTACACATTTAATATCATAGGAAAGGAATTGCAAAGAGGGACGTGGAAGAGCTATAGTTTAAGGATGCTACTCGATGTTTCACCTAAAAGGGATGCAGGGAAAACCTAGTAAATCTACATCAGGCTTTTGGGTACTATTGTCATGTCTTTCCGAATGACGGGAGATGAGTTTTCTGTGGGGTCACAGTATTACCTTCTCCGTGTCTTCACTACTTTTAGTGTAGAATGTCCAATGGTATCCCCTTTATCGCCTATTTTTTCGAAATTTATTATGAGAGAGTTGGAATCATATTTTTTTAGATAAATTAATAACGGTACCTATCAGATATTATACATATGTCGATAATATTTTGTTTTGTATTTTGCATAAAAATGAAATCAATAATATCACTGAAGTTTTAGCAGTTGCACTTTCCATATTACATTTTTGATCAGTATTCTGGTATCTCAGATAAGTTTATCATGGTAAGTTTTTTACGCAAATAGCATATTTTTTATTCGTAAAAATTTAAAAATTGTAAGTTTCATTATTACTAATATTATTAATATTAAATTTGAATATCTTTTAATTAAAATTTTTTGTAGTAACAATTGAAAAGTCCCAAGCAAGATGATGAAACGTCGTTTAAAAGAAATAAAAAATGTGTCAGTAAAATAGGTTGTCAAATTATTTCATTTGACTATCTTTGACAAACTGACGTTAATTAATTTGTTATTGGTAATAAAGAATACGTTTAACTTACAGTTACCTTAATTGTAAGTTTAGTTTTCAAACGTGAGACTCAGTAAATCTTTTCAGAATTATGGTAATTCCAGAAATGGAAATCAGGGCATGGGCTTGGATGTTTGTGTTGTCATAGTCACAGAGACTGGGGTTAAGATTTATTGAGAGTCGATACGCTGACCATGTATCACTCCATATTTGGAATGTGTCATGCAAGACACATTCCAAAAACACGTAGTCGTCCTCGTAGGCAAAGGCCCGACTTTGGACTAAATTGAAACATTAAACAATTTTCAGTTTAAAAAACGAAGGGTTTTCCCAAGGTATTTAATTTATAAACACTTGTCGGAATTCGCACAATGGCGCATGGTGGTGCCGGTCATTGAATCGTGATGTGGTTAAAGCGAAATTATCCAGTCTCTTATGTTATGTGAACTCATAATGTTTAATGACGAATTCATATTTAATTTTAATTTAAAAATTAATGTATACAAATAATCATGGCAATTTTGTTACATTAGATCAAACTTTACCTCAAAATCACAGGAAACAAATACTAGTAGATAATAACCTTATTGACATTGTATATTAGAAGAATAATCAAACTAAATTTAATTCATGAAGCGTACTCAGTGTTACGGTATGTTACAAAAATATGTATTAAGCATTAATATGTAACTGTAACGAAATTGTTTTAATGATCTTGCAGTTGATGCACTTAAAATAAAATAAAGAGACATATATTTCCATTTTTATGCCGTGATTTTGTCTTTCTCCCTGTAATATTTTTGAAACAAAATTTTCAAAGTTAATATAAATTTTAACACATATTCATTATCGAACTGTTATGCAAACTGAAATACAAGTAGTCATTCCGTCTAGATATTTGATAAGATTTAGGAATAGTCGCCGTCTTATCTCTCTCGAGGTGATTTCCTCTTTCTGCAGTTAACAAGCCGATATTCGCACCATCGGAAACGGCCTTAAGGGACGTTACAAGTCGTATAAAAGTCTCCCATTACGCCTCAGAAAACGAAATCGTCGCTGGAAGAAACATCTCTCGGAGGAAAAGAAGCAATATTCTTACAGAGCATAATATTTTAATGGGAGATAAAAAGTCATCATAACTATTTTTAAACGTATATTACGTACCTCATTTTTAACTTAATTATAAAATAAACAATATATACACTTAGGCTATATCAAAGAATATGTTGGTATAAATGCTTATGTCTTGTGTTCAATAAGGCAATGACATGAGTTTTATATACGTGGAAGTATTTTAGGTTCTATAAACTACTACACCTCTACAGGTAATATTTTTTTTATAAATGATTGATAAAACACGTATCAAGCGAATGAATGTTTTCATAAATTACCAAACTAAGTAATTCCATTCCTGTCTTCTGTTACTAATTTACAGAATCGGGGTAAGAATAAAATATTTCAGTTCAGTTTCATGATATATATATATATTCCACTTTTACAGCGTTATGCTTTAAAATATCTTTAGAATACATTATATTTTCTTATGAAAATTAATTAACATAAAATTAGAAATTTAAAGCATTTTATTTTCACTATTATGGACAATTCATTTCCTTAATTTTGTTTTGGGGGCGGGAACCATACTACATGAGGGTGATCCTGAAACAGACAAATTCCCGTTAATTGTATAGGAAGGGAATTGAAAAGGTGGAATGTGGATGGTAGAGCAAGGTAGCCAAGAGTTGACTAGGATCCCCGGGCTACAGTTTACGGATCGTACGCGATATTTCACCTAAAACGGATTGAAGGAAAACCCGAGAAAACCTGGACCAGGCAGGCTGGATATTTTGGTACCATTCTCACGCCCATCCGAATTCTCTTTTCCGTCTCTCCAATAGTTTAAAAAGGTCCTTCATATTTTTCACTGCTTATATATTGATTTTATCTAAGAACCAGCTACTAAGATATAAATGTATATTAATTTTTATTGCAATTACTAAAACATTAGACCCGTGTCACCATGAAATTTTAACTATTTTTATTTTAAACTGTCATATAATATCCGCATATATAAAAAGAGATTAAATTTCGAATTTAAAACGTGGGAAGTCAGATTGCATTTACACAATATAAACTATAATGGAAGTATTCATCCCCACGGTGATAATAAATGCTGCTAATTTAGAATTTTAACGTTCCATTTCCTCACTTTAACGTTTAAAATGTGGACTTTTATTAATATTTTTTTATCGAAAACTTCAATGAACCGAATTGTTTGCCTCCAATGTTAGTACTAGCCTGAAGCGAAGTAAAAAAGCGGAGAAAACAATGGCCATTAATATGTTACGGACGCGTGTATTAACAAAGTGTAATAGTTTTAGTTCCAACACAAGGAAAACTTTTTCCAGGCCCGCGGGTTATATGTCATGTACTCGTAGCAGCTCGGACGTAAAGCTCTTTTATTTCTGTTGCAGCGATTCATGCAGAAATTCACATTTGTGACTTTTATGAGTTCTTTCATTTCTAATGCGTACTTTGCGTGTGTGTTTATGTGTGTCAGTAAATACAATGCTAAAGCTTAGGTCATGAAGAGTAGACGTGAACCCTGACATTTGTAAAACACTGTGCACATCCATCTTTAGAAGTTATCAACCTAACGTAGTACTATACGAGTCGTAACATATTAAAATTTTACTATTCCTAATTAATAATGTAACAGCCGACGATGTATCACAGAATTGGCCGAACTTCTAAGGCGTTAGACATAGGACAATAGTAAGTGGCTCGTATTATTTTAAATACATGCAAATAGAATCACAGTGAATAAATCAGTCAAGTTATCAGAATTATTTTAGTAATATTAAAATTAGTGTACTTTAATAAAGTAAAAGTGGTACTTACCACATTTTTTTTGTTATTCTCATGGAAAGGTTCTAAAACGAAAGAACGGGACAACGAGCTAATTTTTATCTTATTTGTAATACGAAACAAATGACACACTGGACAATAAAATTGAAACGTAAAACAGAATTATTTTAAATGGCGATTTAATTTATTTCTTAACACTTAAACATTCAAAGACTTGCACTAGACCAGATTGTTATTTCACTACCTCGCAGATTCCTGCAGTCGTGGACTAATTATAATTATAAAAAATGTTTGTGTACTGAAAAAATTTAATTTAAGCATTGATTAAAAAAACAAAGAATTTATATCAAATGAACCCAAAATATCCTCATTTCTGTAAAGTAAGATTGGCAGATAATTGCAAAGGACAACCCACATGTAAATTTATGATAAACAATCTGCATGTCATGAACGTGCATCAGAATTCTTTGTAAACTTCGTCACTCGGAATTTTAGTCCCAAATACGACTCACTGCCTCCCGTTGACTATATTAACGTCTTGTTTCTGTTGATTATGACTGTGGCGTAATTCGTTTCTAGGTTTTAGGCTAATCTTAGCTGCAGCTATAGCATCCAGATTATCTGCTTCACAGAAAATGTTCCGTATCTTTTTATTTAAACTCAGAATAACTGATTCACTACAATATTTTGAAATATAATTTAGAAATATATTTGGAAAAATATCTTTTCCACAAACCCTCATAAAAGAATAAAGCATCCTCAAATTGCAGCCTTCCTTGCAACTGAAAGGATAGTTGTTTCAAAAGATACATGAAAATCCAAACAGTTATACATCAACTTGCATCAATAATTTCAACAATGCTGTTTGATCTCAAACCACATTTAGTTGGATTTCAAAATCTTAA
This sequence comes from Eucriotettix oculatus, assembly GCA_034510155.1. NCBI lineage: Eukaryota > Metazoa > Arthropoda > Insecta > Orthoptera > Tetrigidae > Eucriotettix > Eucriotettix oculatus. The sequence continues at coordinate 79,928,178 of CM067378.1, forward strand.
AATAACAACTATCCAGAATTATACACGCACTAAAATAGAATTAAATGATGAAATTAAAAAAGGTTATTAGTACTATGAGTCAATTATGATAATTTAGCTAATTTATTTATTTATACTTTCCGGAGATTGTATGTTCAATCAGAACTGTTGCCTTCAATTTGAAATATGAAGAATAGTAGAAATTAATCACTTCTTATATATTTTATCAGATATTATACAAGAAGTTCTCACTTTATCAAATTTGAATTCTTAACAGACGCAAACAACTTTTCATTCCCAAAAATCTTAGTAATATTAAAGATCATTTTTAACATGTTAAGCTATCGCATCACATTACGTCGTGTATAATTATGAAAAAAATTAATTAATTACAAAGAAAAATATTATCAAAATAATTTATTTGCAATTTATAACGGGTAAATGAAGTACCATAATTACAAATGTTTGTAACATCATAATGTTAGCTTAAACAATCGTAGAAGGGTTAAATACTATATCAACGGGGACTGAAGTATGAGCATAGCTTTACGAGCCTCAGAATCAGAAAGTTTACCAACATTATATATTTACCATTACCAGAGAAACACGATTAACATTCAATTAACTCCAAGAATATTGTTCATATATTGCAACCGTGAGCTTGCTATATTTATGTAAGTAAATATTAAATACTATGCTCTCTATCACAAATCGGCTCTACGTAAGTCTTTAAACCGCTTAGCAGTAAAACGACCTCAAGTGTGTCGAAATATCGATGTTTGTGCTTGCAGACATGCACAGATTATTTTTTGCAGAATTCTATTTCATAACTCTTCTGCGAGGATTTGTTTTTGCGTACCTGAATAAAGAAATCACAACGAAACATAAACTTAAAGTGATACGAGGAAAAACTATGGAATAACATTACTGCACACACACATTACCTACGATATATTACGCGGCTAGTGTTAATTTGCGTTTCGCGTTGGGGATCGGGTAAGCTCGGGTTAATGAGTAAAAAAGTCTCGCATGTATATTTATATGAATTAGTTGTTTTGTGCTCTTCAATGCAGTTTGGAGCAATGGGATAAGATTAAGCTTAAGTTAAGTAACTACCTGCAAGAGGATCAAGAGTTTACTGGATATTAATAAGGGAATGTAGAAGTAGTTACCAGAACAGATTTAGCACTTTCAGAGACCGTTCGTGTATGTAAAAAAATAAATCATTCCTATAAAAAAATTATGGAAAATTGTTTTAATGTCTTTACTGAGGTCCGAGACTGGAGTTGGTCTTAGAAATTGAATAATTATATTTTACAAGAAAGTTATCAGAAGACAAGTATAATAAAACATTGATCTTTGGAGAAAGGCATATTTAACCAGAACGTTAGAGACGTTATGCCACACTATTGCGTCAACCCTCTCACCAGTTAATTGATTTTAATGTGTAGTAAACATTACTCTGGCTCAATTTTCTGTCCAAATTAGGAAGTATTGAATATAATTGGTGGGAATAAAATATTATGCTCCCGCTTTAAATTATATTTACAGGAAACTGTGTGGAGTAATAATTGAGGAAGACGAATATTAGAATAAGTTGTGGCAAATATTCAAATGTGGACAACAATTGTTATTTAGATATGAGAAGGTTAGCATAGGATAGATTAGCATGGAAAGATGCATGTTGCATGTAAAATAATAATTGTCAACTACGGATCAATAATAGAGAAAATATTTAATTAAAAATACTTGTTTATTGAGGTAAAAGGAGCGGTATTCTAATGCCTGAAAGCAATAAATCTGCTTCGGTAAATATTTCCGATAGGACCATGCCGACGTAAGCTAAGTGATCCAATAAAAATTCATTTCAACTTCTTAATTCTGAACGAGAATTTGGTTGTTTGGCGGCAGAGTGAGGGCTAGTCCACCCTTTAAGAATTTGGTTCCGGTGAGTGCTGTGACAGTGGCACAGAAGTGCTATTGGCAGTTCCATCACGTACACGCACGCACATTAGCCTGGAATAAATCCCAGTCTGACTGCTGCAGTGGACATCTGGAAACTGGGACACCTCGGGCTGGGAAGTCCCTGGCTCGCTGCCCGCTATGGACCTGGCCACGCCTTCCTTAATTCTCTTCAGGCTTTCTCGCCAATTAACCGAAAAAAGGAGAGGAAAATCGGCACGAGGGGTTAATGAAAGTAACGCCCGTGAAAAGAGCGTAAATTCAAACCTTTGAAGTTGAAAACGTAATTCATTAAGATAATTATTTCTTCATCAGCAGCAAAGTACTTCAGCGGCTCCTATCGCCAGGAAAAATTAAAAAGAACCTATTAGAGCTCGGGCTTGTTTAAAATATTTTTTAAAAGATTACATGCCTGACAAGTAGAATTCTTGTGACTTTTCGAGTAAGATACGACTGAAAAAGTCTTACATCGTTGTGGAAAACCGGTTTCAGAAGAAATAACGCCGAGTTTAATATAGAATAGGTGTCGAAACATCTAGCCCCTCTATTTTTTATTTATAATTTTCCTTAATTTTATCTTTGATTTTACAGAATTTAATATTTATTTAATAGTAATAAACATTCAGAATGTTTAAAAACAGAAGCAATCATTGACAGACTTGTCGTTTATTAATTGCATCAGTTTGTCAAAGAGAATTGCTCCCAAGGTCACACTCCTCACACTACGTATTTTCGGCAACACTTCCCATCTTTATTTAAGTGTTATGATTCTTTATTTCAATGTCATATACCTCACAGGATTTAACCTCCGTCGGTTTTCTAATTTTTAATAGAATACGCGTATTCGTTGGAATGCCAAATAGAATCGAAGTTGGGTAATCTATTAAAAATCAAAAAAACCGATGGAGGATAAATGCTGTGAGGTATATGACATTGAAACAAAGAATCATAACACTTAAATAAAGATGGGAAGTGTTGCCGAAAATATGTACTGTGAGAAGTGTGACCTTGGAAGCAGGATGACGTTTCTAATGTACTTGGCAGCAGAGTCTACATCTAGGCGATCTTGCAAGGTGAATTATAATATACATACATATTCTCTCTAGATTGACAGTAATCTATAACAATGCCATAAAATTATTTTCAAAAATAGAAATCCTAATAAAAAACAGGTTTTATTTTCTTGCAATTTTGAATATAAAATAGAGCAGTAAGCGTATGTGAAGTTGTAAGCATTTAAATATCACCTAACAAAAAATTAATTAATGTATATTTAACTATGAAGGTTTCACGAGGTTTGTTAGAGGGAGAATAAAATATATTTGTGCGAATTTTCTTAGAGTAAAGATGAATGGTGCAATGATAACAATTAAAACACGTTAAGATTTAGAATAAACCCCGGATGCAGGAATTAATGTTCTATAAATGGCAAATAAAACTCAAATATATTTACAGTAAGTTATTATTTTAAAAGTAAGTCAACTGTTAAATAATACTGCAAATTAAAGAACTATTAAGTCAAAATTTTTGTATATGTAACTAATTTAAAAGGTTTTAAAAGGTTTGCACATTTATAAGACAGCATATAAGGGCAAAAGTATGATCTACCTCAGTAAGGGAAAACTCTCTCAAGATTTTCCTCCACGCACTCCAGCCGCGGATATTACAATTTTATTGGCCACAGTCACCTTCGTCCTTACAATCCCGCCTACCACGGCTCTATCGTAAATGTGAGCCTGCAATTTCAGCCTCTGTTGTTACCGTACATGTTTTAATGCTGTTTCCCGACGCTTGTTTTATGACCGAGGTGCAGGTGCTTCGCAGTTCTGAAATAAAAGTCTTACAGCTACGAGAACAGCATTGCGTAACTTGATCTTTCACAAGATGCCAAGCATGTAAAAGAAAGCGAATTACTGAATTTGGTGAGTGGAAACTTTGACTTGATAATGATCTTTATCGCTTCTCGCAGAACACAAAATATTTGGCACTTAACAGTTCTAACATCCAACACATATGAGGAACGTCTAATAATATTATGTATCAAGAAGTGATTTAATTAATTGATTGATTAGTTATGCTCAGAAACTTAAGACTGCACACAAATTTGAGTAAACTATATCGCATAATCTATTCCAGCACTTTCTTATAATTCATCCCGATAACACTACATACATTTAACATACACAACTTCTACATTTAACAGATGGAATTAACAAATTTTTATAGCCTATTACGGATTAGCATATCGTTAACTGCATTATAATCTCTTATAAGTAAATTATTGTTTATTTCCTGAATTCCTTGATTTTTTATCAAAAAATATCATTCTAATACAAATAAGATGCTTTTTTTACTGACTAATTATTTAATTTTGATATTACACTGTTGAATAATAAACGGAAACTTTTTATTGCAGTATGACAAAACAAATTGCAAATTTTGTGTGGTTTGTTCCCTCACACTCTGTTTTCTTTTATTGCGAAAACTTTTATCCGAAGTTAGTACAGTATCACACCCTAGTGAAAACCAAAACAAAAGTTCAGAAAGGTATTGATACCCAAGTTACTAATATTGTGAATTATTCAAGTTTGTTTAACCACAATGTGCTAGTCGCGTATCGCTAGGTAGTCTACCTTTCAGTACTTTATAACAATCCTCATGGCCAAAGGTTAGTAAAAGAATTTTAATTACTTACTTATGGCCAGTTATTGTATGTTATATATAAAAATTAATTCAGACGAATCTCAATATTTTATTTATAGCTCTCTTAACATTTCATACATTAGCCAAACTTCAGCCTCTTTGCACATCTTCGCCGTAGTAGCTGTTACCTTAAGACTTAGAAACAGAAGACAGCATTAAATTATTTAATCATAAGAATTAACTATACCAAAATTTTTTTGGAATTTCGATGTATTAAAATATTTAAATGGTTTTACATCAGGATTAATAGTGTGAGTAGCAAACTCTCAATGAATATGCATTTTAAATGCAAAACAGTTCTCACAATTTAATTTTATTAATTAGCCAAGTGCGGGAATGTATAGTATTATCATTATGCATTATAAAATTATCTGAAACTGGTCTCTCAGAATAAATCACATAAACATGTTTACATTGAGAACAATGTGAAACTGTTTCCCGTTGAAGTGGAAAACTAACGTCGTTTAAAATAATTTCTCCTTGTGGCAGTATTCAGTTATTAAATGTAACAACTGTATAAATGTTTACATACATGCATGTTGATTTACTCTTTGGCATATTTAATGAATTACAAATATTTGCTCTTAATAACCATAAAACGTAATGAAATATTAATTCAATTTAGAGTGTGAATCGAATGTTTGAGAATATGAATATTATTGTATAAGTTATTTAGAAAAGAGTCTGTGCATTCGTAAATCCAATAAATACATACTTTAATGAGATGATAACGTTTATTTTGATTTTATAACATATAATTCCTGAGCGGATAATTTTTCTAGAAATGTCTTTTTCTTTGTCTAGATTAACATTAAATTTACTTTTGAAAAATATCATTATATTTTAAGGTAATTATAATGAGTTTTAGATCTCTACTAACCTTTAAAATTCTGAGTCCAAATAAGTTATAAAATATGGCATAAATCCATTGCTCGTTTTTAAATAAAACAATTGTATGAATATGACTCATTTATATTTTGTTGTAAACAGTCTACAATATTGTAGGATGGTCACACACTGTAATAAAGGGAAAAAGGGCGATCGTTCGCTATTTAATCTCAATCTTCTTATATGTATTGCTAGCAGCCGCTCTCACTCACAGTGTCCGTGACACACATTGAACTCGCTTGTCGTTCTCTCATTGTCATACAGTGACGCATTGCTATACCAACGAAACCAGTTTCATTAATTATCTGCAGCTAAATTATCTACAATATTTATATTATAATTTTTATGAGTTGTAAACAATCCTTTAGTTTCCTACAAATTTGAGACCATTGTTGTCTTCGCTGATAGAAATTTCGAAGAGGCTGGTGTGTAAAATTAAATGTACTTTCATGCCAACTCATCTCCTCCGTTGCACGGAAGTTTCAAGTCTAACAATTTTTCTCCTTTCTGTGCCTGTTTAACGTCGTGGTATTTCTGTCGTATTGAGCAAGTTGAGTATTCTAAAATACGTCTTCATAAAATCCAGCGTTATCATATTTATATTAATGTTCTAACTACAGATAATGACTATTAGCGAATTATTTCCGTTCTTCTTGTTTAAAGTAAAGCGGAAAGTATACATTTCCTTTCGTGATAGCAATTTTTGAAACTATTCATATTTAGCGCTTGTATATATATCTGAGTGCTGTATGTGGTAGGTACATCGGGAAGGTTGTACAGAACTAATGCAAGGTTTATATTTATTTGTTTTAGGATTGTCGTGTTTTACGCAGAGGCCAACCGGCACTTCGCTGGATACGCTCGGAGCAGTAAGATATAATATGTTTCAGAGGGGCGATGCTCCTCTTGCATGAGCTTGTGCCGACCTAGTTGTGTTCATGCAGATTTGGCCATGCATATTCATGTGAGCCTACACAGCACAGCCCCATTGAAAGGGCTGAATAACGACAACGGCCGTTAATGCACTTACTTGTTCTTCCCTTATAAAGTGTGCCTTCAAAACAGTGTAACTTACTTTCCTGTAAAGCAATTTTCAGTAGTTTGGATCACTCTTAGAGTCTCTTGTCTAACAGCCATATTTCTTGGGTTCTTAATCTCTAAAGTGGTAGCACTAATTAGCTTCCGTGTTAACGTCTACCAGACAAAATGTCAAGTTCCGACGGCATAAACAGAATTTCCAAGTCACTGAATAATTATATTTTTAATTAAAATTTATTCTTTGCTTTGAGAGTTTTAGTTTTACACCGCAAATAATTTTTAGCAATAGAAGAAAAATATATTATTTTTGATACATATTCTTCTAAACAATTTAAAGTCATTTCAGCATTTTAATGGCAAGTATTCTAGTGGTTAATTACACCCCTGAAATATATTTTTTAAACTCTTCGTAATAACTCAATATCTGAATATGGCTCAGTTAATTAACATGACCCTTGGATGTCATGTGAAGAATAATTATAAACATTATTCAATGGAAATAGATGTCACCTGTCAACACAGTAATAATAACTCATAACATAATCCTTTGGATAAAACAAAGTTCCACGTATTGCTTTGTTCAATATGTAAAGCTAATTCGTTTTATGTTTGCTGGAATATAATCATTATTTTATTATCAGCTCATCTTTAGGCTTCGGCTTACGGAAATATTGACAAAGTCTTTGTTCCAAACCTGAATGTACGGTGTAAAAAATTTTTATCCGGGTTCCAGTGTGTGTAAAATTTTAAGAATGAAGCTAAAACTCCAATCTGTGACAACTTGATGATATGAAATTATGTTAATACAACTAACACGTTCTATTTAATTACCGTTCATAAGCAGGCTGTTTATGTATAATATTAGATTGGAGTACAAGTACGTGTAATGAATAATTGTGTCATATATCTTATTTTTAATACAATCAAATAACATGAAATAAAAATTATGCAAATTATGGTAGCTAAATTGTTAATAGTGAAACCAATTTTCAAAGTGGTTTTTCATGTGGTCATTCAAAGTGTGGAGATAAAGAGGCAAATTTTAGTTACGAGGCTTAATTTTTATAACGTGAAATAGTAGAGTTCAAATAACATCGTTTTATCTTAAACTGACCCAAATAGTTTTCCTCTCCCATGTCTCCATATGATATATACTCTGGTTTTTAATCGATTCACTTATATTTCTTTATACTTCATCTTTGCTTCTTTTATTATACCATCGTACCAATACATTTCTGTTTTTTCCATATTAACTAAATTAACTTCGGCTGTTTAAAATTCTCCCGTAGTAAATATAATCTTCAAATCACGTGCCTGTTTTCAATTTTCATTAATCAAAAGTTTTCATTGGTGGGTTTATTAAGTATTCAATTCTTCATAGTATCCAGGATTTTAAATTACAAAATTTTATTGAAATAATTAGGTTGATAAATTATTAAATTGTTATTATGATACATAAAGAAAATATGTTTCATGAAAATTTAATTTAATATGGGTTCTGTTTTTAAGTATTATTTGTTACTGTTTATGGCGATATTAAAATTTAATAGAATTTTGGTTAATACAAATCTTCAAGAATAACCAATTTACATTTAAAAATATACATAACCTCAGTAGGAACTCGAATTGATTACTCAAAATTTTTTATTGATATTCCTGAAAATTAAGCAATGGCCAAATCCGTTTTAGTCAAGAAAGATTTAAAATATTAAATACATTAATATATGAGACAGGTTATGAATTAATTATTAGTCATTCAGAATAAGCCATTACTTTCCTTCTCTTAAATATAATATTCTGTAATTACTTATTCTGAAAGTTCTATTATTGTAATAACGGTATACTATTTCAAGCGATTTCTAAGCACTCAAGTGTCATTTAGGTTGTCTGAAATGAAACTGTTACTTCTTGAGCTCTGTCTGGTATTACTACAACTCATGTCGGCAGTTTAGACCGCCCACAAACCAGGAGTTGGCAGAGCTGCTGTCCGCCTGCGTCTTTCCCTGCCGCCTAAGGTTTTTTGCGTGCGAATCGCGAACGTGGGCGGTTTTGGCACAGGGCCATTTGGGTGGATGTTTGCCGAGATCCTACTTTAAAATGAAATAGTAGTTAAGAAGCGACGAAACCAGCAAAGTTGATTTAAAAGCGCTCGTTCTCCAAGGGTAACAGTATTATTACTGAAATATGAAGCCAAATTATTGTTTACAGGAAAGATCATCCGTTCAGTAAGGAAACCTCACTGCTAATAGGAACTTGCTAGTTGAAAATTGAAGAACGTTCACCTTAGATATTCAAACTTGTTTTTGTATTTAGTAACATTATAATTATACCAATACGGAAGAAGACTAGCGCTGATAGATGCGAACTGCATAGGACAATAAGTTTAGTATTCCATGCTAGAAAAATAATAACGAAAATAGTTTATAGGAGGTTGGAACCCCATTTAGGAAGCGAGTTAGGGGAAGATCAGTTTGATTTTAGAAAGAATATAGGGACGAGAGTAGCAATTTTGACTTAGCCTAGTTTCATATTCATCGATTTATAAAAAACCTTTCATAATGTAAACTGGAACACACTACTAAGCATTTTGAAGAGGACTGGAATAAATATCGAGAAAGAATGCTTATAAATAATCTCTACAAAAGACATTCTTTAGTAAATAGAATTGAAGGTTAAGAAAATGTGAAGCACAGATAAATAATATTTTGAAGGAAGTTGAGGAATTCTGCTACTTGAACAGCATAATAACTAGGGATCGTAGAAGTATAGTAGTCACAAAGAGTAGGATAGAACATGTAAGAAAGACTTTCGCAAAAATAAGGGGTATTACTTATAGCTAATATTAGGAAATGATTACCTAAGTTTTCGTATGAAGTGAATTGATTAATTGGCGGAATTACTATCCTTATATATATCATAATTTTAAAATTGAATCTCCCAGTAATATGTTTCTTTATATACTTTTCAAAACTAAAAGCAATTCACTAGTCCAGTTTATTTAATTATTTAAAATGATTATATTTAGTTATGGTGATTGCAGTTTTTTTAATTTAAGAACAATTATCGCATTATTATTTAATATTTCTTTTTATGTTTACTTAAACATCTTTAATTGAATTTTTGCTCCAACTGCTACGATTTAGACGTATTATATTCTTATTGAGTAATAATACTGACGTTATCTTGTTAATTTCAATTATGGGAATGCACGGCAGATAAAGGTCGTCCTGTTTCGAGAAACAGACATTTCCCTGGGTGGATAGGTCTATGATTTTGATTAAAGGTGATAGTTGCTGATTGGATCAAAGATTGAAAGTAGGGTGCAACTCTAAGGGGAGTTATTCTCTGGACATCGTTGCATATGTCCTTTACCACATTTATTTATTCAAGCTAAATTTTTTAATACTTTTGAGCAGTACTGAAGTCAATTTTCTGTGAGAAATAGAAACGTTTAGTTTAGAGACACCTTTCATAAATTACGGAGGTTTGAGAATCATCTTGGTTCTAGTGGCTGGAGGCGTGGCCCTGGTTCAATTTGGGAGGGGAAGAAATCCGCTGTCATTTGAGGCTTTGACGAGCTGCAATTCAAGTAATCGCACTATAAGCGATATGAAATCCATTGCATTTTCACTTTTAAACTTCTTGAATTAGATACTTTACGATTTTGGTCTTCATTCGGGCAAAATTTATTCCGCAAATCTTTACAATCAAAGCTGAAGCTATTTCAGAAGGATATGTACTAAAAACATTGCGATTGTTTTTGTGTGATGATTTATCTCGGTTGGCATAGTTTGTTTGTGGTTCAAACAGTAGTATTTCTATATATGTTGTAATATTTAAAGAAAGCATTCCCCAACCAGCTGTTTCTTTTAAAGTCCAAGTATTAATATCAATTCTCCTGTGCCCTAGAAGGATATTTCACCATCGAAACCAAAATATATTCTAAGGAAAACCTGTGGTTTGCATTACAAGACTTTCGCGGAAATCTAAAACTTCCGTTTTAATCTCTAACTTAAATTTGGTTGGAGGACTAGAAACTTTTTGAGAAGTCAGCAAGCTAATCTTGTATTTGCGTTTCTCGGAACCCTGAAATTAACTACTCGAAGCGGCCACTTCAGGCGTTTCATCTGCCGAATTAACGCTTTCAACTCTTGGATCGTTGCGTTGCAAAGGCATGAGCACGCCCAGTTAATAATGAAAACGCCTCCGAGTGCCGAATCCCTCTACAAAAGTTGCGTCGGATTAATGGACCTCACTCGTTATGAGTTTGCAAGAGTCTTGGCGAGATAATTTATTGCTTCTTAAAACAGAATATCAAGCAAACTTTGTGTAACAAATTTAATTATTACGGGAATTTTAATGACTCGTATATAACTCCTCATTATACACTGTTGCCGGTTCGTTAGCAGAACGAATACAAAAGATAAGGTTCCTAATTCTTTCATCTTCCATGTGTCCCTTGATTGAACATCCAATTGTACACAATTTTGCGTCACAAACAGGCCGTTGGATCATATTAAATTGATGATTTGGGAGGCAATCTTCTTTTAACTGACATTTATTAATTTTACAATAAACTCTGGTCAACACGAGCTGAAGGAATAAATTTGTCTATGAATTATATTTCTCATTGGGGAAAATATAAATTCAAATTAAATAAACATAGCTCAATTATGCACATTGCCTCACAGTCCCTTTTTTAATTAAGAATAATGAATTATTAGATCTCATGTCAAAATGTTATTTGTTAGAAATCGATCGTGAATTAATTAAAAAAATATTAAGTACGTATTGTTCAAATTCATTGAACAAATTTATGTCACTAATCACCTTTATTATGTTTTTAAATATTTATGGATTTTTGTTAAACAGGCTGTCTTGAGGCTCTATTTGGGGCCTCAGCTGTCCTGATACTTTTTCATACATTTCGTATTTCTGTTAATGTTATGGTGGTTGGAATGTTTAGATATACAAAATTTCCAAAAAGGTAACGATACGTTGTGACAAATTTTATTTTGTTAGCATGCTTTAAGTTTTATGTTTTAAAAATATTTTCCCTACACATTTGTCTGGTTTAGATTATTTATAAGGAAAGATCAAATTTTGCGGTCTTTGTCACCGTAGTTGAAAGGAATTTAAGAAGGGATTCAAATACCTACTTAGTTGCAATACTTGCTACATCGTCTTCAGGGAAGAGCCGAAGGATTATATTAATAAATAAATTATCTGGCTTTATTCAAAATATACAAAAGAATCAATGTTTCGATGTACAGACAAAATTTTAAATAAACGTAAATTTGGATATACAAAATTTCGTCAAAATACAAAATTGCTAAATTTGTAATAATTATAAAAATAATACACAGATTTTCAATTGAATTTTTCTTTCTGGACTGGGTTCAGCGACGGTTGCGGCCAAAATGATTTTTTAACATGTTGGTACTGTAGACCGTTGACTTTTCATTATGAAAACTGAGATAAATAATGAAAAGATACAATATTTTGTTACAAAATGGCTGTTCTCTATATGTATTTTCTTATATTAGTAATTATCTAGGTAAAATAATGTAAGGAGTTGAGTAGTGCTAACTTGATTCCATTCTCGGAACCAGTAGGCACGAATTCAACAATGGAGGAAGCATCGTCGAGATCAACAAGTATACGAAAAAAGAAATTTTGTATACGAAATGGAGTTTGCTCAAGTGGTTGAGTCAACGGTGTGAGCACTGGTGTGAAAATATAGTGAACTACATTCAATTTAAATATTTGTTTGAATTATTTACATGACAGGAAAAATAAAAAGGGCGGATAATATTCAATACAATTACTTGTGAATAATGTTCGCAGAATAAAACAATTATGAGTTCAAAATTACACCGCTTTATTTGGAAAACCTCCATGAACTTCCCGACAACAATTCGTGACGAGATAAATTCGTCAGTCTTGGCATTTGGCGTTGGATACTCGATGTGTTTGTAAACAGACCATCACTGAACACATCTAAACCATGTCGAAGGGAAATGTAAATAAAATTGTTATATTATGTTTAAAAATAATTTATTAATACCTTTATGGATGATAAAAAATTCAAAGATGAATGTTGCTAATTCTGATGTGGTAAAAATTGAGTGCAGTATACTTTTATGCATGGTAATTTCTTAAAGTTTGTAAAGTATTACTGATCTTGATCGGGACGCGAAAATCACTATAGAGACGTTAAGGGGTGGTATTTTCTGACGTAGCCAAAAATTGATGTGTCACATGTCTGCAACAGTGTAATATGTACTGAATTGGGAGGCAGAGACGGTTGAACATGTCTGCAGATTTTAACGTCGAATCGAAATGTCCTCAGAGAATGGGCAAAATTAATGTTTATAATAAAGAAAGGTTTTCGAAGCTTCATGGAGATCAAAATATAGTTGTGAGAGTTTGAAAGTAGCTGTTTATTGTCAATTGTGATGGAAAGAAAAATAATTTATTAGTGGGCGAGTCAATAAATTTAAATTTATCAGGTTAAAAGTTATAGAAATTTGGTGGAAGCAATTAAATGGTGGAACGGGGGAATATCAGTGCAACGTGTGTATGGAAAATTAATCAGAATATTTGACAACCAAAGAAAAAATATATTTTAAGTGGAGGAGACGTTAAGTGAAATAAAGTCAGTATATCTCAGAATTCTTGTATTTTATAGATCCAGATTTTGAAATGATGAGTCTGAACCTGGCCGTTGACGGTGGAACAGATAAGAGACACTCGCGTTATTATTAGTACAGAAATTTATTTGTTTTGGCCACTAAAATTCAATTTTCCAGAGTATAAATTTTTTCAGTCAAGTTTCAAACTTTCACAAGAAAATTTGAAATTTTTATTTACATTTTTTAATTGTGAATTAAAGGTTTAATATTTTAATCAAGCATAAATAAGAAATAAAGAAAATTTGAATAATCTCAAGGAGACTTTGTTATCACCTAAACGGCGATCAGAGTGTAGGCTAAATCACGTTATAAATTAATAAAAAAAACTGTTGTTATTACATCAACGGAGCACGAAATATTGGGCGAAGAATGCCGATATAAAATAATAATTTGAATTCCTCCTCTTTACACAATGATGACTCTTTCAATTCTTTACGTTTCATAAGAACCCTCCGTCCAAATATTGGAAAACAAAGAAAAAGTATTTAGAAATATCGAAGTCGTAACTTTTTTCGCTCCTATTGGAAAGTTGTCTGTATAGACAAGAGGCTTTTGCTTTCGACGCTTGGCTCCGCTCCAGACAGCTGCGATCTTATCAAATAAGACGTGCTACTGATAAATAATGCAGCCCTACACACCGGCAATAAATTATTGGTGACGGAAGCACGGCCCAAATGTCCCGCCCCTTCCGTTACGGCCAAACAGCCTTCACTGGCGACCATTTTATGACGGGGCTTGAAGGATTACCATGTCGTATGGAGCTATCAGTGCAAAACCTGTGCCATGAAGCCGATTCTTCAAAGATGTAACGCTCAAGTCTCACAATGACACTTATACTTGAGTTCACGTTTATTCCTCCAATAGATGTAATATTTAAACAAAGTCAAGGATCAACATTAGAAAAGAAATATTAAGAAATATATTCACATTTATGTTTCATAGAACAGGTAGCTTTATAATTTCTCTATATTTCACACAAAATTGCATGATTTTTTTTTCTCGTGAAAAGCCTTGCTATTCACAATATAGAATCAGAATCGGATTCACGCATAAGTTTCTTGATGAAACCCGGACTGCAAAAAATTATTAAGTAATGATTTTTGGTTATAGATTTATTGCTTATTGATATGCTACTTAACTGTATAAAAGTGTAAAACTATAGGTAACCGAAACTAATATTTTGGATTGACATAGTGTGGCCTGGTAATATTACAAATAAATAATGTATACCTACAAGAAAAAATTATTAATTGGCTAGCCTAAGTACAGAGAACATGTGACCACCCGATTTCCAGGGTTAACCGTGGTTTACTTATTTGAAAACCGGCGCGTTACTCGGAAACATGGACTTGGGGCTCACCAATTTTTAATGATCCACTCCAACACTTGACGTAATGTCAATAGAATTTGGACCCAGTTAATACTCCCCGCCGTTTCTCAATATTTTCATGCCTTCATTGCATCCCTTCGTTCCCACCGGATGCCTTACTGTGCCTCGTCGTTTCTGTGGCGACAACTGTGGAAAACGTCACTCCTATATCCCTGGTTAAATTCAAGTTAAATATGAAATGTGCTAAAAGCGTACCGTAATTGAATATCTTGACCTAAACAGGGCCCTAATTTCAAATAGCGTAGGGCCTCATCAAGTCTAAATCCGGCCCTGCATATAACGGTAAAGAAGTTATGTATTATTCATTTCCATTTGTACAGTATGTTAGCAAAACGTTTCTAACACACTACGTAGACTTCAGCAGATGAACACTATATAAACTGAGACACCGATATAGCAAAGATAATACACATGATAGGCGACTAAATAGGTTATTTGAGAATACAGGAATAAATGTTTCTGAGATTATATGCATCAGATTCAACGGTAATTTATGAACAATTGGATTTGATGTAAAATGTTTTACTGACATTAATACGGAAAATAATTCTGTAATATTTTCCAATAAAAACTATGGTTGTGTTGATATATTTATAGGTTACTGAATGTTTAATATTAGGCTGTTTCAAAGTAGGAGCATTGACTTTATGGTAAGTTTACAATAACCTCTTTGTTTGTCTTCTACTAAATCATGTTTATCCGAATTATTCACTTAATTTTTGTCGTTTTTAATCTAAAACATTAAAACATGGTTTACATCAATTCTGTACAATTTAAATACAAAATATAATAATAATAACAATCTATTTTACGGCGCCGAGTTATATTTCTAAAAATGACCACTCGTTCAAAATTAAAGAAAAAGGGCAACGCACAGACGTAGGAAAATTTTCGTTTGTAAATAGGTCAATACGCGATTGGAATTCCTTGCCTGCAGAAATACTGACGACTTGTCCGGGTAGCGTAAATCGGTTTAGGAATAGGCTAAGAAAACTTAAGTGAAAAGTATTTTTAGAAGTGAAAATAGTGAAGTGCAGTGAAGTGATTTCTGCGTAACTCCTTTCTTTTCTTTTTCAGATCAAAATCTACACTTCAAAATTCTTCCTTAATGTTAATTTGCCACCGGGCAAATGCCCAATAGCAATTAAGTAAGTAATAATAAAAAATTATGCAATCAATTATTAATGTAAACATTTATAAACGGGAGAATGAAGAGTCGTTTGGGAAGTTGTAAGGATATTTGATTTTGTGCATTCATAAATCTAAACCGTACGTTTATAATGTTTCTCATAACGTCTACAGGATAAAATGTCTGCAACTATTTTTAAGCTATTATTGTGGATGCTTTTTGGTGGGAAATGCGAACTGCTTTGTAAGCCTTTCCGTTATATCAGGAGCCATAAAACTGATACAAAAAACCGATATTATTTTAGGTACATTTAAGGTTAGTAATGTAAATGTAAATGTTAAGTAAAAATGTACAAAATTGTTAATTTAAAGTCCAAAAATGTAATGGATATTGTAATTTCGTAAAAGTCGCTGACTTTTTTGTTTATGCGACTATAAATAAATTAATAAAAAACTGATACTAGCACATGCAAATACTTTTATGGTTTCAGGACTTTTCCTTAAGCTACTGCAATGTTGATACTATCAACACGACAACTAGTGTTATACTTTTAATATTTCCCACAACGCAAAGTTTTTAAGTGGTTTAGTTGAAGGGTGTTCATTACTACTAAACTATAAAACCCATCACGACACAAAAGTTTTTACATTACTTTGTTGGCTTTTACTAGAGACTCAGAGTATATCTGAGAATATTATTTTCTTGAACGAAGTTAAGAAAACTGCACTTTCTTCCGTCATAAATTCTTGACGGACTTTCTCCGCCGCCGCTGCAGATTACTGTCCGTGTGCGTATTAATAGCAAAATACTGCTGTAGCAATGTTCTGGAGGCTAATGATGTTATGGTGCTCCACAGAGTTTTGCTGCAATGCGGTAGAAGTCAGCAAAGGTAGACAGTTTTAGTGTCCCTTCTAGCTATAGGAGACAGACGGAAACGCCGCAAAACGTGACGAGACCCACAAAATACACCGGAGAAAACAGTGAAGCGAGTTGTGTAAATTAAACTTTCCATTTTCGGGTATTGTCAGAACACTAAATTAAGATTTTAATAAGTACTACCTTTCATAACATTGAACTTTTGATCCATTATACATTAAAGATATAATATTAGGGGATGAATAATGTGATCAGGTAAAATATTGTAGGTGAACCTAAGGAGAAATTTCGTACCTGGTAGTGATTCGACTCTGATATCTCGGATGGTAGAGCCAATGGTGACCCCGGTTTGATTACCGGTCCCGGCAAGATTTCTCATTCCTGATCGATTATGACTGAGCTTCATATGAAAGCATTTCCGCTTTTACAAAAATCATACTTTCGTAAATGTTATTTTACATCTCATTGTCATATCCTCCTATTGGTTTTATCGATAAATGTGAGCGAGATAACTAGATGGCATCTCCTAGCTAGAAACAAAGCACGAGATATGGCAAAAGAAGATATTTTTATACCGTAGTTGGCTTGAAATTTTATTTATTAGAGCATTTGATTTCGTTGTAATTATTCTAGATCTTTGGTTTAATCATTAGATTCACTTGCACCAAAAACTACGAAAACGTTTGAAAAAAAAAAGTAAAACGCATAGATTTTTACCGTCTGATTTGATTAACAATGAATTATGACATGAGAAACAGTAAAACGAGAACAGCTATATTTAATTTTTTAATATATGTAATAGAATAACAGATGAATAACAAACCAAAATTTATTTAAATAATCTTGAATAAAAGTGTTGTAGAATTAAGTCCTTAGACTGGTCTGATGCAACCCTCCATGCTAACAAATTTTGACAAAGCCTTTCCATTTCTAGAAAACTAGCACATACTCCCTAATCTGCTTAACCTATTCCATCATCGGCCTCCCTCTTCTGTCCTTACCCCACCCACTTCGCTTTAATTTTATTTTTATAAGACCCTCATATTTCAAAACGTGGCCTATTAATCTATCCCTTCTCTTAGTAAAAGTCCTCCATAGTGTTGTCTCTGTTGTTAATTTGCTTAGAAATTCCTTGCTAGTTACTCTATCCTCTCATCTGATTGTCAGCGCTCTTATATAGCACTACATTTCAAAATCTTATATTACTTTCCATTTTTCAACTCCTACCATCCACGTTTCTTATCCATACAACGTCATACTCCATAATTATAAATATATTAAATTAATTTTTTGAAATATATATACATTTAATACTTTATTTGCGTAAGATAGCATAATTTACTAATAAAAATGTTCTTACACATAACGGCACTAGTATTCATAATAATTATTATAAGAATGATATTTCAAAGTAAGCGTTATCTTAGTAATTAGCAAATTTTTAAAAATATATTAATATAAAAAATTAAAATGAAATATAAATAAATGTTTAAAAAATGGAACCAACAGGTAGCAAAACATACGGTCCACTAAGGCTCCGAAATATATTGCTAGTTATTGGTCGAGTTTCGTTTTCTTAAATCTTGAGAACCTTTACTCACTCTCGATATATTGAGTAATGGAAGCTATTCATTGAAAATCGGTCATTGGTAACGGAAGTTAAATATTTTATTTTATATCTACGTCTGCTGTAAAAAATAATTAAATTTTGAACAAAAAGTATAACAGAATTTATTACAACTTAAAAGATATTTTATTTATCAATAATTAACGTTTCCGTACATTTTTGTACTCTCGACCTGTAAGGAAACGTTGCTGAATATTGATTGAAAATATGTTTTGTATTATAATATGGTCGTTTAAAATAATCGTTAAATATATTTTATTACGAAATTAATAATTAATCGTGTAAATATGTATGACTTTTTAAAAGATAGTGACAATTAATTTGACATCTTTAAAAGCCTCTCTGTGGTACTCGTTGGGATCGAAGAGAATCTCTAAAATTTCAGTAACAACCTTAGAAACTAAGATTTATTAATTAGACTAAAATAGTTGCTTGAATATGGTACTAGAGTGTCATATAGATCATTTACTAGGTCCTAGTGAAATCCTTGTCTTGTTTTGGGCGTGAATAGGTAATGCCTTTAACAAAGTTTCCTTTTTAATACAGTAAACGAATAACTATTAATTAGATCAGTAAAATTATCCAAAACAAATTTAAAAGCAGTAGAAACGCTAAAGCAATATGACAAACTATGGCATGCTATGAAACACGAATGTGACTTAAAATGATTTTGTTTTAAATTATATTCCGTAATATGTTAATCTGTAAACTTAAATATGTAACATGGTTATTAAATTCTGTAAAAATATTTAAGTTTTTTATAAATAATAATTACATTGCTTATAAGAATTTTCTATGTGAAAAATTACATTACGCATAAAGCCGTTTGTTAAGTTTCGCTTTGTAGAATCCCATAGAACATAAATATTTCTCAGTTCGCTTTCGCGGGGCTTGCAAACTTTTCGCTTTGAACGATATACATTTCTTTGTAAACTAAGACAACAAAGTCGCTTTTCTACTTTGAACCTCCCCTTTACTCAGAGTTTACTCCTTTATGATGTGGTACAGCAAAAGTAAGTTTGTAAATTAGGCGTTAAAGTTATGAGAAATCAGTTAACCTTCCAACGCTCTCCTCTAAACTTGCTCATTTAACCGAGGGAGAAAATTATGAAAAAGGAGAAAGAAAGTTGGGTCCGTGCAATTAAGGATAACTCGCCTCTCGCTTTGAGAATCGCGAAATTCTTCACAGGAGCCTCTCAACGCTTAACAGAAGCAAACCTGATTTACGAAACAACTCTGGACTAATTAGAGAAGCGCTTCCTTAATTTAAAATATATGGTATTGATTAGAATCAAGTCCAATGTTGCTGTACATTACATGATAGATAAATAATAATTATAAATACGTTCCACTTGAAGCAAAGAAATCGTTGCCCTGTGTCACAATGAATCTATTAGTATTAAGTAATTTAAGAACCAGATAAAATTATTGCGTTAAATTTAACTGAAACTGTAGAACTGATTACGACTGACTGCCAAGATTATTTGTTGGAGAGACTTGTGGTTTTCGTAAAGAACATGCATCACATGTATATAATAATTTAGTAGATTTAGATTTATTATTGTTTCCATTTGTCCTCGATTTAGGAAATAGGGTACGTCATACATAACAATCAATTTTAAGAACAAAATAAGGTACATACTTAATTACAAATAATCTACAAATAAATAAAATAAAAAGTATATGGTCTAAGTTTATTAAAACACTACACGCACACAAGAGAGCACAAACACACGCTGAGAAACAAACACTCGCAATGGAGTTTTCACTACTTGGAGCTGCAGGAGCAGGAATCTGGTCTTCCGTAGTAGCTCCAGGCAATACATGAACCAACAAACAAAGAGAGAGCTGAAAAAACTTTACACAAAGTTTAAAGCTATGTGATAAGTTAATTTACAAGGTAACACATTCAACAGTTTTGCGGGAACCTTAATTTTAAATATTAGGGTAAGTTATGTTTCAAAATGTATAAGAAATGTATTGTAATATTGTTTGGTATTTCATAAAAAATAGATAAATTATTATACATAAAAGTTTCTCTTTGTTTAGTTTCTAAAAATAAAATATCTGCATACCCAAAACTTTTTTCTGTGCGTCAGTATGTATGACATAGCTTTAGCCGTCCGAGGTTGACCCGATTTGACAAACGTGTTCCTCTGGTCTCCCATACACGCATCGAGATCTCCTAAGTGAACGGGCATTCCCTATGTAATTGATGTAATTTTAAAAAATTATAAAATTTCGCATCGTAAAGCAGCTGTTGTTGGCAGAGAGACAACTTGTTTGGATCATCGATACGATTTTTCGCTTCAGATAAATTTTAATATTTAGCGATTTACACTGTTTTTAGGAAGATGCCCATGATCCTTAAAGTTTTTAAATATACTGAAATTATACATGTGATGAAAGTGAATATGTCAACAAATCTCCGTTTTCACCACTTTTAACGATGGTTAGTTTGGTTTAATTTAGTTTGAAAACAAAAGATTTTAGACAAATTGTAAGTACAGTCAATTGTAATTTCGATTCTCAGACAACAGGAAATGGGTAAAAATGACACCTTTCTATCAAAAAACAGCCATTTTGACGATTTTCGCCATTTACACAACCTGCTTTATTATTTACGTAAACCCGAGCAACGCCGGGTACTTCAAATATTTCAAATTAAAATAAGAACAACTGAAATTCACGAATATTTTTATACTTGTGAGTAAGCGTTAACTATATGAAAAGCCACTTATTATTATTTTTAAATAAAATAGTGTTATTGAGGAGGCTCACGTAGCAGAAGTATGAGATCAAAGAAAATTTTGTGTGCATTAGGCGGAGAGTTTGTGGGTAATTTAACTACCTCGTTTGTCTTCGTTTCATACATTAAAACGTTTCCTGACTGACTGCAGAACAGTATACGAGTCGTATTTTCATCGCCAAGGGGCTTCTGCTTTCAGTGTTATAAATGGATGAGTGCGTCACGGCGCACGGAGAGATTTTCTGCAGCCTCGGCGACATTCGTCCATTACAGACCCAAACCGAGTTATCCCAGTCACTTTAAGTGCATCTGAGAAATTGGATTTGAGGAGTCTCTGCTGTCACGCGACGCTTGCCTTTTCGTGGAACAGTTCCTATCACCGAATTCCGCAATCTCGGATATGTTTTACCTTCAAGCGCATCCAACAGGATTTGCAGATAGCTGTAATCCATTTTCTGAGTTAATTTGGGTTGCCTATCACACTGAAATAACGGGATTAAAAAACATTTAAAACAATCCCTATATCATTCTCGCCGTAAAGTAACTAGTATAACGTTTAAAGCAAAATGAATACCTTTTACTGTGAGTGAAAATTCGAATTTATGAATATGAAATATTAACCTCACTGGCATTACTGATATAAAATATGTTATAAATGCACAGTTGCAGTATAAGAATCATAAAAGTGCCAGAAGGAATAAGAAAATATATTGTCATGGATATGGATACGAAAATATTTATTAGACACAAAACGTGAGAGGACAATGTTAGAAATAACGTAAAACCAACAGGGGATAGAGCCTTAAAATGTATGTATTATTTTTCAACTTAAGGAATTTGGTGTGGTCAAATCGTAGGTAGGTGAGTTGTTGACAGATTTGTTTTGAGACCGGGAAACCTGGTCAATCATTAGAGAAAATAGACCGTCGCAGTCATCAGATAAAATTCTTAAGGCTAAAAAAATAGAGCATTTCAGAAGATTTTAGGAGATGTGTATTGGAAGCCTAATAAGAAATTAGCCATTTTTTTCTTCACTTTTTGAAAGTTTCACCCAGTCACCGAAAGTTACAGTACCGCTTTTACTTATAGAGAAGCTGGGTCAAAATTACCCACGTCTACCTTGTTATAATAAAGTCATAATTTTTATATGGCTCCTAAAACTATATAATACTTAAATGTATTATATACATATATTGCTATATAATAACTTAAAAATTAATAGAAATACTGCCAAAAAATCAGCATTAAATATATGACTATTTATCCACAAAAGCGACGTTTCATATTTTTTGAGACTTCTTCAGGCTTAAAATTTAGCAATACAACTTATTTACTCATTTAACTCCCTCAGCAGAAAAGATTATTGAATTTGCTTGTGAAGAGTTTGGTGTCGCACATGGACCACCTCCAGCGACGGTTACGGCCGAAATGATCAATATTAAATAATATTAATATTTTTAAAACTTAATTATATAATAATTTGTATTATTTAATTTTAAAATATTTTATTTTAAGTTGCTAACGACTACACATAACTAAAAAATATAAAATATATCGTCCCTCTCTTAATGACACCATGAAATTTTTCGTTCCCAAATTTTGAGAGATTATAGATAAAAATTACATATTGTTTTTCATTAATTAAAGGCCACAAAAAATATACATTGGTGAATAACTGTTTGACGTGGAAATATTATAGAATCGGATTTTTTTTCATTGGCAAAATAAGTCTTGACTCATTGGAGGATATTAAATTACGGGCGTAATAGAATTACTTATTACACTATACGGAATCACGATACAACCGTAAAACTATAAATCTGATGGTTGTAAATGATTTTTCGTACATGATGCGTAGTTAATAATATTCAACAGCAAACTAAAACGGTATTTTTTGTGTCATTAGTAGAAAACTGCTGATATTTTTATGATTTTTTTATTTTCCTCCGAGTATCGCACAATAACATTAAAAAATTAATTTTTATCATCAATAATAATACAAGAAGACTAGAATTTTACAGATATTTCAATTTTTTTGCCAGCAAGATCGTTCAAGATCGTTGATCAAGTGACATTTAAGTAATTATTCTATAATTTTAGAATCTATAAACTGTAATAATAAGAACATAGTGGATAATGAGCCTTTTCCGTTAAACATGATGCTAAATACAACCAGTTATCCACATTGTATTTATTGAGTCCTAATCGTAAGGTTTTTTACTTTTTTATAGTCTATAATTATTAACAGAATTTCTCATACAATTCGGCACTTGTTTGAGTAATTGACAAGCAAGATTATTCGCTTCTATAAAATTTCCGGCTGATATAAAGTTCCTCTTGTTCCCAGATTTCAATTTTCAAATTTTCTTCATCTTCCGTTGATACATTCTCAAACTTCATCTCACCTCTAAGTCGGAGAAGTGTCACAGTCGTTTCCGTGGTCCATTTCTTGATCTTGGTGTCACAGAAAATCCCTTGGGTGGCTGGGAATGAACTTTTACGACGCAGACGCGACGCCTAACATATATGAAATTTGTGGCGGTCAATCTCTAAGTGAAGCTCACTCTGCTGCTCCGTTCCTTTGCCCTGTGGTTAAGAAACCGGCTAACAGAATTAAAAGGACGTAACAGACTTAATGAGAAATTTAGAAATAATAACCCTACAATCACAAATCTATTGAAGGAAACTGTAATTACATGATGCTACACTCCGTTAGAAATAGTTACTTACTGCATAAAATCTATCAGAAGTTGCAAATAGTTTACAAATAAATTTATTATGTACCTGTCTAGTTTCTAAAAAAAATTAGGCACAGCGGCTCCAAAATTTAAATACTAAAAGTAAAACAGTATTTAATCAGTAGTATATTTTTCGATTAAAATACCTAAGGTGCAACTACTCAGCATCTCATAGGAATAACGCAAATTTAAAATACATATGACGGAAAAATATAACATATTAACTTTATTCCTATCACTACTAGAAAAATACTTATTTAATGATACAAACTCTTTGTATCTATATTAATAGATTATTAAGAACAAAAGAAGCAAGCAGTTGTTATTGATATTATAATCTATATATATATACATGAAACCAACTTCAGACTTGGTATTACTTCAGTTCATTGTAAGTTATTATTTCTCCAACCAAATTACTCAGGTCTATTATTCTTTCATTCATTAGAAACAAAGAGCCTGTATCAGATTTACACATAAATTACATAATTTGTTTCAATATTTTCTAAATCCATATCATTTAATGAATATGTGTTATTTTTAAAATCAATTAGATAAATAAAGGCTACATAACATGTTACAAATTTTAATAGAATGACTTTGAAGCTATTTCATATACATAAATATAAAAAAATAACTTGCAATACTGGAAACATTGCATTCATTTTGCTTTTTTATATTTTGTTTTCATGGAGATACATTTAGCGTGTGGTATTGTCTGAAAACATTGAATTTTATCTTTGAAAGAAAAACTTTGCGCGTTTTTTGAAGCTATGCACGTATAACGTAAAGTAAACATGCATATTAAACGTACATTTTTTTTCATATTTCATTTTTTAAAAATAGGTCTGAGCAAGGATATTATATATCTTTTCAACCGTGATGATAATAACTACTTTAAATTTTTTATTTTGAAAAGTAGCAGCAACAAATAGGTAATGAATCTCTCAGCAAACAGGTGATTACGAGCTGAACTACATTCCGATGACCTAGAACTGCTTTGTTGGAAGCCTTCCGACAAACAGAAATATTCCTTTAATCGTTTGATAAACTAGGAAGTTGATGTTAAATGATGATAAGGTGTCCCGTAGCTAGGACAGGGGAATTGCCTGTAAGTCGTAAGTCTCCATTTCGTTGTCATGCTACGATTTGTGAGCTCCGTGCTGCGACTTCCAAACGGTCCCTTGCGAGTCTGCGTCTTTCCTGTCCTGCGAAAACCCGGGACTTAGAGAGACAACCAGACTTAGGGGAAATCTGGGCGAACTGCCAGCCTACATATAAATAATTCCTAGAAAATTTAATGTTCCTTCCTATGAGCATAAGGGTTTCACATAACTTACACCAGCTTTCTCACAGTGCAGATTAAAAATTATTCTTTAAAAAACTATGTATAATGGAAGGGGTGATTTATTAACTATGGATGGGAAAAAATTGAATATGGTGGAAATTACGATTGGGAAAGAATTCTTCTGTAAATTTGGTACAGTTGTAACAATTATTAAATATTTGAACATAGACTTAGGATGTAAAATTCCTTACATAAATTCATATGTCCCGTTATAACTGTTTAATGCGCTGTTCGTAATCTTCTGCAATTGGGTACCTTATTTATATACTGATATTTTATGAAAATTATTCTTCTCCCTCCTAAGGAACGTATCGTCATAATTGTTGGACCTCGCACCGTCCGGCGTACATCTTATAGTTTCCTCCTTTAATAGGAATTATAAATGTTTTATGACCTAGAACTGTATAGAGATACATTTATAAAATAAATTACAGTTTAACTGTTGCCCACGAAATGTAAAGGGAAGAGTATTTGGGGAGAGATACTATAACATGGAAAAATCGTCAATCAGTTGTTTGTAGAATGTGGAAATATAATCCGATGTTGTCAAGTAAACGTTAAACGCGTGTGAAATTCAGATTGGATACAGATATATAAATATATACACATATCACTCATGATGGACGTTTTAATTGTGTAATGGATGTATTCTATATTGCTGTGTTTTATTGCAGCTGGGAATGGTCTATAAAGGCTGAAAGCTTCTGAATATGTGGCAAATGTACAATAAATCAATACACGAGAACAAACTGTGCAGCCATGGTTATTTAAACTGAGGAAAATTAGTATGAAAATATTCAATCTAAAGAAAATAGTAGATAAAAGATACGTATTGTGAACGGATAAACAACATAAAATTTATACCTTATAAGAACTTAATTAAATTTGTATAGTCATGTAAGAACCACCAGAGATACTTTCACTCAATTCAGTGTAGTTATATTGATTTATTTGCAGTAACCACTAAGAAGTTATACGTCAATTTATAAGTACTAGTCGTGTTGATGCTTTTGATGTAAGGCATGGTATTTTCGTGAGGCCCTATAAATGACAGATATCCTTGATTATTCAATCATTTGAAATTATGCTCGCGGTCTTTGGACGTGTTAATATATAATCTTCTTCTTTTACGATATATTATTCATCGATTTATTTATTACAAAATTGATTATAATTTAATTATTGTGTTCGCTCTGATGTAATTCATATGGCCTGGGTCGTTCGTCACAATTTTTCAGTTGGTACGTGTAGCCGAGTCGGCCTCTGGCTGTCAGATGCTGTGCTTGTAATTCCCTGGAGGTTTTCCGCAGCTCTTGCTACACCTGATGTCTCCGCAGCCTTGTGTGTTCTGTGTGGTCACGCTGTGAGAGGAACCGACGACAAGGGACCGCTGTTTTTTCCTCTCCCAGGGGATTCCTCTGCTGTTGTTTCCAATTCTACACACACAGCATTGCTATCGATTCCGCATTCTCACTCCTCTCTACGGTCTCCGAATAATCTACTCTCCCTGCAAGAACTTCTCGTGATTCTGCGTAAAGGAAGGAGATAAATCTGCGATTCCAGATTTATAGTGTGCCTTAGGAATCTTTAATGATAAACGATGTAAATTATACAGACTTTTTACTATTCACATCTGAGATAAATCTAACTAATGTACCAATTTACAGAACAACATTTATATCAATAACCGTCTCAACTACACCAATTATTATTCTGAAACTGTAATATTGACTCTCAATTCCTTAGGCGAAGCTGTATGGACTTCTGATTCACTGATTTAGAACAGAACCAAGTAACGACTCACGAATGCTTGTCTTTTTTTATTGGGGATTATTTACGTTCTTTGTGTTTCCAGAATTTCCACATACAACAATACATTGACGGTATTGAAGTAAAAATCTTATTTGGCCGAGGATTTTGACATTATTGTGATAGTTTTATCATTTCAACGGGCACTTTTTTGTGTTCATTTTACTAAAATATAACATATATTATATAGAAATGTTGTCCATATATTTCATTACTTGCTTTAGTTACAGTCCGTAATTTATTAACAGTTCGTGAGAGGAAAATTCGAAATATTCTTAATTATCTACTCTTTTACTTTAAGCAAAAAAAAATAACATTCCATAGAAATCTTGAAAAATTAATTAAAAACCAGGCATGAAAGTTTTAAGAAATAATAAATTGAAATATGAGAAAACCATTTTATAAACCACTAGCTGATGCTCGGGGCTACGTAAATAATAAAGCAGGAATGTTATTAAAGATAAGATTATTACAGTACTTGACGGTACACTGCGGTCTATTTCTGTTATCAAATATTACCTATTTTCAATCCTATCGTCAAAATGGTAGTACGCTTTAACAGAAAGGTGTCATTTTATCCAATTTCCGGTGGCCTGAGAAGAAAAGGTTGTATGACGAAAATTGTAGAGAATCAAATTTCTAATCGACCATGTTTCCTCAAACTTTTTCTAAAATCCTCAGTTCTCGAGCTACAGGAGTGTAAATTTGGAGATGTTCCAATTTTTGTTTGTGTTGTAGCCATTGTCGTTGGTCCACCTTGAAAATTAAGATATCTACTTATAAGTCTTGATAAGACTAAAGTTGCTATAGGAGAAAACCACCGAATAAGTTCCTTCAAAAATGATATAAAACGGAGGTATGTTGACATTTTCGTTTTTTAAAATATATACATTCTTGTTGTTATTAAAGTTTATTTAATTTAATACTTTTACGATGAATGTCACTATAAAAGCATAAAATTTTATTTGATTTTACAGATGAGCAATTACTGAATATTAAAAATTAACTGAAAAATAAAAACGTATTTACATTTACGCCGTATTGACGATATAGAGATGTTTATTATTTCTCAGGGAGTTATCTCTCGGCCAACGATAGGATAATTACGAAGCGAAATGTTTATAAGATAAAAATATGTAGTATTATATATTAAGAATATAGACAACCCCATTCACCTTAGAAGATCTCCATATGTGTATGGGACACTAAAACTTTATGATAAAATATTTTTCACTTTGTTCACATATATAACTTCAGTATGTTAAAATAATTTAAAGAGGATGGGCAGCTTCGGGCCCTGAGGGACACGTGTGAAAAATTTGGTCAAATTCGTACTAGTAATTTGGACGCCTATAGCTATGACACACTGACAAAGGATTTTATATATACAGATGATAAATTAATATTAATGCTTTCATTGGTCCAATATTGTATTTATCAACTTTTATGAGAAATATTACGTAAATTATTTCCTTAATATTACTAACCCTTTAATGTTTTATTATTTAAAAATACATAATTATTTTTTTATAACTTTAGTATTATCTTATTCACAAGAAATTAATTATCCGAGTTATTTTCTCAAGTAATTACATTTCAGTAGAATTTAAAGACATTTTATAAAATAAAAATTAAAAATAACTACGAAATTAGATTTACGTATTAAAATATGAAATTGTCCATTGAAAAGATTTTTTAATTTATAATCAATATGTCAATTACATTTTCTTAGAAAAATATAAGCTTGAATTCATATCTACATCTTATATATTTGATAACTACAAAACTACACAGGATCTGTTGATTGACCATCTACCAAGCATTTATTGACTGCTTTCACGTGAATAATTCTTTGAAGAATAGACTTTGAAATGTCCAAGGCACTCACATGGTAGCGCTCTATGATGATCCTACCATGGAGTGAAGAAGTGGAGTGTACAACTCCACGAGATAGAGCAACTGCTAACTGTAAATATTAAAACCAGAAACGAGGTCATAAACGATGTTACAGAAATGTAATTTATTGCATACACACTCGCGCGAATATTACAAAACACTAGCGTCAACAAACATAATTTGAAAACGTTATAATAAATTTTATTTTGCAAAGCAAAAACAGGCGAAACAATCACAATTTTATTTTAACGAGTGAAATTGGGAAATGCCTGACGCACACTGACAGAGGTTCGCATCTGTCAGTTGTGTGTGGCTTGCACCCACTAAAACCCAAACCCTTTCCGGTCGACTTAAAATTCTGCCCGGAACCCCGTTTACATTACTTACACTAGATAACTTCATAAGACTATGAATTGTATTTTATTCACTTCGACTCACCAAAACGACTTTTCTATGTACTCTGAATGTACATAATCCTGCATGCTGAACTATACGTATAACAGTGAAATTAATGTTTATTTTATAAATTAGCAACCTGGTAAGAGTGAATGTCAATGATGACGATTCGGTGTCAAATCCTGTCAAAACGTAATTGGCTTTAATCTTCCAATTTCTTTGACTCTCCGTGCCTTTATAATTCTTTAACAACGGTGTAATAACAATATTTAAATTCGGCTGACTTTTGACGAGATAACTTTCTACGTGAAACTGTGAAGACGAACATAGATTTACTTAATTCACTTTCTTATTTCATCTATCATGGCTTGCATTTAGCCTAAACTGGACTTTTTTATTTATTCGTCTTCTTATTGGTTCCTGGTTAATTTTCTCTCTTCTGCCGATCATTATCTTATACAATTCAATAACCTACTTCAAATATTGACTCAGTCAAAATGATCAACATTAAAAATATAAAATCACTTTGTTATTAAATAATTAGCAGACATTGATGCAATAGTTATGGTTACATCGAATGGATATCTTTTCTTCACTTTTGCTATGTTTTCTTATGTGCAATATGAGACGGTTAATATTTTTGAAAGAAAATAGTTTTTTTAACAATTAGAGTATGAATTACAAAAGAATAAAACATGAGCCTGAACAGAGAAACTTCATTCTTAAAATATTTCTTCTGCTATTTTCTTTTGATACTGAAAATCTGGCCAATTGCAACATTTTGTTGCTTTTAGAGGATGAGGATCAATAAAAATAAACTAGAAAGAACAGAACATAGATGAGGATCTGCTGAACAAGTGTTAGCGATTTCTCTGAGATTTACACCACCGGTGCGAGAGCGTTATTCCAAAAATTCAACCGATGCAAGCGGAACTGCGACTGACGCACATTACAGGGATAATGGAAAAGAGGGGGCAGGAGGGAAAATTCTGGCCCAGACTGCAACACTCCCTGTAAACACCAGAATATGCAAAAAAAACTGTTTCGCAATGAAGTTGTTTCCACTGCATACGACATCCAAAAAATGGTAAAACGCAGTTTATATGAACTCATGGAATTCACCGCTGTGTACCTTTCTTTTATTCTGAATATGAAATAATTTATGGTTCAGTCCTCGATTGGACGGTGTTCCAGGAATATCAGTTTCCAAGTTATTTTCCAGCCTTCTTAATTATTCGGAGCAATTAATTTTTTAAAATTTATCTTAACGAACATTAACAATTATAGTCATTAGGGACTACAATACGATCACCTTGCACTCAGGAACATTTATGTCACGATTTTAACAGACTATAGTTATATTTTCCAATAGCCATAAACGTGAACAAAAATTTTGTTTCTTTCCGAGTAGGCGAGTTCCTCCTCTCTGATATGGTGAACAGCAGGGGGTGCATTATCCGAGTCAGGGTGACAGGTATACAGTATACGCATTATCCTAGTATGTGTCCTCATATACTACAAGCAACATCGAACTTCCCTCTTAAATAAATAAGCATGAGTAAGCATGGTGTTACACGAACTGATTCTTTATAAGATGACATACTCCCTTATAGTTAGGCCAGCAAGAAAATAATCTGCTGGTCACCACCATTATTTGGATATTCCGGATCCAGGGAGCCTTTTCTGTCACTGAAACCGTCATGCTTAACAATAGTCCCACTCCATAATTTGGTACTCTATTTGATTTCCATCCAGTTATGTATAGGGTGACTGTTATTTACTGAATTCGCCAGCTTCGCCTCAAGATAAGCCATCTCATTTCCAATCATTTCCATGTGGAACGGAATCCAACTCAGGTAATTCCTTGGACATTTCATTTACTTCATTTACTGCGGATGTAGATGAGGATTTCATTTAATTTCTATGAGTTACGTTTCTGCAATATAGCTTCCAAGGCATCCGATAATATTATTGTACCTTCTTCTTTGAGAAGTTTAACCAGATCAGTAACTTTTAGAATGACGGTTAGCTTACGCTAGCTTCACTAGTGGTCTAAATGGAAAAACCAATTTTACATGTATGCAATAACATAGATTTCATTACGCTCAATAATATAATTTATCAAGTTATTCCATACCCTTGTATTATGTTAAGCATTCTTGTATTCTATTAGAGACGTATCAATATCAAGTTTGTAACTTAGCCAAGGAAGCGAGATGTCAACATTTTGAAATTATTCCAGAAAAATGTAAAAATTGCTTAAATAGGAAATGCTGAAAATTTTATCACCTCATGACTACTGCCGGCAATAAAATTGCAAAATTTCAAGGTGATACTTTTACTCCTTCATATCGATTTATCCGTTTGAAAATGCAAATTTTGACGTTTCGTCATAAATTATTCCGGAAAAATGCAGAAATTGCTTCGATAGAAAATGCTGAAAATTTTATCATCTCTAAAGACAACAATGAAAACTAAAGGATGTCACTGGACTTATTTAGCTAATAAGTAACTAGATATAAGAATGAACAAAGGAAAACTATTTGTTGGTCTCTACAGATCAGTAGACACACCGTGAAGTACGGGCTTGCCGGCGTCTTCCTTATGGTTTTCCACCTGCTCATGCAAAAATAAATTATAATTGTTGAAATAACTCTACAAAATGCAAATGATACAGCTTGGTGTTGACAGTGTATAAGTTGCATTACATACTGAGTGTATTTAATAGGAATTACAGTGCGGTGATAGGATATGGAAGTCGCTGATCCGTAAGGAGCGCGGTCAGTGATCCATCGATCGCGAGTTACGTCACGGCCAATTGGTTGCAGCACTCGACACACTACATTCGGCCGCATTTCATGGCACGATTACCATGTCGTTTCCACAATACCATTAATATACACCACAGCACTGTGAAACTGAAACGCACTCAAAACTAAAAAGAAGGGTCAATAGCCGTTCTGCGTATTTCTCTAGCACAAAAAACCGATTGAATTACAAGCCTCCAAATGATAATGCTTTTTTTTTCCTGAAAGAAGATGACTGGAGGGTTGAATGTCCTGCGTATTTACGAAATAAAATACTTAAAATAAACAGACAGATACATTTTAAATCAGATATAACATACCTAAAGAAAGGAGACGAGAAAGATATATTTCAAACTAAACATAAATTCATGTAAGTTATTATGACGCAGACATAAAATTTAAACATGCGGTCATTAATTAAACTGACGTATAGGTTTTAGAGAAAGAAATTCATCTTTGGCAATATTCAAAATACTTCCAGAATATGATTTCAATTTTCATCTAATATAAGAATTCCGTTATAGTAGATTTAAAATTTGACGAAACTATCATAAAAGAATGAATGACAGTTTAGGTATTGAAGATTAAAGAATGTAATAAATTTATTAATAAAGGTATTTATAAACGTATTAATATATTTTCATGATGATATAAAATTATTAAGTGTTTAAAATCATGATATAAATAAATTGCAATCAAAAATTTAGATCCTGACTTAAAATTATAATTGACAAAATAACTCTTACAAATAAATAAAAATATGGCCAAATACAAAACCGTCTACAAAACTCTTGAATGGAAAATTTGACGTGTTCTACTTATGCAAAAAAGAGAGTGAATTTTTAGCATCATTTCTTTTCAGTCATACACCTTTTAATTTGAGGACGTTTACAAATCGTTCTTATGGATTCTAATTTATATAGTGTTTCGATATTATGATCCTGAGCTCTTTATGTTTAGTAAAACAGTGGAAAATAAAACAATTCCGCATAATACTTTAAGTTATTGAATTTAACTTACCTCCAGCCTGTATTCATGCTTTATAACAAGTTTAAGATCAATTACCACCCAAGTTAGCAAGCAGCGACCATATCTATCACAGACCAAAGGTATAAACTTGCAATAAGTATATGGAGCTTTACCATTTAAAATAAAAAATTATATATATAATGAAAAACCAATTTACTTAACATTAATTAATTTATTTTAGCACAATATGTGAATCAGTTTTAATTTACAAAGCCGACCTTTTTATGAGTAACACTAAATGCTTTGTATACTATTTACAAACAGAAATATCTGACATGAGATCTATACTTGATTCGTCTTTGCTGGTCATCTCATAAAAACATAAATACATGCACAACATTGTGAGGAATTGGCAGTACGAGGAAATCGTTAACAAACAGAGTGATTATCGCTTGTCAGCTTAGCCTGGAACACGCCGCTGGAACCCACCGTTCGGGTCACAGATTACGTACCAGTTATTTCCTTGTTGAAATTTATTTTTTGCTGTCCCGGACAAAAGAAAATGTTTTACCCATTATGAAATGCTCACTGGAAATTGAAATTTACCATCTGTTACTTTAGAACTTCTTACTGATTTATTGATTGCTGCTTAATGTTCTCTGTTTAATGCCCCATCCTTCGGTAGCGGGGACTCGATAATCTCCAACCAAAAGTCTTTATCTTTAGGCTCTGAGAGGAGCCAATTACCCCACTCCACCGATGTTTTGGGGATAACACCATGTATGGCCACATTCCAGATTTCCAGAAATTTCAATGAGTTTATAAAACCCAACCGGGGGCTAAATTGTCAAGTCAACTCAAGTCACTTACCTGATTTTGCTTTTGTATGGGCATATTTCGCATTCTGTTGTGTTTTACCGTTACAAAACTTTCATTCGTATTTATTAATTCAAATATTTATAATATAGCTATGGATTGTCTTAGCATTGGTCGCACATTTAAAATAAATTATAAAATTTCAGTAATACGTATTTTATCTACATTCAATGTACCCCTTCGTTGGGGAGTAGGAGATATTCCGTCAATGGTGTTACAAGACTCGTCTTTTTCCACGAAATATATTTAAAGTCTTCAAAACTAAGATTGACACTAATGAGGATTACATTTTTCAAATTAAGTTGAATCATTTAAGCACACATACAGGTTTAACTGTACGACTTTTTCGTTCTGCCGAACGTCGTTGCTAACTGAATGAAGGTAAACATTTTGTGTTTACTTCCGAGCAATTCTTGCCTAGGAAAAAAAGTAATAGCGTTGAAATTGTTGTATCCTATTAACCGTAACGCAAGTTGGTATAGCGAGAAACGTTCGAGAGTTCTTGTGCTCTGAATGAACTCGTGTCGAAAATGACGCTCGTTAAACGCTCCGTTTACGCTCAGCACAGCGCAGCTTGTCAAAGAGCGTCGCCATGATGAGTTATGTTACACGCCCGGACGGCGTTGCCAGGCCTGTGTACATGATGCCACATTTGTCGTGACAAGGCGCATTGTTGTCCTTGCAAAACAACACTGCAACCGAGTTGGCTAGGTTCTGTGCGATATGTCTGGTGCTCATAACTCGGGACGAGTTTTACCAGCATGCAGCTCGTAAACATTACACTAAAGTACGAGGCCACTGAATAATTAAATAGGTCGTCAATGTACGTGTTTATATTCTTACCAACTAGTCCATTTTAGCGACCGACAGATAGAGTTCGCATACAAAAACGGACTACAATCAAAGAAAATATCCGGCAAACGATATAAGCAAAATTTTTGCGACACTCATTAATTATAATTTGACGCTATGAATTGATACTTTGAGTGTTTCATGCAAGCGATGAATCGTTACTCCATTCACTACGAAAGAAAAACATTGTATTTACTATGATTTTTATATTATATTACATTAATACCATACGTTGTAACACTGCACCCCCTCCCCCAGGTAATCGATTTCCCTTCAGATAAAACTTCTTCAGACTTCAATCCAATACACTAAGATTACTTAAAATTTAAATTAGTTAAAAGATTTCATGAGAAAATTTCTGGAAAATTTCCCCCCTAACACAATCAGGACGGTAATTCTGGATTTACAATTACTATTATTTTCTACATTCCTAATTAATAAAAAAACCTAATATTTCTGACTCACAAATTTATTTTTCAATAAGATATTTCAAATTCCAAGAGTCATAGGAAATTATAATGTATAACATGTACGTACTGGGTACGGTCGCTTAAAATTAAAATTTCAATTATAAATGATTAACAGGCAGGCGAGTATGGAATTTAGAAGACCAGAACGGATAAATCTCTCGTC